>BSBM01000808.1:3698931-4931908 GCA_027924585.1 Larix kaempferi
ATGGAATCAACAAAGTATGCACATTCTACGTCATTATGAATTTCTATAGTTTGCACATGCGTCCGGAAATAAGAAAAGCTTACTTCCACCTGTTTTTTAAAATCACAGCTTCTAGAAGGTTCACATGACTTCTTAAAAAACATGAGTTTTTAGAAAATGTGTTTTATTTCATAAATGGAATCAACAAAGTATGCACATCTACGTCATAACGACTTTCTATAGTTTGCGCATGCCTCCGGAAATAAGAAAAGCTTACTTCCACCGTTTTTTAAAATCACAGCTTCTAGAAGGTTTACATGATTTCGTAAAAAACACGAGTTTTTAGAAAATGTGTTTTATTTCATAAATGGAATCTACAAAGTAGGCACATTCTATGTCAAAACGACTTTCTATAGTTTGCGCATGCGTTCGGAAACAAGAAAAGCTTACTTCCCCCCTTTTTTAAAATCACAGCTTCTAGAAGGTTTACATGATTTATTAAAAAACACGAGTTTTTAGAAAATGTATTTTATTTCATAAATGGAATCAACAAAGTATGTACATTCTAGGTCATAACGACTTTCTATAGTTTGCGCATGCGTCTAGAAATAGAAAAGCTTACTTCCACCGTTTTTTAAAATCACAGCTTCTAGAAGGTTTACATGATTTCGTAAAAAACACGAGTTTTTAGAAAATGTGTTTTATTTCTTAAATGGAATCTACAAAGTATGCACATTCTACATCATAACGACTTTCTATAGTTTGCGCATGCGTCCGTAAATAATAAACGCTTACTTCCCCCGTTTTTTAAAATCACAGCTTCTAGAAGGTTTACATGATTTCGTAAAAGACACGAGTTTTTAGAAAATGTGTTTTATTTCATCATTGGAATCAACAAAGTATGCACATTCTACGTCATAATGACTTTCTATAGTTTGCACATGCGTCCGGAAATAAGAAAAGCTTACTTCCACCGTTTTTTAAAATCACAGCTTCTAGAAGGTTTACATGATTTCTTAAAAAACACGAGTTTTTAGAAAATGTGTTTTATTTCATCATTGGAATCAACAAAGTATGCACATTCTACGTCATAACGAATTTCTATAGTTTGTGCATGCGTCCGGAAATAAGAAAAGCTTACTTCCCCCGTTTTTTAAAATCACAGCTTCTAGAAGGTTTACATGATTTCTTAAAAAACATGAGTTTTTAGAAAATGTGTTTTATTTCATAAATGGAATCAACAAAGTATGAACATTCTACATCATAACGACTTTCTATAGTTTGCGCATGCGTCTGGAAATAAGAAAAGCTTACTTCCACCGTTTTTTAAAATCACAGCTTCTAGAAGGTTTACATGATTTCGTAAAAAACACGAGTTTTTAGAAAATGTGTTTTCTTTCATAAATGGAATCTACAAAGTATGCACATTCTATTTCATAACGACTTTCTATAGTTTGCGCATGCGTCCGGAAATAAGAAAAGCTTACTTCCACCGTTTTTTAAAATCACAGCTTCTAGAAGGTTTACATGATTTCGTAAAAAACACGAGTTTTTAGAAAATGTGTTTTATTTCATAAATGGAATCTACAAAGTATTCACATTCTACGTCATAACGAATTTCTATATTTTCCGCATGCGTCCGGAAATAAGAAAAACTTACTTCCCCCGTTTTTTAAAATCACAGCTTCTAGAAGGTTTACATGAGTTCTTAAAAAACACGAGTTTTTAGAAAATGTGTTTTATTTCATAAATGGAATCAACAAAGTATGCACATTCTACGTCATAACGACTTTCCATAGTTTGCGCATGCGTTTGGAAATAAGAAAAGCTTACTTCCCCCATTTTTTAAAATCACAGCTTCTAGAAGGTTTACATGATTTCTTAAAAAAAACGAGTTTTTAGAAAATGTGTTTTATTTCATAAATGTAATCAACAAAGTATGCACATTCTACGTCATAACGACTTTCTATAGTTTGCGCATGAGTTTGGAAATAAGAAAAGCTTACTTCCCCTGGTTTTTAAAATCACAGCTTCTAGAAGGTATACATGATTTCTTAAAAAACACGAGTTTTTAGAAAATGTGTTTTATTTCAGAAATAGAATCAACAAAGTATGCACATTCTACGTCATAATGACTTTCTATAGTTTGCGCATGCGTGCGGAAATAAGAAAAGCATACTTCCACCGTTTTTTAAAATCACAGCTTCTAGAAAGTTTACATGATTTCTTAAAAAACATGAGTTTTTAGAAAATGTGTTTTATTTCACAAATGAAATCTAAAAAGTATGCACATTCTACATCATAATGACTTTCTATAGTTTGCGCAAGCGTCCGGAAATAAGAAAAGCTTACTTCCCCTATTTTTTAAAATCACAGCTTCTAGAAGGTTTACATGATTTCGTAAAAAACACGAGTTTTTAGAAAATGTGTTTTATTTCATCAATGGAATCAACAAAGTATGCAAATTCTACGTCATAACGACTTTCTATAGTTTGCGCATGCGTCCGGAAATAAGAAAACCTTACTTCCCCCGTTTTTTAAAATCACATCTTCTAGAAGGTTTACATGATTTTGTAAAAAACACGAGTTTTTAGAAAATGTGTTTTATTTCATAAATGGAATCTTCAAAGTATGCACATTCTACGTCATAACGACTTTCTATAGTTTGCGCATGCGTCCGGAAATAAGAAAAGCTTACTTCCCCCGTTTTTTAAAATCACATCTTCTAGAAGGTTTACATGATTTCTTAAAAAACACAAGTTTTTAGAAAATGTGTTTTATTTCATCAATGGAATCAACAAAGTATGCAAATTCTACGTCATAACGACTTTCTATAGTTTGCGCATGCGTCTGGAAATAAGAAAAGCTTACTTCCCCCGTTTTTTAAAATCACAACTTCTAGAAGGTTTACATGATTTCTTAAAAAACACGAGTTTTTAGAAAATGTGTTTTATTTCATAAATGGAATCAACAAAGTATGCACATTCTACATCATAACGACTTTCTATAGTTTGCGCATGCGTCCGGAAATAAGAATAGCTTACTTCCACCGTTTTTTAAAATCACAGCTTCTAGAAGGTTTACATGCTTTCGTAAAAAACACGAGTTTTTAGAAAATGTGTTTTATTTCATAAATGGAATCAACAAAGTATGGACATTCTACGTCATAACGACTTTCTATAGTTTGCGCATGCGTCCGGAAATAAGAAAACCTTACTTCCCCCGTTTTTTAAAATCACAGCTTCTAGAAGGTTTACATGATTTCTTAAAAAACACTAGTTTTTAGAAAATATGTTTTATTTCATAAATGGAATCAACAAAGTATGCACATTCTACGTCATAACGACTTTCTATAGTTTGCGCATGCGTCCGGAAATAAGAAAAGCTTACTTCCACAGTTTTTTAAAATCACAGCTTCTAGAAGGTTTACATGATTTCTTAAAAAACACGTGTTTTTTGAAAATGTGTTTTATTTCATAAATGGAATCAACAAAGTGTGCACATTCTACGTCATAACGACTTTCTATAGTTTGCGCATTCGTCTGGAAATAAGAAAAGCTTACTTACTCCGTTTTTTAAAATCACAGCTTCTAGAAGGTTTACATGATTTCTTAAAAAACACGAGTTTTTAGAAAATGTGTTTTATGTCATAAATGGAATCAACAAAGTATGCACGTTCTATGTCATAACGACTTTCTATAGTTTGCGCATGCGTCCGGAAATAAGAAAACCTTACTTCCCCAGTTTTTTAAAATCACAGCTTCTAGAAGGTTTACATGATTTCGTAAAAACCATGAGTTTTTAGAAAATGTGTTTTATTTCATAAATGGAATCTACAAAGTATGCACATTCTACGTCATAACGACTTTCTATAGTTTGCGCATGCGTCCGGAAATAAGAAAACCTTACTTCCCCCATTTTTTAAAATCACAGCTTCTAGAAGGTTTACATGATTTCTTAAAAAACACGAGTTTTTAGAAAATGTGTTTTATTTCATAAATGGAATCAACAAAGTATGCACATTCTACGTCATAACGACTTTCTATAGTTTGCGCATGCGTTTGGAAATAAGAAAAGCTTACGTCCCCCATTTTTTAAAATCACAGCTTCTAGAAGGTTTACATGATTTCTTAAAAAACACTAGTTTTTAGAAAATATGTTTTATTTCATAAATGGAATTAAAAAAGTATGCACATTCTACGTCATAACGACTTTCTATAGTTTGCGCATGCGTCCGGAAAAAAGAAAAGCTTACTTCCACCGTTTTTTAAAATCACAGCTTCTAGAAGGTTTACATGATTTCTTAAAAAACACGAGTTTTTGGAAAATGTGTTTTATTTCATAAATGGAATCAACAAAGTATGCACATTCTACGTCATAACGACCTTCTATAGTTTGCGCATTCGTCTGGAAATAAGAAAAGCTTACTTACCCCGTTTTTTAAAATCACAGCTTCTAGAAGGTTTACATGATTTCTTAAAAAACACGAGTTTTTTGAAATTGTGTTTTATTTCATAAACGGAATCAAGAAAGTGTGCACATTCTACGTCATAACGACTTTCTATAGTTTGCTCATTCGTCCGGAAATAAGAAAAGCTTACATCCCCCATTTTTTAAAATCACAGCTTCTAGAAGGTTTACATGATTTCTTAAAAAACACGAGTTTTTAGAAAATGTGTTTTATTTCATAAATGGAATCAACAAAGTATGCACATTCTACGTCATAACGAATTTCTATAGTTTGCGCATGCGTTTGGAAATAAGAAAAGCTTACGTCCCCCATTTTTTAAAATCACAGCTTCTAGAAGGTTTACATGATTTCTTAAAAAACACTAGTTTTTAGAAAATATGTTTTATTTCATAAATGGAATTAAAAAAGTATGCACATTCTACGTCATAACGACTTTCTATAGTTTGCGCATGTGTCCGGAAAAAAGAAAAGCTTACTTCCACAGTTTTTTAAAATCACAGCTTCTAGAAGGTTTACATGATTTCTTAAAAAACACGAGTTTTTGGAAAATGTGTTTTATTTCATAAATGGAATCAACAAAGTATGCACATTCTACGTCATAACGACCTTCTATAGTTTGCGCATTCGTCTGGAAATAAGAAAAGCTTACTTACCCCGTTTTTTAAAATCACAGCTTCTAGAAGGTTTACATGATTTCTTAAAAAACACGAGTTTTTTGAAATTGTGTTTTATTTCATAAACGGAATCAAGAAAGTGTGCACATTCTACGTCATAACGACTTTCTATAGTTTGCGCATTCGTCCGGAAATAAGAAAAGCTTACATCCACCGTTTTTTAAAATCACAGCTTCTAGAAGGTTTACATGATTTCGTAAAAAACACGAGTTTTTAGAAAATGTGTTTTATTTCATAAATGGAATCTACAAAGTATGCACATTCTACGTCATAACGACTTTCTATAGTTTGCGCATGCGTCCGGAAATAAGAAAAGCTTACTTCCACCGTTTTTTAAAATCACAGCTTCTAGAAGGTTTACATGATTTCTTAAAAAACACGAATTTTTAGAAAAAGTGTTTTATTTCATAAATGGAATCAACAAAGTATGCACCTTCTACGTCATAACGACTTTCTATAGTTTTGCGCATGCGTTTGGAAATAAGAAAAGCTTACTTCTCCCGTTTTTTAAAATCACAGCTTGTAGAAGGTTTACATGATTTCTTAAAAAACACGAGTTGTTAGAAAATGTGTTTTATTTCATAAATGGAATCTACAAAGTATGCACATTCTACGTCATAACTACTTTCTATAGTTTGCGCATGCGTCCGGAAATAAGAAAAGCTTACTTCCCCAGTTTTTTAAAATCACAGCTTCTAGAAGGTTTACATGATTTCTTAAAAAACACGAGTTTTTAGAAAATGTGTTTTATTTCATAAATGGAATCAACAAAGTATGCACATTCTACGTCATAACGACTTTCTATAGTTTGCGCATGCGTCCGGAAATAAGAAAAGCTTACTTCCACCGTTTTTTAAAATCACAGCTTCTAGAAGGTTTACATGATTTCGTAAAAAACACGAGTTTTTAGAAAATGTGTTTTCTTTCATAAATGGAATCTACAAAGTATGCACACTCTATGTCATAACGACTTTCTATAGTTTGCGCATGCGTCCGGAAATAAGAAAAGCTTACTTCCACCGTTTTTTAAAATCACAGCTTCTAGAAGGTTTACATGATTTCTTAAAAAACACGAGTTTTTAGAAAAAGTGTTTTATTTCATAAATGGAATCAACAAAGTATGCACATTCTACGTCATAACGACTTTCTATAGTTTGCGCATGCGTTTGGAAATAAGAAAAGCTTACTTCCCCCGTTTTTTAAAATCACAGCTTCTAGAAGGTTTACATGATTTCTTAAAAAACACTAGTTTTTAGAAAATATGTTTTATTTCATAAATGGAATTAAAAAAGTATGCACATTCTACGTCATAACGACTTTCTATAGTTTGCGCATGCGTCCGGAAATAAGAAAAGCTTACTTCCACAGTTTTTTAAAATCACAGCTTCTAGAAGGTTTACATGATTTCTTAAAAAACACGAGTTTTTTGAAAATATGTTTTATTTCATAAATGGAATCAACAAAGTATGCACATTCTACGTCATAACGACTTTCTATAGTTTGCGCATTCGTCTGGAAATAAGAAAAGCTTACTTACCCCATTTTTTAAAATCACAGCTTCTAGAAGGTTTACATGATTTCTTAAAAAACACGAGTTTTTTGAAAATGTGTTTTATTTCATAAACGGAATCAAGAAAGTGTGCACATTCTACGTCATAACGACTTTCTATAGTTTGCGCAATCGTCCGGAAATAAGAAAAGCTTACATCCACCGTTTTTTAAAATCACAGCTTCTAGAAGGTTTACATGATTTCGTAAAAAACACGAGTTTTTAGAAAATGTGTTTAATTTCATAAATGGAATCTACAAAGTATGCACATTCTACGTCATAACGACTTTCTATAGTTTGCGCATGCGTCCAGAAATAAGAAAAGCTTACTTCCACCGTTTTTTAAAATCACAGCTTCTAGAAGGTTTACATGATTTCTTAAAAAACACGAGTTTTTAGAAAAAGTGTTTTATTTCATAAATGGAATCAACAAAGTATGCACATTCTACGTCATAACGACTTTCTATAGTTTTGCGCATGCGTTTGGAAATAAGAAAAGCTTACTTCTCCCGTTTTTTAAAATCACAGCTTGTAGAAGGTTTACATGATTTCTTAAAAAACACGAGTTGTTAGAAAATGTGTTTTATTTCATAAATGGAATCTACAAAGTATGCACATTCTACGTCATAACGACTTTCTATAGTTTGCACATGCGTCCGGAAATAAGAAAAGCTTACTTCCCCAGTTTTTTAAATCACAGCTTCTAGAAGGTTTACATGATTTCTTAAAAAACACGAGTTTTTAGAAAATGTGTTTTATTTCATCAATGGAATCAACAAAGTATGCACATTCTAAGTCATAACGACTTTCTATAGTTTGTGCATGCGTCCGGAAATAAGAAAAGCTTACTTCCCCCGTTTTTTAAAATCACAGCTTCTAGAAGGTTTACATGATTTCTTAAAAAACACGAGTTTTTAGAAAATGTGTTTTATTTCATAAATGGAATCAACAAAGTATGCACATTCTACGTCATAACGACTTTCTATAGTTTGCGCATGCGTCTGGAAATAAGAAAAGCTTACTTCCACCGTTTTTTAAAATCACAGCTTCTAGAAGGTTTACATGATTTCGTAAAAAACACGAGTTTTTAGAAAATGTGTTTTCTTTCATAAATGGAATCTACAAAGTATGCACATTCTATGTCATAACGACTTTCTATAGTTTGCGCATGCGTCCGGAAATAAGAAAAGCTTACTTCCATAGTTTTTTAAAATCACAGCTTCTAGAAGGTTTACATGATTTCTTAAAAAACACGAGTTTTTTGAAAATGTGTTTTATTTCATAAATGGAATCTACAAAGTATTCACATTCTACGTCATAACGAATTTCTATAGTTTGCGCATGCGTCCGGAAATAAGAAAAGCTTACTTCCACCGTTTTTTAAAATCACAGCTTCTAGAAGGTTTACATGAGTTCTTAAAAAACACGAGTTTTTTAAAAATGTGTTTTATTTCATAAACGGAATCAAGAAAGTGTGCACATTCTACGTCATAACGACTTTCTATAGTTTGCGCATTCGTTCGGAAATAAGAAAAGCTTACATCCACCGTTTTTTAAAATCACAGCTTCTAGAAGGTTTACATGATTTCGTAAAAAACACGAGTTTTTAGAAAATGTGTTTTATTTCATAAATGGAATCTACAAAGTATGCACATTCTACGTCATAACGACTTTCTATAGATTGCGCATGCGTCCGGAAATAATAAAAGCTTACTTCCACCGTTTTTTAAAATCACAGCTTCTAGAAGGTTTACATGATTTCTTAAAAAACACTAGTTTTTAGAAAATATGTTTTATTTAATAAATGGAATTAAAAAAGTATGCACATTCTACGTCATAACGACTTTCTATAGTTTGCGCATGCGTCCGGAAATAAGAAAAGCTTACTTCCACAGTTTTTTAAAATCACAGCTTCTAGAAGGTTTACATGATTTCTTAAAAAACACGAGTTTTTTGAAAATGTGTTTTATTTCATAAATGGAATCAACAAAGTATGCACATTCTACGTCATAACGACTTTCTATAGTTTGCGCATTCGTCTGGAAATAAGAAAAGCTTACTTACCCCGTTTTTTAAAATCACAGCTTCTAGAAGGTTTACATGATTTCTTAAAAAACACGAGTTTTTTGAAAATGTGTTTTATTTCGTAAATGGAATCAACAAAGTATGCACATTCTATGTCATAACGACTTTCTATAGTTTGCGCATACGTCCGGAAATAAGAAAAGCTTACATCCACCGTTTTTTAAAATCACAGCTTCTAGAAGGTTTACATGATTTCGTAAAAAACACGAGTTTTTAGAAAATGTGTTTTATTTCATAAATGGAATCTACAAAGTATGCACATTCTACGTCATAACGACTTTCTATAGTTTGCGCATGTGTCCGGAAATAAGAAAAGCTTACTTCCACCGTTTTTTAAAATCACAGCTTCTAGAAGGTTTACATGATTTCTTAAAAAACACGAGTTTTTAGAAAAAGTGTTTTATTTCATAAATGGAATCAACAAAGTATGCACATTCTACGTCATAACGACTTTCTATAGTTTGCGCATGCATTTGGAAATAAGAAAAGCTTACTTCCCCCGTTTTTTAAAATCACAGCTTCTAGAAGGTTTACATGATTTCCTAAAAAACACGAGTTTTTAGAAAATGTGTTTTATTTCAAAAATGGAATCAACAAAGTATGCACATTCTACGTCATAACGACTTTCTATAGTTTGCGCATGCGTCCGGAAATAAGAAAAGCTTACTTCCACCGTTTTTTAAAATCACAGCTTCTAGAAGGTTTACATGATTTCGTAAAAAACATGAGTTTTTAGAAAATGTGTTTTATTTCATAAATGGAATCTACAAAGTATGCACATTCTACGTCATAACGACTTTCTATAGTTTGCGCATGCGTCCGGAAATAAGAAAAGCTTACTTACCCAGTTTTTTAAAATCACAGCTTCTAGAAGGTTTACATGATTTCTTAAAAAACACGAGTTTTTTGAAAATGTGTTTTATTTCATAAATGGAATCAACAAAGTATGCACATTCTATGTCATAACGACTTTCTATAGTTTGCGCATACGTCCGGAAATAATAAAAGCTTACATCCACCGTTTTTTAAAATCACAGCTTCTAGAAGGTTTACATGATTTCGTAAAAAACACGAGTTTTTAGAAAATGTGTTTTATTTCATAAATGGAATCTCCAAAGTATGCACATTCTACGTCATAACGACTTTCTATAGTTTGCGCATGCGTCCGGAAATAAGAAAAGCTTACTTCCACCGTTTTTTAAAATCACAGCTTCTAGAAGGTTTACATGATTTCTTAAAAAACACGAGTTTTTTGAAAATGTGTTTTATTTCATAAACGGAATCAAGAAAGTGTGCACATTCTACGTCATAACGACTTTCTATAGTTTGCGCATTCGTCCGGAAATAAGAAAAGCTTACATCCACCGTTTTTTAAAATCACAGCTTCTAGAAGGTTTACATGATTTCGTAAAAAACACGAGTTTTTAGAAAATGTGTTTTATTTCTTAAATGGAATCTACAAAGTATGCACATTCTATGTCATAACGACTTTCTATAGTTTGCGCATGCGTCCGGAAATAAGAAAAGCTTACTTCCACCGTTTTTTAAAATCACAGCTTCTAGAAGGTTTACATGATTTCTTAAAAAACACGAGTTTTTAGAAAAAGTGTTTTATTTCATAAATGGAATCAACAAAGTATGCACATTCTACGTCATAACGACTTTCTATAGTTTGCGCATGCGTTTGGAAATAAGAAAAGCTTACTTCCCCCGTTTTTTAAAATCACAGCTTCTAGAAGGTTTACATGATTTCTTAAAAAACACTAGTTTTTAGAAAATATGTTTTATTTCATAAATGGAATTAAAAAAGTATGCACATTCTACGTCATAACGACTTTCTATAGTTTGCGCATTCGTTTGGAAATAAGAAAAGCTTACTTACCCCGTTTTTTAAAATCACAGCTTCTAGAAGGTTTACATGATTTCTTAAAAAACACGCGTTTTTTGAAAATGTGTTTTATTTCATAAATGGAATCAACAAAGTATGCACATTCTATGTCATAACGACTTTCTATAGTTTGCGCATACGTCCGGAAATAAGAAAAGCTTACATCCACCGTTTTTTAAAATCACAGCTTCTAGAAGGTTTACATGATTTCGTAAAAAACACGAGTTTTTAGAAAATGTGTTTTATTTCATAAATGGAATCTACAAAGTATGCACATTCTACGTCATAACGACTTTCTATAGTTTGCGCATGCGTCCGGAAATAAGAAAAGCTTACTTCCACCATTTTTTAAAATCACAGCTTCTAGAAGGTTTACATGATCTCTTAAAAAACACGAGTTTTTTGAAAATGTGTTTTATTTCATAAACGGAATGAAGAAAGTGTGCACATTCTACGTCATAACGACTTTCTATATTTTGTGCATTCGTCCGGAAATAAGAAAAGCTTACATCCACCGTTTTTTAAAATCACAGCTTCTAGAAGGTTTACATGATTTCGTAAAAAACACGAGTTTTTAGAAAATGTGTTTTATTTCATAAATGGAATCTACAAAGTATGCACATTCTATGTCATAACGACTTTCTATAGTTTGCGCATGCGTCCGGAAATAAGAAAAGCTTACTTCCACCGTTTTTTAAAATCACAGCTTCTAGAAGGTTTACATGATTTCTTAAAAAACACGAGTTTTTAGAAAAAGTGTTTTATTTCATAAATGGAATCAACAAAGTATGCACATTCTACGTCATAACGACTTTCTATAGTTTGCGCATGCGTCCGGAAATAAGAAAAGCTTACTTCCACCGTTTTTTAAAATCACAGCTTCTAGAAGGTTTACATGATTTCGTAAAAAACACGAGTTTTTAGAAAATGTGTTTTATTTCATAAATGGAATCTACAAAGTATGCACATTCTACGTCATAACGACTTTCTATAGTTTGCGCATGCGTCCGGAAATAAGAAAAGCTTACTTACCCCGTTTTTTAAAATCACAGCTTCTAGAAGGTTTACATGATTTCTTAAAAAACACGAGTTTTTTGAAAATGTGTTTTATTTCATCAATGGAATCAACAAAGTATGCACATTCTACGTCATAACGACTTTCTATAGTTTGCGCATGCGTCCGGAAATAAGAAAAGCTTACTTCCACCGTTTTTTAAAATCACAGCTTCTAGAAGGTTTACATGATTTCTTAAAAAACACAAGTTTTTTGAAAATGTGTTTTATTTCATAAACGGAATCAAGAAAGTGTGCACATTCTACGTCATAAAGACTTTCTATAGTTTGCGCATTCGTCCGGAAATAAGAAAAGCTTACATCCACCGTTTTTTAAAATCACAGCTTCTAGAAGGTTTACATGATTTCGTAAAAAACACGAGTTTTTAGAAAATGTGTTTTATTTCATAAATGGAATCTACAAAGTATGCACATTCTATGTCATAACGACTTTCTATAGTTTGCGCATGCGTCCGGAAATAAGAAAAGCTTACTTCCACCGTTTTTTAAAATCACAGCTTCTAGAAGGTTTACATGATTTCTTAAAAAACACGAGTTTTTAGAAAAAGTGTTTTATTTCATAAATGGAATCAACAAAGTATGCACATTCTACGTCATAACGACTTTCTATAGTTTGCGCATGCGTTTGGAAATAAGAAAAGCTTACTTCCCCCGTTTTTTAAAATCACAGCTTCTAGAAGGTTTACATGATTTCTTAAAAAACACTAGTTTTTAGAAAATATGTTTTCTTTCATAAATGGAATTAAAAAAGTATGCACATTCTACGTCATAACGACTTTCTATAGTTTGCGCATGCGTCCGGAAATAAGAAAAACTTACTTCCACAGTTTTTTAAAATCACAGCTTCTAGAAGGTTTACATGATTTCTTAAAAAACACGAGTTTTTTGAAAATGTGTTTTATTTCATAAATGGAATCAACAAAGTATGCACATTCTACGTCATAACGACTTTCTATAGTTTGCGCATTCGTCTGGAAATAAGAAAAGCTTACTTACCCCGTTTTTTAAAATCACAGCTTCTAGAAGGTTTACATGATTTCTTAAAAAACACGAGTTTTTTGAAAATGTGTTTTATTTCATAAATGGAATCAACAAAGTATGCACATTCTATGTCATAACGACTTTCTATAGTTTGCGCATACGTCCGGAAATAAGAAAAGCTTACATCCACCGTTTTTTAAAATCACAGCTTCTAGAAGGTTTACATGATTTCGTAAAAAACACGAGTTTTTAGAAAATGTGTTTTATTTCATAAATGGAATCTACAAAGTATGCACATTCTACGTCATAACGACTTTCTATAGTTTACGCATGCGTCCGGAAATAAGAAAAGCTTACTTCCACCGTTTTTTAAAATCACAGCTTCTAGAAGGTTTATATGATTTCTTAAAAAACACGAGTTTTTTGAAAATGTGTTTTATTTCATAAACGGAATCAAGAAAGTGTGCACATTCTACGTCATAATGACTTTCTATAGTTTGCGCATTCGTCCGGAAATAAGAAAAGCTTACATCCACCGTTTTTTAAAATCACAGATTCTAGAAGGTTTACATGATTTCGTAAAAGACACGAGTTTTTAGAAAATGTGTTTTATTTCATAAATGGAATCTACAAAGTATGCACATTCTACGTCATAACGACTTTCTATAGTTTACGCATGCGTCCGGAAATAAGAAAAGCTTACTTCCACCGTTTTTTAAAATCACAGCTTCTAGAAGGTTTACATGATTTCTTAAAAAACACGAGTTTTTAGAAAAAGTGTTTTATTTCATAAATGGAATCAACAAAGTATGCACATTCTACGTCATAACGACTTTCTGTAGTTTGCGCATGCGTTTGAAAATAAGAAAAGCTTACTTCCCCTGTTTTTTAAAATCACAGCTTCTAGAAGGTTTACATGATTTCGTAAAAAACACGAGTTTTTAGAAAATGTGTTTTATTTCAAAAATTGAATCAACAAAGTATGCACATTCTACGTCATAACGACTTTGTATAGTTTGCGCATGCGTCCGGAAATAAGAAAAGCTTACATCCACCGTTTTTTAAAATCACAGCTTCTAGAAGGTTTACATGATTTCGTAAAAAACACGAGTTTTTAGAAAATGTGTTTTATTTCATAAATGGAATCTACAAAGTATGCACATTCTACGTCATAACGACTTTCTATAGTTTGCGCATGCGTCCGGAAATAAGAAAAGCTTACTTACCCCGTTTTTTAAAATCACAGCTTCTAGAAGGTTTACATGATTTCTTAAAAAACACGAGTTTTTTGAAAATGTGTTTTATTTCATAAATGGAATCAACAAAGTATGCACATTCTATGTCATAACGACTTTCTATAGTTTGCGCATATGTCCGGAAATAAGAAAAGCTTACATCCATCGTTTTTTAAAATCACATCTTCTAGAAGATTTACATGCTTTCGTAAAAAACACGAGTTTTTAGAAAATGTTTTTTATTTCATAAATGGAATCACCAAAGTATGGACATTATACGTCATAACGACTTTCTATAGTTTGCGCATGCGTCCAGAAATAAGAAAACCTTACTTCCCCCGTTTTTTAAAATCACAGCTTCTAGAAGGTTTACATGATTTCTTAAAAAACACTAGTTTTTAGAAAATATGTTTTATTTCATAAATGGAATCAACAAAGTATGCACATTCTACGTCATAACGACTTTCTATGGTTTGCGCATGCATCCGGAAATAAGAAAAGCTTACTTCCACAGTTTTTTAAAATCACAGCTTCTAGAAGGTTTACATGATTTCTTAAAAAACACGAGTTTTTTGAAAATGTGTTTTATTTCATAAATGGAATCAACAAAGTATGCACATTCTACGTCATAACGACTTTCTATAGTTTGCGCATTCGTCTGGAAATAAGAAAAGCTTACTTACCCCGTTTTTTAAAATCACAGCTTCTAGAAGGTTTACATGATTTCTTATAAAACACGAGTTTTTAGAAAATGTGTTTTATTTCATAAATGGAATCAACAAAGTATGCACATTCTACGTCATAACGACTTTCTATAGTTTGCGCATGCGTCCGGAAATAAGAAAAGCTTACTTCTCCCGTTTTTTAAAATCACAGCTTCTAGAAGGTTTACATGATTTCGTAAAAACCACGAGTTTTTAGAAAATGTGTTTTATTTCATAAATGGAATCTACAAAGTATGCACATTCTACGTCATAACGATTTTCTATAGTTTGCGCATGCGTCCGGAAATAAGAAAACCTTACTTCCCCCATTTTTTAAAATCACAGCTTCTCGAAGGTTTACATGATTTCTTAAAAAACACGAGTTTTTAGAAAATGTGTTTTATTTCATAAATGGAATCAACAAAGTATGCACATTCTACGTCATAACGACTTTCTATAGTTTGCGCATGCGTTTGGAAATAAGAAAAGCTTACTTCCCCCGTTTTTTAAAATCACAGCTTCTAGAAGGTTTACATGATTTCTTAAAAAACACTAGTTTTTAGAAAATATGTTTTATTTCATAAATGGAATTAAAAAAGTATGCAGATTCTACGTCATAACGACTTTCTATAGTTTGCGCATGCGTCCGGAAATAAGAAAAGCTTACTTCCACAGTTTTTTAAAATCACAGCTTCTAGAAGGTTTACATGATTTCTTAAAAAACACGAGTTTTTGGAAAATGTGTTTTATTTCATAAATGGAATCAACAAAGTATGCACATTCTACGTCATAACGACTTTCTATAGTTTGCGCATTCGTCTGGAAATAAGAAAAGCTTACTTACCCCGTTTTTTAAAATCACAGCTTCTAGAAGGTTTACATGATTTCTTAAAAAACACGAGTTTTTTGAAAATGTGTTTTATTTCATAAACGGAATCAAGAAAGTGTGCACATTCTACGTCATAACGACTTTCTATAGTTTGCGAATTCGTCCGGAAATAAGAAAAGCTTACATCCACCGTTTTTTAAAATCACAGCTTCTAGAAGGTTTACATGATTTCGTAAAAAACACGAGTTTTTAGAAAATGTGTTTTATTTCATAAATGGAATCTACAAAGTATGCACATTCTACGTCATAACGACTTCTATAGTTTGCGCATGCGTCCGGAAATAAGAAAAGCTTACTTCCACCGTTTTTTAAAATCACAGCTTCTAGAAGGTTTACATGATTTCTTAAAAAAACGATTTTTTAGAAAAAGTGTTTTATTTCATAAATGGAATCAACAAAGTATGCACATTCTACGTCATAACGACTTTCTATAGTTTTGCGCATGCGTTTGGAAATAAGAAAAGCTTACTTCTCCCATTTTTTAAAATCACAGCTTGTAGAAGGTTTACATGATTTCTTAAAAAACACGAGTTGTTAGAAAATGTGTTTTATTTCATAAATGGAATCTACAAAGTATGCACATTCTACGTCATAATGACTTTCTATAGTTTGCGCATGCGTCCGGAAATAAGAAAAGCTTACTTCCCCAGTTTTTTAAAATCACAGCTTCTAGAAGGTTTACATGATTTCTTAAAAAACACGAGTTTTTAGAAAATGTGTTTTATTTCATCAATGGAATCAAAAACGTATGCACATTCTACGTCATAACGACTTTCTATAGTTTGTGCATGCGTCCGGAAATAAGAAAAGCTTACTTCCCCCGTTTTTTAAAATCACAGCTTCTAGAAGGTTTACATGATTTCTTAAAAAACACGAGTTTTTAGAAAATGTGTTTTATTTCATAAATGGAATCAACAAAGTATGCACATTCTACGTCATAACGACTTTCTATAGTTTGCGCATGCGTCTGGAAATAAGAAAAGCTTACTTACCCCGTTTTTTAAAATCACAGCTTCTAGAAGGTTTACATGATTTCTTAAAAAACACGAGTTTTTTGAAAATGTGTTTTATTTCATAAATGGAATCAACAAAGTATGCACATTCTACGTCATAACGACTTTCTATAGTTTGCGCATGCGTCCGGAAATAAGAAAAGCTTACTTCCCCAGTTTTTTAAAATCACAGCTTCTAGAAGGTTTACATGATTTCTTAAAAAACACGAGTTTTTAGAAAATATGTTTTATTTCATCAATGGAATCAACAAAGTATGCACATTCTACGTCATAATGACTTTCTATAGTTTGTGCATGCGTCCGGAAATAAGAAAAGCTTACTTCCCCCGTTTTTTAAAATCACAGCTTCTAGAAGGTTTACATGATTTCTTAAAAAACACGAGTTTTTAGAAAATGTGTTTTATTTCATAAATGGAATCAACAAAGTATGCACATTCTACGTCATAACGACTTTCTATAGTTTGCGCATGCGTCTGGAAATAAGAAAAGCTTACTTCCACCGTTTTTTAAAATCACAGCTTCTAGAAGGTTTACATGATTTCGTAAAAAACACGAGTTTTTAGAAAATGTGTTTTCTTTCATAAATGGAATCTACAAAGTATGCACATTCTATGTCATAACGACTTTCTATAGTTTGCGCATGCGTCCGGAAATAAGAAAAGCTTACTTCCACCGTTTTTTAAAATCACAGCTTCTAGAAGGTTTACATGATTTCGTAAAAAACACGAGTTTTAAGAAAATGTGTTTTATTTCATAAATGGAATCTACAAAGTATTCACATTCCACGTCATAACGAATTTCTATAGTTTGCGCATGCGTCCGGAAATAAGAAAAGCTTACTTCCCCCGTTTTTTAAAATCACAGCTTCTAGAAGGTTTACATGATTTCGTAAAAAACACGAGTTTTTAGAAAATGTGTTTTATTTCATCAATGGAATCAACAAAGTATGCACATTCTATGTCATAACGACTTTCTATAGTTTGCGCATTCGTCCGGAAATAAGAAAAGCTTACTTCCACCGTTTTTTAAAATCACAGCTTCTAGAAGGTTTACATGATTTCGTAAAAAACACGAGTTTTTAGAAAATGTGTTTTATTTCATCAATGGAATCAACAAAGTATGCACATTCTATGTCATAACGACTTTCTATAGTTTGCGCATGCGTCCGGAAATAAGAAAAGCTTACTTCCCCCGTTTTTTAAAATCACAGCTTCTAGAAGGTTTACATGATTTCGTAAAAAACACGAGTTTTTAGAAAATGTGTTTTATTTCATCAATGGAATCAACAAAGTATTCACATTCTATGTCATAACGACTTTCTATAGTTTGCGTATTCGTCCGGAAATAAGAAAAGCTTACTTCCACCGTTTTTTAAAATCACAGCTTCTAGAAGGTTTACATGATTTCGTAAAAAACACGAGTTTTTAGAAAATGTGTTTTATTTCATAAATGGAATCAACAAAGTATGCACATTCTACGTCATAACGACTTTCTATAGTTTGCGCATTCGTCTGGAAATAAGAAAAGCTTACTTACCCCATTTTTTAAAATCACAGCTTCTAGAAGGTTTACATGATTTCGTAAAAAACACGAGTTTTTAGAAAATGTGTTTTATTTCATAAATGGAATCTACAAAGTATGCACATTCTATGTCATAACGACTTTCTATAGTTTGTGCATGCGTCCGGAAATAAGAAAACCTTACTTCCACCGTTTATTAAAATCACAGCTTCTAGAAGATTTACATGATTTCGTAAAAAACACGAGTTTTTAGAAAATGTGTTTTATTTCATAAATGGAATCAACAAAGTATGCACATTCTACGTCATAACGACTTTCTATAGTTTGGGCATGCGTTTGGAAATAAGAAAAGCTTACATCCCCCGGTTTTTAAAATCACAGCTTATAGAAGGTTTACATGATTTCTTAAAAAACACGAGTTTTTAGAAAATGTGTTTTATTTGATAAATGGAATCAACAAAGTATGCACATTCTACGTCATTATGAATTTCTATAGTTTGCACATGCGTCCGGAAATAAGAAAAGCTTACGTCCACCTGTTTTTTAAAATCACAGCTTCTAGAAGGTTCACATGACTTCTTAAAAAACACGAGTTTTTAGAAAATGTGTTTTATTTCATAAAGGGAATCAACAAAGTATGCATATTCTACGTCATAACGACTTTCTGCAGTTTTCGCATTCGTCCGGAAATAAGAAAAGCTTACTTCCACCGTTTTTTAAAATCATAGCTTCTAGAAGGTTTACATGATTTCGTAAAAAACACGAGTTTTTAGAAAATGTGTTTTATTTCTTCAATGGAATCAACAAAGTATGCACATTCTACGTCATAACGACTTTCTATACTTTGCACATTCGTCCGGAAATAAGAAAAGCTTACTTCCACCGTTTTTTAAAATCACAGCTTCTAGAAGGTTTACATGATTTCGTAAAAAACACGAGTTTTTAGAAAATGTGTTTTATTTCATAAATGGAATCTACAAAGTATGCACATTCTATGTCATAACGAATTTCTATAGTTTGTGCATGCGTCCGGAAATAAGAAAACCTTACTTCCACCGTTTATTAAAATCACAGCTTCTAGAAGATTTACATGATTTCGTAAAAAACACGAGTTTTTAGAAAATGTGTTTTATTTCATAAATGGAATCAACAAAGTATGCACATTCTACGTCATAATGTCTTTCTATAGTTTGCGCATGCGTCCGGAAATAAGAAAAGCTTACCTCCCCCGTTTTTTAAAATCACAAATCCTAGAAGGTTTACATAATTTCTTACAAAACACGAGTGTTTAGAAAATGTGTTTTATTTCATAAATGGAATCTACAACTGATGGACATTCTGTGTCATAACGACTTTCTATACTTTCCGCATGCGTCCGGAAATAAGAAAATCTTACTTCACCCGTTTTTTAAAATCACAGCTTCTAGAAGGTTTACATGATTTCTTAAAAAACACGAGTTTTTAGAAAATGTGTTTTATTTCATAAATGGAATCAACAAAGTATGCACATTCTACGTCATAACGACTTTCTATAGATTGCCTATGCGTTTGGAAATAAGAAAAGCTTACTTCCCCCGTTTTTTAAAATCACAGCTTCTAGAAGGTTTACATGATTTCTTAAAAAACATGAGTTTTTAGAAAATGTGTTTTATTTCATAAATGGAATCAACAAAGTATGCACATTCTACGTCATAACGACTTTCTATAGTTTGCGCATGCCTCCGGAAATAAGAAAAGCTTACTTCCACCGTTTTTTAAAATCACAGCTTCTAGAAGGTTTACATGATTTCGTAAAAAACACGATTTTTTAGAAAATGTGTTTTATTTCATAAATGGAATCTACAAAGTAGGCACATTCTACGTCATAACGACTTTCTATAGTTTGCGCATGCGTTCGGAAACAAGAAAAGCTTACTTCCCCCCTTTTTTAAAATCACAGCTTCTAGAAGGTTTACATGATTTATTAAAAAACACGAGTTTTTAGAAAATGTATTTTATTTCATAAATGGAATCAACAAAGTATGTACATTCTAGGTCATAACGACTTTCTATAGTTTGCGCATGCGTCTAGAAATAGAAAAGCTTACTTCCACCGTTTTTTAAAATCACAGCTTCTAGAAGGTTTACATGATTTCGTAAAAAACACGAGTTTTTAGAAAATGTGTTTTATTTCATAAATGGAATCTACAAAGTATGCACATTCTACGTCATAACGACTTTCTATAGTTTGCGCATGCGTCCGTAAATAATAAACGCTTACTTCCCCCGTTTTTTAAAATCACAGCTTCTAGAAGGTTTACATGATTTCGTAAAAGACACGAGTTTTTAGAAAATGTGTTTTATTTCATAAATGGAATCGACAAAGTATGCACATTCTACGTCATAACGACTTTCTATAGTTTGCACATGCGTCCGGAAATAAGAAAAGCTTACTTCCACCGTTTTTTAAAATCACAGCTTCTAGAAGGTTTACATGATTTCTTAAAAAACACGAGTTTTTAGAAAATGTGTTTTATTTCATCATTGGAATCAACAAAGTATGCACATTCTACGTCATAACGACTTTCTATAGTTTGTGCATGCGTCCGGAAATAAGAAAAGCTTACTTCCCCCGTTTTTTAAAATCACAGCTTCTAGAAGGTTTACATGATTTCTTAAAAAACATGAGTTTTTAGAAAATGTGTTTTATTTCATAAATGGAATCAACAAAGTATGCACATTCTACATCATAACGACTTTCTACAGTTTGCGCATGCGTCTGGAAATAAGAAAAGCTTACTTCCACCGTTTTTTAAAATCACAGCTTCTAGAAGGTTTACATGATTTCGTAAAAAACACGAGTTTTTAGAAAATGTGTTTTATTTCATAAATGGAATCTACAAAGTATTCACATTCTACGTCATAACGACTTTCTATAGTTTCCGCATGCGTCCGGAAATAAGAAAAACTTACTTCCCCCGTTTTTTAAAATCACAGCTTCTAGAAGGTTTACATGATTTCTTAAAAAACACGAGTTTTTAGAAAATGTGTTTTATTTCATAAATGGAATCAACAAAGTATGCACATTCTACGTCATAACGACTTTCTATAGTTTGCGCATGCGTTTGGAAATAAGAAAAGCTTACTTCCACCGTTTTTTAAAATCACAGCTTCTAGAAGGTTTACATGACTTCTTAAAAAACACGAGTTTTTAGAAAATGTGTTTTATTTCATAAATGGAATCAACAAAGTATGCACATTCTACGTCATAACGACTTTCTACAGTTTTCACATTCGTCCAAAAATAAGAAAAGCTTACTTCCACCGTTTTTTAAAATCACAGCTTCTAGAAGGTTTACATGATTTCGTAAAAAACACGAGTTTTTAGAAAATGTGTTTTATTTCATCAATTGAATGAACAAAGTATGCACATTCTACGTCATCACGACTTTCTATAGTTTGCGCATTCGTCCGGAAATAAGAAAAGCTTACTTCCACCGTTTTTTAAAATCACAGCTTCTAGAAGATTTACATGATTTCGTAAAAAACACGAGTTTTTAGAAAATGTGTTTTATTTCATAAATGGAATCTACAAAGTATGCACATTCTATGTCATAACGACTTTCTATAGTTTTCGCATGCGTCCGGAAATAGGAAAAGCTTACTTCCACCATTTTTTAAAATCACAGCTTCTAGAAGATTTACATGATTTCGTAAAGAACACGAGTTTTTAGAAAATGTGTTTTATTTCATAAATGGAATCAACAAAGTATGCACATTATACGTCATAATGACTTTCTATAGTTTGCACATGCGTCCGGAAATAAGAAAAGCTTACTTCCACCGTTTTTTAAAATCACAGCTTCTAGAAGGTTTACATGATTTCTTAAAAAACACAAGTTCTTAGAAAATGTGTTTTATTTCATAAATGGAATCAACAAAGTATGAACATTCTACGTCATAACGACTTTCTATAGTTTACGCATGCGTCCGGAAATAAGAAAAGCTTACTTCCACCGTTTTTTAAAATCACCGCTTCTAGAATGTTTACATGATTTCGTAAAGAACACGAGTTTTTAGAAAATGTGTTTTATTTCATAAATGGAATCTACAAAGTATGCACATTCTACGTCATAACGACTTTCTATAGTTTGCGCATGCGTCCGGAAATAAGAAAAGCTTACTTCCACCGTTTTTTAAAATCACAGCTTCTAGAAGGTTTACACGATTTCTTAAAAAACACGAGTTTTTAGAAAAAGTGTTTTATTTCATAAATGGAATCAACAAAGTATGCACATTCTACGTCATAACGACTTTCTATAGTTTGCGCATGCGTTTGGAAATAAGAAAAGCTTACATCCCCCGTTTTTTAAAATCACAGCTTCTAGAAGGTTTACATGATTTCTTAAAAAACACTAGTTTTTAGAAAATATGTTTTATTTCATAAATGGAATTAAAAAAGTATGCACATTCTACGTCATAACGACTTTCTATAGTTTGCGCATGCGTCCGGAAATAAGAAAAGCTTACTTCCACAGTTTTTTAAAATCGCAGCTTCTAGAAGGTTTACATGATTTCTTAAAAAACACGAGTTTTTTTAAAATGTGTTTTATTTCATAAATGGAATCAACAAAGTATGCACATTCTACGTCATAACGACTTTCTATAGTTTGCGCATTCGTCTGGAAATAAGAAAAGCTTACTTACCCCGTTTTTTAAAATCACAGCTTCTAGAAGGTTTACATGATTTCTTAAAAAACACGAGTTTTTTGAAAATGTGTTTTATTTCGTAAATGGAATCAACAAAGTATGCACATTCTATGTCATAACGACTTTCTATAGTTTGCGCATACGTCCGGAAATAAGAAAAGCTTACATCCATCGTTTTTTAAAATCACAGCTTCTAGAAGGTTTACATGATTTCGTAAAAAACACGAGTTTTTAGAAAATGTGTTCTATTTAATAAATGGAATCTACAAAGTATGCACATTCTACATCATAACGACTTTCTATAGTTTGCGCATGCGTCCGGAAATAAGAAAAGCTTACTTCCACCGTTTTTTAAAATCACAGCTTCTAGAAGGTTTACATGATTTCTTAAAAAACACGAGTTTTTAGAAAAAGTGTTTTATTTCATAAATGGAATCAACAAAGTATGCACATTCTACGTCATAACGACTTTCTATAGTTTGCGCATGCGTTTGGAAATAAGAAAAGCTTACTTCCCCCGTTTTTTAAAATCACAGCTTCTAGAAGGTTTACATGATTTCCTAAAAAACACGAGTTTTTAGAAAATGTGTTTTATTTCAAAAATGGAATCAACAAAGTATGCACATTCTACGTCATAACGACTTTCTATAGTTTGCGCATGCGCCCGGAAATAAGAAAAGCTTACTTCCACCGTTTTTTAAAATCACAGCTTCTAGAAGGTTTACATGATTTCGTAAAAAACACGAGTTTTTAGAAAATGTGTTTTATTTCATAAATGGAATCTACAAAGTATGCACATTCTACGTCATAACGACTTTCGATAGTTTGCGCATGCGTCCGGAAATAAGAAAAGCTTACTTACCCCGTTTTTTAAAATCACAGCTTCTAGAAGGTTTACATGATTTCTTAAAAAACACGAGTTTTTTTAAAATGTGTTTTATTTCATAAATGGAATCAACAAAGTATGCACATTCTATGTCATAAGGACTTTCTATAGTTTGCGCATACGTCCAGAAATAAGAAAAGCTTACATCCACCTTTTTTTAAAATCACAGCTTCTAGAAGGTTTACATGATTTCGTAAAAAACACGAGTTTTTAGAAAATGTGTTTTATTTCATAAATGGAATCTCCAAAGTATGCACAGTCTACGTCATAACGACTTTCTATAGTTTGCGCATGCGTCCGGAAATAAGAAAAGCTTACTTCCACCGTTTTTTAAAATCACAGCTTCTAGAAGGTTTACATGATTTCTTAAAAAACACGAGTTTTTGGAAAATGTGTTTTATTTCATAAACGGAATCAAGAAAGTGTGCACATTCTACGTCATAACGACTTTCTATAGTTTGCGCATTCGTCCGGAAATAAGAAAAGCTTACATCCACCGTTTTTTAAAATCACAGCTTCTAGAAGGTTTACATGATTTCGTAAAAAACACGAGTTTTTAGAAAATGTGTTTTATTTCATAAATGGAATCTACAAAGTATGCACATTCTATGTCATAACGACTTTCTATAGTTTGCGCATGCGTCCGGAAATAAGAAAAGCTTACTTCCACCATTTTTTAAAATCACAGCTTCTAGAAGGTTTACATGATTTCTTAAAAAACACGAGTTTTTAGAAAAAGTGTTTTATTTCATAAATGGAATCAACAAAGTATGCACATTCTACGTCATAACGACTTTCTATAGTTTGCGCATGCGTTTGGAAATAAGAAAAGCTTACTTCCCCCGTTTTTTAAAATCACAGCTTCTAGAAGGTTTACATGATTTCTTAAAAAACACTAGTTTTTAGAAAATATGTTTTATTTCATAAATGGAATTAAAAAAGTATGCACATTCTACGTCATAACGACTTTCTATAGTTTGCGCATGCGTCCGGAAATAAGAAAAGCTTACTTCCATAGTTTTTTAAAATCACAGCTTCTAGAAGGTTTACATGATTTCTTAAAAAACACGAGTTTTTTGAAAATGTGTTTTATTTCATAAATGGAATCAACAAAGTATGCACATTCTACGTCATAACGACTTTCTATAGTTTGCGCATTCGTCTGGAAATAAGAAAAGCTTACTTACCCCGTTTTTTAAAATCACAGCTTCTAGAAGGTTTACATGATTTCTTAAAAAACACGAGTTTTTTGAAAATGTGTTTTATTTCATAAATGGAATCAACAAAGTATGCACATTCTATGTCATAACGACTTTCTATAGTTTGCGCATACGTCCGGAAATAAGAAAAGCTTACATCCACCGTTTTTTAAAATCAAAGCTTCTAGAAGGTTTACATGATTTCGTAAAAAACACGAGTTTTTAGAAAATGTGTTTTATTTCATAAATGGAATCTACAAAGTATGCACATTCTACGTCATAACGACTTTCTATAGTTTGCGCATGCGTCCGGAAATAAGAAAAGCTTACTTCCACCGTTTTTTAAAATCACAGCTTCTAGAAGGTTTACATGATTTCGTAAAAAACACGAGTTTTTAGAAAATGTGTTTTATTTCATAAATGGAATCTACAAAGTATGCACATTCTACGTCATAACGACTTTCTATAGTTTGCGCATGCGTCCGGAAATAAGAAAAGCTTACTTCCGCCGTTTTTTAAAATCACAGCTTTTAGAAGGTTTACATGATTTCTTAAAAAAGACGAGTTTTTAGAAAAAGTGTTTTATTTCATAAATGGAATCAACAAAGTATGCACATTCTACATCATAACGACTTTCTATTGTTTGCGCATGCGTTTAGAAATAAGAAAAGCTTACTTCCCCTGTTTTTTAAAATCACAGCTTCTAGAAGGTTTACATGATTTCCTAAAAAACACGAGTTTTTAGAAAATGTGTTTTATTTCAAAAATGGAATCAACAAAGTATGCGCATTCTACGTCATAACGACTTTCTATAGTTTGCGCATGCGTCCGGAAATAAGAAAAGCTTACTTCCACCGTTTTTTAAAATCACAGCTTCTAGAAGGTTTACATGATTTCGTAAAAAACACGAGTTTTTAGAAAATGTGTTTTATTTCATAAATGGAATCTACAAAGTATGCACATTCTACGTCATAACGACTTTCTATAGTTTGCGCATGCGTCCGGAAATAAGAAAAGCTTACTTCCACCGTTTTTTAAAATCACAGCTTCTAGAAGGTTTACATGATTTCTTAAAAAACACGAGTTTTTTGAAAATGTGTTTTATTTCATAAACAGAATCAAGAAAGTGTGCACATTCTACGTCATTACGACTTTCTATATTTTGCGCATTCGTCCGGAAATAAGAAAAGCTTACATCCACCGTTTTTTAAAATCACAGCTTCTAGAAGGTTTACATGATTTCGTAAAAAACACGAGTTTTTAGAAAATGTGTTTTATTTCATAAATGGAATCTACAAAGTATGCACATTCTACGTCATAACGACTTTCTATAGTTTGCGCATGCGTCCGGAAATAAGAAAAGCTTACTTCCACTTTTTTTTAAAATCACAGCTTCTAGAAGGCTTACATGATTTCTTAAAAAACACGAGTTTTTAGAAAAAGTGTTTTATTTCATAAATGGAATCAACAACGTATGCACATTCTACGTCATAACGACTTTCTATAGTTTGCGCATGCGTTTGGAAATAAGAAAAGCTTACTTCCCCCGTTTTTTAAAATCACAGCTTCTAGAAGGTTTACATGATTTCCTAAAAAACACTAGTTTTTAGAAAATGTGTTTTATTTCAAAAATGGAATCAACAAAGTATGCACATTCTACGTCATAACGACTTTCTATAGTTTGCGCATGCGTCCGGAAATAAGAAAAGCTTACTTCCACCGTTTTTTAAAATCACAGCTTCTAGAAGGTTTACATGATTTCGTAAAAAACACGAGTTTTTAGAAAATGTGTTTTATTTCATAAATGGAATCTACAAAGTATGCACATTCTACGTCATAATGACTTTCTATAGTTTGCGCATGCGTCCGGAAATAAGAAAAGCTGACTTACCCCGTTTTTTAAAATCACAGCTTCTAGAAGGTTTACATGATTTCTTAAAAAACACGAGTTTTTTGAAAATGTGTTTTATTTCATAAATGGAATTAACAAAGTATGCACATTCTACGTAATAACGACTTTCTATAGTTTGCGCATGCGTTTGGAAATAAGAAAAGCTTACATCCCCCGTTTTTTAAAATCACAGCTTCTAGAAGGTTTACATGATTTCTTAAAAAACACTAGTTTTTAGAAAATATGTTTTATTTCATAAATGGAATTAAAAAAGTATGCACATTCTACGTCATAACGACTTTCTATAGTTTGCGCATGCGTCCGGAAATAAGAAAAGCTTACTTCCACAGTTTTTTATAATCGCAGCTTCTAGAAGGTTTACATGATTTCTTAAAAAACACGAGTTTTTTTAAAATGTGTTTTACTTCATAAATGGAATCAACAAAGTATGCACATTCTACGTCATAACGACTTTCTATAGTTTGCGCATTCGTCTGGAAATAAGAAAAGCTTACTTACACCGTTTTTTAAAATCACAGCTTCTAGAAGGTTTACATGATTTCTTAAAATACACGAGTTTTTTGAAAATGTGTTTTATTTCATAAATGGAATCAACAAAGTATGCACATTCTATGTCATAACGACTTTCTATAGTTTGCGCATACGTCCGGAAATAAGAAAAGCTTACATCCATCGTTTTTTAAAATCACAGCTTCTAGAAGGTTTACATGATTTCGTAAAAAACACGAGTTTTTAGAAAATGTGTTCTATTTAATAAATGGAATCTACAAAGTATGCACATTCTACATCATAACGACTTTCTATAGTTTGCGCATGCGTCCGGAAATAAGAAAAGCTTACTTCCACCGTTTTTTAAAATCACAGCTTCTAGAAGGTTTACATGATTTCTTAAAAAACACGAGTTTTTAGAAAAAGTGTTTTATTTCATAAATGGAATCAACAAAGTATGCACATTCTACGTCATAACGACTTTCTATAGTTTGCGCATGTGTTTGGAAATAAGAAAAGCTTACTTCCCCCGTTTTTTAAAATCACAGCTTCTAGAAGGTTTACATGATTTCCTAAAAAACACGAGTTTTTAGAAAATGTGTTTTATTTCAAAAATGGAATCAACAAAGTATGCACATTCTACGTCATAACGACTTTCTATACTTTGTGCATGCGCCCGGAAATAAGAAAAGCTTACTTCCACCGTTTTTTAAAATCACAGCTTCTAGAAGGTTTACATGATTTCGTAAAAAACACGAGTTTTTAGAAAATGTGTTTTATTTCATAAATGGAATCTACAAAGTATGCACATTCTACGTCATAACGACATTCTATAGTTTGCGCATGCGTCCGGAAATAAGAAAAGCTTACTTACCCCGTTTTTTAAAATCACAACTTCTAGAAGGTTTACATGATTTCTTAAAAAACACGAGTTTTTTTAAAATGTGTTTTATTTCATAAATGGAATCAACAAAGTATGCACATTCTATGTCATAACGACTTTCTATAGTTTGCGCATACGTCCAGAAATAAGAAAAGCTTACATCCACGTTTTTTTAAAATCACAGCTTCTAGAAGGTTTACATGATTTCGTAAAAAACACGAGTTTTTAGAAAATGTGTTTTATTTCATAAATGGAATCTCCAAAGTATGCACAGTCTACGTCATAATGACTTTCTATAGTTTGCGCATGCGTCCGTAAATAAGAAAAGCTTACTTCCACCGTTTTTTAAAATCACAGCTTCTAGAAGGTTTACATGATTTCTTAAAAAACACGAGTTTTTTGAAAATGTGTTTTATTTCATAAACGGAATCAAGAAAGTGTGCACATTCTACGTCATAACGACTTTCTATAGTTTGCGCATTCGTCCGGAAATAAGAAAAGCTTACATCCACCGTTTTTTAAAATCACAGCTTCTAGAAGGTTTACATGATTTCGTAAAAAACACGAGTTTTTAGAAAATGTGTTTTATTTCATAAATGGAATCTTCAAAGTATGCACATTCTATGTCATAACGACTTTCTATAGTTTGCGCATGCGTCCGGAAATAAGAAAAGCTTACTTCCACCATTTTTTAAAATCACAGCTTCTAGAAGGTTTACATGATTTCTTAAAAAACACGAGTTTTTAGAAAAAGTGTTTTATTTCATAAATGGAATCAACAAAGTATGCACATTCTACGTCATAACGACTTTCTATAGTTTGCGCATGCGTTTGGAAATAAGAAAAGCTTACTTCCCCCGTTTTTTAAAATCACAGCTTCTAGAAGGTTTACATGATTTCTTAAAAAACACTAGTTTTTAGAAAATATGTTTTATTTCATAAATGGAATTAAAAAAGTATGCACATTCTACGTCATAACGACTTTCTATAGTTTGCGCATGCGTCCGGAAATAAGAAAAGCTTACTTCCATAGTTTTTTAAAATCACAGCTTCGAGAAGGTTTACATGATTTCTTAAAAAACACGAGTTTTTAGAAAATGTGTTTTATTTCATAAATGGAATCAACAAAGTATGCACATTCTACGTCATAACGACTTTCTATAGTTTGCGCATTCGTCTGGAAATAAGAAAAGCTTACTTACCCCATTTTTTAAAATCACAGCTTCTAGAAGGTTTACATGATTTCTTAAAAAACACGAGTTTTTTGAAAATGTGTTTTATTTCATAAATGGAATCAACAAAGTATGCACATTCTATGTCATAACGACTTTCTATAGTTTGCGCATACGTCCGGAAATAAGAAAAGCTTACATCCACCGTTTTTTAAAATCACAGCTTCTAGAAGCTTTACATGATTTCGTAAAAAACACGAGTTTTTAGAAAATGTGTTTTATTTCATAAATGGAATCTACAAAGTATGCACATTCTACGTCATAACGACTTTCTATAGTTTGCGCATGCGTCCGGAAATAAGAAAAGCTTACTTCCACCGTTTTTTAAAATCACAGCTTCTAGAAGGTTTACATGATTTCGTAAAAAACACGAGTTTTTAGAAAATGTGTTTTATTTCATAAATGGAATCTACAAAGTATGCACATTCTACGTCATAACGACTTTCTATAGTTTGCGCATGCGTCCGGAAATAAGAAAAGCTTACTTCCACCGTTTTTTAAAATCACAGCTTTTAGAAGGTTTACATGATTTCTTAAAAAAGACGAGTTTTTAGAAGAAGTGTTTTATTTCATAAATGGAATCAACAAAGTATGCACATTCTACGTCATAACGACTTTCTATAGTTTGCGCATGCGTTTGGAAATAAGAAAAGCTTACTTCCCCCGTTTTTTAAAATCACAGCTTCTAGAAGGTTTACATGATTTCCTAAAAAACACGAGTTTTTAGAAAATGTGTTTTATTTCAAAAATGGAATCAACAAAGTATGCACATTCTACGTCATAACGACTTTCTATAGTTTGCGCATGCGTCCGGAAATAAGAAAAGCTTACTTCCACCGTTTTTTAAAATCACAGCTTCTAGAAGGTTTACATGATTTCGTAAAAAACACGAGTTTTTAGAAAATGTGTTTTATTTCATAAATGGAATCTACAAAGTATGCACATTCTACGTCATAACGACTTTCTATAGTTTGCGCATGCGTCCAGAAATAAGAAAAGCTTACTTCCACCGTTTTTTAAAATCACAGCTTTTAGAAGGTTTACATGATTTCTTAAAAAAGACGAGTTTTTAGAAGAAGTGTTTTATTTCATCAATGGAATCAACAAAGTATGCACATTCTACGTCATAACGACTTTCTATAGTTTGCGCATGCGTTTGGAAATAAGAAAAGCTTACTTCCCCCGTTTTTTAAAATCACAGCTTCTAGAAGGTTTACATGATTTCCTAAAAAACACGAGTTTTTAGAAAATGTGTTTTATTTCAAAAATGGAATCAACAAAGTATGCACATTCTACGTCATAACGACTTTCTATAGTTTGCGCATGCATCCGGAAATAAGAAAAGCTTACTTCCACCGTTTTTTAAAATCACAGCTTCTAGAAGGTTTACATGATTTCGTAAAAAACACGAGTTTTTAGAAAATGTGTTTTATTTCATAAATGGAATCTACAAAGTATGCACATTCTACGTCATAACGACTTTCTATAGTTTGCGCATGCGTCCGGAAATAAGAAAAGCTTACTTACCCCGTTTTTTAAAATCACAGCTTCTAGAAGGTTTACATGATTTCTTAAAAAACACGAGTTTTTTGAAAATGTGTTTTATTTCATCAATGGAATCAACAAAGTATGCACATTCTACGTCATAACGACTTTCTATAGTTTGCGCGTGCGTTTGGAAATAAGAAAAGCTTACTTCCTCAGTTTTTTAAAATCACAGCTTCTAGAAGGTTTACATGATTTCATAAAAAACACGAGGTTTTTGAAAATGTGTTTTATTTCATAAATGGAATCAACAAAGTATGCACATTCTACGTCATAACGACTTTCTATAGTTTGCGCATGCGTCCGGAAATAAGAAAAGCTTACTTCGACCGTTTTTTAAAATCACAGCTTCTAGAAGGTTTACATGATTTCTTAAAAAACACGAGTTTTTTGAAAATGTGTTTTATTTCATAAACAAAATCAAGAAAGTGTGCACATTCTACGTCATAACGACTTTCTATATTTTGCGCATTCGTCCGGAAATAAGAAAAGCTTACATCCACCGTTTTTTAAAATCACAGCTTCTAGAAGGTTTACATGATTTCGTAAAAAACACGAGTTTTTAGAAAATGTGTTTTATTTCATAAATGGAATCTACAAAGTATGCACATTCTACGTCATAACGACTTTCTATAGTTTGCGCATGCGTCCGGAAATAAGAAAAGCTTACTTCCACTTTTTTTTAAAATCACAGCTTCTAGAAGGTTTACATGATTTCTTAAAAAACACGAGTTTTTAGAAAAAGTGTTTTATTTCATAAATGGAATCAACAAAGTATGCACATTCTACGTCATAACAACTTTCTATAGTTTGCGCATGCATTTGGAAATAAGAAAAGCTTACTTCCCCCGTTTTTTAAAATCACAGCTTCTAGAAGGTTTACATGATTTCCTAAAAAACACTAGTTTTTAGAAAATGTGTTTTATTTAAAAAATGGAATCAACAAAGTATGCACATTCTACGTCATAACGACTTTCTATAGTTTGCGCATGCGTCCGGAAATAACAAAAGCTTACTTCCACCGTTTTTTAAAATCACAGCTTCTAGAAGGTTTACATGATTTCGTAAAAAACACGAGTTTTTAGGAAATGTGTTTTATTTCATAAATGGGATCTACAAAGTATGCACATTCTACGTCATAACGACTTTCTATAGTTTGCGCATACGTCCGGAAATAAGAAAAGCTGACTTACCCCGTTTTTTAAAATCACAGCTTCTAGAAGGTTTACATGATTTCTTAAAAAACACGAGTTTTTTGAAAATGTGTTTTATTTCATAAATGGAATCAACAAAGTATGCACATTCTATGTCATAACGACTTTCTATAGTTTGCGCATATGTCCGGAAATAAGAAAAGCTTACTTCCACCGTTTTTTAAAATCACAGCTTCTAGAAGGTTTACATGATTTCTTAAAAAACACGAGTTTTTTGAAAATGTGTTTTATTTCATAAACGGAATCAAGAAAGTGTGCACATTCTACGTCATAACGACTTTCTATAGTTTGTGCATTCGTCCGGAAATAAGAAAAGCTTACATCCACCGTTTTTTAAAATCACAGCTTCTAGAAGGTTTACATGATTTCGTAAAAAACACGAGTTTTTAGAAAATGTGTTTTATTTCAAAAATGGAATCTACAAAGTATGCACATTCTATGTCATAACGAATTTCTATAGTTTGCGCATGCGTCCGGAAATAAGAAAAGCTTACTTCCACCGTTTTTTAAAATCACAGCTTCTAGAAGGTTTACATGATTTCTTAAAAAACACGAGTTTTTAGAAAAAGTGTTTTATTTCATAAATGGAATCAACAAAGTATGCACATTCTACGTCATAACGACTTTCTATAGTTTGCGCATGCGTTTGGAAATAAGAAAAGCTTACTTCCCCCGTTTTTTAAAATCACAGCTTCTAGAAGGTTTACATGATTTCGTAAAAAACATGAGTTTTTAGAAAATATGTTTTATTTCATAAATGGAATTAAAAAAGTATGCACATTCTACGTCATAACGACTTTCTATAGTTTGCGCATGCGTCCGGAAATAAGAAAAGCTTACTTCCATAGTTTTTTAAAATCACAGCTTCTAGAAGGTTTACATGATTTCTTAAAAAACACGAGTTTTTTGAAAATGTGTTTTATTTCATAAATGGAATCAACAAAGTATGCACATTCTACGTCATAACGACTTTCTATAGTTTGCGCATTCGTCTGGAAATAAGAAAAGCTTACTTACCCCGTTTTTTAAAATCACAGCTTCTAGAAGGTTTACATGATTTCTTAAAAAACACGAGTTTTTTGAAAATGTGTTTTATTTCATAAAGGGAATCAACAAAGTATGCACATTCTATGTCATAACGACTTTCTATAGTTTGCGCATACATCCGGAAATAAGAAAAGCTTACATCCACCGTTTTTTAAAATCACAGCTTCTAGAAGGTTTACATGATTTCGTAAAAAACGCGAGTTTTTAGAAAATGTGTTTTATTTCATAAATGGAATCTACAAAGTATGCACATTCTACGTCATAACGACTTTCTATAGTTTGCGCATGCGTCCGGAAATAAGAAAAGCTTACTTCCACCGTTTTTTAAAATCACAGCTTCTAGAAGGTTTATATGATTTCTTAAAAAACACGAGTTTTTTGAAAATGTGTTTTATTTCATAAACGGAATCAAGAAAGTGTGCACATTCTACATCATAATGACTTTCTATAGTTTGCGCATTCGTCCGGAAATAAGAAAAGCTTACATCCACCGTTTTTTAAAATCACAGCTTCTAGAAGGTTTACATGATTTCGTAAAAAACACGAGTTTTTAGAAAATGTGTTTTATTTCATAAATGGAATCTACAAAGTATGCACATTCTACGTCATAACGACTTTCTATAGTTTGCGCATGCGTCCGGAAATAAGAAAAGCTTACTTCCACCGTTTTTTAAAATCACAGCTTCTAGAAGGTTTACATGATTTCTTAAAAAACACGAGTTTTTAGAAAAAGTGTTTTATTTCATAAATGGAATCAACAAAGTATGCACATTCTACGTCATAACGACTTTCTATAGTTTGCGCATGCGTTTGGAAATAAGAAAAGCTTACTTCCCCCGTTTTTTAAAATCACAGCTTCTAGAAGGTTTACATGATTTCCTAAAAAACACGAGTTTTTAGAAAATGTGTTTTATTTCAAAAATGGAATCAACAAAGTATGCACATTCTACGTCATAACGATTTCTATAGTTTGCGCATGCGTCCAGAAATAAGAAAAGCTTACTTCCACCGTTTTTTAAAATCACAGCTTCTAGAAGGTTTACATGATTTCGTAAAAAACACGAGTTTTTAGAAAATGTGTTTTATTTCATAAATGGAATCTACAAAGTATGCACATTCTACGTCATAACGACTTTCTATAGTTTGCGCATGCGTCCGGAAATAAGAAAAGCTTACTTACCCCGTTTTTTAAAATCACAGCTTCTAGAAGGTTTACATGATTTCTTAAAAAACACGAGTTTTTTGAAAATGTGTTTTATTTCATAAATGGAATCAACAAAGTATGCACATTCTATGTCATAACGACTTTGTATAGTTTGCGCATACGTCCGGAAATAAGAAAATCTTACATCCATCGTTTTTTAAAATCACAGCTTCTAGAAGGTTTACATGATTTCGTAAAAAACACGAGTTTTTAGAAAATGTGTTTTATTTCATAAATGGAATCTAAAAAGTATCCACATTGTACGTCATAACGACTTTCTACAGTTTGCGCATGCGTCCGGAAATAAGAAAAGCTTACTTCCACCGTTTTTTAAAATCACAGCTTCTAGAAGGTTTACATGATTTCTTAAAAAACACGAGTTTTTAGAAAATGTGATTTATTTCATAAATGGAATCTACAAAGTATGCACATTCTACGTCATAACGACTTTCTATAGTTTGCGCATGCGTCCGGAAATAAGAAAAGCTTACTTCCACCGTTTTTTAAAATCACAGCTTTTAGAAGGTTTACATGATTTCTTAAAAAAGACGAGTTTTTAGAAGAAGTGTTTTATTTCATAAATGGAATGAACAAAGTATGCACATTCTACGTCATAACGACTTTCTATAGTTTGCGCATGCGTTTGGAAATAAGAAAAGCTTACTTCCCCCGTTTTTTAAAATCACAGCTTCTAGAAGGTTTACATGATTTCCTAAAAAACACGAGTTTTTAGAAAATGTGTTTTATTTAAAAAATGGAATCAACAAAGTATGCACATTCTACGTCATAACGACTTTCTATAGTTTGCGCATGCGTCCGGAAATAAGAAAAGCTTACTTCCACCGTTTTTTAAAATCACAGCTTCTAGAAGGTTTACATGATTTCGTAAAAAACACGAGTTTTTAGAAAATGTGTTTTATTTCATAAATGGAATCTACAAAGTATGCACATTCTACGTCATAACGACTTTCTATAGTTTGCGCATGCGTCCGGAAATAAGAAAAGCTTACTTACCCCGTTTTTTAAAATCACAGCTTCTAGAAGGTTTACATGATTTCTTAAAAAACACGAGTTTTTTGAAAATGTGTTTTATTTCATCAATGGAATCAACAAAGTATGCACATTCTACGTCATAACGACTTTCTATAGTTTGCGCGTGCGTTTGGAAATAAGAAAAGCTTACTTCCTCAGTTTTTTAAAATCACAGCTTCTAGAAGGTTTACATGATTTCATAAAAAACACGAGTTTTTAGAAAATGTGTTTTATTTCATAAATGGAATCAACAAAGTATGCACATTCTATGTCATAACGACTTTCTATATATCTCGCATGCGTCCGGAAATAAGAAAAGCTTACTTCCATCGTTTTTTAAAATCACAGCTTCTAGAAGGTTTACATGATTTCTTCAAAAACACGAGGTTTTTGAAAATGTGTTTTATTTCATAAATGGAATCAACAAAGTATGCACATTCTACGTCATAACGACTTTCTATAGTTTGCGCATGCGTCCGGAAATAAGAAAAGCTTACTTCCACCGTTTTTTAAAATCACAGCTTCTAGAAGGTTTACATGATTTCTTAAAAAACACGAGTTTTTTGAAAATGTGTTTTATTTCATAAACAAAATCAAGAAAGTGTGCACATTCTACGTCATAACGACTTTCTATATTTTGCGCATTCGTCTGGAAATAAGAAAAGCTTACATCCACCGTTTTTTAAAATCACAGCTTCTAGAAGGTTTACATGATTTCGTAAAAAACACGAGTTTTTAGAAAATGTGTTTTATTTCATAAATGGAATCTACAAAGTATGCACATTCTACGTCATAACGACTTTCTATAGTTTGCGCATGCGTCCGGAAATAAGAAAAGCTTACTTCCACTTTTTTTTAAAATCACAGCTTCTAGAAGGTTTACATGATTTCTTAAAAAACACGAGTTTTTAGAAAAAGTGTTTTATTTCATAAATGGAATCAACAAAGTATGCACATTCTAGGTCATAACGACTTTCTATAGTTTGCGCATGCGTTTGGAAATAAGAAAAGCTTACTTCCCCCGTTTTTTAAAATCACAGCTTCTAGAAGGTTTACATGATTTCCTAAAAAACACTAGTTTTTAGAAAATGTGTTTTATTTCAAAAATGGAATCAACAAAGTATGCACATTCTACGTCATAACGACTTTCTATAGTTTGCGCATGCGTCCGGAAATAAGAAAAGCTTACTTCCACCGTTTTTTAAAATCACAGCTTCTAGAAGGTTTACATGATTTCGTAAAAAACACGAGTTTTTAGAAAATGTGTTTTATTTCATAAATGGGATCTACAAAGTATGCACATTCTACGTCATAACGACTTTCTATAGTTTGCGCATGCGTCCGGAAATAAGAAAAGCTGACTTACCCCGTTTTTTAAAATCACAGCTTCTAGAAGGTTTACATGATTTCTTAAAAAACACGAGTTTTTTGAAAATGTGTTTTATTTCATAAATGGAATCAACAAAGTATGCACATTCTATGTCATAACGACTTTCTATAGTTTGCGCATACGTCCGGAAATAAGAAAAGCTTACTTCCACCGTTTTTTAAAATCACAGCTTCTAGAAGGTTTACATGATTTCTTAAAAAACACGAGTTTTTTGAAAATGTGTTTTATTTCATAAACGGAATCAAGAAAGTGTGCACATTCTACGTCATAACGACTTTCTATAGTTTGTGCATTCGTCCGGAAATAAGAAAAGCTTACATCCACCGTTTTTTAAAATCACAGCTTCTAGAAGGTTTACATGATTTCGTAAAAAACACGAGTTTTTAGAAAATGTGTTTTATTTCATAAATGGAATCTACAAAGTATGCACATTCTATGTCATAACGAATTTCTATAGTTTGCGCATGCGTCCGGAAATAAGAAAAGCTTACTTCCACCGTTTTTTAAAATCACAGCTTCTAGAAGGTTTACATGATTTCTTAAAAAACACGAGTTTTTAGAAAAAGTGTTTTATTTCATAAATGGAATCAACAAAGTATGCACATTCTACATCATAACGACTTTCTATAGTTTGCGCATGCGTTTGGAAATAAGAAAAGCTTACTTCCCCCGTTTTTTAAAATCACAGCTTCTAGAAGGTTTACATGATTTCGTAAAAAACATGAGTTTTTAGAAAATATGTTTTATTTCATAAATGGAATTAAAAAAGTATGCACATTCTACGTCATAACGACTTTCTATAGTTTGCGCATGCGTCCGGAAATAAGAAAAGCTTACTTCCATAGTTTTTTAAAATCACAGCTTCTAGAAGGTTTACATGATTTCTTAAAAAACACGAGTTTTTTGAAAATGTGTTTTATTTCATAAATGGAATCTACAAAGTATGCACATTCTACGTCATAACGACTTTCTATAGTTTGCGCATGCGTCCGGAAATAAGAAAAGCTTACTTACCCCGTTTTTTAAAATCACAGCTTCTAGAAGGTTTACATGATTTCTTAAAAAACACGAGTTTTTTGAAAATGTGTTTTATTTCATCAATGGAATCAACAAAGTATGCACATTCTACGTCATAACGACTTTCTATAGTTTGCGCGTGCGTTTGGAAATAAGAAAAGCTTACTTCCTCAGTTTTTTAAAATCACAGCTTCTAGAAGGTTTACATGATTTCATAAAAAACACGAGTTTTTAGAAAATGTGTTTTATTTCATAAATGGAATCAACAAAGTATGCACATTCTATGTCATAACGACTTTCTATATATCTCGCATGCGTCCGGAAATAAGAAAAGCTTACTTCCATCGTTTTTTAAAATCACAGCTTCTAGAAGGTTTACATGATTTCTTCAAAAACACGAGGTTTTTGAAAATGTGTTTTATTTCATAAATGGAATCAACAAAGTATGCACATTCTACGTCATAACGACTTTCTATAGTTTGCGCATGCGTCCGGAAATAAGAAAAGCTTACTTCCACCGTTTTTTAAAATCACAGCTTCTAGAAGGTTTACATGATTTCTTAAAAAACACGAGTTTTTTGAAAATGTGTTTTATTTCATAAACAAAATCAAGAAAGTGTGCACATTCTACGTCATAACGACTTTCTATATTTTGCGCATTCGTCTGGAAATAAGAAAAGCTTACATCCACCGTTTTTTAAAATCACAGCTTCTAGAAGGTTTACATGATTTCGTAAAAAACACGAGTTTTTAGAAAATGTGTTTTATTTCATAAATGGAATCTACAAAGTATGCACATTCTACGTCATAACGACTTTCTATAGTTTGCGCATGCGTCCGGAAATAAGAAAAGCTTACTTCCACTGTTTTTTAAAATCACAGCTTCTAGAAGGTTTACATGATTTCTTAAAAAACACGAGTTTTTAGAAAAAGTGTTTTATTTCATAAATGGAATCAACAAAGTATGCACATTCTAGGTCATAACGACTTTCTATAGTTTGCGCATGCGTTTGGAAATAAGAAAAGCTTACTTCCCCCGTTTTTTAAAATCACAGCTTCTAGAAGGTTTACATGATTTCCTAAAAAACACTAGTTTTTAGAAAATGTGTTTTATTTCAAAAATGGAATCAACAAAGTATGCACATTCTACGTCATAACGACTTTCTATAGTTTGCGCATGCGTCCGGAAATAAGAAAAGCTTACTTCCACCGTTTTTTAAAATCACAGCTTCTAGAAGGTTTACATGATTTCGTAAAAAACACGAGTTTTTAGAAAATGTGTTTTATTTCATAAATGGGATCTACAAAGTATGCACATTCTACGTCATAACGACTTTCTATAGTTTGCGCATGCGTCCGGAAATAAGAAAAGCTGACTTACCCCGTTTTTTAAAATCACAGCTTCTAGAAGGTTTACATGATTTCTTAAAAAACACGAGTTTTTTGAAAATGTGTTTTATTTCATAAATGGAATCAACAAAGTATGCACATTCTATGTCATAACGACTTTCTATAGTTTGCGCATACGTCCGGAAATAAGAAAAGCTTACTTCCACCGTTTTTTAAAATCACAGCTTCTAGAAGGTTTACATGATTTCTTAAAAAACACGAGTTTTTTGAAAATGTGTTTTATTTCATAAACGGAATCAAGAAAGTGTGCACATTCTACGTCATAACGACTTTCTATAGTTTGTGCATTCGTCCGGAAATAAGAAAAGCTTACATCCACCGTTTTTTAAAATCACAGCTTCTAGAAGGTTTACATGATTTCGTAAAAAACACGAGTTTTTAGAAAATGTGTTTTATTTCATAAATGGAATCTACAAAGTATGCACATTCTATGTCATAACGAATTTCTATAGTTTGCGCATGCGTCCGGAAATAAGAAAAGCTTACTTCCACCGTTTTTTAAAATCACAGCTTCTAGAAGGTTTACATGATTTCTTAAAAAACACGAGTTTTTAGAAAAAGTGTTTTATTTCATAAATGGAATCAACAAAGTATGCACATTCTACATCATAACGACTTTCTATAGTTTGCGCATGCGTTTGGAAATAAGAAAAGCTTACTTCCCCCGTTTTTTAAAATCACAGCTTCTAGAAGGTTTACATGATTTCGTAAAAAACATGAGTTTTTAGAAAATATGTTTTATTTCATAAATGGAATTAAAAAAGTATGCACATTCTACGTCATAACGACTTTCTATAGTTTGCGCATGCGTCCGGAAATAAGAAAAGCTTACTTCCATAGTTTTTTAAAATCACAGCTTCTAGAAGGTTTACATGATTTCTTAAAAAACACGAGTTTTTTGAAAATGTGTTTTATTTCATAAATGGAATCAACAAAGTATGCACATTCTACGTCATAACGACTTTCTATAGTTTGCGCATTCGTCTGGAAATAAGAAAAGCTTACTTACCCCGTTTTTTAAAATCACAGCTTCTAGAAGGTTTACATGATTTCTTAAAAAACACGAGTTTTTTGAAAATTTGTTTTATTTCATAAAGGGAATCAACAAAGTATGCACATTCTATGTCATAACGACTTTCTATAGTTTGCGCATACATCCGGAAATAAGAAAAGCTTACATCCACCGTTTTTTAAAATCACAGCTTCTAGAAGGTTTACATGATTTCGTAAAAAAACGCGAGTTTTTAGAAAATGTGTTTTATTTCATAAATGGAATCTACAAAGTATGCACATTCTACGTCATAACGACTTTCTATAGTTTGCGCATGCGTCCGGAAATAAGAAAAGCTTACTTCCACCGTTTTTTAAAATCACAGCTTCTAGAAGGTTTATATGATTTCTTAAAAAACACGAGTTTTTTGAAAATGTGTTTTATTTCATAAACGGAATCAAGAAAGTGTGCACATTCTACGTCATAATGACTTTCTATAGTTTGCGCATTCGTCCGGAAATAAGAAAAGCTTACATCCACCGTTTTTTAAAATCACAGCTTCTAGAAGGTTTACATGATTTCGTAAAAAACACGAGTTTTTAGAAAATGTGTTTATTTTCATAAATGGAATCTACAAAGTATGCACATTCTACGTCATAACGACTTTCTATAGTTTGCGCATGCGTCCGGAAATAAGAAAAGCTTACTTCCACCGTTTTTTAAAATCACAGCTTCTAGAAGGTTTACATGATTTCTTAAAAAACACGAGTTTTTAGAAAAAGTGTTTTATTTCATAAATGGAATCAACAAAGTATGCACATTCTACATCATAACGACTTTCTATAGTTTGCGCATGCGTTTGGAAATAAGAAAAGCTTACTTCCCCCGTTTTTTAAAATCACAGCTTCTAGAAGGTTTACATGATTTCCTAAAAAACACGAGTTTTTAGAAAATGTGTTTTATTTCAAAAATGGAATCAACAAAGTATGCACATTCTACGTCATAACGATTTCTATAGTTTGCGCATGCGTCCAGAAATAAGAAAAGCTTACTTCCACCGTTTTTTAAAATCACAGCTTCTAGAAGGTTTACATGATTTCGTAAAAAACACGAGTTTTTAGAAAATGTGTTTTATTTCATAAATGGAATCTACAAAGTATGCACATTCTACGTCATAACGACTTTCTATAGTTTGCGCATGCGTCCGGAAATAAGAAAAGCTTACTTACCCCGTTTTTTAAAATCACAGCTTCTCGAAGGTTTACATGATTTCTTAAAAAACACGAGTTTTTTGAAAATGTGTTTTATTTCATAAATGGAATCAACAAAGTATGCACATTCTATGTCATAACGACTTTCTATAGTTTGTGCATACGTCCGGAAATAAGAAAATCTTACATCCATCGTTTTTTAAAATCACAGCTTCTAGAAGGTTTACATGATTTCGTAAAAAACACGAGTTTTTAGAAAATGTGTTTTATTTCATAAATGGAATCTAAAAAGTATGCACATTCTACGTCATAACGACTTTCTACAGTTTGCGCATGCGTCCGGAAATAAGAAAAGCTTACTTCCACCGTTTTTTAAAATCACAGCTTCTAGAAGGTTTACATGATTTCTTAAAAAACACGAGTTTTTTGAAAATGTGTTTTATTTCATAAACGGAATCAAGAAAGTGTGCACATTCTACGTCATAACGACTTTCTATAGTTTGCGCATTCGTCCGGAAATAAGAAAAGCTTACATCCACCGTTTTTTAAAATCACAGCTTCTAGAAGGTTTACATGATTTCGTAAAAAACACGAGTTTTTAGAAAATGTGTTTTATTTCATAAATGGAATCTACAAAGTATGCACATTCTACGTCATAACGACTTTCTATAGTTTGCGCATGCGTCCGGAAATAAGAAAAGCTTACTTCCACCGTTTTTTAAAATCGCAGCTTTTAGAAGGTTTACATGATTTTTTAAAAAAGACGAGTTTTTAGAAAAAGTGTTTTATTTCATAAATGGAATCAACAAAGTATGCACATTCTACGTCATAACGACTTTCTATAGTTTGCGCATGCGTTTGGAAATAAGAAAAGCTTACTTCCCCCGTTTTTTAAAATCACAGCTTCTAGAAGGTTTACATGATTTCCTAAAAAACACGAGTTTTTAGAAAATGTGTTTTATTTCAAAAATGGAATCAACAAAGTATGCACATTCTACGTCATAACGACTTTCTATAGTTTGCGCATGCGTCCGGAAATAAGAAAAGCTTACTTCCACCGTTTTTTAAAATCACAGCTTCTAGACGGTTTACATGATTTCGTAAAAAACACGAGTTTTTAGAAAATGTGTTTTATTTCATAAATGGAATCTACAAAGTATGCACATTCTACGTCATAACGACTTTCTATAGTTTGCGCATGCGTCCGGAAATAAGAAAAGTTTACTTACCCCGTTTTTTAAAATCACAGCTTCTAGAAGGTTTACATGATTTCTTAAAAAACACGAGTTTTTTGAAAATGTGTTTTATTTCATCAATGGAATCAACAAAGTATGCACATTCTACATCATAATGACTTTCTATAGTTTGCGCGTGCGTTTGGAAATAAGAAAAGCTTACTTCCTCAGTTTTTTAAAATCACAGCTTCTAGAAGGTTTACATGATTTCATAAAAAACACGAGTTTTTAGAAAATGTGTTTTATTTCATAAATGGAATCAACAAAGTATGCACATTCTATGTCATAACGACTTTCTATATGTCTCGCATGCGTCCGGAAATAAGAAAAGCTTACTTCCTCCGTTTTTTAAAATCACAGCTTCTAGAAGGTTTACATGATTTCTTCAAAAACACGAGGTTTTTGAAAATGTGTTTTATTTCATAAATGGAATCAACAAAGTATGCACATTCTACGTCATAACGACTTTCTATAGTTTGCGCATTCGTCCGGAAAGAAGAAAAGCTTACTTCGACCGTTTTTTAAAATCACAGCTTCTAGAAGGTTTACATGATTTCGTAAAAAACACGAGTTTTTGGAAAATGTGTTTTATTTCATAAATGGAATCTACAAAGTATGCACATTCTATGTCATAACGACTTTCTATAGTTTGCGCATGCGTCCGGAAATAAGAAAAGCTTACTTCGACCGTGTTTTAAAATCACAGCTTCTAGAAGGTTTACATGATTTCGTAAAAAACACGAGTTTTTGGAAAATGTGTTTTATTTCATAAATGGAATCTACAAAGTATGCACATTATACGTCATAACAACTTTCTTTAGTTTGCGCATGCGTCCGGAAATAAGAAAAGCTTACTTCCACCATTTTTTAAAATCACAGCTTCTAGAAGGTTTACATGATTTCGTAAAAAACACGAGTTTTTGGAAAATGTGTTTTATTTCATAAATGGAATCTACAAAGTATGCACATTATACGTCATAACAACTTTCTTTAGTTTGCGCATGCGTCCGGAAATAAGAAAAGCTTACTTCCACCGTTTTTTAAAATCACAGCTTCTAGAAGGTTTACATGATTTCTTAAACAACACGAGTTTTTAGAAAATGTTTTTTATTTCATAAATGGAATCAACAAACTATGCACATTCTACGTCATAACGACTTTCTATAGTTAGCGCATGCGTTTGGAAATAAGAAAAGCTTACTTCTCCCGTTTTTTAAAATCACAGCTTCAAAAAGGTTTACATGATTTCTTAAAAAACACGAGTTTTTAGAAAATGTGTTTTATTTCATAAATGGAATCAAAAAAGTATGCACATTCTACGTCATAACGACTTTCTATAGTTTGCGCATGCATTTGGAAATAAGAAAAGCTTACTTCCCCCATTTTTTAAAATCACAGCTTTTAGAAGGTTTACATGATTTCTTAAAAAACACGAGTTTTTAGAAAATGTGTTTTATTTCATCAATGGAATCAACAAAGTATGCACATTATACGTCATAACTAGTTTCTATAGTTTGCGCATGCGTTTGGAAATACGAAAAGCTTACTTTCCCCATTTTTTAAAATCACAGCTTCTAGAAGGTTTACATGATTTCGTAAAAAACATGAGTTTTTAGAAAATGTGTTTTATTTCATAAATGGAATCAACAAAGTATGCACATTCTACGTCATAACGACTTTTTATAGTTTGCGCATGCGTCCGGAAATAAGAAAAGCTTACTTCCCCCGTTTTTTAAAATCACAGCTTCTAGAAGGTTTACATGATTTCTTAAAAAACACTAGTTTTTAGAAAATATGTTTTATTTCATAAATGGAATCAACAAAGTATGCACATTCTACGTCATAACGACTTTCTATAGTTTGCGCATGCGTCCGGAAATAAGAAAAGCTTACTTCCAACATTTTTTAAAATCACAGCTTCTAGAAGGTTTACATGATTTCGTAAAAAACACGAGTTTTTGGAAAATGTGTTTTATTTCATAAATGGAATCTACAAAGTATGCACATTATACGTCATAACAACTTTCTTTAGTTTGCGCATGCGTCCGGAAATAAGAAAAGCTTACTTCCACCATTTTTTAAAATCACAGCTTCTAGAAGGTTTACATGATTTCGTAAAAAACACGAGTTTTTGGAAAATGTGTTTTATTTCATAAATGGAATCAACAAAGTATGCACATTCTACGTCATAACGACTTTCTATAGTTTGCGCATTCGTCCGGAAAAAAGAAAAGCTTACTTCGACCGTTTTTTAAAATCACAGCTTCTAGAAGGTTTACATGATTTCGTAAAAAACACGAGTTTTTGGAAAATGTGTTTTATTTCATAAATGGAATCTACAACGTATGCACATTCTATGTCATAACGACTTTCTATAGTTTGTGCATTCGTCCGGAAAGAAGAAAAGCTTACTTCGACCGTTTTTTAAAATCACAGCTTCTAGAAGGTTTACGTGATTTCGTAAAAAACACGAGTTTTTGGAAAATGTGTTTTATTTCATAAATGGAATCTACAAAGTATGCACATTATACGTCATAACAACTTTCTTTAGTTTGCGCATGCGTCCGGAAATAAGAAAAGCTTACTTCCACCATTTTTTAAAATCACAGCTTCTAGAAGGTTTACATGATTTCGTAAAAAACACGAGTTTTTGGAAAATGTGTTTTATTTCATAAATGGAATCTACAAAGTATGCACATTATACGTCATAACAACTTTCTTTAGTTTGCGCATGCGTCCGGAAATAAGAAAAGCTTACTTCCACCGTTTTTTAAAATCACAGCTTCTAGAAGGTTTACATGATTTCTTAAACAACACGAGTTTTTAGAAAATGTTTTTTATTTCATAAATGGAATCAACAAACTATGCACATTCTACGTCATAACGACTTTCTATAGTTAGCGCATGCGTTTGGAAATAAGAAAAGCTTACTTCTCCCGTTTTTTAAAATCACAGCTTCAAAAAGGTTTACATGATTTCTTAAAAAACACGAGTTTTTAGAAAATGTGTTTTATTTCATAAATGGAATCAAAAAAGTATGCACATTCTACGTCATAACGACTTTCTATAGTTTGCGCATGCATTTGGAAATAAGAAAAGCTTACTTCCCCCATTTTTTAAAATCACAGCTTTTAGAAGGTTTACATGATTTCTTAAAAAACACGAGTTTTTAGAAAATGTGTTTTATTTCATCAATGGAATCAACAAAGTATGCACATTATACGTCATAACTAGTTTCTATAGTTTGCGCATGCGTTTGGAAATACGAAAAGCTTACTTTCCCCATTTTTTAAAATCACAGCTTCTAGAAGGTTTACATGATTTCGTAAAAAACATGAGTTTTTAGAAAATGTGTTTTATTTCATAAATGGAATCAACAAAGTATGCACATTCTACGTCATAACGACTTTTTATAGTTTGCGCATGCGTCCGGAAATAAGAAAAGCTTACTTCCCCCGTTTTTTAAAATCACAGCTTCTAGAAGGTTTACATGATTTCTTAAAAAACACTAGTTTTTAGAAAATATGTTTTATTTCATAAATGGAATCAACAAAGTATGCACATTCTACGTCATAACGACTTTCTATAGTTTGCGCATGCGTCCGGAAATAAGAAAAGCTTACTTCCAACATTTTTTAAAATCACAGCTTCTAGAAGGTTTACATGATTTCGTAAAAAACACGAGTTTTTGGAAAATGTGTTTTATTTCATAAATGGAATCTACAAAGTATGCACATTATACGTCATAACAACTTTCTTTAGTTTGCGCATGCGTCCGGAAATAAGAAAAGCTTACTTCCACCATTTTTTAAAATCACAGCTTCTAGAAGGTTTACATGATTTCGTAAAAAACACGAGTTTTTGGAAAATGTGTTTTATTTCATAAATGGAATCAACAAAGTATGCACATTCTACGTCATAACGACTTTCTATAGTTTGCGCATTCGTCCGGAAAAAAGAAAAGCTTACTTCGACCGTTTTTTAAAATCACAGCTTCTAGAAGGTTTACATGATTTCGTAAAAAACACGAGTTTTTGGAAAATGTGTTTTATTTCATAAATGGAATCTACAACGTATGCACATTCTATGTCATAACGACTTTCTATAGTTTGTGCATTCGTCCGGAAAGAAGAAAAGCTTACTTCGACCGTTTTTTAAAATCACAGCTTCTAGAAGGTTTACGTGATTTCGTAAAAAACACGAGTTTTTGGAAAATGTGTTTTATTTCATAAATGGAATCTACAAAGTATGCACATTATACGTCATAACAACTTTCTTTAGTTTGCGCATGCGTCCGGAAATAAGAAAAGCTTACTTCCACCATTTTTTAAAATCACAGCTTCTAGAAGATTTATATGATTTCGTAAAAAACATGAGTTTTTAGAAAATGTCTTCTATTCATAAATGGAATCTACAAAGTATGCACATTCTACATCATAACGACTTTCTATAGTTTCCCCATGCGTCCGGCAATAAGAAAAGCTTACTTCCCCCGTTTTTTAAAATCACAGCTTCTAGAAGGCTTACATGATTTCTTAAAAAACATGAGTTTTTAGAAAATGTGTTTTATTTCATAAATGGAATCAACAAAGTATGCACATTCTACATCATAATGACTTTCTATAGTTTGCGCATGCGTTTGGAAATAAGAAAAGCTTACTTCTCCCGTTTTTTAAAATCACAGCTTCTAGAAGGTTTACATGATTTCTTAAAAAACACGAGTTGTTAGAAAGTGTGTTTTATTTCTTAAATGGGATCAACAAAGTATGCACATTCTACATCGTAACGACTTTCTATAGTTTTCCCATGCCTCTGGAAATAAGAAAAGCTTACTTCCACCATTTTTTAAAATCAAAGCTTCTAGAAGGTTTACATGATTTCTTAAAAAACACGAGTTTTTAGAAAATGTGTTTTATTTCATAAATGGAATCAACAAAGTATGCACATTCTACGTCATAACGACTTTCTATAGTTTGCGCAATCGTCCGGAAATAAGAAAAGCTTACTTCCAACATTTTTTAAAATCACAGCTTCTAGAAGGTTTACATGATTTCTTAAAAAACACGAGTATTTAGAAAATGTGTTTTATTTCATAAATGGAATCTACAAAGTATTCAAATTCTTCGTCATAACGACTTTCTACGAAAATAAGAAAAGCTTACTTCCCCCGTTTTTTAAAATCACAGCTTCTAGAAGGTTTACATGATTTCGTAAAAAACACGAGTTTTTAGAAAATGTGTTTTATTTCATCAATGGAATCTACAAAGTATGCACATTCTATGTCATAACGACTTTCTATAGTTTGCGCATGCGTCCGGAAATAAGAAAAGCTTACTTCCACCGTTTTTTAAAATCACAGCTTCTAGAAGGTTTACATGATTTCGTAAAAAACACGAGTTTTTTGAAAATGTGTTTTATTTCATAAATGGAATCTACAAAGTATGCACATTCTACGTCATAACGAATTTCTATAGTTTGCGCATGCGTCCGGAAATAAGAAAATCTTACTTCCCCGGTTTTTTAAAATCACGGCTTCTAGAAGGTTTACATGATTTCTTAAAAACCACGCGTTTTTAGAAAATGTGTTTTATTTCATAAATGGAATCAACAAAGTATGCACATTCTACGTCATAACGACTTTCTATAGTTTGCGCATGCGTTTGGAAATAAGAAAAGCTTACTTCCCCCGTTTTTTAAAATCACAGCTTCTAGAAGGTTTACATGATTTCTTAAAAAACACTAGTTTTTAGAAAATATGTTTTATTTCATAAATGTCATCAACAAAGTATGCACATCTTACGCCATAACGACTTTCTATAGTTTGCGCATTCGTCCGGAAATAAGAAAAGTTTACTTCCACCGTTTTTTAAAATCACAGCTTCTAGAAGGTTTACATGATTTCTTAAACAACACGAGTTTTTAGAAAATGCTTTTTATTTCATAAATGGAATCAACAAAGTATGCACATTCTACGTCATAACGACTTTCTATAGTTAGCGCATGCGTTTGGAAATAAGAAAAGCTTACTTCCCCCATTTTTTAAAATCACAGCTTCTAGAAGGTTTACATGATTTCTTAAAAAACACGAGTTTTTAGAAAATGTGTTTTATTTCATCAATGGAATCAACAAAGTATGCACATTATACGTCATAACTAGTTTCTATAGTTTGCGCATGCGTTTGGAAATAAGAAAAGCTTACTTCCCCCGTTTTTTAAAATCACAGCTTCTAGAAGGTTTACATGATTTCTTAAAAAACACGAGTTTTTAGAAAATATGTTTTATTTCATAAATGGAATAAATAAAGTATGCACATTCTACGTCATAACGACTTTGTATAGTTTGCGCATGCGTTTGGAAATAAGAAAAGCTTACTTCCCCCGTTTTCTAAAATCACAGCTTCTAGAAGGTTTACATGATTTCGTAAAAAACACGAGTTTTTAGAAAATGTGTTTTATTTCATAAATGGAATCTACAAAGTATGCACATTCTATGACATAACGACTTTCTATAGTTTGCGCATGCGTCCGGAAATAAGAAAAGCTTACATCCCCCGTTTTTCAAAATCACAGCTTCTAGAAGGTTTACATGATTTCGTAAAAAACACGAGTTTTTAGAAAATGTGTTTTATTTCATAAATGGAATCTACAAAGTATGCACATTCTACATCATAACTAATTTCTATAGTTTGCACATGCGTCCGGAAATAAGAAAAGCTTACTTCCCCCGTTTTTTAAAATCACAGCTTCTAGAAGCTTTACATGATTTCTTAAAAAACACGAGTTTTTAGAAAATGTGTTTTATTTCATAAATGGAATCAACAAAGTATGCACATTCTACGTCATAACGACTTTCTGTAGTTTGCGCATGCGTTTGGAAATAAGAAAAGCTTACTTCCCCCGTTTTTTAAAATCACAGCTTCTAGAAGGTTTACATGATTTCTTAAAAAACACTAGTTTTTAGAAAATATGTTTTATTTCATAAATGGAATTAAAAAAGTATGCACATTCTACGTCATAACGACTTTCTATAGTTTGCGCATGCGTCCGGAAATAAGAAAAGCTTACTTCCACCGTTTTTTAAAATCACAGCTTCTAGAAGGTTTACATGATTTTTTAAAAAACACGAGTTTTTACAAAATGTGTTTTATTTCATAAATGGAATCAACAAAGTATGCACATTCCACGTCATAACGACTTTCTATAGTTTGCGCATTCGTTTGGAAATAAGAAAAGCTTACTTCTCCCGTTTTTTAAAATCAGAGCTTCTAGAAGGTTTACATGATTTCTTAAAAAACACTAGTTTTTAGAAAATATGTTTTATTTCATAAATGGAATCAACAAAGTATGCACATTCTATGTCATAACGACTTTCTATAGTTTGCGCATGCGTCCGGAAATAAGAAAAGCTTACTTCCACCGTTTTTTAAAATCACAGCTTCTAGAAGGTTTTCATGATTTCTTAAAAAACACAAGTTTTTTGAAAATGTGTTTTATTTCATAAACGGAATCAAGAAAGTGTGCACATTCTACGTCATAACGACTTTCTATAGTTTGCGCATTCGTCCGGAAATAAGAAAAGCTTACATCGACCGTTTTTTAAAATCACAGCTTCTAGAAGGTTTACATGATTTCTAAAAAAACACGAGTTTTTAGAAAATGTGTTTTATTTCATAAATGGAATCTACAAAGTATGCACATTCTACGTCATAACGACTTTATATAGTTTGCGCATGCGTCCGGAAATAAGAAAAGCTTACTTCCACTGTTTTTTAAAATCACAGCTTCTAGAAGGTTTACATGATTTCTTAAAAAACACGAGTTTTTAGAAAAAGTGTTTTATTTCATAAATGGAATCAAAAAAGTATGCACATTCTACGTCATAACGACTTTCTATAGTTTGCGCATGCGTCCGGAAATAAGAAAAGCTTACTTCCCCCGTTTTTTAAAATCACAGCTTCTAGAAGGTTTACATGATTTCTTCAAAAACACGAGGTTTTTGAAAATGTGTTTTATTTCATAAATGGAATCAACAAAGTATGCACATTCTATGTCATAACGACTTTCTATAGTTTGCGCATGCGTCCGGAAATAAGAAAAGCTTACTTCCACCGTTTTTTAAAATCACAGCTTCTAGAAGGTTTACATGATTTCTTCAAAAACACGAGATTTTTGAAAATGTGTTTTATTTCATAAATGGAATCAAGAAAGTATGCACATTCTACGTCATAACGACTTTCTATAGTTTGCGCATTCGTCCGGAAAGGAGAAAGGCTTACTTCGACCGTTTTTTAAAATCACAGCTTGTAGAAGGTTTACATGATTTCGTAAAAAACACGAGTTTTTGGAAAATGTGTTTTATTTCATAAATGGAATCTACAAAGTATGCACATTCTATGTCATAACGACTTTCTATAGTTTGCGCATCCGTCCGGAAATAAGAAAAGCTTACTTCCCCCATTTTTTAAAATCACAGCTTCGAGAAGGTTTACATGATTTCTTAAAAAAGACGAGTTTTTAGAAAATGTGTTTTATTTCATAAATGGAATCAACAAAGTATGCACATTCTATGTCATAACGACTTTCTATAGTTTGCGCCAGCGTTTGGAAATAAGAAAAGCTTACTTCCCCCGTTTTTTAAAATCACAGCTTCTAGAAGGTTTACATGATTTCGTAAAAAACACGAGTTTTTAGAAAATATGTTTTTTTTCATCAATGGAATCTACAAAGTATGCACATTCTACGTCATAACTACTTCCTATAGTTTGCGCATCCGTCCGGAAATAAGAAAATCTTACTTCCCCCATTTTTTAAAATCACAGCTTCTAGAAGGTTTACATGATTTCGTAAAAAACACGAGTTTTTAGAAAATATGTTTTTTTTCATAAATGGAATCTACAAAGTATGCACATTCTACATCATAACGACTTTCTATAGTTTGCGCATCCGTCCGGAAATAAGAAAATCTTACTTCCCCCATTTTTTAAAATCACAGCTTCGAGTAGGTTTACATGATTTCGTAAAAAACACGAGTTTTTAGAAAATGTGTTTTATTTCATAAATGGAATCAACAAAGTACGCACATTCTACGTCATAACGACTTTCTATAGTTTGCGCATGCGTCCGAAAATAAGAAAAGCTTACTTCCATCGTTTTTTAAAATCACAGCTTCTAGAAGGTTTACATGATTTCTTAAAAAACACGAGTTTTTAGAAAATGTGTTTTATTTCATAAATGGAATCAACAAAGTATGCACATTCTACGTCATAACGACTTTCTATAGTTTGCGCATGCGTCCGGAAATAAGAAAAGCTTACTTCCACCATTTTTTAAAATCACAGCTTCTAGAAGGTTTACATGATTTCTTAAAAAACACTAGTTTTTAGAAAATATGTTTTATTTCATAAATGGAATCTACAAAGTATGCACATTCTACATCATAACGACTTTCTATAGTTTGCGCATGCGTTTGGAAATAAGAAAAGCTTACTTCCCCTGTTTTTTAAAATCACAGCTTATAGAAGGTATACATGATTTCTTAAAAAATACGAGTTTTTAGAAAATGTGTTTCATTTCTTAAATAGAATCAACAAAGTATGCACATTCTATGTCATAACGACTTTCTATAGTTTGCGCATGTGTCCGGAAATAAGAAAAGCTTACTTCCACCGTTTTTTAAAATCACAGCTTCTAGAAGGTTTACATGATTTCGTAAAAAACACGAGTTTTTAGAAAATGTGTTTTATTTCATAAATGGAATCAACAAAGTATGCACATTCTACGCCATAACGACCTTCTATAGTTTGCGCATGTGTTTGGAAATAAGAAAAGCATACTTCCCCCGTTTTTTAAAATCACAGTTTCTAGAAGGTTTACATGATTTCTTAAAAAACACTAGTTTTTAGAAAATATGTTTTATTTCATAAATGGAATCAACAAAGTATGCACATTCTATGTCATAACGACTTTCTATAGTTTGCGCATGCGTCCGGAAATAAGAAAAGCTTACTTCCACCGTTTTTTAAAATCACAACTTCCAGAAGGTTTACATTGTTTCTTAAAAAACACGAGTTTTTTGAAATGTGTTTTATTTCATAAATGGAATCAACAAAGTATTCACATTCTACGTCGTAATGTATTTCTATAGTTTGCGCATGCGTCCGGAAATAAGAAAAGTTTACTTCCCCCGTTTTTTAAAATCACAGCTTCTAGAAGGTTTACATGATTTCGTAAAAAACACGAGTTTTTAGAAAATGTGTTTTATTTCATAAAGGGAATCTACAAAGTATGCACATTCTACGTCATAACGACTTTCTATAGTTTGCGCATGCTTCCGGAAATAAGAAAAGCTTACTTCCCCCGTTTTTTAAAATCACAGCTTCTAGAAGGTTTACATGATTTCTTAAAAAACACGAGTTTTTAGAAAATATGTTTTATTTCATAAATGGAATCAACAAAGTATGCACATTCTACGTCATAACGACTTTCTATAGTTTACGCATGCGTCCGGAAATAAGAAAAGCTTACTTCCACCGTTTTTTAAAATCACAGCTTCTAGAAGGTTTACATGATTTCTTAAAAACACGAGTTTTTTGAAAATGTGTTTTATTTCAACAATGGAATCAACAAAGTATGCACATTCAACGTCATAACGACTTTCTATAGTTTGCGCATTCGTCCGGAAATAAGAAAAGCTTACTTCCACCGTTTTTTAAAATCACAGCTTCTAGAAGGTTTACATGATTTCGTAAAAAACACGAGTTTTTAGAAAATTTGTTTTATTTCATAAATCGAATCTACAAAGTATGCACATTCTACGTCATAACAACTTTCTATAGTTTGCGCATGCGTCCGGAAATAAGAAAAGCTTACTTCCACCGTTTTTTAAAATCACAGCTTCTAGAAGGTTTACATGATTTCGTAAAAAACACGAGTTTTTAGAAAATGTGTTTTATTTCATAAATGGAATCAACAAAGTATGCACATTATACGTCATAACGACTTTCTATAGTTTGCGCATGCGTCCGGAAATAAGAAAAGCTTACTTCCCCCGTTTTTTAAAATCACAGCTTCTAGAAGGCTTACATGATTTCTTAAAAACATGAGTTTTTAGAAAATGTGTTTTATTTAAAAAATGGAATCAACAAAGTATGCACATTCAACGTCATAACGACTTTCTATAGTTTTCGCATTCGTCCGGAAATAAGAAAAGCTTACATCCACCGTTTTTTAAAATCACAGCTTCTAAGAGGTTTACATGATTTCGTAAAAAACACGAGTTTTTAGAAAATGTGTTTTATTTCATAAATGGAATCTACAAAGTATGCACATTCTACGTCATAACGACTTTCTATAGTTTGTGCATGCGTCCGGAAATAAGAAAAGCTTACTTCCACCGTTTTTTAGGACCACAGCTTCTAGAAGGTTTACATGATTTCTTAAAAAACACGAGTTTTTAGAAAAAGTGTTTTATTTCATAACTGGAATCAACAAAGTATGCACATTCTACGTCATAACGACTTTCTATAGTTTGCGCATGCGTCCGGAAATAAGAAAAGCTTACTTCCCCCGTTTTTTAAAATCACAGCTTCTAGAAGGTTTACATGATTTCTTTAAAAACTCTAGTTTTTAGAAAATATGTTTTATTTCATAAATGGAATCAACAAAGTATGCACATTCTACATCATAACGACTTTCCATAGTTTGCGCATGCGTTTGGAAATAAGAAAAGCTTACTTCCCCTGTTTTTTAAAATCACAGCTTATAGAAGGTATACAAGATTTCTTAAAAAATACGAGTTTTTAGAAAATGTGTTTTATTTCATAAATAGAATCAACAAAGTATGCACATTCTACGTCATAACGACTTTCTATAGTTTGCGCATGCGTGCGGAAATAAGAAAATCATACTTCCACCGTTTTTTAAAATCACAGCTTCTAGAAGGTTTACATGATTTCGTAAAAAACACGACTTTTTAGAAAATGTGTTTTATTTCATAAATGGAATCTACAAAGTATGCACATTCTACGTCATAACGACTTTCTATAGTTTGCGCATGCGTCCGGAAATAAGAAAAGCTTACTTCCCTTGTTTTTTAAAATCACAGCTTCTAGAAGCTTTACATGATTTCTTAAAAAAAATGAGTTTTTAGAAAATGTGTTTTATTTCATAAATGGAATCAACAAAGTATGCACATTCTACGTCATAACGACTTTCTATAGTTTGCGCATGCGTTTGGAAATAAGAAAAGCTTACTTCCCCCGTTTTTTAAAATCACAGCTTCTAGAAGGTTTACATGATTTCTTAAAAAACACTAGTTTTTAGAAAATATGTTTTATTTCATAAATGGAATCAACAAAATATGCACATTCTACGTCATAAATACTTTCCATAGTTTGCACATGTCTCCGGAAATAAGAAAAGCTTACTTCCACCGTTTTTTAAAATCACAGCTTCTAGAAGTTTTACATGATTTCTTAAAAAACACGAGTTTTTAGAAAATGTGTTTTATTTCATAAATGGAATCAACAAAGTATGCACATTCTACGTCATAACGACTTTCTATAGTTTGCGCATGCGTTTGGAAATAAGAAAAGCTTACTTCTCCCGTTTTTTAAAATCACAGCTTCTAGAAGGTTTACATGATTTCTTAAAAAACACTAGTTTTTAGAAAATATGTTTTATTTCATAAATGGAATCAACAAAGTATGCACATTCTACGTCATAACGACTTTCTATAGTTTGCGCATGCGTCCGGAAATAAGAAAAGCTTACTTCCACCGTTTTTTAAAATCACAGCTTCTAGAAGGTTTACCTGATTTCTTAAAAAACACGAGTTTTTACAAAATGTGTTTTATTTCATAAATGGAATCAACAAAGTATGCACATTCCACGTCATAACGACTTTCTATAGTTTGCACATGCGTTTGGAAATAAGAAAAGCTTACTTCTCCCGTTTTTTAAAATCAGAGCTTCTAGAAGGTTTACATGATTTCTTAAAAAACACTAGTTTTTAGAAAATATGTTTTATTTCATAAATGGAATCAACAAAGTATGCACATTCTACGATATAACGACTTTCTATAGTTTGCGCATGCGTCCGGAAATAAGAAAAGCTTACTTCCACCGTTTTTTAAAATCACAGCTTCTAGAAGGTTTACATGATTTCTTAAAAAACACGAGTTTTTTGAAAATGTGTTTTATTTCATAAACGGAATCAAGAAAGTGTGCACATTCTACGTCATAACGACTTTCTATAGTTTGCGCATTCGTCCGGAAATAAGAAAAGCTTACATCCACCGTTTTTTAAAATCACAGCTTCTAGAAGGTTTACATGATTTCGTAAAAAACACGAGTTTTTAGAAAATGTGTTTTATTTCATAAATGGAATCAACAAAGTATGCACATTCTACGTCATAACGACTTTCTATAGTTTGCGCATGCGTCCGGAAATAAGAAAAACTTACATCCACCGTTTTTTAAAATCACAGCTTCTAGAAGGTTTACATGATTTCGTAAAAAACACTAGTTTTTAGAAAATATGTTTTATTTCATAAATGGAATCAACAAAGTATGCACATTCTACGTCATAACGACTTTCTATAGTTTGCGCATGCGTCCGGAAATAAGAAAAGCTTACTTCCACCGTTTTTTAAAATCACAGCTTCTAGAAGGTTTACATGATTTCTTCAAATACACGAGGTTTTTGAAAATGTGTTTTATTTCATAAATGGAATCAACAAAGTATGCACATTCTACGTCATAACGACTTTCTATAGTTTGCGCATTCGTCCGGAAATAAGAAAAGCTTACTTCGACCGTTTTTTAAAATCACAGCTTCTAGAAGGTTTACATGATTTCGTAAAAAACACGAGTTTTTGGAAAATGTGTTTTATTTCATAAATGGAATCTACAAAGTATGCACATTCTATGTCATAACGACTTTCTATAGTTTGTGCATGCGTCCGGAAATAAGAAAAGCTTACTTCCACCGTTTTTTAAAATCACAGCTTCTAAAAGGTTTACATGATTTCGTAAAAAAAACGAGTTTTTAGAAAATATGTTTTTTTTCATAAATGGAATCTACAAAGTATGCACATTCTACGTCATAACGACTTTCTATAGTTTGCGCATCCGTCCGGAAATAAGAAAAGCTTACTTCCCCCATTTTTTAAAATCACAGCTTCGAGAAGGTTTACATGATTTCTTAAAAAACATGAGTTTTTAGAAAATGTGTTTTATTTCATAAATGGAATCAACAAAGTATGCACATTCTACGTCATAACGACTTTCTATAGTTTGCGCCAGCGTTTGGAAATAAGAAAAGCTTACTTCCCCCGTTTTTTAAAATCACAGCTTCTAGAAGGTTTACATGATTTGTTAAAAAACACGAGTTTTTAGAAAATGTGTTTTATTTCATAAATGGAATCTACAAAGTATGCATATTCTACGTCATAACGACTTTCTATAGTTTGCGCATGCATCCGGAAATAAGAAAAGCTTACTTCCACCATTTTTTAAAATCACAGCTTCTAGAAGGTTTACATGATTTCGTAAAAAACACGAGTTTTTAGAAAATGCGTTTTATTTCATAAATGGAATCTACAAAGTATGCACATTCTATGTCATAACAACTTTCTATAGTTTGCGCATGCCTCCGGAAATGAGAAAAGCTTACTTCCACAGTTTTTTAAAATCACAGCTTCTAGAAGGTTTACATGATTTCGTAAACAACATGAGTTTTTAGAAAATGTGTTTTATTTCATAAATGTAATCAACAAAGTATGCACATTCTACGTCATAACGACTTTCTATAGTTTGCGCATGCGTCCGGAAATAAGAAAAGCTTACTTCCCCCGTTTTTTAAAATCACAGCTTCTAGAAGGTTTACATGATTTCTTAAAAAACACGAGTTTTAAGAAAATGTGTTTTATTTCATAAATGGAATCAACAAAGTATGCACATTCTTCGTCATAACGACTTTCTATAGTTTGCGCATGAGTTTGGAAATAAGAACAGCTTACTTCCCCCGTTTTTTAAAATCACAGCTTCTAGAAGGTTTACATGATTTCTTAAAAAACACGAGTTTTTAGAAAATGTCTTTTATTTCATAAATGGAATCAACAAAGTATGCACATTCTACATAGTAACGACTTTCTATAGTTTGCGCATGCGTTTGGAAATAAGAAAAGCTTACTTCCCCTGTTTTTTAAAATCACAGCTTCTAGAAGGTATACATGATTTCTTAAAAAAGACGAGTTTTTAGAAAATGTGTTTTATTTCATTAATAGAATCAACAAAGTATGCACATTCTACGTCATAACGAATTTCTATAGTTTGCGCATTCGTGCGGAAATAAGAAAAGCATACTTCCACCGTTTTTTAAAATCACAGCTTCTAGAAGGTTTACATGATTTCGTAAAAAACACGAGTTTTTAGAAAATGTGTTTTATTTCATAAATGGAATCTACAAAGTATGCACATTCTATGTCATAACGACTTTCTATAGTTTGCGCATGCGTCCGGAAATAAGAAAAGCTTACTTCCACCGTTTTTTAAAATCACAGCTTCTAGAAGGTTTACATGATTTCATAAAAAACACGAGTTTTTAGAAAATGTGTTTTATTTCATAAATGGAATCTACAAAGTATTCACATTCTACGTCATAACGTCTTTCTATAGTTTGCGCATGCGTCCGGAAATAAGAAAAGTTTACTTCCCCCGTTTTTTAAAATCCCAGCTTCTAGAAGGTTTACATGATTTCTTAAAAAACACGAGTTTTTAGAAAATGTGTTTTATTTCATAAAGGGAATCAACAAAGTATGCACATTCTACGTCATAACGACTTTCTATAGTTTGCGCATGCGTCCGGAAATAAGAAAAGCTTACTTCCCCCGTTTTTTAAAATCACAGCCTCTAGAAGGCTTACATGATTTCTTAAAAAACACGAGTTTTTAGAAAATGTGTTTTATTTCATAAATGGAATCAACAAAGTATGCACATTCTACGTCATAACGACTTTCTATAGTTTGCGCATGCGTCCGAAAATAAGAAAAGCTTACTTCCACCGTTTTTTAAAATCACAGCTTCTAGAAGGTTTACATGATTTCTTAAAAACACGAGTTTTTTTAAAATGTATTTTATTTCAAAAATGGAATCAACAAAGTATGCACATTCAACGTCATAACGACTTTCTATAATTTGCGCATTCGTCCGGAAATAAGAAAAGCTTACTTCCACCGTTTTTTAAAATCACAGCTTCTAGAAGGTTTACATGATTTCGTAAAAAACACGAGTTTTTAGAAAATGTGTTTTATTTCCTAAATCGAATCTACAAAGTATGCACATTCTACGTCATAACAACTTTCTATAGTTTGCGCATGCGTCCGGAAATAAGAAAAGCTTACTTCCACCGTTTTTTAAAATCACAGCTTCTAGAAGGTTTACATGATTTCGTAAAAAACACGAGTTTTTAGAAAATGTGTTTTATTTCATAAATGGAATCAACAAAGTATGCACATTCTACGTCATAACGACTTTATATAGTTTGCGCATGCGTCCGGAAATAAGAAAAGCTTACTTCCCCCGTTTTTTAAAATCACAGCTTCTAGAAGGCTTACATGATTTCTTAAAAAACACGAGTTTTTAGAAAATGTGTTTTATTTCATAAATGGAATCAACAAAGTATGCACATTCTACGTCATAACGACTTTCTATAGTTTGCGCATGCGTTTGGAAATAAGAAAAGCTTACTTCCCCCGTTTTTTAAAATCACAGCTTCTAGAAGGTTTACAAGATTTCTTAAAAAACACGAGTTTTTAGAAAATGTATTTTATTTCATAAATGGAATCAACAAAGTATGCACATTCTACATCATAACGACCTTCTATAGTTTGCGCACGTGTTTGGAAATAAGAAAAGCTTACTTCCCCCGTTTTTTAAAATCACAGCTTCTAGAAGGTTTACATGATTTCTTAAAAAACACTAGTTTTTAGAAAATATGTTTTATTTCATAAATGGAATCAACAAAGTATGCACATTCTACGTCATAACGACTTTCTATAGTTTGCGCATGCGTCCGGAAATAAGAAAAGCTTACTTCCACCGTTTTTTAAAATCACAACTTCCAGAAGGTTTACATTGTTTCTTAAAAAACACGAGTTTTTTGAAATGTGTTTTATTTCATAAATGGAATCAACAAAATGTGCACATTCTACGTCATAACGACTTTCTATAGTTTGAGCATTCGTCCGGAAATAAGAAAAGGTTACATCCACTGTTTTTTAAAATCACAGCTTCTAAGAGGTTTACATGATTTCGTAAAAAACACGAGTTTTTAGAAAATGTGTTTTATTTCATAAATGGAATCAACAAAGTATGCACATTCTACGTCATAACGACTTTCTATAGTTTGCGCATGCGTCCGGAAATAAGAAAAGCTTACTTCCCCCGTTTTTTAAAATCACAGCTTCTAGAAGGTTTACATGATTTCTTAAAAAACACTAGTTTTTAGAAAATATGTTTTATTTGATAAATGGAATCAACAAAGTATGCACATTCTACGTCATAACGACTTTCTATAGTTTGTGCATGCGTCCGGAAATAAGAAAAGCTTACTTCCACCGTTTTTTAAAATCACAGCTTCTAGAAGGTTTACATGATTTCTTCAAAAACACGAGGTTTTTGAAAATGTGTTTTATTTCATAAATGGAATCAACAAAGTATGCACATTCTACGTCATAACGACTTTCTATAGTTTGCGCATTCGTCCGGAAATAAGAAAAGCTTACTTCGACCGTTTTTTAAAATCACAGCTTCTAGAAGGTTTACATGATTTCGTAAAAAACACGAGTTTTTGGAAAATGTGTTTTATTTCATAAATGGAATCTACAAAGTATGCACATTCTACGTCATAACGACTTTCTATAGTTTGCGCATGCGTCCGGAAGTAACGAAAGCTTACTTCCCCCGTTTTTTAAAATCACAGCTTCTAGAAGGTTTACAAGATTTCTTAAAAAACATGAGTTTTTAGAAAATGTATTTTATTTCATAAATGGAATCAACAAAGTATGCACATTCTACATCATAACGACCTTCTATAGTTTGCGCACGTGTTTGGAAATAAGAAAAGATTACTTCCCCCGTTTTTTAAAATCACAGCTTCTAGAAGGTTTACATGATTTCTTAAAAAACACTAGTTTTTAGAAAATATGTTTTATTTCATAAATGGAATCAACAAAGTATGCACATTCTACGTCATAACGACTTTCTATAGTTTGCGCATGCGTCCGGAAATAAGAAAAGCTTACTTCCACCGTTTTTTAAAATCACAACTTCCAGAAGGTTTACATTGTTTCTTAAAAAACACGAGTTTTTTGAAATGTGTTTTATTTCATAAATGGAATCAACAAAATGTGCACATTCTACGTCATAACGACTTTCTATAGTTTGAGCATTCGTCCGGAAATAAGAAAAGCTTACATCCACCGTTTTTTAAAATCACAGCTTCTAAGAGGTTTACATGATTTCGTAAAAAACACGAGTTTTTAGAAAATGTGTTTTATTTCATAAATGGAATCAACAAAGTATGCACATTCTACGTCATAACGACTTTCTATAGTTTTCGCATGCGTCCGGAAATAAGAAAAGCTTACTTCCCCCGTTTTTTAAAATCACAGCTTCTAGAAGGTTTACATGATTTCTTAAAAAACACTAGTTTTTAGAAAATATGTTTTATTTGATAAATGGAATCAACAAAGTATGCACATTCTACGTCATAACGACTTTCTATAGTTTGCGCATGCGTCCGGAAATAAGAAAAGCTTACTTCCACCGTTTTTTAAAATCACAGCTTCTAGAAGGTTTACATGATTTCTTCAAAAACACGAGGTTTTTGAAAATGTGTTTTATTTCATAAATGGAATCAACAAAGTATGCACATTCTACGTCATAACGACTTTCTATAGTTTGCGCATTCGTCCGGAAATAAGAAAAGCTTACTTCGACCGTTTTTTAAAATCACAGCTTCTAGAAGGTTTACATGATTTCGTAAAAAACACGAGTTTTTGGAAAATGTGTTTTATTTCATAAATGGAATCTACAAAGTATGCACATTCTATGTCATAACGACTTTCTATAGTTTGTGCATGCGTCCGGAAATAAGAAAAGCTTACTTCCACCGTTTTTTAAAATCACAGCTTCTAGAAGGTTTACATGATTTCGTAAAAAACACGAGTTTTTAGAAAATATGTTTTTTTTCATAAATGGAATCTACAAAGTATGCATATTCTACGTCATAATGACTTTCTATAGTTTGCGCATCCGTCCGGAAATAAGAAAAGCTTACTTCCCCCATTTTTTAAAATCACAGCTTCGAGAAGGTTTACATGATTTCTTAAAAAACACTAGTTTTTAGAAAATATGTTTTATTTCATAAATGGAATCAACAAAGTATGCACATTCTACGTCATAACGACTTTCTATAGTTTGCGCATGCGTCCGGAAATAAGAAAAGCTTACTTCCACCGTTTTTTAAAATCACAACTTCCAGAAGGTTTACATTGTTTCTTAAAAAACACGAGTTTTTTGAAATGTGTTTTATTTCATAAATGGAATCAACAAAATGTGCACATTCTATGTCATAACGACTTTCTATAGTTTGAGCATTCGTCCGGAAATAAGAAAAGCTTACATCCACCGTTTTTTAAAATCACAGCTTCTAAGAGGTTTACATGATTTCGTAAAAAACACGAGTTTTTAGAAAAGGTGTTTTATTTCATAAATGGAATCAACAAAGTATGCACATTCTACGTCATAACGACTTTCTATAGTTTGCGCATGCGTCCGGAAATAAGAAAAGCTTACTTCCCCCGTTTTTTAAAATCACAGCTTCTAGAAGGTTTACATGATTTCTTAAAAAACACTAGTTTTTAGAAAATATGTTTTATTTGATAAATGGAATCAACAAAGTATGCACATTCTACGTCATAACGACTTTCTATAGTTTGCGCATGCGTCCGGAAATAAGAAAAGCTTACTTCCACCGTTTTTTAAAATCACAGCTTCTAGAAGGTTTACATGATTTCTTCAAAAACACGAGGTTTTTGAAAATGTGTTTTATTTCATAAATGGAATCAACAAAGTATGCACATTCTACGTCATAACGACTTTCTATAGTTTGCGCATTCGTCCGGAAATAAGAAAAGCTTACTTCGACCGTTTTTTAAAATCACAGCTTCTAGAAGGTTTACATGATTTCGTAAAAAACACGAGTTTTTGGAAAATGTGTTTTATTTCATAAATGGAATCTACAAAGTATGCACATTCTACGTCATAACGACTTTCTATAGTTTGCGCATGCGTCCGGAAATAAGAAAAGCTTACTTCCACCGTTTTTTAAAATCACAACTTCCAGAAGGTTTACATTGTTTCTTAAAAAACACGAGTTTTTTGAAATGTGTTTTATTTCATAAATGGAATCAACAAAATGTGCACATTCTACGTCATAACGACTTTCTATAGTTTGAGCATTCGTCCGGAAATAAGAAAAGCTTACATCCACCGTTTTTTAAAATCACAGCTTCTAAGAGGTTTACATGATTTCGTAAAAAACACGAGTTTTTAGAAAATGTGTTTTATTTCATAAATGGAATCAACAAAGTATGCACATTCTACGTCATAACGACTTTCTATAGTTTGCGCATGCGTCCGGAAATAAGAAAAGCTTACTTCCCCCGTTTTTTAAAATCACAGCTTCTAGAAGGTTTACATGATTTCTTAAAAAACACTAGTTTTTAGAAAATATGTTTTATTTGATAAATGGAATCAACAAAGTATGCACATTCTACGTCATAACGACTTTCTATAGTTTGCGCATGCGTCCGGAAATAAGAAAAGCTTACTTCCACCGTTTTTTAAAATCACAGCTTCTAGAAGGTTTACATGATTTCTTCAAAAACACGAGGTTTTTGAAAATGTGTTTTATTTCATAAATGGAATCAACAAAGTATGCACATTCTACGTCATAACGACTTTCTATAGTTTGCGCATTCGTCCGGAAATAAGAAAAGCTTACTTCGACCGTTTTTTAAAATCACAGCTTCTAGAAGGTTTACATGATTTCGTAAAAAACACGAGTTTTTGGAAAATGTGTTTTATTTCATAAATGGAATCTACAAAGTATGCACATTCTATGTCATAACGACTTTCTATAGTTTGTGCATGCGTCCGGAAATAAGAAAAGCTTACTTCCACCGTTTTTTTAAATCACAGCTTCTAGAAGGTTTACATGATTTCGTAAAAAACACGAGTTTTTAGAAAATATGTTTTTTTTCATAAATGGAATCTACAAAGTATGCATATTCTACGTCATAATGACTTTCTATAGTTTGCGCATCCGTCCGGAAATAAGAAAAGCTTACTTCCCCCATTTTTTAAAATCACAGCTTCGAGAAGGTTTACATGATTTCTTAAAAAACATGAGTTTTTAGAAAATGTGTTTTATTTCATAAATGGAATCAACAAAGTATGCACATTCTACGTCATAACGACTTTCTATAGTTTGCGCCAGCGTTTGGAAATAAGAAAAGCTTACTTCCCCCGTTTTTTAAAATCACAGCTTCTAGAAGGTTTACATGATTTGTTAAAAAACACGAGTTTTTAGAAAATGTGTTTTATTTCATAAATGGAATCTACAAAGTATGCACATTCTACGTCATAACGACTTTCTATAGTTTGCGCATGCATCCGGAAATAAGAAAATCTTACTTCCACCATTTTTTAAAATCACAGCTTCTAGAAGGTTTACATGATTTCGTAAAAAACACGAGTTTTTAGAAAATGCGTTTTATTTCATAAATGGAATCTACAAAGTATGCACATTCTACGTCATAACAACTTTCTATAGTTTGCGCATGCGTCCGGAAATAAGAAAAGCTTACTTCCACCGTTTTTTAAAATCACAGCTTCTAGAAGGTTTACATGATTTCTTAAAAAACACGAGTTTTTAGAAAATGTGTTTTATTTCATAAATGGAATCAACAAAGTATGCACATTCTTCGTCATAACGACTTTCTATAGTTTGCGCATGCGTTTGGAAATAAGAACAGCTTACTTCCCCCGTTTTTTAAAATCACAGCTTCAAGAAGGTTTACATGATTTCTTAAAAAACACGAGTTTTTAGAAAATGTCTTTTATTTCATAAATGGAATCAACAAAGTATGCACATTCTACATCATAACGACTTTCTATAGTTTGCGCATGCGTTTAAAAATAAGAAAAGCTTACTTCCCATGTTTTTTAAAATCACATCTTCTAGAAGGTATACATGATTTCTTAAAAAAGACGAGTTTTTAGAAAATGTGTTTTATTTCATTAATAGAATCAACAAAGTATGCACATTCTACGTCATATCGAATTTCTATAGTTTGCGCATTCGTGCGGAAATAAGAAAAGCATACTTCCACCGTTTTTTAAAATCACAGCTTCTAGAAGGTTTACATGATTTCGTAAAAAACACGAGTTTTTAGAAAATGTGTTTTATTTCATAAATGGAATCTACAAAGTATGCACATTCTATGTCATAACGACTTTCTATAGTTTGCGCATGCGTCCGGAAATAAGAAAAGCTTACTTCCACCGTTTTTTAAAATCACAGCTTCTAGAAGGTTTACATGATTTCATAAAAAACACGAGTTTTTAGAAAATGTGTTTTATTTCATAAATGGAATCTACAAATTATTCACATTCTACGTCATAACGTCTTTCTATAGTTTGCGCATGCGTCCGGAAATAAGAAAAGTTTACTTCCCCCGTTTTTTAAAATCCCAGATTCTAGAAGGTTTACATGATTTCTTAAAAAACACGAGTTTTTAGAAAATGTGTTTTATTTCATAAAGGGAATCAACAAAGTATGCACATTCTACGTCATAACGACTTTCTATAGTTTGCGCATGCGTCCGGAAATAAGAAAAGCTTACTTCCCCCGTTTTTTAAAATCACAGCTTCTAGAAGGCTTACATGATTTCTTAAAAAACACGAGTTTTTAGAAAATGTGTTTTATTTCATAAATGGAATCAACAAAGTATGCACATTCTACGTCATAACGACTTTCTATAGTTTGCGCATGCGTCCGGAAATAAGAAAAGCTTACTTCCACCGTTTTTTAAAATCACAGCTTCTAGAAGGTTTACATGATTTCTTAAAAACACGAGTTTTTTTAAAATGTGTTTTATTTCAAAAATGGAATCAACAAAGTATGCACATTCAACGTCATAACGACTTTCTATAGTTTGTGCATTCATCCGGAAATAAGAAAAGCTTACTTCCACCGTTTTTTAAAATCACAGCTTCTAGAAGGTTTACATGATTTCGTAAAAAACACGAGTTTTTAGAAAATGTGTTTTATTTCATAAATCGAATCTACAAAGTATGCACATTCTACGTCATAAGAACTTTCTATAGTTTGCGCATGCGTCCGGAAATAAGAAAAGCTTACTTCCACCATTTTTTAAAATCACAGCTTCCAGAAGGTTTACATGATTTCGTAAAAAACACGAGTTTTTAGAAAATGTGTTTTATTTCATAAATGGAATCAACAAAGTATGCACATTCTACGTCATAACGACTTTCTATAGTTTGCGCATGCGTCCGGAAATAAGAAAAGCTTACTTCCCCCGTTTTTTAAAATCACAGCTTCTAGAAGGCTTACATGATTTCTTAAAAAACACGAGTTTTTAGAAAATGTGTTTTATTTCATAAATGGAATCAACAAAGTATGCACATTCTACGTCATAACGACTTTCTATAGTTTGTGCATGCGTTTGGAAATAAGAAAAGCTTACTTCCCCCGTTTTTTAAAATCACAGCTTCTAGAAGGTTTACATGATTTCTTAAAAAACAGGAGTTTTTAGAAAATGTATTTTATTTCATAAATGGAATCAACAAAGTATGCACATTCTACGTCATAACGACCTTCTATAGTTTGCGCATGTGTTTGGAAATAAGAAAAGCTTACTTCCCCCATTTTTTAAAATCACAGCTTCTAGAAGGTTTACATGATTTCTTAAAAAACACTAGTTTTTAGAAAATATGTTTTATTTCATAAATGGAATCAACAAAGTATGCAGATTCTACGTCATAACGACTTTCTATAGTTTGCGCATGCGTCCGGAAATAAGAAAAGCTTACTTCCACCGTTTTTTAAAATCACAACTTCTAGAAGGTTTACATTGTTTCTTAAAAAACACGAGTTTTTTGAAATGTGTTTTATTTCATAAATGGAATCAACCAAATGTGCACATTCTACGTCATAACGACTTTCTATAGTTTGAGCATTCGTCCGGAAATAAGAAAAGCTTACATCCACCGTTTTTTAAAATCACAGCTTCTAAGAGGTTTACATGATTTCGTAAAAAACACGAGTTTTTAGAAAATGTGTTTTATTTCATAAATGGAATCTACAAAGTATGCACATTCTACGTCATAACGACTTTCTATAGTTTGCGCATGCGTCCGGAAATAAGAAAAGCTTACTTCCACCGTTTTTTAGAACCACAGCTTCTAGAAGGTTTACATGATTTCTTAAAAAACACGAGTTTTTAGAAAAAGTGTTTTATTTCATAAATGGAATCAACAAAGTATGCACATTCTACGTCATAACGACTTTCTATAGTTTGCGCATGCGTCCGGAAATAAGAAAAGCTTACTTCCCCCGTTTTTTAAAATCACAGCTTCTAGAAGGTTTACATGATTTCTTAAAAAACACTAGTTTTTAGAAAATATGTTTTATTTCATAAATGGAATCAACAAAGTATGCACATTCTACATCATAACGACTTTCTATAGTTTGCGCATGCGTTTGGAAATAAGAAAAGCTTACTTCCCCTGTTTTTTAAAATCACAGCTTATAGAAGGTATACATGATTTCTTAAAAAATACGAGTTTTTAGAAAATGTTTTTTATTTCATAAATAGAATCAACAAAGTATGCACATTCTACGTCATAACGACTTTCTATAGTTTGCGCATGCGTGCGGAAATAAGAAAAGCAGACTTCCACCGTTTTTCAAAATCACAGCTTCTAGAAGGTTTACATGATTTCGTAAAAAACACGAGTTTTTAGAAAATGTGTTTTATTTCATAAATGGAATCTACAAAGTATGCACATTCTATGTCATAACGACTTTCTATAGTTTGTGCATGTGTCCGGAAATAAGAAAAGCTTACTTCCACCGTTTTTTAAAATCACAGCTTCTAGAAGGCTTACATGATTTCGTAAAAAACGCGAGTTTTTAGAAAATGTGTTTTATTTCATAAATGGAATCTACAAAGTATGCACATTCTACATCATAACGACTTTCTATAGTTTGCGCATGCGTCCGGAAATAAGAAAAGCTTACTTCCCTTGTTTTTTTAAATCACAGCTTCTAGAAGCTTTACATGATTTCTTTAAAAAAATGAGTTTTTAGAAAATTTGTTTTATTTCATAAATGGAATCAACAAAGTATGCACATTCTACGTCATAACGACTTTATATAGTTTGTGCATGCGTTTGGAAATAAGAAAAGCTTACTTCCCCCGTTTTTTAAAATCACAGCTTCTAGAAGGTTTACATGATTTCTTAAAAAACACTAGTTTTTAGAAAATATGTTTTATTTCATAAATGGAATCAACAAAGTATGCACATTCTACGTCATAAAGACTTTCCATAGTTTGCGCATGTGTCCGGAAATAAGAAAAGCTTACTTCCACCGTTTTTTAAAATCACAGCTTCTAGAAGGTTTACATGATTTCTTAAAAAACACTAGTTTTTAGAAAATGTGTTTTATTTCATAAATGGAATAAACAAAGTATGCACATTCTACGTCATAACGACTTTCTATAGTTTGCGCATGCGTTTGGAAATAAGAAAAGCTTACTTCTCCCGTTTTTTAAAATCACAGCTTCTAGAAGGTTTACATGATTTCTTAAAAAACACGAGTTTTTAGAAAATGTGTTTTATTTCATAAATGGAATCAACAAAGTATGCACATTCTACGTCATAACGACTTTCTATAGTTTGCGCATGTGTTTGGAAATAAGAAAAGCTTACTTCCCCCGTTTTTTAAAATCACAGCTTCTAGAAGGTTTACATGATTTCTTAAAAAACACTAGTTTTTAGAAAATATGTTTTATTTCATAAATGGAATCAACAAAGTATGCACATTCTACGTCATAACGACTTTCTATAGTTTGCGCATGCGTCCGGAAATAAGAAAAGCTTACTTCCACCGTTTTTTTAAAATCACAGCTTCTAGAAGGTTTACATGATTTCGTAAAAAACACGAGTTTTTAGAAAATATGTTTTTTTTCATAAATGGAATCTACAAAGTATGCACATTCTACGTCATAACGACTTTCTATACTTTGCGCATCCGTCCGGAAATAAGAAAATCTTACTTCCCCCATTTTTTAAAATCACAGCTTCTAGAAGGTTTACATGATTTCGTAAAAAACACGAGTTTTTAGAAAATATGTTTTTTTTCATAAATGGAATCTACAAAGTATGCACATTCTACGTCATAACGACTTTCTATAGTTTGCGCATCCGTCCGGAAATAAGAAAAGCTTACTTCCCCCATTTTTTAAAATCACAGCTTCGAGAAGGTTTACATGATTTCTTAAAAAACACGAGTTTTTAGAAAATGTGTTTTATTTCATAAATGGAATCAACAAAGTATGCACATTCTACGTCATAACGACTTTCTATAGTTTGCGCCAGCCTTTGGAAATAAGAAAAGCTTACTTCCCCCATTTTTTAAAATCACAGCTTCTAGAAGGTTTACATGATTTGTTAAAAAACACGAGTTTTTAGAAAATGTGTTTTAATTCATAAATGGAATCTACAAAGTATGCACATTCTACGTCATAACGACTTTCTATAGTTTGCCCATGCGTCCGGAAATAAGAAAAGCTTACTTCCACCATTTTTTAAAATCACAGCTTCTAGAAGGTTTACATGATTTCGTAAAAAACACGAGTTTTTAGAAAATGCGTTTTATTTCATAAATGGAATCTACAAAGTATGCACATTCTACGTCATAACAACTTTCTATAGTTTGCGCATGCCTCCGGAAATAAGAGAAGCTTACTTCCACAGTTTTTTAAAATCACAGCTTCTAGAAGGTTTACATGATTTCGTAAAAAACACGAGTTTTTAGAAAATGTGTTTTATTTCATAAATGTAATCAACAAAGTATGCACATTCTACATCATATCGACTTTCTAAAGTTTGCGCATGCGTTCGGAAATAAGAAAAGCTTACTTCCCCCGTTTTTTAAAATCACAGCTTCTAGAAGGTTTACATGATTTCTTAAAAAACACGAGTTTTTAGAAAATGTGTTTTATTTCATAAATGGAATCATCAAAGTATGCACATTCTTCGTCATAACGACTTTCTATAGTTTGCGCATGCGTTTGGAAATAAGAACAGCTTACTTCCCCCGTTTTTTAAAATCACAGCTTCTAGAAGGTTTACATGATTTCTTAAAAAACACGAGTTTTTAGAAAATGTCTTTTATTTCATAAATGGAATCAACAAAGTATGCACATTATACATCATAACGACTTTCTATAGTTTGCGCATGCGTTTGGAAATAAGAAAAGCTTACTTCCCCTGTTTTATAAAATCACAGCTTCTAGAAGGTATACATGATTTCTTAAAAAAGACGAGTTTTTAGAAAATGTGTTTTATTTCATTAATAGAATCAACAAAGTATGCACATTCTACGTCATAACGAATTTCTATAGTTTGCGCATTCGTGCGGAAATAAGAAAAGCATACTTCCACCGTTTTTTAAAATCACAGCTTCTAGAAGGTTTACATGATTTCGTAAAAAACACGAGTTTTTAGAAAATGTGTTTTATTTCATAAATGGAATCTACAAAGTATGCACATTCTATGTCATAACGACTTTCTATAGTTTGCGCATGCGTCCGGAAATAAGAAAAGCTTACTTCCACCGTTTTTTAAAATCACAGCTTCTAGAAGGTTTACATGATTTCATAAAAAACACGAGTTTTTAGAAAATTTGTTTTATTTCATAAATGGAATCTACAAAGTATTCACATTCTACGTCATAACGTCTTTCTATAGTTTGCGCATGCGTCCGGAAATAAGAAAAGTTTACTTCCCCCGTTTTTTAAAATCCCAGCTTCTAGAAGGTTTACATGATTTCTTAAAAAACATGAGTTTTTAGAAAATGTGTTTTATTTCATAAAGGGAATCAACAAAGTATGCAAATTCTATGTCATAACGACTTTCTATAGTTTGTGCATGCGTCCGTAAATAAGAAAAGCTTACTTCCCCCGTTTTTTAAAATCACAGCTTCTAGAAGGTTTACATGATTTCTTAAAAAACACTAGTTTTTAGAAAATATGTTTTATTTCATAAATGGAATCAACAAAGTATGCACATTCTACGTCATAACGACTTTCTATAGTTTGCGCATGCGTCCGGAAATAAGAAAAGGTTACTTCCACCGTTTTTTAAAATCACAGCTTCTAGAAGGATTACATGATTTCTTAAAAACACGAGTTTTTTGAAAATGTGTTTTATTTCAAAAATGGAATCAACAAAGTATGCACATTCAACGTCATAACGACTTTCTATAGTTTGTGCATTCGTCCGGAAATAAGAAGAGCTTACTTCCACCATTTTTTAAAATCACAGCTTCTAGAAGGTTTACATGATTTCGTAAAAAACACGAGTTTTTAGAAAATGTGTTTTATTTCATAAATCGAATCTACAAAGTATGCACATTCTACGTCATAACAACTTTCTATAGTTTTCGCATGCGTCCGGAAATAAGAAAAGCTTACTTCCACCGTTTTTTAAAATCACAGCTTCTAGAAGCTTTACATGATTTCTTAAAAAAAATGAGTTTTTAGAAAATGTGTTTTATTTCATAAATGGAATCAACAAAGTATGCACATTCTACGTCATAACGACTTTCTATAGTTTGCGCATGCGTTTGGAAATAAGAAAAGCTTACTTCCCCCGTTTTTTAAAATCACAGCTTCTAGAAGGTTTACATGATTTCTTAAAAAACACTAGTTTTTAGAAAATATGTTTTATTTCATAAATGGAATCAACAAAGTATGCACATTCTACGTCATAAAGACTATCCATAGTTTGCGCATGTGTCCGGAAATAAGAAAAGCTTACTTCCGCCGTTTTTTAAAATCACAGCTTCTAGAAGGTTTACATGATTTCTTAAAAAACACGAGTTTTTAGAAAATGTGTTTTATTTCATAAATGGAATCAACAAAGTATGCACATTCTACGTCATAACGACTTTCTATAGTTTGCGCATGCGTTTGGAAATAAGAAAAGCTTACTTCTCCCGTTTTTTAAAATCACAGCTTCTAGAAGGTTTACATGATTTCTTAAAAAACACGAGTTTATAGAAAGTGTGTTTTATTTCATAAATGGAATCAACAAAGTATGCACATTCTACGTCATAACGACTTTCTATAGTTTGCGAATGTGTTTGGAAATAAGAAAAGCTTACTTCCCCCATTTTTTAAAATCACAGCTTCTAGAAGGTTTACATGATTTCTTAAAGAACACTAGTTTTTAGAAAATATGTTTTATTTCATAAATGGAATCAACAAAGTATGCACATTCTACGTCATAACGACTTTCTATAGTTTGCTCATGCGTCCGGAAATAAGAAAAGCTTACTTCCACCATTTTTTAAAATCACAGCTTCTAGAAGTTTTACATTATATCTTAAAAAACACGAGTTTTTTGAAAATGTATTTTATTTCATAAATGGAATCAACAAAATGTGCACATTCTACGTCATAACGACTTTCTATAGTTTGAGCATTCGTCCGGAAATAAGAAAAGCTTACATCCACCGTTTTTTAAAATCACAGCTTCTAAGAGGTTTACATCATTTCGTAAAAAACAAGAGTTTTTAGAAAATGTGTTTTATTTCATAAATGGAATCTACAAAGTATGCACATTCTAGGTCATAACGACTTTCTATAGTTTGCGCATGCGTCCGGAAATAAGAAAAGCTTACTTCCACCGTTTTTTAGAATCACAGCTTCTAGAAGGTTTACATGATTTCTTAAAAAACACGAGTTTTTAGAAAAAGTGTTTTATTTCATAAATGGAATTAACAAAGTATGCACATTCTACGTCATAACGACTTTCTATAGTTTGCGCATGCATCCGTAAATAAGAAAATCTTACTTCCCCCGTTTTTTAAAATCACAGCTTCTAGAAGGTTTACATGATTTCTTAAACAACACTAGTTTTTAGAAAATATGTTTTATTTCATAAATGGAATCAACAAAGTATGCACATTCTACGTCATAACGACTTTCTATAGTTTGCGCATGCGTCCGGAAGTAACGAAAGCTTACTTCCACCATTTTTTAAAATCAAAGCTTCTAGAAGGTTTACATGATTTCTTAAAAAACACGAGTTTTTAGAAAATGTGTTTTATTTCATAAATGGAATCAACAAAGTATGCACATTCTACGTCATAACGACTTTCTATAGTTTGAACATGCGTTTGGAAATAAGAAAAGCTTACTTCCCCCGTTTTTTAAAATCATAGCTTGTAGAAGGTTTACATGATTTCGTAAAAAACACGAGTTTTTAGAAAATGTGTTTTATTTCATAAATCGAATCTACAAAGTATGCACATTCTACGTCATAACAACTTTCTATAGTTTGCGCATGCGTCCGGAAATAAGAAAAGCTTACTTCCACCGTTTTTTAAAATCACAGCTTCTAGAAGGTTTACATGATTTCGTAAAAAACACGAGTTTTTAGAAAATGTGTTTTATTTCATAAATGGAATCAACAAAGTATGCACATTCTACGTCATAACGACTTTATATAGTTTGCGCATGCGTCCGGAAATAAGAAAAGCTTACTTCCCCCGTTTTTTAAAATCACAGCTTCTAGAAGGCTTACATGATTTCTTAAAAAACATGAGTTTTTAGAAAATGTGTTTTATTTCATAAATGGAATCAACAAAGTATGCACATTCTACGTCATAACGACTTTCTATAGTTTGCGCATGCGTTTGGAAATAAGAAAAGCTTACTTCCCCCGTTTTTTAAAATCACAGCTTCTAGAAGGTTTACAAGATTTCTTAAAAAACACGAGTTTTTAGAAAATGTATTTTATTTCATAAATGGAATCAACAAAGTATGCACATTCTACATCATAACGACCTTCTATAGTTTGCGCACGTGTTTGGAAATAAGAAAAGCTTACTTCCCCCGTTTTTTAAAATCACAGCTTCTAGAAGGTTTACATGATTTCTTAAAAAACACTAGTTTTTAGAAAATATGTTTTATTTCATAAATGGAATCAACAAAGTATGCACATTCTACGTCATAACGACTTTCTATAGTTTGCGCATGCGTCCGGAAATAAGAAAAGCTTACTTCCACCGTTTTTTAAAATCACAACTTCCAGAAGGTTTACATTGTTTCTTAAAAAACACGAGTTTTTTGAAATGTGTTTTATTTCATAAATGGAATCAACAAAATGTGCACATTCTACGTCATAACGACTTTCTATAGTTTGAGCATTCGTCCGGAAATAAGAAAAGCTTACATCCACCGTTTTTTAAAATCACAGCTTCTAAGAGGTTTACATGATTTCGTAAAAAACACGAGTTTTTAGAAAATGTGTTTTATTTCATAAATGGAATCAACAAAGTATGCACATTCTACGTCATAACGACTTTCTATAGTTTGCGCATGCGTCCGGAAATAAGAAAAGCTTACTTCCCCCGTTTTTTAAAATCACAGCTTCTAGAAGGTTTACATGATTTCTTAAAAAACACTAGTTTTTAGAAAATATGTTTTATTTGATAAATGGAATCAACAAAGTATGCACATTCTACGTCATAACGACTTTCTATAGTTTGCGCATGCGTCCGGAAATAAGAAAAGCTTACTTCCACCGTTTTTTAAAATCACAGCTTCTAGAAGGTTTACATGATTTCTTCAAAAACACGAGGTTTTTGAAAATGTGTTTTATTTCATAAATGGAATCAACAAAGTATGCACATTCTACGTCATAACGACTTTCTATAGTTTGCGCATTCGTCCGGAAATAAGAAAAGCTTACTTCGACCGTTTTTTAAAATCACAGCTTCTAGAAGGTTTACATGATTTCGTAAAAAACACGAGTTTTTGGAAAATGTGTTTTATTTCATAAATGGAATCTACAAAGTATGCACATTCTATGTCATAACGACTTTCTATAGTTTGTGCATGCGTCCGGAAATAAGAAAAGCTTACTTCCACCGTTTTTTAAAATCACAGCTTCTAGAAGGTTTACATGATTTCGTAAAAAACACGAGTTTTTAGAAAATATGTTTTTTTTCATAAATGGAATCTACAAAGTATGCATATTCTACGTCATAATGACTTTCTATAGTTTGCGCATCCGTCCGGAAATAAGAAAAGCTTACTTCCCCCATTTTTTAAAATCACAGCTTCGAGAAGGTTTACATGATTTCTTAAAAAACATGAGTTTTTAGAAAATGTGTTTTATTTCATAAATGGAATCAACAAAGTATGCACATTCTATGTCATAACGACTTTCTATAGTTTGCGCCAGCGTTTGGAAATAAGAAAAGCTTACTTCCCCCGTTTTTTAAAATCACAGCTTCTAGAAGGTTTACATGATTTGTTAAAAAACACGAGTTTTTAGAAAATGTGTTTTATTTCATAAATGGAATCTACAAAGTATGCACATTCTACGTCATAACGACTTTCTATAGTTTGCGCATGCATCCGGAAATAAGAAAATCTTACTTCCACCATTTTTTAAAATCACAGCTTCTAGAAGGTTTACATGATTTCGTAAAAAACACGAGTTTTTAGAAAATGCGTTTTATTTCATAAATGGAATCTACAAAGTATGCACATTCTACGTCATAACAACTTTCTATAGTTTGCGCATGCGTCCGGAAATAAGAAAAGCTTACTTCCACCGTTTTTTAAAATCACAGCTTCTAGAAGGTTTACATGATTTCTTAAAAAACACGAGTTTTTAGAAAATGTGTTTTATTTCATAAATGGAATCAACAAAGTATGCACATTCTTCGTCATAACGACTTTCTATAGTTTGCGCATGCGTTTGGAAATAAGAACAGCTTACTTCCCCCGTTTTTTAAAATCACAGCTTCAAGAAGGTTTACATGATTTCTTAAAAAACACGAGTTTTTAGAAAATGTCTTTTATTTCATAAATGGAATCAACAAAGTATGCACATTCTACATCATAACGACTTTCTATAGTTTGCGCATGCGTTTAAAAATAAGAAAAGCTTACTTCCCATGTTTTTTAAAATCACATCTTCTAGAAGGTATACATGATTTCTTAAAAAAGACGAGTTTTTAGAAAATGTGTTTTATTTCATTAATAGAATCAACAAAGTATGCACATTCTACGTCATAACGAATTTCTATAGTTTGCGCATTCGTGCGGAAATAAGAAAAGCATACTTCCACCGTTTTTTAAAATCACAGCTTCTAGAAGGTTTACATGATTTCGTAAAAAACACGAGTTTTTAGAAAATGTGTTTTATTTCATAAATGAAATCTACAAAGTATGCACATTCTATGTCATAACGACTTTCTATAGTTTGCGCATGCGTCCGGAAATAAGAAAAGCTTACTTCCACCGTTTTTTAAAATCACAGCTTCTAGAAGGTTTACATGATTTCATAAAAAACACGAGTTTTTAGAAAATGTGTTTTATTTCATAAATGGAATCTACAAATTATTCACATTCTACGTCATAACGTCTTTCTATAGTTTGCGCATGCGTCCGGAAATAAGAAAAGTTTACTTCCCCCGTTTTTTAAAATCGCAGATTCTAGAAGGTTTACATGATTTCTTAAAAAACACGAGTTTTTAGAAAATGTGTTTTATTTCATAAAGGGAATCAACAAAGTATGCACATTCTACGTCATAACGACTTTCTATAGTTTGCGCATGCGTCCGGAAATAAGAAAAGCTTACTTCCCCCGTTTTTTAAAATCACAGCTTCTAGAAGGCTTACATGATTTCTTAAAAAACACGAGTTTTTAGAAAATGTGTTTTATTTCATAAATGGAATCAACAAAGTATGCACATTCTACGTCATAACGACTTTCTATAGTTTGCGCATGCGTCCGGAAATAAGAAAAGCTTACTTCCACCGTTTTTTAAAATCACAGCTTCTAGAAGGTTTACATGATTTCTTAAAAACACGAGTTTTTTTAAAATGTGTTTTATTTCAAAAATGGAATCAACAAAGTATGCACATTCAACGTCATAACGACTTTCTATAGTTTGTGCATTCATCCGGAAATAAGAAAAGCTTACTTCCACCGTTTTTTAAAATCACAGCTTCTAGAAGGTTTACATGATTTCGTAAAAAACACGAGTTTTTAGAAAATGTGTTTTATTTCATAAATCGAATCTACAAAGTATGCACATTCTACGTCATAAGAACTTTCTATAGTTTGCGCATGCGTCCGGAAATAAGAAAAGCTTACTTCCACCGTTTTTTAAAATCACAGCTTCCAGAAGGTTTACATGATTTCGTAAAAAACACGAGTTTTTAGAAAATGTGTTTTATTTCATAAATGGAATCAACAAAGTATGCACATTCTACGTCATAACGACTTTCTATAGTTTGCGCATGCGTCCGGAAATAAGAAAAGCTTACTTCCCCCGTTTTTTAAAATCACAGCTTCTAGAAGGCTTACATGATTTCTTAAAAAACACGAGTTTTTAGAAAATGTGTTTTATTTCATAAATGGAATCAACAAAGTATGCACATTCTACGTCATAACGACTTTCTATAGTTTGCGCATGCGTTTGGAAATAAGAAAAGCTTACTTCCCCCGTTTTTTAAAATCACAGCTTCTAGAAGGTTTACATGATTTCTTAAAAAACAGGAGTTTTTAGAAAATGTATTTTATTTCATAAATGGAATCAACAAAGTATGCACATTCTACGTCATAACGACCTTCTATAGTTTGCGCATGTGTTTGGAAATAAGAAAAGCTTACTTCCCCCATTTTTTAAAATCACAGCTTCTAGAAGGTTTACATGATTTCTTAAAAAACACTAGTTTTTAGAAAATATGTTTTATTTCATAAATGGAATCAACAAAGTATGCACATTCTACGTCATAACGACTTTCTATAGTTTGCGCATGCGTCCGGAAATAAGAAAAGCTTACTTCCACCATTTTTTAAAATCACAACTTCTAGAAGGTTTACATTGTTTCTTAAAAAACACGAGTTTTTTGAAATGTGTTTTATTTCATAAATGGAATCAACCAAATGTGCACATTCTACGTCATAACGACTTTCTATAGTTTGAGCATTCGTCCGCAAATAAGAAAAGCTTACATCCACCGTTTTTTAAAATCACAGCTTCTAAGAGGTTTACATGATTTCGTAAAAAACACGAGTTTTTAGAAAATGTGTTTTATTTCATAAATGGAATCTACAAAGTATGCACATTCTACGTCATAACGACTTTCTATAGTTTGCGGATGCTTCCGGAAATAAGAAAAGCTTACTTCCACCGTTTTTTAGAACCACAGCTTCTAGAAGGTTTACATGATTTCTTAAAAAACACGAGTTTTTAGAAAAAGTGTTTTATTTCATAAATGGAATCAACAAAGTATGCACATTCTACGTCATAACGACTTTCTATAGTTTGCGCATGCGTCCGGAAATAAGAAAAGCTTACTTCCCCCGTTTTTTAAAATCACAGCTTCTAGAAGGTTTACATGATTTCTTAAAAAACACTAGTTTTTAGAAAATATGTTTTATTTCATAAATGGAATCAACAAAGTATGCACATTCTACATCATAAGGACTTTCTATAGTTTGCGCATGCGTTTGGAAATAAGAAAAGCTTACTTCCCCTGTTTTTTAAAATCACAGCTTATAGAAGGTATACATGATTTCTTAAAAAATACGAGTTTTTAGAAAATGTTTTTTATTTCATAAATAGAATCAACAAAGTATGCACATTCTACGTCATAACGACTTTCTATAGTTTGCGCATGCGTGCGGAAATAAGAAAAGCAGACTTCCACCGTTTTTCAAAATCACAGCTTCTAGAAGGTTTACATGATTTCGTAAAAAAACACGAGTTTTTAGAAAATGTGTTTTATTTCATAAATGGAATCTACAAAGTATGCACATTCTATGTCATAACGACTTTCTATAGTTTGTGCATGTGTCCGGAAATAAGAAAAGCTTACTTCCACCGTTTTTTAAAATCACAGCTTCTAGAAGGCTTACATGATTTCGTAAAAAACGCGAGTTTTTAGAAAATGTGTTTTATTTCATAAATGGAATCTACAAAGTATGCACATTCTACATCATAACGACTTTCTATAGTTTGCGCATGCGTCCGGAAATAAGAAAAGCTTACTTCCCTTGTTTTTTTAAATCACAGCTTCTAGAAGCTTTACATGATTTCTTTAAAAAAATGAGTTTTTAGAAAATTTGTTTTATTTCATAAATGGAATCAACAAAGTATGCACATTCTACGTCATAACGACTTTATATAGTTTGTGCATGCGTTTGGAAATAAGAAAAGCTTACTTCCCCCGTTTTTTAAAATCACAGCTTCTAGAAGGTTTACATGATTTCTTAAAAAACACTAGTTTTTAGAAAATATGTTTTATTTCATAAATGGAATCAACAAAGTATGCACATTCTACATCATAAAGACTTTCCATAGTTTGCGCATGTGTCCGGAAATAAGAAAAGCTTACTTCCACCGTTTTTTAAAATCACAGCTTCTAGAAGGTTTACATGATTTCTTAAAAAACACTAGTTTTTAGAAAATGTGTTTTATTTCATAAATGGAATAAACAAAGTATGCACATTCTACGTCATAACGACTTTCTATAGTTTGCGCATGCGTTTGGAAATAAGAAAAGCTTACTTCTCCCGTTTTTTAAAATCACAGCTTCTAGAAGGTTTACATGATTTCTTAAAAAACACGAGTTTTTAGAAAATGTGTTTTATTTCATAAATGGAATCAACAAAGTATGCACATTCTACGTCATAACGACTTTCTATAGTTTGCGCATGTGTTTGGAAATAAGAAAAGCTTACTTCCCCCGTTTTTTAAAATCACAGCTTCTAGAAGGTTTACATGATTTCTTAAAAAACACTAGTTTTTAGAAAATATGTTTTATTTCATAAATGGAATCAACAAAGTATGCACATTCTACGTCATAACGACTTTCTATAGTTTGCGCATGCGTCCGGAAATAAGAAAAGCTTACTTCCACCGTTTTTTTAGAATCACAGCTTCTAGAAGGTTTACATGATTTCGTAAAAAACACGAGTTTTTAGAAAATATGTTTTTTTTCATAAATGGAATCTACAAAGTATGCACATTCTACGTCATAACGACTTTCTATACTTTGCGCATCCGTCCGGAAATAAGAAAATCTTACTTCCCCCATTTTTTAAAATCACAGCTTCTAGAAGGTTTACATGATTTCGTAAAAAACACGAGTTTTTAGAAAATATGTTTTTTTTCATAAATGGAATCTACAAAGTATGCACATTCTACGTCATAACGACTTTCTATAGTTTGCGCATCCGTCCGGAAATAAGAAAAGCTTACTTCCCCCATTTTTTAAAATCACAGCTTCGAGAAAGTTTACATGATTTCTTAAAAAACACGAGTTTTTAGAAAATGTGTTTTATTTCATAAATGGAATCAACAAAGTATGCACATTCTACGTCATAACGACTTTCTATAGTTTGCGCCAGCCTTTGGAAATAAGAAAAGCTTACTTCCCCCATTTTTTAAAATCACAGCTTCTAGAAGGTTTACATGATTTGTTAAAAAACACGAGTTTTTAGAAAATGTGTTTTAATTCATAAATGGAATCTACAAAGTATGCACATTCTACGTCATAACGACTTTCTATAGTTTGCGCATGCGTCCGGAAATAAGAAAAGCTTACTTCCACCATTTTTTAAAATCACAGCTTCTAGAAGGTTTACATGATTTCGTAAAAAACACGAGTTTTTAGAAAATGCGTTTTATTTCATAAATGGAATCTACAAAGTATGCACATTCTACGTCATAACAACTTTCTATAGTTTGCGCATGCCTCCGGAAATAAGAGAAGCTTACTTCCACAGTTTTTTAAAATCACAGCTTCTAGAAGGTTTACATGATTTCGTAAAAAACACGAGTTTTTAGAAAATGTGTTTTATTTCATAAATGTAATCAACAAAGTATGCACATTCTACGTCATATCGACTTTCTATAGTTTGCGCATGCGTCCGGAAATAAGAAAAGCTTACTTCCCCCGTTTTTTAAAATCACAGCTTCTAGAAGGTTTACATGATTTCTTAAAAACCACTAGTTTTTAGAAAATATGTTTTATTTCATAAATGGAATCAACAAAGTATGCACATTCTACATCATAACGACTTTCTATAGTTTGCGCATGCGTTTGGAAATAAGAAAAGCTTACTTCCCCTGTTTTTTAAAATCACAGCTTATAGAAGGTATACATGATTTCTTAAAAAATACGAGTTTTTAGAAAATGTTTTTTATTTCATAAATAGAATCAACAAAGTATGCACATTCTACGTCATAACGACTTTCTATAGTTTGCGCATGCGTGCGGAAATAAGAAAAGCAGACTTCCACCGTTTTTCAAAATCACAGCTTCTAGAAGGTTTACATGATTTCGTAAAAAACACGAGTTTTTAGAAAATGTGTTTTATTTCATAAATGGAATCTACAAAGTATGCACATTCTATGTCATAACGACTTTCTATAGTTTGTGCATGTGTCCGGAAATAAGAAAAGCTTACTTCCACCGTTTTTTAAAATCACAGCTTCTAGAAGGCTTACATGATTTCGTAAAAAACGCGAGTTTTTAGAAAATGTGTTCTATTTCATAAATGGAATCTACAAAGTATGCACATTCTACATCATAACGACTTTCTATAGTTTGCGCATGCGTCCGGAAATAAGAAAAGCTTACTTCCCTTGTTTTTTTAAATCACAGCTTCTAGAAGCTTTACATGATTTCTTTAAAAAAATGAGTTTTTAGAAAATTTGTTTTATTTCATAAATGGAATCAACAAAGTATGCACATTCTACGTCATAACGACTTTATATAGTTTGTGCATGCGTTTGGAAATAAGAAAAGCTTACTTCCCCCGTTTTTTAAAATCACAGCTTCTAGAAGGTTTACATGATTTCTTAAAAAACACTAGTTTTTAGAAAATATGTTTTATTTCATAAATGGAATCAACAAAGTATGCACATTCTACGTCATAAAGACTTTCCATAGTTTGCGCATGTGTCCGGAAATAAGAAAAGCTTACTTCCACCGTTTTTTAAAATCACAGCTTCTAGAAGGTTTACATGATTTCTTAAAAAACACTAGTTTTTAGAAAATGTGTTTTATTTCATAAATGGAATAAACAAAGTATGCACATTCTACGTCATAACGACTTTCTATAGTTTGCGCATGCGTTTGGAAATAAGAAAAGCTTACTTCTCCCGTTTTTTAAAATCACAGCTTCTAGAAGGTTTACATGATTTCTTAAAAAACACGAGTTTTTAGAAAATGTGTTTTATTTCATAAATGGAATCAACAAAGTATGCACATTCTACGTCATAACGACTTTCTATAGTTTGCGCATGTGTTTGGAAATAAGAAAAGCTTACTTCCCCCGTTTTTTAAAATCACAGCTTCTAGAAGGTTTACATGATTTCTTAAAAAACACTAGTTTTTAGAAAATATGTTTTATTTCATAAATGGAATCAACAAAGTATGCACATTCTACGTCATAACGACTTTCTATAGTTTGCGCATGCGTCCGGAAATAAGAAAAGCTTACTTCCACCGTTTTTTTAAAATCACAGCTTCTAGAAGGTTTACATGATTTCGTAAAAAACACGAGTTTTTAGAAAATATGTTTTTTTTCATAAATGGAATCTACAAAGTATGCACATTCTACGTCATAACGACTTTCTATACTTTGCGCATCCGTCCGGAAATAAGAAAATCTTACTTCCCCCATTTTTTAAAATCACAGCTTCTAGAAGGTTTACATGATTTCGTAAAAAACACGAGTTTTTAGAAAATATGTTTTTTTTCATAAATGGAATCTACAAAGTATGCACATTCTACGTCATAACGACTTTCTATAGTTTGCGCATCCGTCCGGAAATAAGAAAAGCTTACTTCCCCCATTTTTTAAAATCACAGCTTCGAGAAAGTTTACATGATTTCTTAAAAAACACGAGTTTTTAGAAAATGTGTTTTATTTCATAAATGGAATCAACAAAGTATGCACATTCTACGTCATAACGACTTTCTATAGTTTGCGCCAGCCTTTGGAAATAAGAAAAGCTTACTTCCCCCATTTTTTAAAATCACAGCTTCTAGAAGGTTTACATGATTTGTTAAAAAACACGAGTTTTTAGAAAATGTGTTTTAATTCATAAATGGAATCTACAAAGTATGCACATTCTACGTCATAACGACTTTCTATAGTTTGCGCATGCGTCCGGAAATAAGAAAAGCTTACTTCCACCATTTTTTAAAATCACAGCTTCTAGAAGGTTTACATGATTTCGTAAAAAACACGAGTTTTTAGAAAATGCGTTTTATTTCATAAATGGAATCTACAAAGTATGCACATTCTACGTCATAACAACTTTCTATAGTTTGCGCATGCCTCCGGAAATAAGAGAAGCTTACTTCCACAGTTTTTTAAAATCACAGCTTCTAGAAGGTTTACATGATTTCGTAAAAAACACGAGTTTTTAGAAAATGTGTTTTATTTCATAAATGTAATCAACAAAGTATGCACATTCTACGTCATATCGACTTTCTATAGTTTGCGCATGCGTCCGGAAATAAGAAAAGCTTACTTCCCCCGTTTTTTAAAATCACAGCTTCTAGAAGGTTTACATGATTTCTTAAAAAACACGAGTTTTTAGAAAATGTGTTTTATTTCATAAATGGAATCATCAAAGTATGCACATTCTTCGTCATAACGACTTTCTATAGTTTGCGCATGCGTTTGGAAATAAGAACAGCTTACTTCCCCCGTTTTTTAAAATCACAGCTTCTAGAAGGTTTACATGATTTCTTAAAAAACACGAGTTTTTAGAAAATGTCTTTTATTTCATAAATGGAATCAACAAAGTATGCACATTATACATCATAACGACTTTCTATAGTTTGCGCATGCGTTTGGAAATAAGAAAAGCTTACTTCCCCTGTTTTATAAAATCACAGCTTCTAGAAGGTATACATGATTTCTTAAAAAAGACGAGTTTTTAGAAAATGTGTTTTATTTCATTAATAGAATCAACAAAGTATGCACATTCTACGTCATAACGAATTTCTATAGTTTGCGCATTCGTGCGGAAATAAGAAAAGCATACTTCCACCGTTTTTTAAAATCACAGCTTCTAGAAGGTTTACATGATTTCGTAAAAAACACGAGTTTTTAGAAAATGTGTTTTATTTCATAAATGGAATCTACAAAGTATGCACATTCTATGTCATAACGACTTTCTATAGTTTGCGCATGCGTCCGGAAATAAGAAAAGCTTACTTCCACCGTTTTTTAAAATCACAGCTTCTAGAAGGTTTACATGATTTCATAAAAAACACGAGTTTTTAGAAAATTTGTTTTATTTCATAAATGGAATCTACAAAGTATTCACATTCTACGTCATAACGTCTTTCTATAGTTTGCGCATGCGTCCGGAAATAAGAAAAGTTTACTTCCCCCCGTTTTTTAAAATCCCAGCTTCTAGAAGGTTTACATGATTTCTTAAAAAACATGAGTTTTTAGAAAATGTGTTTTATTTCATAAAGGGAATCAACAAAGTATGCAAATTCTATGTCATAACGACTTTCTATAGTTTGTGCATGCGTCCGGAAATAAGAAAAGCTTACTTCCCCCGTTTTTTAAAATCACAGCTTCTAGAAGGTTTACATGATTTCTTAAAAAACACTAGTTTTTAGAAAATATGTTTTATTTCATAAATGGAATCAACAAAGTATGCACATTCTACGTCATAACGACTTTCTATAGTTTGCGCATGCGTCCGGAAATAAGAAAAGGTTACTTCCACCGTTTTTTAAAATCACAGCTTCTAGAAGGATTACATGATTTCTTAAAAACACGAGTTTTTTGAAAATGTGTTTTATTTCAAAAATGGAATCAACAAAGTATGCACATTCAACGTCATAACGACTTTCTATAGTTTGTGCATTCGTCCGGAAATAAGAAGAGCTTACTTCCACCATTTTTTAAAATCACAGCTTCTAGAAGGTTTACATGATTTCGTAAAAAACACGAGTTTTTAGAAAATGTGTTTTATTTCATAAATCGAATCTACAAAGTATGCACATTCTACGTCATAACAACTTTCTATAGTTTTCGCATGCGTCCGGAAATAAGAAAAGCTTACTTCCACCGTTTTTTAAAATCACAGCTTCTAGAAGCTTTACATGATTTCTTAAAAAAAATGAGTTTTTAGAAAATGTGTTTTATTTCATAAATGGAATCAACAAAGTATGCACATTCTACGTCATAACGACTTTCTATAGTTTGCGCATGCGTTTGGAAATAAGAAAAGCTTACTTCCCCCGTTTTTTAAAATCACAGCTTCTAGAAGGTTTACATGATTTCTTAAAAAACACTAGTTTTTAGAAAATATGTTTTATTTCATAAATGGAATCAACAAAGTATGCACATTCTACGTCATAAAGACTATCCATAGTTTGCGCATGTGTCCGGAAATAAGAAAAGCTTACTTCCGCCGTTTTTTAAAATCACAGCTTCTAGAAGGTTTACATGATTTCTTAAAAAACACGAGTTTTTAGAAAATGTGTTTTATTTCATAAATGGAATCAACAAAGTATGCACATTCTACGTCATAACGACTTTCTATAGTTTGCGCATGCGTTTGGAAATAAGAAAAGCTTACTTCTCCCGTTTTTTAAAATCACAGCTTCTAGAAGGTTTACATGATTTCTTAAAAAACACGAGTTTATAGAAAGTGTGTTTTATTTCATAAATGGAATCAACAAAGTATGCACATTCTACGTCATAACGACTTTCTATAGTTTGCGCATGCGTCCGGAAATAAGAAAAGCTTACTTCCCCCGTTTTTTAAAATCACAGCTTCTAGAAGGTTTACATGATTTCTTAAAAAACACGAGTTTTTACAAAATGTGTTTTATTTCATAAATGGAATCAACAAAGTATGCACATTCTACGTCATAACGACTTCTTATAGTTTGCGCATGCGTTTGGAAATAAGAAAAGCTTACTTCCCCCGTTTTTTAAAATCACAACTTCTAGAAGGTTTACATGATTTCTTAAAAAACACGAGTTTTTAGAAAATGTCTTTTATTTCATAAATGGAATCAACAAAGTATGCACATTCTACATCATAACGACTTTCTATAGTTTGCGCATGCGTTTGTAAATAAGAAAAGCTTACTTCCACAGTTTTTTAAAATTCACAGCTTCTAGAAGGTTTACATGATTTCGTAAAAAACACGAGTTTTTATAAAATGTGTTTTATTTCATAAATGGAATCAACAAAGTATGCACATTCTGCGTCATAACGACTTTCTATAGTTTGCGCATGCGTCCGGAAATAAGAAAAGCTTACTTCCCCCGTTTTTTAAAATCACAGCTTCTAGAAGGGTTACATGATTTCTTAAAAAACACGAGTTTTTAGAAAATGTGTTTTATTTCATAAATGGAATCAACAAAGTATGCACATTCTACGTCATAACGACTTTCTATAGTTTGCGCATGCGTTTGGAAATAAGAAAAGCTTACTTCCCCCGTTTTTTAAAATCACAGCTTCTAGAAGGTTTACATGATTTCTTAAAAAACACGAGTTTTTAAAAAATGTCTTTTATTTCATCAAATGGAATCAACAAAGTATGCACATTCTACATCATAATGACTTTCTATAGTTTCCGCATGCGTTTAGGAAATAAGAAAAGCTTACTTCCCCTGTTTTTTAAAATCACAGCTTCTAGAAGGTATACATGATTTCTTAAAAAAGTCGAGTTTTTAGAAAATGTGTTTTATTTCATAAATAGAATCAACAAAGTATGCACATTCTACATCATAACGACTTTCTATAGTTTGCGCATTCGTGCGGAAGTAAGAAAAGCATACTTCCACCGTTTTTTTAAATCACAGCTTCTAGAATGTTTACATGATTTCGTAAAAAACACGAGTTTTTAGAAAATGTGTTTTATTTCATAAATCGAATCTACAAAGTATGCACATTCTACGTCATAACAACTTTCTATAGTTTGCGCATGCGTCCGGAAGCTTTGATTTTAAAAAATGGTGGAAGTAAGCTTTCGTTATTTCCGGACGCATGCGCAAACTATAGAAAGTCGTTATGACGTAGAATGTGCATACTTTGTTGATTCCATTTATGAAATAAAACATATTTTCTAAAAACTAGTGTTTTTTAAGAAATCATGTAAACCTTCTAGAAGCTGTGATTTTAAAAAACGGGGGAAGTAAGCTTTTCTTATTTCCGGACGCATGCGCAAACTATAGAAAGTCATTATGACGTAGAATGTGCATACTTTGTTGATTCCATTTATGAAATAAAACACTTTTTCTAAAAACTCGTGTTTTTTAAGAAATCATGTAAACCTTCTAGAAGCTGTGATTCTAAAAAATGGTGGAAGTAAGCTTTTCTTATTTCCGGACGCATGCGCAAACTATAGAAAGTCGTTATGACGTAGAATGTGCATACTTTGTAGATTCCATTTATGAAATAAAACACATTTTCTAAAAACTCGTGCTTTTTACGAAATCATGTAAACCTCTTAGAAGCTGTGATTTTAAAAAACGGTGGATGTAAGCTTTTCTTATTTCCGGACGAATGCGCAAACTATAGAAAGTTGTTATGACGTAGAATGTGCACATTTTCTTGATTCCATTTATGAAATAAAACACATTTTCAAAAAACTCGTGTTTTTTAAGAAATAATGTAAACCTTCTAGAAGCTGTGATTTTAAAAAACGGTGGAAGTATGCTTTTCTTACTTCCGCACGCATGCGCAAACTATAGAAAGTCGTTATGACGTAGAATGTGCATACTTTGTTGATTCCATTTATGAAATAAAACACATTTTCTAAAAACTCGTTTTTTTTAAGAAATCATGTAAACCTTCTAGAAGCTGTGATTTTAAAAAACGGGAGAAGTAAGCTTTTCTTATTTCCAAACGCATGCGCAAACTATAGAAAGTCGTTATGACGTAGAATGTGAATACTTTGTTGATTCCATTTATGAAATAAAACACATTTTCTAAAAACTCGTGTTTTTTAAAAAATCATGTAAACCTTCTAGAAGCTGTGATTTAAGAAAAGCATACTTCCACCGTTTTTTAAAATCACAGCTTCTAGAAGGTTTACATGATTTCGTAAAAAACACGAGTTTTTAGAAAATGTGTTTTATTTCATAAATGGAATCTACAAAGTATGCACATTGTATGTCATAACGACTTTCTATAGTTTGCGCATGAATCCGGAAATAAGAAAAGCTTACTTCCATCGTTTTTTAAAATCACAGCTTCTAGAAGGTTTACATGATTTCGTAAAAAACACGAGTTTTTAGAAAATGTGTTTTATTTCATCAATGGAATCTACAAATTATGCACATTCTACGTCATAACGACTTTCTATAGTTTGCGCATGCGTCCGGAAATAAGAAAAGCTTACTTCCCCCCGTTTTGTAAAATCACATCTTCTAGAAGCTTTCCATGATTTCTTAAAAAACATGAGTTTTTAGAAAATGTGTTTTATTTCATAAATGGAATCAACAAAGTATGCACATTCTACGTCATAACGACTTTCTATAGTTTGCGCATGCGTTTGGAAATAAGAAAAGCTTACTTCCCCCATTTTTTAAAATCACAACTTCTAGAAGGTTTACATGATTTCTTAAAAACACGAGTTTTTAGAAAATGTGTTTTATTTCATCAATGGAATCAACAAAGTATGCACATTCTACATCATAACGACTTTCTATAGTTTGCGCATGCGTTCTGATATAAGAAAAGCTTACTTCCCCTGTTTTTTAAAATCACAGCTTCTAGAACGTATACATGATTTCTTAAAAAAGACGAGTTTTTAGAAAATGTGTTTTATTTCATAAATAGAATCAACAAAGTATGCACATTCTACGTCATAACGACTTTCTATAGTTTGCGCATGCGTGCGGAAGTAAGAAAAGCATACTTCCACCGTTTTTTAAAATCACAGCTTCTAGAAGGTTTACATGATTTCGTAAAAAACACGAGTTTTTAGAAAATGTGTTTTATTTCATAAATGGAATCTACAAAGTATGCACATTCTATGTCATAACGACTTTCTATAGTTTGCGCATGCGTCCGGAAATAAGAAAAGCTTACTTCCACCGTTTTTTAAAATCACAGCTTCTAGAAGGTTTACATGATTTCGTAAAAAACACGAGTTTTTAGAAAATGTGTTTTATTTCATAAATGGAATCTACAAAGTATGCACATTCTACGTCATAACGAATTTCTATAGTTTGCGCATGCGTCCGGAAATAAGAAAAACTTACTTCCCCCGTTTTTTAAAATCACAGCTTCTAGAAGCTTTACATGATTTCTTAAAAAACAGGAGTTTTTAGAAAATGTGTTTTATTTCATAAATGGAATCAACAAAGTATGCACATTCTACGTCATAACGACTTTCTATAGTTTGCGCATGCGTTTGGAAATAAGAAAAGCTTAATTCCCCTGTTTTTTAAAATCACAGCTTCTAGAAGGTTTACATGATTTCTTATAAAACACTAGTTTTTAGAAAATATGTTTTATTTCATAAATGGAATCAACAAAGTATGCACATTCTAAGTCATAACGACTTTCTATAGTTTGCGCATGCGTCCGGAAATAAGAAAAGCTTACTTCCACCGTTTTTTAAAATCACAGCTTCTAGAAGGTTTACATGATTTCTTAAAAAACACGAGTTTTTAGAAAATGTGTTTTATTTCATAAATGGAATCAACAAAGTATGCACATTCTATGTCATAACGACTTTCTATAGTTTGCACATGCGTTTGGAAATAAGAAAAGCTTACTTCTCCCGTTTTTTAAAATCACAGCTTCTAGAAGGTTTACATGATTTCTTAAAAAACACGAGTTTTTAGAAAATGTGTTTTATTTCATAAATGGAATCAACAAAGTATGCACATTCTACGTCATAACGACTTTCTATAGTTTGCGCATGCGTCCGGAAATAACGAAAGCTTACTTCCACCATTTTTTAAAATCAAAGCTTCTAGAAGGTTGACATGATTTCTTAAAAAACACGAGTTTTTAGAAAATGTGTTTTATTTCATAAATGGAATCAACAAAGTATGCACATTCTACGTCATAACGACTTTCTATAGTTTGCGCATGTGTTTGGAAATAAGAAAAGCTTACTTCCCCCGTTTTTTAAAATCACAGCTTCTAGAAGGTTTACATGATTTCTTAAAAAACACTAGTTTTTAGAGAATATGTTTTATTTCATAAATGGAATCAATGAAGTATGCAAATTCTACGTCATAACGACTTTCTATAGTTTGCGCATGCGTCCGGAAATAAGAAAAGCTTACTTCCCCCGTTTTTTAAAATCACAGCTTCTAGAAGGTTTACATGATTTCTTAAAAAACACGACTTTTTAGAAAATGTTTTTTATTTCATAAATGGAATCAACAAAGTATGCACATTCTACGTCATAACGACTTTCTATAGTTTGCGCATGCGTTTGGAAATAAGAATAGCTTACTTCCCCCGTTTTTTAAAATCACAGCTTCTAGAAGGTTTACATGATTTCTTAAAAAACACGAGTTTTTAGAAAATGTCTTTTATTTCATAAATGGAATCAACAAAGTATGCACATTCTACATCATAACGACTTTCTATAGTTTGCGCATGCGTTTGGAAATAAGAAAATCTTACTTCCCCTGTTTTTTAAAATCACAGCTTCTAGAAGGTATACATGAATTCTTAAAAAAGTCAAGTTTTTAGAAAATGTGTTTTATTTCATAAATAGAATCAACAAAGTATGCACATTCTACGTCATAACGACTTTCTATAGTTTGCGCATTCGTGCGGAAATAAGAAAAGCATACTTCCACCGTTTTTTAAAATCGCAGCTTCTAGAAGGTTTACATGATTTCGTAAAAAACACGAGTTTTTAGAAAATGTGTTTTATTTCATAAATGGAATCAACGAAGTATGCACATTCTACGTCATAACGACTTTCTATAGTTTGCGCATGCGTCCGGAAATAAGAAAAGCTTACTTCCCCCCGTTTTTTAAAATCACAGCTTCTAGAAGGTTTACATGATTTCTTAAAAAACACGAGTTTTTAGAAAATGTGTTTTATTTCATAAATGGAATCAACAAAGTATGCACATTCTACGTCATAACGACTTTCTCTAGTTTGCGCATGCATTTGGAAATAAGAAAAGCTTACTTCCCCCGTTTTTTAAAATCACAGCTTCTAGAAGGTTTACATGATTTCTTAAAAAACACAAGTTTTTAGAAAATGTCTTTTATCTCATAAATGGAATGAACAAAGTATGCACATTCTACATCATAACGACTTTCTATAGTTTGCGCATGCGTTTGGAAATAAGACAAGCTTACTTCCCCCCGTTTTTTAAACTCACAGCTTCTAGAAGGTTTACATGATTTGTTAAAAAAAACGAGTTTTTAGAAAATGTGTTTTATTTCATAAATGGAATCTACAAAGTATGCACATTCTACGTCATAACGACTTTCTATAGTTTGCGCATGCATCCGGAAATAAGAAAAGCTTACTTCCCCCGTTTTTTAAAATCACAGCTTCTAGAAGGTTTACATGATTTCTTAAAAAACACGAGTTTTTAGAAAATGTGTTTTATTTCATAAATGGAATCTACAAAGTATGCACATTCTACGTCATAACGACTTTATATAGTTTGCGCATTCGTCCGGAAATAAGAAAAGCTTACATCCACCGTTTTTTAAAATCACAGCTTCTAAGAGGTTTACATGATTTCGTAAAAAACACGAGTTTTTAGAAAATGTGTTTTATTTCATAAATGGAATCTACAAAGTATGCACATTCTACGTCATAACGACTTTCTATAGTTTGCGCATGCGTCCGGAAATAAGAAAAGCTTACTTCCATCGTTTTTTAGAATCACAGCTTCTAGAAGGTTTACATGATTTCTTAAAAAACACGAGTTTTTAGAAAAAGTGTTTTATTTCATAAATGGAATCAACAAAGTGTTAAATTTTCAGTATTAAATCACAATACTATAGGATCTTTGCTGAGAGAATAACATCTACAGTATATCAATGCATGACAATCATAATATGACAAGCATCACAAGCATCACAAGAATCAAAAGCATAGAGACAAGAGACACAGAGTTTCCGTGGGGAAAACCCTAAGGTGAAAAACCCCACAACTTCCTCAGAGATAGAGAGAGCAATGGCTCAACCAAAATACAACCAAATAACACTGAGATAGTCTCCTAGCAGATGATCCTCCTCCTCCTCACTAGTGCGCCACTTTTCAGAGAGAGAGATAGTTATTTTTCCGAGTGAGTAAAATAGAGATCTCCTATCTCTATTTATACTCACCTTTTTTTTCCCAGTGACCTACTGGGGCCGACTTGTCTACTTGAGTACATCCACATTATATTATATATTAATTAGGGCCGACCCCATAAGGTGGCCTAATAACCCATCGACAAGTACACACACTTGCGACACTTGTCAATCCACATGACGACACTTCCTTATAGAGGAATAACACATCTCTTATAAGGGTACAATAAATATATATATAATATACTGATGAAATACATTCCGAAGTTACATATACATCAACACTCCCTCTTAACTAGGAAGGTATTTCTCGACACAGATTTGCTAGACAAGTCTTCTTCTCTGGATCATCGTCATCGATGCATCGTCATCGTCATCGTCACTGCTGCTGCTATCTCGTCCAATCTCTGTCTCTACTCGTCATAGGAAGTTCTACAGAGCTAGTCCTTTTTCATACTGGATGTAGGCCCACCACCTGCAGGTCTTTGTCATCACTGGCCATACTGTGGAATCCTCGGGACTTATTACGTGCGTCACAAAACCTCGAAAGAGCATCCCAGGATATTACGGGTACACAACTCCAACCTGTAGGATCTCCCAGGGCGCTATTACATGTGACCCCACCACAAAACCTCGAAAGAGCATCTCAGGATGTTACGGGTACACAAATCCGACCTGAAATCTCCCAGGGCACAAATTACATGTGGTCCACCATAAAACCTAGCAAGATCATCTCAGGATGTTACGGGTACACAACTCCGACCTGAAATCTCCCAGGGCACAAATTACATGTGGTCATGGCAAAACCTCCCAAGAGCATCTCAGGATGTTATGGGTACACAACTCCGACCTGAAATCTCCCAGGGCCCAAATTACATGCCATAGGACAAAACCTCGCAAGAGCATCTGCCAGATATCCCAGGGCACAAATTACATGCCATAGGCAAAACCTCGAAAGACTATCTGCAGATCTCCCAGGGCACAAATTATATGTCCTCCCAAGCAAAACCTTGAAAGAGCATTTGCCAGATGTCCCAGGGCACAAATTACATGCCATAGGCAAAACCTCGAAAGACCATCTGCAAATCTCCCAGGGCACAAATTACATGCTTATCTGCACAACCTGATCCACGGCCACAGAGTATCAAACTGATACTCACCATACATCATCCTGATGTATCCATGATCATCCTGATCATCATTACTGCAACGTCCTGCTGCAAGTCATCTGGAGCAACATCCTGAAGCTCGTCATCTATGATCATTCTGATCATCACTGCAACATCCTGCTGCATGTCATCTGGAGCAACATCCTGAAGCTCGTCATCTATGATCATCCTGATCATCACTGCAACATCCTGTTGCATGTCATCTGGAGCAACATCCTGAAGCTCGTCATCTATGATCATCCTGATCATCAATGCATCTACCTGATGCATACCAAGTATCATACATGATCCTCCTGATCATAAATGTATCCACCTGATACAAATACATGATACATATCATCATACATGATCCTCCTGATCATCAATGCATCTACCTGATGCATACCAAGTATCTACCTGATACATATCATCATACATGATCCTCCTGATCATCAATGCATCTACCTGATGCATACCAAGTATCTACCTGATACATATCATCATACATGATCCTCCTGATCATCAATGCATCTACCTTATGCATACCAAGTATCTACCTGATACATATCATCATACATGATCCACCTGATCATACAATGTATCCACCTAATACATATACAGATACATGGTCCAAGCATCCAACATGATGCATACATACATACATAAAATGATCCAACTGATCATATCCAGCATCCACATGATGCGTACATACATACATAAAATGATCCAACTGATCATATCCAGCATCCACATGATGCGTACATACATACATAAAATGATCCAACTGATCATATCCAAGCAGAAACCAGAACATCATCCTGATGCTCATCATTCAGCGCTTACATCCACAGCCATGTGAAGGATCCTCCTTCCAACATGCTTGGAATGGCTTCAGCAAATGTGTCCATCACTTCTTCCTCGAAGTATCCTTGATCTGAAGCACGCCAAGCCTCTCTCTGAAGTACTCGAACTTCACCCTGGCTAGTGGCTTCGTCAGCACATCTGCAATCTGCTCGTCCGTCGCAACATACAGGAGCTTCACAGCTCCTCTCTGCACCATATCCCTGATATAGTGATATTTGATCTCTATGTGTTTCAACCTGTCATGAAACACTGGGTTCTCGGACAGCTTCACACAACTCTGGTTATCACAGAAGATACCAGTAGCCTCCAACGGGAGATCAAATAACTCAGACAGTAGCTTCCGTAGCCATACTGCCTCACAAATAGCTGAACAGGCTGCAACATACTCTGCCTCAGCTGTACTCAGTGCTACGCAGGATTGCTTCCTGCTAAACCAAGAGATCACACCTGATCCCATACTGAAGCAACACCCAGATGTGCTCTTCCTATCTGCAGCACTGCCAACCCAATCTGAATAAACATAACCATGTAGGTTAAACTTTTGATCTGCCTCATACCTGAGTCCATAATCCACTGTACCCTTCAGGTACCTCAGAACATGCTTTACAGCAACTAGGTGAACACTCCTCGGATCCGTCAGGAACTGGCTCAATGTGTTCACAGCAAAGCAAATGTCTGGTCTCGTGTTCGTCAGGTACATCAAGGACCCAATCATCTGACGATACATAGAAACATCAACTGGCTCAGAAGAAGCATCACAAAGAAGCTTTAGATTTGATGCCATAGGTGTGGCCATGGCCTTGCAATCCATCATCCCGAACCTCTTCAGGATCTCTACTGCATACTTCCCTTGTCCAAGGAAGATTCCTTCTGCACTCTGCCACACCTCTATGCCAAAAACAAATAGTGCATCATCCCCAAGTTCTTCATCTCGAACTCGGTAGTAAGCTTCCGCTGCGTGTCGGCAATCAATCTATCTTCATCATACCAAGTTCTGCACATATATGATTTCCTATCATGTGTCTCAGAACCAAGTGGCTGCTTCTTCTTCAACTACACCATTCAAGAAAGCTGTCTTGAATCCATCTGGTGTATCTTCTATTTCATCACTTTTATATTTCTCTATGCTGCCATCTGCAACATGCTTGATCTGAAAGTTCTATTTGGAAGTCACAACAGACTTCCCTTTAGCTCTTGGGATCGCATCCCAAACATCATTCTTCATGATCGACGGATCATGGCATTCCATTTCTTCATCCCAGATCCTGGGAGCTTCAATATCTTCAATAGATATCTTTGTTGCTGGAACAAATGTTGTAGTCCTTTTGTAGGTGAAGATATACGGTCTTTCCTACAAAACAGGTTAAATTGCATGATTAGAAACATCTCATAATTTTCAGAACAAATTCTTACACATGAAGAAATATTTCATACAGTCATGCAGTCATGCAATTATCTTAGCCAATGCTTCAATACAACATTTATCCATATCCCGTAACTTTCTAGATGCCTTCCAATCTCTACCAGAACATTGTTAAGAGTGTGCACAACTCCCAACATGTCAGCAAAGAGGTTTCATTCTAGATAAGTAGCAATGGAATGTTGTACAGTGCCATAGGCCACTTACCCAACACATGCATATTAGTAGTATACTGTTCATTAATTCAATCATTCTAATATGCACAATACATATCCTAAGTCTAGGAACATGAGCATATACATCATTGAACAATTTTATTTAAGCAAACAAATATGCAAGAAAATTAAAATACTTATCTTTGTTTGTTTGTTGGGTGGACTCCCTCTGAGTCTTTTCTTCCTTGCCGGAGCTACTGGAGTCCTTCTAAACCTTCTTGTTGTGGAATGTAGAGATATGGACAACTCCCTCTGAATATCTGCACCCTTGCAGAAACCACTGGAGTGTGCTCCCTCTTGATCTTTGCTTCCTGGATTACCTGTTCTTGAACTCATATTCATCCTTGGTCCCTATGCATGCTTATTAGTATCATGATTGTGTTATCCTTGTAATCTCATACAAAATCATACATTCATTAAAACACAATAATCTCAAGTATGTATAGTCATGATCATTTCAAACAGAAATAATAAGCATTAGCATTCAAGGTTTATATAGGACTCTTATGGTTAGTCATATCATAAGAAACATAACATGTATAAACCTGTAATTACTCAAACCTATGACTCTTCTGGTTAGTCATATTATTAATTAAGGTAAGACACATAATATGCATATGCCCATGATTATTCAAACTTATGACTTTATGAACAATCATCATCAATCATGCCATGCATACTTATATGATAGATCCTATGATATAAGAAACACATACCTGGTCACCATATTTGCTAGTTATGTCTAGCAATGTGTTCTTGTTCTCTTCAATGACCTGCATAACTCATTAGTTAACTTTTGCAAAAACAAATTATACATACCTCTATGTGATCCATGACTATGGATGAATCTTTGTATTTATGTCACCATGGCATGTTCAGGTTGTCCCTTCAAATTGTACAAACCTCCCTCTTGCTTTCCAATCACTACTGCATCATCTATGGTCTTTCCCTTTGGCCACATTAGGACTTGGCCATCCACAAATGCAACCCTCATACCTTTTTCATCTAATGCAGAAATGGAGAGTAAGTTCTTCTTGAGCCCAGGTACATAAAGTACTTCTTTCATCTTCAATGATTTTCCAGAATCTAGATTGTAGGAGGCTTCACCACTTCCTTTGATTGGGTATTGATAATCATCCCCAAGTTTCACCTTATGGGGTGATTCATGTTCAGAAAGATTCACAAAAGATTCCTTGAACCCAGTCATGTGTTTGGAGGCCCCACTATCAATTAACCAATCATTACATCCATGGGAGATGGTACCTGTAAGAGCAGAGATCAGAACATACTCTTCTTCACTTGATGAGTCATCATCACTCACTTTCTGCCCTAGCCTTCTTCTTTGGGGGTTCATCATCTTCGGCAGCATGAGCATGAAATCTTCTTTTGCTGCCCTTCTTCTTCTTACTGAAGTTGTTGTTATTATCCCTTTTGTTCTTGGGACAATTTGAAGCATAGTGACCCTTCTCATTGCATGTAAAGCATCTTAGGTCCTTCTTGTTCCTTTGATGAGTTCTTTTGTGGTGAGAGTGATCCTTCTTGGTTTTGCTTCTTTTGGTGTGAGCTGCAAGAGCTTGATATTCTCCTCCCATCTTTTCCTCACGAGCTATAAGTCTAGCTTCTTCTTGAGAACATTCTTCCCGAAGTCTACTGAAGGAAATCAACTTCTTCCTTGCACAAATTCCTTGAATAAAGGAATCCCATGACCTGGGTAGGCCATTTAGAGTAGTCATCACCACCTCACCATTCTCCACCATTTCATCTACTGCTTCTAATTGTTCCTTGATCTGAGAGACCCTTGAAAAGTAAGATTGAATGGTTTCTCCATTCTAGAACTTCACTGCTTTCAATTGGTTCCGCAGGGTCATCTTCCGATTTATGTTCTTTCCTTCAAATAGCTTGGTTAAAGATTCAAACATCTCTTTGGGTGTCTTAAGAGAAGATACATGGGGTATGAGATGGTCTTTGATGGAATCAGCAATGATTCTCTTTGCCTTGACCAAGTTCTTCTTGTGCAATGCCTTGGCTTCTTCATCCTCTGGGATAGCGATGTCTTCTTTCACATATGAGTCCAACTCATTCTCTTCCAGGATTAACCCAATCCTATACTTCCAGGCTCGGAAGTTATCAGCCCCTTCAAGATTATCCTCAAGCTTGGTGTTAAGAGACATCTTTAAGAGTACTTCAAATGGAAATAGAAAAGATTTAGAACTTACCACTTGAAGTGCTAAAAACTGGATCTAGTCCCGGATTAGGGTTTGTCAGATAAACCCTAAAAATTCAAAATGTGAATTTCAAAATTCTGAAAGGATAGAAAGATGCGCCTTGGAGAGCTGATCAGCCTAGTACATTCAGAATTTGAGATCAACAAAGTCTTGCCCTTCAAAATTGCCTTTTTGTCCTTCCGGGTTCACTAGGGAGAGCCCTGAATTAGGGTTTGAGTTTCCCGGAGATCTACCCAGCCAAAAATCTCGATCCAAAGCTCAAACCTTCGATTTTTGCAAGGAGCTTCCAGCTATGCCTTCAGTTTCCAGAAATTCCTATTTTTGTGGAAACCCTAATTTTTAGGGCCAAATCTAAAAATGCTCGGAACTGAATTCTGATTGGACAGATAGATGCGCCTTGATGAGTAGATCCAATCTACTATACTGAATTTCAAAACTCTGTGGAGAGAAACTCAATAAACAAGGAATACAAGCTTCCGTCACTGCAAAATGTCTTCTTCTCAGTTAAGCTCTGATACCATGTTAAATTTTCAGTATTAAATCACAATACTATAGGATCTTTGCTGAGAGAATAACATCTACAATATATCAATGCATGACAATCATAATATGACAAGCATCACAAGCATCACAAGAATCAAAAGCATAGAGACAAGAGACACAGAGTTTCCGTGGGGAAAACCCTAAGGTGAAAAACCCCACAACTTCCTCAGAGATAGAGAGAGCAATGGCTCAACCAAAATACAACCAAATAACACTGAGATAGTCTCCTAGCAGATGATCCTCCTCCTCCTCACTAGTGCGCCACTTTTCAGAGAGAGAGATAGTTACTTTTCCGAGTGAGTAAAATAGAGATCTCCTATCTCTATTTATACTCACCTTTTTTTTCCCAGTGACATACTGGGGCCGACTTGTCTACTTGAGTACATCCACATTATATTATATATTAATTAGGGCCGACCCCATAAGGTGGTCTAATAACCCATCGACAAGTACACACACTTGCGACACTTGTCAATCCACATGACGACACTTCCTTATAGAGGAATAACACATCTCTTATAAGGGTACAATAAATATATATATAATATAATGATGAAATACATTCCAAAGTTACATATACATCAACACAAAGTATGCACATTCTACGTCATAACGACTTTCTATAGTTTGCGCATGCGTCCGGAAATAAGAAAAGCTTACTTCCACCGTTTTTTAAAATCACAGCTTCTAGAAGGTTTACATGATTTCTTAAAAACACGAGTTTTTTTAAAATGTGTTTTATTTCAAAAATGGAATCAACAAAGTATGCACATTCAACGTCATAACGACTTTCTATAATTTGCGCATTCGTCCGGAAATAAGAAAAGCTTACTTCCACCGTTTTTTAAAATCACAGCTTCTAGAAGGTTTACATGATTTCGTAAAAAAACACGAGTTTTTAGAAAATGTGTTTTATTTTATAAATCGAATCTACAAAGTATGCACATTCTACGTCATAACAACTTTCTATAGTTTGCGCATGCGTCCGGAAATAAGAAAAGCTTACTTCCACCGTTTTTTAAAATCACAGCTTCTAGAAGGTTTACATGATTTCGTAAAAAACACGAGTTTTTAGAAAATGTGTTTTATTTCATAAATGGAATCAACAAAGTATGCACATTCTACGTCATAACGACTTTATATAGTTTGCGCATGCGTACGAAAATAAGAAAAGCTTACTTCCCCTGTTTTTTAGAATCACAGCTTCTAGAAAGTTTACATGATTTCTTAAAAAACACGAGTTTTTAGAAAAAGTGTTTTATTTCATAAATGGAATCAACAAAGTATGCACATTCTACGTCATAACGACTTTCTATAGTTTGCGCATGCGTCCGGAAATAAGAAAAGCTTACTTCCCCCGTTTTTTAAAATCACAGCTTCTAGAAGGTTTACATGATTTCTTAAAAAACACTAGTTTTTAGAAAATATGTTTTATTTCATAAATGGAATCAACAAAGTATGCACATTCTACGTCATAAGGACTTTCTATAGTTTGCGCATGCGTCCGGAAATAAGAAAAGCTTACTTCCATCGTTTTTTAAAATCACAGCTTCTAGAAGGTTTACATGATTTCTTAAAAAACACGAGTTTTTAGAAAATGTGTTTTATTTCATAAATGGAATCAACAAAGTATGCACATTCTACGTCATAACGACTTTCTATAGTTTGCACATGCGTTTGGAAATAAGAAAAGCTTACTTCCCCCGTTTTTTAAAATCACAGCTTCTAGAAGGTTTACATGATTTCTTAAAAAACACTAGTTTTTAGAAAATATGATTTATTTCATAAATGGAATCAGTAAAGTATGCACATTCTACGTCATAACGACTTTCTATAGTTTGCGCATGCGTCCGGAAATAAGAAAAGCTTACTTCCCCCCGTTTTTTAAAATCACAGCTTCTAGAAGGTTTACATGATTTCTTAAAAAACACGAGTTTTTAGAAAATGTGTTTTATTTCATAAATGGAATCAACAAAGTATGCACATTCTACGTCATAACGACTTTTTATAGTTTGCGCATGCGTTTGGAAATAAGAAAAGCTTACTTCCCCCATTTTTTAAAATCACAGCTTCTAGAAGGTTTACATGATTTCTTAAAAAACACTAGTTTTTAGAAAATATGTTTTATTTCATAAATGGAATCAACAAAGTATACACATTCTACGTCATAAAGACTTTCTATAGTTTGCGCATGCGTCCGGAAATAAGAAAATCTTACTTCCACCGTTTTTTAAAATCAGAGCTTCTAGAAGGTTTAGATGATTTCTTAAAAAACACGAGTTTTTTGAAAATGTGTTTTATTTCATAAATGGAATCAACAAAGTGTGCACATTCTACGTCATAAGGACTTTCTATAGTTTGCGCATTCGTCCGGAAATAAGAAAAGCTTACATCCACCGTTTTTTAAAATCACAGCTTCTAGAAGGTTTACATGATTTCGTAAAAAACACGAGTTTTTAGAAAATGTGTTTTATTTCATAAATGGAATCTACAAAGTATGCACATTCTACGTCATAACGACTTTCTATAGTTTGCGCATGCGTCCGGAAATAAGAAAACCTTACTTCCACCGTTTTTTAGAATCACAGCTTCTAGAAGGTTTACATGATTTCTTAAAAAACACGAGTTTTTAGAAAAAGTGTTTTATTTCATAAATGGAATCAACAATGTATGCACATTCTACGTCATAACGACTTTCTATAGTTTGCGCATGCGTCTGGAAATAAGAAAAGCTTACTTCCCCCGTTTTTTAAAATCACAGCTTCTAGAAGGTTTACATGATTTCTTAAAAAACACTAGTTTTTAGAAAATATGTTTTATTTCATAAATGGAATCAACGAAGTATGCACATTCTACGTCATAACGACTTTCTATAATTTCCGCATGCGTCCGGAAATAAGAAAAGCTTACTTCCCCGGTTTTTTAAAATCACAGCTTCTAGAAGGTTTACATGATTTCTTAAAAAACACGAGTTTTTAGAAAATGTGTTTTATTTCATAAATGGAATCAACAAAGTATGCACATTCAACGTCATAACGAATTTCTATAGTTTGCGCATTCGTCCGGAAATAAGAAAAGCTTACTTCCACCGTTTTTTAAAATCACAGCTTCTAGAAGGTTTACATGATTTCGTAAAAAACACGAGTTTTTAGAAAATGTGTTTTATTTCATAAATGGAATCTACAAAGCATGCACATTCTACGTCATAACAACTTTCTATAGTTTGCGCATGCGTGCGGAAATAAGAAAAGCTTACTTCCACCGTTTTTTAAAATCACAGCTTCTAGAAGGTTTACATGATTTCGTAAAAAACACGAGTTTTTAGAAAATGTGTTTTATTTCATAAATTGAATCAACAAATTATGCACATTCTACGTCATAACGACTTTCTATAGTTTCCGCATGCGTCCGGAAATAAGAAAAGCTTACTTCCCCCGTTTTTTAAAATCACAGCTTCTAGAAGGTTTACATGATTTCTTAAAAAACACGAGTTTTTAGAAAATGTGTTTTATTTCATAAATGGAATCAACAAAGTATGCACATTCTACGTCATAACGATTTTCTATAGTTTGCGCATGCGTTTGGAAATAAGAAAAGCTTACTTCCCCCGTTTTTTAAAATCACAGCTTCTAGAAGGTTTACATGATTTCTTAAAAAACACGAGTTTTTAGAAAATGTGTTTTATTTCATAAATGGAATCAACAAAGTATGCACATTCTACATCATAACGACTTTCTATAGTTTGCGCATGCGTTTGGAAATAAGAAAAGCTTACTTCCCCTGTTTTTTAAAATCACAGTTTCTAGAAGGTATACATGATTTCTTAAAAAATACGAGTTTTTAGAAAATGTGTTTTATTTCATAAATAGAATCAACAAAGTATGCGAATTCTACGTCATAACGACTTTCTATAGTTTGCGCATGCGTGCGGAAATAAGAAAAGCATACTTCAACCGTTTTTTAAAATCACAGCTTCTAGAAGGTTTACATGATTTCGTAAAAAACACGAGTTTTTAGAAAATGTGTTTGATTTCATAAATGGAGTCTACAAGGTATGCACATTCTATGTCATAACGACTTTCTATAGTTTGCGCATGCGTCCGGAAATAAGAAAAGCTTACTTCCACCGTTTTTTAAAATCACAGCTTCTAGAAGGTTTACATGATTTCTTAAAAAACACGAGTTTTTTTAAAATGTGTTTTATTTCATAAATGGAATCAACAAAATGTGCACATTCTACGTCATAACGACTTTCTATAGTTTGCGCATTCGTCCGGAAATAAGAAAAGCTTACATCCACCGTTTTTTAAAATCACAGCTTCTAGAAGGTTTACATGATTTCGTAAAAAACATGAGTTTTTAGAAAATGTGTTTTATTTCATAAATGGAATCTACAAAGTATGCACATTCTATGTCATAACGACTTCATATAGTTTGCGCATGTGTCCGGAAATAAGAAAAGCTTACTTCCACCGTTTTTTAGAATCACAGCTTCTAGAAGGTTTACATGATTTCTTAAAAAACACGAGTTTTTAGAAAATGTGTTTTATTTCATAAATGGAATCAACAAAGTATGCACATTCTACGTCATAACGACTTTCTATAGTTTGTGCATGCATTTGGAAATAAGAAAAACTTACTTCCCCCGTTTTTTAAAATCACAGCTTCTAGAAGGTTTACATGATTTCTTAAAAAACACTAGTTTTTAGAAAATATGTTTTATTTCATAAATGGAATCAACAAAGTATGCACATTCTACGTCATAACGACTTTCTATAGTTTGCGCATGCGTCCGGAAATAAGAAAAGCTTACTTCCACCGTTTTTTAAAATCACAGCTTCTTGAAGGTTTACATGATTTCTTAAAAAACACTAGTTTTTAGAAAATGTGTTTTATTTCATAAATGGAATCAACAAAGTATGCACATTCTACGTCATAACGACTTTCTATAGTTTGTGCATGCGTTTAGAAATAAGAAAAGCTTACTTCTCTCGTTTTTTAAAATCACATCTTCTAGAAGGTTTACACGATTTCTTAAAAAACACGAGGTTTTAGAAAATTTGTTTTATTTCATAAATGGTATCAACAAAGTATGCACATTCTACGTCATAACGACTTTCTATAGTTTGCGCATGCGTCCGGAAATAACGAAAGCTTACTTCCACCATTTTTTAAAATCAAAGCTTCTAGAAGGTTTACATGATTTCTTAAAAAACACGAGTTTTTAGAAAATTTGTTTTATTTCATAAATGGAATCAACAAAGTATGCACATTCTACGTCATAACGACTTTTTATAGTTTGCGCATGCGTTTGGAAATAAGAAAAGCTTACTTCCCCCATTTTTTAAAATCACAGCTTCTAGAAGGTTTACATGATTTCTTAAAAAACACTAGTTTTTAGAAAATATGTTTTATTTCATAAATGGAATCAACAAAGTATACACATTCTACGTCATAAAGACTTTCTATAGTTTGCGCATGCGTCCAGAAATAAGAAAATCTTACTTCCACCGTTTTTTAAAATCAGAGCTTCTAGAAGGTTTAGATGATTTCTTAAAAAACACGAGTTTTTTGAAAATGTGTTTTATTTCATAAATGGAATCAACAAAGTGTGCACATTCTACGTCATAAGGACTTTCTATAGTTTGCGCATTCGTCCGGAAATAAGAAAAGCTTACATCCACCGTTTTTTAAAATCACAGCTTCTAGAAGGTTTACATGATTTCGTAAAAAACATGAGTTTTTAGAAAATGTGTTTTATTTCATAAATGGAATCTACAAAGTATGCACATTCTACGTCATAACGACTTTCTATAGTTTGCGCATGCGTCCGGAAATAAGAAAACCTTACTTCCACCGTTTTTTAGAATCACAGCTTATAGAAGGTTTACATGATTTCTTAAAAAACACGAGTTTTTAGAAAAAGTGTTTTATTTCATAAATGGAATCAACAATGTATGCACATTCTACGTCATAACGACTTTCTATAGTTTGCGCATGCGTCCGGAAATAAGAAAAGCTTACTTCCCCCGTTTTTTAAAATCACAGCTTCTAGAAGGTTTACATGATTTCTTAAAAAACACTAGTTCTTAGAAAATATGTTTTATTTCATAAATGGAATCAACAAAGTATGCACATTCTACGTCATAACGACTTTCTATAGTTTGCGCATGCGTCCGGAAATAACGAAAGCTTACTTCCACCGTTTTTTAAAATCAAAGCTTCTAGAAGGTTTACATGATTTCTTAAAAAACACGAGTTTTTAGAAAATGTGTTTTATTTCATAAATGGAATCAACAAAGTATGCACATTCTACGTCATAACGACTTTCTATAGTTTGCGCATGCGTCCGGAAATAAGAAAAGCTTATTTCCACCGTTTTTTAGAATCACAGCTTCTAGAAGGTTTACATGATTTCTTAAAAAACACGAGTTTTTAGAAAAAGTGTTTTATTTCATAAATGGAATCAACAAAGTATGCACATTCTACGTCATAACGACTTTCTATAGTTTTCGCATGCGTCCGGAAATAAGAAAAGCTTACTTCCCCCGTTTTTTAAAATCACAGCTTCTAGAAGGTTTACATGATTTCTTAAAAAACACTAGTTTTTAAAAAATATGTTTTATTTCATAAATGGAATCAACAAAGTATGCACATTCTACGTCATAACGACTTTCTATAGTTTGCGCATGCGTCCGGAAATAAGAAAAGCTTCTAGAAGGTTTACATGATTTCTTAAAAAACACGAGGTTTTTGAAAATGTGTTTTATTTCATAAATGGAATCTACAAAGTATGCACATTCTATGTCATAACGAATTTCTATAGTTTGCGCATGCGTCCGGAAATAAGAAAAGCTTACTTCCACCGTTTTTTAAAATCACAGCTTCTAGAAGGTTTACATGAGTTCGTAAAAAACACGAGTTTTTAGAAAATATGTTTTATTTCATAAATGGAATCTACAAAGTATGCAAATTCTACGTCATAACGACTTTCTATAGTTTGCGCATCCGTCCGGAAATAAGAAAAGCTTACTTCCCCCGTTTTTTAAAATCACAGCTTCGAGAAGGTTTACATGATTTCTTAAAAAACACGAGTTTTTGGAAAATGTGTTTTAGTTCATAAATGGAATCAACAAAGTATGCACATTCTACATCATAACGACTTTCTATAGTTTGCGCATGCATTTGGAAATAAGAAAAGCTTACTTCCCCCGTTTTTTAAAATCACAGCTTCTAGAAGGTTTACATCATTTATTAAAAAACACGAGTTTTTAGAAAATGTGTTTTATTTCATCAATGGAATCTACAAAGTATGCACATTCTACTTCATAACGAATTTCTATAGTTTGCGCAGACGTCCGGAAATAAGAAAAGCTTACTTCCACCGTTTTTTAAAATCACAGCTTCTAGAAGATTTAAATGATTTCGTAAAAAACACGAGTTTTTAGAAAATGTGTTTTATTTCATAAATGGAATCTACAAAGTATGCACATTCTACGTCATAACGACTTTCTATAGTTTGCGCATGCGTTTGGAAATAAGAAAATCTTACTTCTCCCGTTTTTTAAAATCACAGCTTCTAGAAGGTTTACATGATTTCTTAAAAAACACGAGTTGTTAGAAAATGTGTTTTATTTCATAAATGGAATCAACAAAGTATGCACATTCTACGTCATAACGACTTTCTATAGTTTGCGCATGCGTCCGGAAATAAGAAAAGCTTACTTCCACCGTTTTTTAAAATCACAGCTTCTAGAAGGTTTACATGATTTCGTAAAAAACATGAGTTTTTAGAAAATGTGCTTTATTTCATAAATGGAATCTACAAAGTATGCACATTCTACGTCATAACAACTTTCTATAGTTTGCGCATGCGTACGGAAATAAGAAAAGCTTACTTCCACCGTTTTTTAGAATCACAGCTTCTAGAAGGTTTACATGATTTCTTAAAAAACACGAGTTTTTAGAAAAAGTGCTTTATTTCATAAATGGAATCAACAAAGTATGCACATTCTACGTCATAATGACTTTCTATAGTTTCCGCATGCGTCCGGAAATAAGAAAAGCTTACTTCCCCCGTTTTTTAAAATCACAGCTTCTAGAAGGTTTACATGATTTCTTAAAAAACACTAGTTTTTAAAAAATATGTTTTATTTCATAAATGGAATCAACAAAGTATGCACATTCTACGTCATAACGACTTTCTATAGTTTGCGCATGCGTCCGGAAATAAGAAAAGCTTACTTCCACCGTTTTTTAAAATCGCAGCTTCTAGAAGGTTTACATGATTTCTTAAAAAACACGAGATTTTTGAAAATGTGTTTTATTTCATAAATGGAATCTACAAAGTATGCACATTCTATGTCATAACGACTTTCTATAGTTTGCGCATGCGTCCGGAAATAAGAAAAGCTTACTTCCACCGTTTTTTAAAATCACAGCTTCTAGAAGGTTTACATGAGTTCGTAAAAAACACGAGTTTTTAGAAAATATGTTTTATTTCATAAATGGAATCTACAAAGTATGCAAATTCTACGTCATAACGACTTTCTATAGTTTGCGCATCCGTTCGGAAATAAGAAAAGCTTACTTCCCCCCGTTTTTTAAAATCACAGCTTCGAGAAGGTTTACATGATTTGTTAAAAAACACGAGTTTTTAGAAAATGTGTTTTATTTCATAAATGGAATCAACAAAGTATGCACATTCTACATCATAACGACTTTCTATAGTTTGCGCATGCATTTGGAAATAAGAAAATCTTACTTCCCCCCGTTTTTTAAAATCACAGCTTCTAGAAGGTTTACATCATTTCTTAAAAAACACGAGTTTTTAGAAAATGTGTTTTATTTCATCAATGGAATCTACAAAGTATGCACATTCTACTTCATATCGAATTTCTATAGTTTGCGCAGGCGTCCGGAAATAAGAAAAGCTTACTTCCACCGTTTTTTAAAATCACACCTTCTAGAAGATTTAAATGATTTCGTAAAAAACACGAGTTTTTAGAAAATGTGTTTTATTTCATAAATGGAATCTACAAAGTATGCACATTCTACGTCATAACGACTTTCTATAGTTTGCGCATGCGTTTGGAAATAAGAAAAGCTTACTTCTCCCGTTTTTTAAAATCACAGCTTCTAGAAGGTTTACATGATTTCTTAAAAAACACGAGTTTTTAGAAAATGTGTTTTATTTCATCAATGGAATCTACAAAGTATGCACATTCTACTTCATATCGAATTTCTATAGTTTGCGCAGGCGTCCGGAAATAAGAAAAGCTTACTTCCACCGTTTTTTAAAATCACACCTTCTAGAAGATTTAAATGATTTCGTAAAAAACACGAGTTTTTAGAAAATGTGTTTTATTTCATAAATGGAATCAACAAAGTATGCAAATTCTACGTCATAACGACTTTCTATAGTTTGCGCATGCGTCCGGAAATAACGAAAGCTTACTTCCACCATTTTTTAAAATCAAAGCTTCTAGAAGGTTTACATGATTTCTTAAAAAACACGAGTTTTTAGAAAATTTGTTTTATTTCATAAATGGAATCAACAAAGTATGCACATTCTACGTCATAACGACTTTTTATAGTTTGCGCATGCGTTTGGAAATAAGAAAAGCTTACTTCCCCCATTTTTTAAAATCACAGCTTCTAGAAGGTTTACATGATTTCTTAAAAAACACTAGTTTTTAGAAAATATGTTTTATTTCATAAATGGAATCAACAAAGTATACACATTCTACGTCATAAAGACTTTCTATAGTTTGCGCATGCGTCCGGAAATAAGAAAATCTTACTTCCACCGTTTTTTAAAATCAGAGCTTCTAGAAGGTTTAGAGGATTTCTTAAAAAACACGAGTTTTTTGAAAATGTGTTTTATTTCATAAATGGAATCAACAAAGTGTGCACATTCTACGTCATAAGGACTTTCTATAGTTTGCGCATTCGTCCGGAAATAAGAAAAGCTTACATCCACCGTTTTTTAAAATCACAGCTTCTAGAAGGTTTACATGATTTCGTAAAAAACACGAGTTTTTAGAAAATGTGTTTTATTTCATAAATGGAATCTACAAAGTATGCACATTCTACGTCATAACGACTTTCTATAGTTTGCGCATGTGTCCGGAAATAAGAAAACCTTACTTCCACCGTTTTTTAGAATCACAGCTTCTAGAAGGTTTACATGATTTCTTAAAAAACACGAGTTTTTAGAAAAAGTGTTTTATTTCATAAATGGAATCAACAATGTATGCACATTCTACGTCATAACGACTTTCTATAGTTTGCGCATGCGTCCGGAAATAAGAAAAGCTTACTTCCCCCGTTTTTTAAAATCACAGCTTCTAGAAGGTTTACATGATTTCTTAAAAAACACTAGTTCTTAGAAAATATGTTTTATTTCATAAATGGAATCAACAAAGTATGCACATTCTACGTCATAACGACTTTCTATAGTTTGCGCATGCGTCCGGAAATAACGAAAGCTTACTTCCACCGTTGTTTAAAATCAAAGCTTCTAGAAGGTTTACATGATTTCTTAAAAAACACGAGTTTTTAGAAAATGTGTTTTATTTCATAAATGGAATCAACAAAGTATGCACATTCTACGTCATAACGACTTTCTATAGTTTGCGCATGCGTCCGGAAATAAGAAAAGCTTATTTCCACCGTTTTTTAGAATCACAGCTTCTAGAAGGTTTACATGATTTCTTAAAAAACACGAGTTTTTAGAAAAAGTGTTTTATTTCATAAATGGAATCAACAAAGTATGCACATTCTACGTCATAACGACTTTCTATAGTTTTCGCATGCGTCCGGAAATAAGAAAAGCTTACTTCCCCTGTTTTTTAAAATCACAGCTTCTAGAAGGTTTACATGATTTCTTAAAAAACACTAGTTTTTAAAAAATATGTTTTATTTCATAAATGGAATCAACAAAGTATGCACATTCTACGTCATAACGACTTTCTATAGTTTGCGCATGCGTCCGGAAATAAGAAAAGCTTCTAGAAGGTTTACATGATTTCTTAAAAAACACGAGGTTTTTGAAAATGTGTTTTATTTCATAAATGGAATCTACAAAGTATGCACATTCTATGTCATAACGACTTTCTATAGTTTGCGCATGCGTCCGGAAATAAGAAAAGCTTACTTCCACCGTTTTTTAAAATCACAGCTTCTAGAAGGTTTACATGAGTTCGTAAAAAACACGAGTTTTTAGAAAATATGTTTTATTTCATAAATGGAATCTACAAAGTATGCAAATTCTACGTCATAACGACTTTCTATAGTTTGCGCATCCGTCCGGAAATAAGAAAAGCTTACTTCCCCCGTTTTTTAAAATCACAGCTTCGAGAAGGTTTACATGATTTCTTAAAAAACACGAGTTTTTGGAAAATGTGTTTTATTTCATAAATGGAATCAACAAAGTATGCACATTCTACATCATAACGGCTTTCTATAGTTTGCGCATGCATTTGGAAATAAGAAAAGCTTACTTCCCCCGTTTTTTAAAATCACAGCTTCTAGAAGGTTTACATCATTTATTAAAAAACACGAGTTTTTAGAAAATGTGTTTTATTTCATCAATGGAATCTACAAAGTATGCACATTCTACTTCATAACGAATTTCTATAGTTTGCGCAGGCGTCCGGAAATAAGAAAAGCTTACTTCCACCGTTTTTTAAAATCACAGCTTCTGGAAGATTTAAATGATTTCGTAAAAAACACGAGTTTTTAGAAAATGTGTTTTATTTCATAAATGGAATCTACAAAGTATGCACATTCTACGTCATAACGACTTTCTATAGTTTGCGCATGCGTTTGGAAATAAGAAAATCTTACTTCTCCCGTTTTTTAAAATCACAGCTTCTAGAAGGTTTACATGATTTCTTAAAAAACACGAGTTGTTAGAAAATGAGTTTTATTTCATAAATGGAATCAACAAAGTATGCACATTCTACGTCATAACGACTTTCTATAGTTTGCGCATGCGTCCGGAAATAAGAAAAGCTTACTTCCACCGTTTTTTAAAATCACAGCTTCTAGAAGGTTTACATGATTTCGTAAAAAACACGAGTTTTTAGAAAATGTGCTTTATTTCATAAATGGAATCTAAAAAGTATGCACATTCTACGTCATAACAACTTTCTATAGTTTGCGCATGCGTTTGGAAATAAGAAAAGCTTACTTCCACCGTTTTTTAGAATCACAGCTTCTAGAAGGTTTACATGATTTCTTAAAAAACACGAGTTTTTAGAAAAAGTGTTTTATTTCATAAATGGAATCAACAAAGTATGCACATTCTACGTCATAATGACTTTCTATAGTTTCCGCATGCGTCCGGAAATAAGAAAAGCTTACTTCCCCCGTTTTTTAAAATCACAGCTTCTAGAAGGTTTACATGATTTCTTAAAAAACACTAGTTTTTAAAAAATATGTTTTATTTCATAAATGGAATCAACAAAGTATGCACATTCTACGTCATAACGACTTTCTATAGTTTGCGCATGCGTCCGGAAATAAGAAAAGCTTACTTCCACCGTTTTTTAAAATCACAGCTTCTAGAAGGTTTACATGATTTCTTAAAAAACACGAGATTTTTGAAAATGTGTTTTATTTCATAAATGGAATCTACAAAGTATGCACATTCTATGTCATAACGACTTTCTATAGTTTGCGCATGCGTCCGGAAATAAGAAAAGCTTACTTCCACCGTTTTTTAAAATCACAGCTTCTAGAAGGTTTACATGAGTTCGTAAAAAACACGAGTTTTTAGAAAATATGTTTTATTTCATAAATGGAATCTACAAAGTATACAAATTCTACGTCATAACGACTTTCTATAGTTTGCGCATCCGTTCGGAAATAAGAAAAGCTTACTTCCCCCGTTTTTTAAAATCACAGCTTCGAGAAGGTTTACATGATTTGTTAAAAAACATGAGTTTTTAGAAAATGTGTTTTATTTCATAAATGGAATCAACAAAGTATGCACATTCTACATCATAACGACTTTCTATAGTTTGCGCATGCATTTGGAAATAAGAAAATCTTACTTCCCCCGTTTTTTAAAATCACAGCTTCTAGAAGGTTTACATCATTTCTTAAAAAACACGAGTTTTTAGAAAATGTGTTTTATTTCATCAATGGAATCTACAAAGTATGCACATTCTACTTCATATCGAATTTCTATAGTTTGCGCAGGCGTCCGGAAATAAGAAAAGCTTACTTCCACCGTTTTTTAAAATCACACCTTCTAGAAGATTTAAATGATTTCGTAAAAAACACGAGTTTTTAGAAAATGTGTTTTATTTCATAAATGGAATCTACAAAGTATGCACATTCTACGTCATAACGACTTTCTATAGTTTGCGCATGCGTTTGGAAATAAGAAAAGCTTACTTCTCCCGTTTTTTAAAATCACAGCTTCTAGAAGGTTTACATGATTTTGTTAAAAAACACGAGTTGTTAGAAAATGTGTTTTATTTCATAAATAGAATCAACAAAGTATGCACATTCTACATCATAACGACTTCCTATAGTTTGCGCATGCGTGCGGAAATAAGAAAAGCATACTTCCATCGTTTTTTAAAATCACAGCTTCTAGAAGGTTTACATGATTTCGTAAAAAACAGGAGTTTTTAGAAAATGTGTTTTATTTCATAAATGGAATCTACAAAGTATGCACATTCTATGTCATAACGACTTTCTATAGTTTGCGCATGCGTCCAGAAATAAGAAAAGCTTACTTCCACCGTTTTTTAAAATCATAGCTTCTAGAAGGTTTATATGATTTCGTAAAAAACACGAGTTTTTAGAAAATGTGTTTTATTTCATAAATGGAATCTACAAAGTATGCACATTCTACGTCATAACGACTTTCTATAGTTTGCGCATGCGTTCGGAAATAAGAAAAGCTTACTTCCCCCGTTTTTTAAAATCACAGCTTCTAGAAGGCTTACATGATTTCTTAAAAAACACGAGTTTTTAGAAAATGTGTTTTATTTCATAAATGGAATCAACAAAGTATGCACATTCTACGTCATAACGACTTTCTATAGTTTGCGCATGCGTTTGGAAATAAGAAAAGCTTACTTCTCCCGTTTTTTAAAATCACAGCTTCTAGAAGGTTTACATGATTTCTTAAAAAACACGAGTTGTTAGAAAATGTGTTTTATTTCATAAATGGAATCAATAAAGTATGCACATTCTATGTCATAACGACTTTCTATAGTTTGCGCATGCGTCCGGAAATAAGAAAAGCTTACTTCCACCATTTTTTAAAATCAAAGCTTCTAGAAGGTTTACATGATTTCGTAAAAAACACGAGTTTTTAGAAAATGTGTTTTATTTAATAAATGGAATCAACAAAGTATGCACATTCTACGTCATAACGACTTTCTATAGTTTACGCAATCGTCCGGAAATAAGAAAAGCTTACTTCCACCGTTTTTTAAAATCACAGCTTCTAGAAGGTTTACATGATTTCTTAAAAAACATAAGTTTTTAGAAAATGTGTTTTATTTCATAAATGGAATCTACAAAGTATGCACATTCTACGTCATAATAACTTTCTAAAGTTTGCGCATGCGTCCGGAAATAAGAAAAGCTTACTTCCCCCGTTTTTTAAAATCACAGCTTCTAGAAAGTTTACATGATTTCGTAAATAACACGAGTTTTTAGAATATGTGTTTTATTTCATAAATGGAATCTACAAAGTATGCACATTCTACCTCATAACGACTTTCTATAGTTTGCGCATACATCCGGATATAAGAAAAGCTTACTTCCACCGTTTTTTCAAATCACAGCTTCTAGAAGGTTTACATGATTTCGTAAAAAACACGAGTTTTTAGAAAGTGTTTTTTATTTCATAAATGGAATCTACAAAGTATGCACATTCTACATCATAACGACTTTCTATAGTTTGCGCATGCGTCCGGAAATAAGAAAAGCTTACTTCCCCTGTTTTTTAAAATCACAGCTTCTAGAAGGTATACATGATTTCTTAAAAAAGACGAGTTTTTAGAAAATGTGTTTTATTTCATAAATGGAATCTACAAAGTATGCACATTCTACGTCATAACGACTTTCTATAGTTTGCGCATGCGTTTGGAAATAAGAAAATCTTACTTCTCCCGTTTTTTAAAATCACAGCTTCTAGAAGGTTTACATGATTTCTTAAAAAACACGAGTTGTTAGAAAATGTGTTTTATTTCATAAATGGAATCAACAAAGTATGCACATTCTACGTCATAACGACTTTCTATAGTTTGCGCATGCGTCCGAAAATAAGAAAAGCTTACTTCCACCGTTTTTTAAAATCACAGCTTCTAGAAGGTTTACATGATTTCGTAAAAAACACGAGTTTTTAGAAAATGTGCTTTATTTCATAAATGGAATCTAAAAAGTATGCACATTCTACGTCATAACAACTTTCTATAGTTTGCGCATGCGTACGGAAATAAGAAAAGCTTACTTCCACCGTTTTTTAGAATCACAGCTTCTAGAAGGTTTACATGATTTCTTAAAAAACACGAGTTTTTAGAAAAAGTGTTTTATTTCATAAATGGAATCAACAAAGTATGCACATTCTACGTCATAATGACTTTCTATAGTTTCCGCATGCGTCCGGAAATAAGAAAAGCTTACTTCCCCCGTTTTTTAAAATCACAGCTTCTAGAAGGTTTACATGATTTCTTAAAAAACACTAGTTTTTAAAAAATATGTTTTATTTCATAAATGGAATCAACAAAGTATGCACATTCTACGTCATAACGACTTTCTATAGTTGGCGCATGCGTCCGGAAATAAGAAAAGCTTACTTCCACCGTTTTTTAAAATCACAGCTTCTAGAAGGTTTACATGATTTCTTAAAAAACACGAGATTTTTGAAAATGTGTTTTATTTCATAAATGGAATCTACAAAGTATGCACATTCTATGTCATAACGACTTTCTATAGTTTGCGCATGCGTCCGGAAATAAGAAAAGCTTACTTCCACCGTTTTTTAAAATCACAGCTTCTAGAAGGTTTACATGAGTTCGTAAAAAACACGAGTTTTTAGAAAATATGTTTTATTTCATAAATGGAATCTACAAAGTATGCAAATTCTACGTCATAACGACTTTCTATAGTTTGCGCATCCGTTCGGAAATAAGAAAAGCTTACTTCCCCCGTTTTTTAAAATCACAGCTTCGAGAAGGTTTACATGATTTGTTAAAAAACACGAGTTTTTAGAAAATGTGTTTTATTTCATAAATGGAATCAACAAAGTATGCACATTCTACATCATAACGACTTTCTATAGTTTGCGCATGCATTTGGAAATAAGAAAATCTTACTTCCCCCGTTTTTTAAAATCACAGCTTCTAGAAGGTTTACATCATTTCTTAAAAAACACGAGTTTTTAGAAAATGTGTTTTATTTCATCAATGGAATCTACAAAGTATGCACATTCTACTTCATATCGAATTTCTATAGTTTGCGCAGGCGTCCGGAAATAAGAAAAGCTTACTTCCACCGTTTTTTTAAAATCACACCTTCTAGAAGATTTAAATGATTTCGTAAAAAACACGAGTTTTTAGAAAATGTGTTTTATTTCATAAATGGAATCTACAAAGTATGCACATTCTACGTCATAACGACTTTCTATAGTTTGCGCATGCGTTTGGAAATAAGAAAAGCTTACTTCTCCCGTTTTTTAAAATCACAGCTTCTAGAAGGTTTACATGATTTTGTTAAAAAACACGAGTTGTTAGAAAATGTGTTTTATTTCATAAATAGAATCAACAAAGTATGCACATTCTACATCATAACGACTTCCTATAGTTTGCGCATGCGTGCGGAAATAAGAAAAGCATACTTCCATCGTTTTTTAAAATCACAGCTTCTAGAAGGTTTACATGATTTCGTAAAAAACAGGAGTTTTTAGAAAATGTGTTTTATTTCATAAATGGAATCTACAAAGTATGCACATTCTATGTCATAACGACTTTCTATAGTTTGCGCATGCGTCCAGAAATAAGAAAAGCTTACTTCCACCGTTTTTTAAAATCATAGATTCTAGAAGGTTTATATGATTTCGTAAAAAACACGAGTTTTTAGAAAATGTGTTTTATTTCATAAATGGAATCTACAAAGTATGCACATTCTACGTCATAACGACTTTCTATAGTTTGCGCATGCGTTCGGAAATAAGAAAAGCTTACTTCCCCCGTTTTTTAAAATCACAGCTTCTAGAAGGCTTACATGATTCCTTAAAAAACACGAGTTTTTAGAAAATGTGTTTTATTTCATAAATGGAATCAACAAAGTATGCACATTCTACGTCATAACGACTTTCTATAGTTTGCGCATGCGTTTGGAAATAAGAAAAGCTTACTTCTCCCGTTTTTTAAAATCACAGCTTCTAGAAGGTTTACATGATTTCTTAAAAAACACGAGTTGTTAGAAAATGTGTTTTATTTCATAAATGGAATCAATAAAGTATGCACATTCTATGTCATAACGACTTTCTATAGTTTGCGCATGCGTCCGGAAATAAGAAAAGCTTACTTCCACCATTTTTTAAAATCAAAGCTTCTAGAAGGTTTACATGATTTCGTAAAAAACACGAGTTTTTAGAAAATGTGTTTTATTTAATAAATGGAATCAACAAAGTATGCACATTCTACGTCATAACGACTTTCTATAGTTTACGCAATCGTCCGGAAATAAGAAAAGCTTACTTCCACCGTTTTTTAAAATCACAGCTTCTAGAAGGTTTACATGATTTCTTAAAAAACATAAGTTTTTAGAAAATGTGTTTTATTTCATAAATGGAATCTACAAAGTATGCACATTCTACGTCATAATAACTTTCTATAGTTTGCACATGCGTCCGGAAATAAGAAAAGCTTACTTCCCCCGTTTTTTAAAATCACAGCTTCTAGAAAGTTTACATGATTTCGTAAATAACACGAGTTTTTAGAATATGTGTTTTATTTCATAAATGGAATCTACAAAGTATGCACATTCTACCTCATAACGACTTTCTATAGTTTGCGCATACATCCGGATATAAGAAAAGCTTACTTCCACCGTTTTTTCAAATCACAGCTTCTAGAAGGTTTACATGATTTCGTAAAAAACACGAGTTTTTAGAAAGTGTTTTTTATTTCATAAATGGAATCTACAAAGTATGCACATTCTACGTCATAATGACTTTCTATAGTTTGCGCATGCGTCTGGAAATAAGAAAAGCTTACTTCCCCCGTTTTTTAAAATCACAGCTTCTAGAAGGTTTACATGATTTCTTAAAAAACACGAGTTTTTAGAAAATGTGTTTTATTTCATCAATGGAATCAACAAAGTATGCACATTCTACGTCATAACGACTTTCTATAGTTTGCGCATGCATTTGGAAATAAGAAAAGCTTACTTCCCCCGTTTTTTAAAATCACAGCTTCTAGAAGGTTTACATGATTTCTTAAAAAACACGAGTTTTTTGAAAATGTGTTTTATTTCATAAATTGAATCAACAAAGTATGCACATTCTACATCATAACGACTTTCTATAGTTTGCGCATGCGTTTGGAAATAAGAAAAGCTTACTTCCCCTGTTTTTTAAAATCACAGCTTCTAGAAGGTATACATGATTTCTTAAAAAAGACGAGTTTTTAGAAAATGTGTTTTATTTCATAAATAGAATCAACAAAGTATGCACATTCTACGTCATAACGACTTTCTATAGTTTGCGCATTCGTCCGGAAAAAGGAAAAGCTTACTTCCAGCGTTTTTTAAAATCACAGCTTCTAGAAGGTTTACATGATTTCGTAAAAAACATGAGTTTTTGGAAAATGTGTTTTATTTCATAAATGGAATCTACAAAGTATGCACATTCTATGTCATAACGACTTTCTATAGTTTGCGCATGCGTCCGGAAATAAGAAAAGCTTACTTCCACCGTTTTTTAAAATCACAGCTTCTAGAAGGTTTACATGATTTCGTAAAAAACACGAGTTTTTAGAAAATATGTTTTATTTCATAAATGGAATCTACAAAGTATGCACATTCTACGTCATAACGACTTTCTATAGTTTGCGCATCCGTCGGGAAATAAGAAAAGCTTACTTCCCCCGTGTTTTAAAATGACAGCTTCGAGAAGGTTTACATGATTTCGTAAAAAACACGAGTTTTTAGAAAATGTGTTTTATTTCATAAATGGAATCAACAAAGTATGCACATTCTACGTCATAACGACTTTCTATAGTTTTCGTATGCATTTGGAAATAAGAAAAGATTACTTCCCCCGTTTTTTAAAATCACAGCTTCTAGAAGGTTTACATGATTTGTTAAAAAACACGAGTTTTTAGAAAATGTGTTTTATTTCATAAATGGAATCTACAAAGTATGCACATTCTACGTCATAACGACTTTCTATAGTTTGCGCATGCGTTCGGAAATAAGAAAAGCTTACTTCCCCCGTTTTTTAAAATCACAGCTTCTAGAAGGCTTACATGATTCCTTAAAAAACACGAGTTTTTAGAAAATGTGTTTTATTTCATAAATGGAATCAACAAAGTATGCACATTCTACGTCATAACGACTTTCTATAGTTTGCGCATGCGTTTGGAAATAAGAAAAGCTTACTTCTCCCGTTTTTTAAAATCACAGCTTCTAGAAGGTTTACATGATTTCTTAAAAAACACGAGTTGTTAGAAAATGTGTTTTATTTCATAAATGGAATCAATAAAGTATGCACATTCTATGTCATAACGACTTTCTATAGTTTGCGCATGCGTCCGGAAATAAGAAAAGCTTACTTCCCCCGTTTTTTAAAATCACAACTTCTAGAAGGTTTACATGATTTCGTAAAAAACACGAGTTTTTAGAAAATGTGTTTTATTTCATAACTGGAATCTACAAAGTATGCACATTCTACGTCATAATGACTTTCTATATTTTGCGCATGCGTCGGAAAATAAGAAAAGCTTACTTCCACCGTTTTTTAAAATCAAAGCTTCTAGAAGGTTTACATGATTTCGTAAAAAACACGAGTTTTTAGAAAATGTGTTTTATTTCATAAATGGAATCAACAAAGTATGCACATTCTACGTCATAGCGACTTTCTATAGTTTGCGCATGCGTCCGGAAATAAGAAAAGCTTACTTCCCCCGTTTTTTAAAATCACAGCTTCTAGAAGGTTTACATGATTTCTTAAAAAACATGAGTTTTTAGAAAATGTGTTTTATTTCATAAAGAGAATCAACAAAGTATGCACATTCTACGTCATAACGACTTTCTATAGTTTGCGCATGCGTCCGGAAATAAGAAAAGCTTACTTCCACCGTTTTTTAAAATCACAGCTTCTAGAAGGTTTACATGATTTCTTAAAAAACACGAGTTTTTAGAAAATGTGTTTTATTTCATAAATGGAATCTACAAAGTATGCACATTCTACGTCATAACGACTTTCTATAGTTTGCGCATGCGTTTGGAAATAAGAAAAGCTTACTTCCCCTGTTTTTTAAAATCACAGCTTCTAGAAGGTATACATGATTTCTTAAAAAAGACAAGTTTTTAGAAAATGTGTTTTATTTCATAAATAGAATCAACAAAGTATGCACATTCTATGTCATAACGACTTTCTATAGTGTGCGCATGCGTGCGGAAATAAGAAAAGCATACTTCCACCGTTTTTTAAAATCATAGCTTCAAGAAGGTTTACATGATTTCGTAAAAAACATGATTTTTTAGAAAATGTGTTTTATTTCATAAATGGAATCTACAAAGTATGCACATTCTATGTCATAACGACTTTCTATAGTTTGCGCATGCGTCCAGAAATAAGAAAAGCTTACTTCCACCGTTTTTTAAAATCACAGCTTCTAGAAGGTTTACATGATTTCGTAAAAAACACGAGTTTTTAGAAAATGTGTTTTATTTCATAAATGAAATCTACAAAGTATGCACATTCTACGTCATAACGACTTTCTATAGTTTGCGCATGCGTTTGGAAATAAGAAAAGCTTACTTCCCCCGTTTTTTAAAATCACAGCTTCTAGAAGGTTTACATGATTTCTTAAAAAACACGAGTTTTTAGAAAATGTGTTTTATTTCATAAAGAGAATCAACAAGTATGCACATTCTACGTCATAACGACTTTCTATAGTTTGCGCATGCGTCCGGAAAGAAGAAAAGCTTACTTCCACCGTTTTTTAAAATCACAGCTTCTAGAAAGTTTACATGATTTCTTAGAAACACGAGTTTTTTGAAAATGTGTTTTATTTCAAAAATGGAATCAACAAAGTATGGACATTCAACGTCATAACGACTTTCTATAGTTTGCACATTCGTCCGGAAATAAGAAAAGCTTACTTCCACCGTTTTTTAAAATCACAGCTTCTAGAAGGTTTACATGATTTCGTAAAAAACACGAGTTTTTAGAAAATGTGTTTTATTTCATAAATGGAATCTATAAAGTATTCACATTCTACGTCATAACGACTTTCTATAGTTTGTGCATGCGTCCGGAAATAAGAAAAGCTTACTTCCCCCGTTTTTTAAAATCACGGCTTCGAGAAGGTTTACATGATTTCTTAAAAAACACGAGTTTTTAGAAAATGTGTTTTATTTCATAAATGGAATCAACAAAGTATGGACATTCTACGTCATAACGACTCTCTATAGTTTGCGGATGCGTTTGGAAATAAGAAAAGCTTACTTCCCCCGTTTTTTAAAATCACAGCTTCTAGAAGGTTTACATGATTTCTTAAAAAACACGAGTTTTTAGAAAATGTGTTTTATTTCATAAATGGAATCAACAAAGTATGCACATTCTACGTCATAACGACTTTCTATCATTTGCGCATGCGTCCGGAAATAAGAAAAGCTTACTTCCACCGTTTTTTAAAATCACAGCTTCTAGAAGATTTACATGATTTGGTAAAAAACACGAGCTTTTAGAAAATGTGTTTTATTTCATAAATGGAATCTACAAAGTATGCACATTCTACGTCATAACGACTTTCTATAGTTTGCGCATGCGTCAGGAAATAAGAAAAGCTTACTTCCCCCGTTTTTTAAAATCACAGCTTCTAGAAGGTTTACATGATTTCTTAAAAAACACGAGTTTTTAGAAAATGTGTTTTATTTCATAAATGGAATCTAAAAAGTATGCACATTCTATGTCATAACGACTTTCTATAGTTTGCGCATGTGTGTGGAAATAAGAAAAGCTTACTTCCCCCGTTTTTTAAAATCACAGCTTCTAGAAGGTTTACATGATTTCTTAAAAAACAATAGTTTTTAGAAAATATGTTTTATTTCATAAATGGAATAAACAAAGTATGCACATTCTACGTCATATGCGCATGCATCCGGAAATAAGAAAAGCTTACTTCCACCGTTTTTTAAAATCACAGCTTCTAGAAGATTTACGTGATTTCGTAAAAAACACGAGTTTTTAGAAAATGTGTTTTATTTCATAAATGGAATCTACAAAGTATGCACATTCTAAGTCATAACGACTGTCTATAGTTTCCCCATGCGTCCGGAAATAAGAAAATCTTACTTCCCCCGTTTTCTAAAATCACAGCTTCTAGAAGGCTTACATGATTTCTTAAAAAACACGAGTTTTTAGAAAATGTGTTTTATTTCATAAATGGAATCAACAAAGTATGCACATTTTACGTCATAACGACTTTCTATAGTATGCGAATGCGCTTGGAAACAAGAAAAGCTTACTTGTCCCGTTTTTTAAAATCACAGCTTCTAGAAGGTTTACATGATTTCTTAAAAAACACGCGTTGTTAGAAAATGTGTTTTATTTCATAAATGGAATCAACAAGGTATGCACATTCTACGTCATAATGGCATTCTATAGTTTTCCCATGCGTCTGGAAATAAGAAAAGCTTACTTCCACCATTTTTTAAAATCAAAGCTTCTAGAAGGTTTACATGATTTCTTAAAAAACACGAGTTTTTAGAAAATGTGTTTATTTCATAAATGGAATCAACAAAGTATGCACATTCTACGTCATAACGACTTTCTATAGTTTGTGCAATCGTCCGGAAATAAGAAAAGCTTACTTCCACCATTTTTTAAAATCACAGCTTCTAGAAGGTTTACATGATTTCGTAAAAAACACGAGTTTTTAGAAAATGTGTTTTATTTCATAAATGGAATCTACAAAGTATGCAAATTCTTCGTCATAACGACTTTCTATAGTTTGCGCATGCGTCCGGAAATAAGAAAAGCTTACTTCCCCCGTTTTTTAAAATCACGGCTTCCAGAAGGTTTACATGATTTCGTAAAAAACACGAGTTTTTAGAAAATGTGTTTTATTTCATAAATGGAATCTACAAAGTATGCACATTCTACCTCATAACGACTTTCTATAGTTTGCGCATGCATCTGGAAATAAGAAAATCTTACTTCCACCGTTTTTTAAAATCACAGCTTCTAGAAGGTTTACATGATTTCGTAAAAAACACGAGTTTTTAGAAAATGTGTTTTATTTCAAAAATGGAATCTACAAAGTATGCACATTCTACGTCATAATGACTTTCTATAGTTTGCGCATGCGTCCGGAAAGAAGAAAAGCTTACTTCCCCCGTTTTTTAAAATCACAGCTTCTAGAAGGTTTACATGATTTCTTAAAAAACACGAGTTTTTAGAAAATGTGTTTTATTTCATAAATGGAATCAACAAAGTATGCACATTCTACGTCATAATGACTTTCTATAGTTTGCGCATGCGTTCGGAAATAAGAAAAGCTTACTTCCCCCGTTTTTTAAAATCACAGCTTCTAGAAGGTTTACATGATTTCTTAAAAAACACTAGTTTTTAGAAAATATGTTTTATTTCATAAATGGAATCAAAAAAGTATGCACATTCTACGTCATAACGACTTTCTATAGTTTGCGCATGCGTCCGGAAATAAGAAAAGCTTACTTCCACCCTTTTTTAAAATCACTGCTTCTAGAAGGTTTACATGATTTCTTAAAAAACACGAGTTTTTTTAAAATGTGTTTTATTTCATCAATGGAATCAACAAAGTATGCACATTCTACGTCATAACGACTTTCTATAGTTTGCGCATTCGTCCGGAAATAAGAAAAGCTTACATCCACCGTTTTTTAAAATCACAGCTTCTAGAAGGTTTACATGATTTCGTAAAAAACACGAGTTTTTAGAAAATGTGTTTTATTTCATAAATGGAATCTACAAAGTATGCACATTCTAGGTCATAACGACTTTCTATAGTTTGCGCATGCTTCCGGAAATAAGAAAAGCTTACTTCCCCCGTTTTTTAAAATCACAGCTTCTAGAAGGTTTACATGATTTCTTAAAAAACACGAGTTTTTAGAAAATGTGTTTTATTTCATAAATGGAATCAACAAAGTATGCAAACTCTACGTCATAACGACTCTCTATAGTTTGCGCATGCGTTTGGAAATAAGAAAAGCTTACTTCCCCCGTTTTTCAAAATCACAGCTTCTAGAAGGTTTACATGATTTCTTAAAAAACACGAGTTTTTAGAAAATGTGTTTTATTTCATAAATGGAATCAACAAAGTATGCACATTCTACGTCATAACGACTTTCTATAGTTTGCGCATGCGTCCGGAAATAAGAAAAGCTTACTTCCTCCGTTTTTTAAAATCACAGCTTCTAGAAGGTTTACATGATTTCGTAAAAAACACGAGCTTTTAGAAAATGTGTTTTATTTCATAAATGGAATCTACAAAGTATGCACATTCTACGTCATAACGACTTTCTATAGTTTGCGCATGCATCAGGAAATAAGAAAAGCTTACTTCCCCCGTTTTTAAAATCACAGCTTCTAGAAGGTTTACATGATTTCTTTAAAAACACGAGTTTTTTGAAAATGTGTTTTATTTCATCAATGGAATCAACAAAGTATGCACATTCTATGTCATAACGACTTTCTATAGTTTGCGCATGCGTTTGGAAATAAGAAAAGCTTACTTCCCCCGTTTTTTAAAATCACAGCTTCTAGAAGGTTTACATGATTTCTTAAAAAACACAAGTTTTTAGAAAATGTGTTTTATTTCATAAATGGAATCAACAAAGTATGCACATTCTATGTCATAACGACTTTCTATAGTTTTAGCATGCGTCCGGAAATAAGAAAAGGTTACTTCCACCGTTTTTTAAAATCACAGCTTCTAGAAGGTTTACATGATTTCGTAAAAAACACGAGTTTTTAGAAAATGTGTTTTATTTCATAAATGGAATCTACAAAGTATGCACATTCTACGTCATAACGACTTTCTATAGTTTGCGCATGCGTTCGGAAATAAGAAAAGCTTACTTCCACCGTTTTTTAAAATCACTGCTTCTAGAAGATTTACATGATTTCGTAAAAAACACGAGTTTTTAGAAAATGTGTTTTATTTCATAAATGGAATCTACAAAGTATGCACATTCTACGTCATAACGAATTTCTATAGTTTCCCCATGCGTCCGGAAATAAGAAAATCTTACTTCCCCCGTTTTTTAAAATCACAGCTTCTAGAAGGCTTACATGATTTCTTAAAAAACACGAGTTTTTAGAAAATGTGTTTTATTTCATAAATGGAATCAACAAAGTATGCACATTCTACGTCATAACGACTTTCTATAGTATGCGAATGCGCTTGGAAATAAGAAAATCTTACTTGTCCCGTTTTTTTAAAATCACAGCTTCTAGAAGGTTTACATGATTTCTTAAAAAACACGCGTTGTTAGAAAATGTGTTTTATTTCATAAATGGAATCAACAAAGTATGCACATTCTACGTCATAATGGCATTCTACAGTTTTCCCATGCGTCTGGAAATAGGAAAAGCTTACTTCCACCATTTTTTAAAATCAAAGCTTCTAGAAGGTTTACATGATTTCTTAAAAAACACGAGTTTTTAGAAAATGTGTTTATTTCATAAATGGAATCAACAAAGTATGCACATTCGATGTCATAACGACTTTCTATAGTTTGCGCAATCGTCCGGAAATAAGAAAAGCTTACTTCCACCATTTTTTAAAATCACAGCTTCTAGAAGGTTTACATGATTTCTTAAAAAACACGAGTTTTTAGAAAATGTGTTTTATTTCATAAATGGAATCTACAAAGTATGCAAATTCTTCGTCATAACGACTTTCTATAGTTTGCGCATGCGTCCGGAAATAAGAAAAGCTTACTTCCCCCGTTTTTTAGAATCACGGCTTCCAGAAGGTTTACATGATTTCGTAAAAAACACGAGTTTTTAGAAAATGTGTTTTATTTCATAAATGGAATCTACAAAGTATGCACATTCTACCTCATAACGACTTTCTATAGTTTGCGCATGGATCTGGAAATAAGAAAATCTTACTTCCACCGTTTTTTAAAATCACAGCTTCTAGAAGGTTTACATGATTTCGTAAAAAACACGAGTTTTTAGAAAATGTGTTTTATTTCATAAATGGAATCTACAAAGTATGCACAGTCTACGTCATAATGCCTTTCTATAGTTTGCGCATGCGTCCGGAAAGAAGAAAAGCTTACTTCCCCCGTTTTTTAAAATCACAGCTTCTAGAAGGTTTACATGATTTCTTAAAAAACACGAGTTCTTAGAAAATGTGTTTTATTTCATCAATGGAATCAAAAAAGTATGCACATTCTACGTCATAACGACTTTCTATAGTTTGCGCATGCGTTTGGAAATAAGAAAAGCTTACTTCCCCCGTTTTTTAAAATCACAGCTTCTAGAAGGTTTACATGATTTCTTAAAAAACACGAGTTTTTAGAAAATGTGTTTTATTTCATAAATGGGATCAACAAAGTGTGCACATTCTACGTTATAATGACTTTCTATAGTTTGCGCATTCGTCCGGAAATAAGAAAAGCTTACTTCCACCGTTTTTTAAAATCACAGCTTCTAGAAGGTTTACATGATTTCGTAGAAAACACGAGTTTTTAGAAAATGTGTTTTATTTCATAAATGGAATCTACAAAGTATGCACATTCTATGTCATAACGACTTTCTATAGTTTGCGCATGCGTCCGGAAATAAGAAAAGCTTACTTCCACCGTTTTTTAAAATCACAGCTTCTAGAAGGTTTACATGATTTCGTAAAAAACACGAGTTTTTAGAAATTGTGTTTTATTTCATAAATGGAATCTACAAAGTATGCACATTCTACGTCATTACGACTTTCTATAGTTTGCGCATGCGTCCGGAAATAAGAAAAGCTTACTTCCCCCGTTTTTTAAAATCACAGCTTCTAGAAGGTTTACATGATTTCTTAAAAAACACGAGTTTTTAGAAAATGTGTTTTATTTCATAAATGGAATCAACAAAGTATGCACATTCTACGTCATAACGAATCTCTATAGTTTGCGCATGCGTTTGGAAATAAGAAAAGCTTACTTCCCCTGTTTTTTAAAATCACAGCTTCTAGAAGGTTTACATGATTTCGTAAAAAACACGAGTTTTAGAAAATGTGTTTTATTTCATAAATGGAATCTACAAAGTATGCACATTCTACGTCATAATGACTTTCTATAGTTTGCGCATGCATCCGGAAAGAAGAAAAGCTTACTTCCCCCGTTTTTTAAAATCACAGCTTCTAGAAGGTTTACATGATTTCTTAAAAAACACGAGTTTTTAGAAAATGTGTTTTATTTCATCAATGGAATCAACAAAGTATGCACATTCTACGTCATAACGACTTTCTATAGTTTGCGCATGCGTTTGGAAATAAGAAAAGCTTACTTCCCCCGTTTTTTAAAATCACAGCTTCTAGAAGGTTTACATGATTTCTTAAAAAACACGAGTTTTTAGAAAATGTGTTTTATTTCATAAATGGAATCTACAAAGTATGCACAGTCTACGTCATTACGACTTTCTATAGTTTGCGCATGCGTCCGGAAAGAAGAAAAGCTTACTTCCCCCGTTTTTTAAAATCACAGCTTCTAGAAGGTTGACATGATTTCTTAAAAAACACGAGTTTTTAGAAAATGTGTTTTATTTCATAAATGGAATCAACAAAGTATGCACATTCTACGTCATAACGACTCTCTATAGTTTGCGCATGCGTTTGGAAATAAGAAAAGCTTACTTCCCCTGTTTTTTAAAATCACAGCTTCTAGAAGGTTTACATGATTTCGTAAAAAACACGAGTTTTAGAAAATGTGTTTTATTTCATAAATGGAATCTACAAAGTATGCACATTCTACGTCATAATGACTTTCTATAGTTTGCGCATGCATCCGGAAAGAAGAAAAGCTTACTTCCCCCGTTTTTTAAAATCACAGCTTCTAGAAGGTTTACATGATTTCTTAAAAAACACGAGTTTTTAGAAAATGTGTTTTATTTCATAAATGGAATCAACAAAGTATGCACATTCTACGTCATAACGACTTTCTATAGTTTGCGCATGCGTCCGGAAATAAGAAAAGCTTACTTCCACCGTTTTTTAAAATCACAGCTTCTAGAACGTTTACATGATTTCGTAAAAAACACGAGCTTTTAGAAAATGTGTTTTATTTCATAAATGGAATCTACAAAGTATGCACATTCTACGTCATAACGACTTTCTATAGTTTGCGCATGCATCAGGAAATAAGAAAAGCTTACTTCCCCCGTTTTTAAAATCACAGCTTCTAGAAGGTTTACATGATTTCTTTAAAAACACGAGTTTTTTGAAAATGTGTTTTATTTCATCAATGGAATCAACAAAGTATGCACATTCTATGTCATAACGACTTTCTATAGTTTGCGCATGCGTTTGGAAATAAGAAAAGCTTACTTCCCCCGTTTTTTAAAATCACAGCTTCTAGAAGGTTTACATGATTTCTTAAAAAACACGAGTTTTTAGAAAATGTGTTTTATTTCATAAATGGAATCAACAAAGTATGCACATTCTATGTCATAACGACTTTCTATAGTTTTAGCATGCGTCCGGAAATAAGAAAAGGTTACTTCCACCGTTTTTTAAAATCACAGCTTCTAGAAGGTTTACATGATTTCGTAAAAAACACGAGTTTTTAGAAAATGTGTTTTATTTCATAAATGGAATCTACAAAGTATGCACATTCTACGTCATAACGACTTTCTATAGTTTGCGGATGCGTTCGGAAATAAGAAAAGCTTACTTCCACCGTTTTTTAAAATCACAGCTTCTAGAAGATTTACATGATTTCGTAAAAAACACGAGTTTTTAGAAAATGTGTTTTATTTCATAAATGGAATCTACAAATTATGCACATTCTACGTCATAACGAATTTCTATAGTTTCCCCATGCGTCCGGAAATAAGAAAATCTTACTTCCCCCCGTTTTTTAAAATCACAGCTTCTAGAAGGCTTACATGATTTCTTAAAAAACACGAGTTTTTAGAAAATGTGTTTTATTTCATAAATGGAATCAACAAAGTATGCACATTCTACGTCATAACGACTTTCTATAGTATGCGAATGCGCTTGGAAATAAGAAAATCTTACTTGTCCCGTTTTTTTAAAATCACAGCTTCTAGAAGGTTTACATGATTTCTTAAAAAACACGCGTTGTTAGAAAATGTGTTTTATTTCATAAATGGAATCAACAAAGTATGCACATTCTACGTCATAATGGCATTCTACAGTTTTCCCATGCGTCTGGAAATAGGAAAAGCTTACTTCCACCATTTTTTAAAATCAAAGCTTCTAGAAGGTTTACATGATTTCTTAAAAAACACGAGTTTTTAGAAAATGTGTTTATTTCATAAATGGAATCAACAAAGTATGCACATTCGACGTCATAACGACTTTCTATAGTTTGCGCAATCGTCCGGAAATAAGAAAAGCTTACTTCCACCATTTTTTAAAATCACAGCTTCTAGAAGGTTTACATGATTTCTTAAAAAACACGAGTTTTTAGAAAATGTGTTTTATTTCATAAATGGAATCTACAAAGTATGCAAATTCTTCGTCATAACGACTTTCTATAGTTTGCGCATGCGTCCGGAAATAAGAAAAGCTTACTTCCCCCGTTTTTTAAAATCACGGCTTCCAGAAGGTTTACATGATTTCGTAAAAAACACGAGTTTTTAGAAAATGTGTTTTATTTCATAAATGGAATCTACAAAGTATGCACATTCTACCTCATAACGACTTTCTATAGTTTGCGCATGCATCTGGAAATAAGAAAATCTTACTTCCACCGTTTTTTAAAATCACAGCTTCTAGAAGGTTTACATGATTTCGTAAAAAACACGAGTTTTTAGAAAATGTGTTTTATTTCATAAATGGAATCTACAAAGTATGCACAGTCTACGTCATAATGCCTTTCTATAGTTTGCGCATGCGTCCGGAAAGAAGAAAAGCTTACTTCCCCCGTTTTTTAAAATCACAGCTTCTAGAAGGTTTACATGATTTCTTAAAAAACACGAGTTCTTAGAAAATGTGTTTTATTTCATCAATGGAATCAAAAAAGTATGCACATTCTACGTCATAACGACTTTCTATAGTTTGCGCATGCGTTTGGAAATAAGAAAAGCTTACTTCCCCCGTTTTTTAAAATCACAGCTTCTAGAAGGTTTACATGATTTCTTAAAAAACACGAGTTTTTAGAAAATGTGTTTTATTTAATAAATGGAATCTACAAAGTATGCACATTCTATGTCATAACGACTTTCTATAGTTTGCGCATGCGTCCGGAAATAAGAAAAGCTTACTTCCACCGTTTTTTAAAATCACAGCTTCTAGAAGGTTTACATGATTTCGTAAAAAACACGAGTTTTTAGAAATTGTGTTTTATTTCATAAATGGAATCTACAAAGTATGCACATTCTACGTCATTACGACTTTCTATAGTTTGCGCATGCGTCCGGAAATAAGAAAAGCTTACTTCCCCCGTTTTTTAAAATCACAGCTTCTAGAAGGTTTACATGATTTCTTAAAAAACACGAGTTTTTAGAAAATGTGTTTTATTTCATAAATGGAATCAACAAAGTATGCACATTCTACGTCATAACGACTCTCTATAGTTTGCGCATGCGTTTGGAAATAAGAAAAGCTTACTTCCCCTGTTTTTTAAAATCACAGCTTCTAGAAGGTTTACATGATTTCGTAAAAAACACGAGTTTTAGAAAATGTGTTTTATTTCATAAATGGAATCTACAAAGTATGCACATTCTACGTCATAATGACTTTCTATAGTTTGCGCATGCATCCGGAAAGAAGAAAAGCTTACTTCCCCCGTTTTTTAAAATCACAGCTTCTAGAAGGTTTACATGATTTCTTAAAAAACACGAGTTTTTAGAAAATGTGTTTTATTTCATCAATGGAATCAACAAAGTATGCACATTCTACGTCATAACGACTTTCTATAGTTTGCGCATGCGTTTGGAAATAAGAAAAGCTTACTTCCCCCGTTTTTTAAAATCACAGCTTCTAGAAGGTTTACATGATTTCTTAAAAAACACGAGTTTTTAGAAAATGTGTTTTATTTCATAAAAGGGATCAACAAAGTATGCACATTCTACGTCATAACGACTTTCTATAGTTTGCGCATTCGTCCGGAAATAAGAAAAGCTTACTTCCACCGTTTTTTAAAATCACAGCTTCTAGAAGGTTTACATGATTTCGTAAAAAACACGAATTTTTAGAAAATGTGTTTAATTTCATAAATGGAATATACAAAGTATGCACATTCTATGTCATAACGACTTTCTATAGTTTGCGCATGCGTCCGGAAATAAGAAAAGCTTAATTCCACCGTTTTTTAAAATCACAGCTTCTAGAAGGTTTACATGATTTCTTAAAAAACACGAGTTTTTAGAAAATGTGTTTTATTTCATAAATGGAATCTACAAAGTATGCACATTCTACGTCATAATGACTTTCTATAGTTTGCGCATGCGTCCGGAAAGAAGAAAAGCTTACTTCCCCCGTTTTTTAAAATCACAGCTTCTAGAAGGTTTACATGATTTCTTAAAAAACACGAGTTTTTAGAAAATGTGTTTTATTTCATCAATGGAATCAACAAAGTATGCACATTCTATGTCATAACGACTTTCTATAGTTTGCGCATGCGTTTGGAAATAAGAAAAGCTTACTTCCCCCGTTTTTTAAAATCACAGCTTCTAGAAGGTTTACATGATTTCTTAAAAAACACTAGTTTTTAGAAAATATGTTTTATTTCATAAACGGAATCAACAAAGTATGCACATTCTACGTCATAACGACTTTCTATAGTTTGCGCATGCGTACGGAAATAAGAAAAGCTTATTTCCACCATTTTTTAAAATCACAGCTTCTAGAAGGTTTACATGATTTCTTAAAAAACACGAGTTTTTAGAAAATGTGTTTTATTTCATAAATGGAATCAACAAAGTATGCACATTCTACTTCATAACGACTTTCTATAGTTTGCGCATGCGTCCGGAAATAAGAAAAGCTTACTTCCCCCGTTTTTTAAAATCACAGCTTCTAGAAGGTTTACATGATTTCATAAAAAACACTAGTTTTAGAAAATATGTTTTATTTCATAAATGGAATCAACAAAGTATGCACATTCTACGTCATAACGACTTTCTATAGTTTGCGCATGCGTCCGGAAATAAGAAAAGCTTACTTCCACCGTTTTTTAAAATCACAGCTTCTAGAAGATTTACATGATTTCTTAAAAAACACGAGGTTTTTGAAAATGTGCTTTATTTCATAAATGGAATCAACAAAGTATGCACATTCTACATCATAACGACTTTCTATAGTTTGCGCATGCGTTCGGAAATAAGAAAATCTTACTTCCACTGTTTTTTAAAATCACAGCTTCTAGAAGGTTTACATGATTTCGTAAAAAACACGAGTTTTTGGAAAATGTGTTTTATTTCATAAATGGAATCTACAAAGTACGCGCATTCTATGTCATAACGACTTTCTATAGTTTGCGCATGCGTTTGGATATAAGAAAAGCTTACTTCTCCCGTTTTTTAAAATCACAGCTTCTAGAAGGTTTACATGATTTCTTAAAAAACACAAGTTGTTAGAAAATGCGTTTTATTTCATAAATGAAATCAAAAAAGTATGCACATTCTACGTCATAACGACTTTCTATAGTTTGCGCATGCGTCCGGAAATAACAAAAGCTTACTTCCACCATTTTTAAAAATCAAAGCTTCTAGAAGGTTTACATGATTTCTTAAAAAACACGAGTTTTTAGAAAATGTGTTTTATTTCATAAATGGAATCAACAAAGTATGCACATTCTACGTCATAACGACTTTCTACAGTTTGCGCATGCGTTTGGAAATAAGAAAAGCTTACTTCCCCCGTTTTTTAAAATCACAGCTTCTAGAAGGTTTAGATGATTTCGTAAAAAACATGAGTTTTTAGAAAATGTTTTTTATTTCATAAATGGAATCTACAAAGTATGCACATTCTACGTCATAACGACTTTCTATAGTTTGCGCATGCGTCTGGAAATAAGAAAAGCTTACTTCCCCCGTTTTTTAAAATCACAGCTTCTAGAAGGTTTACATGATTTCTTAAAAAACACGAGTTTTTAGAAAATGTGTTTTATTTCATAAATGGAATCAACAAAGTATGCACATTCTACGTCATAATGACTTTCTATAGTTTGCGCATGCGTTTGGAAATAAGAAAAGCTTACTTCCCCCGTTTTTTAAAATCACAGCTTCTAGAAGGTTTACATGATTTCTTAAAAAACACTAGTTTTTAGAAAATATGTTTTATTTCATAAATGGAATCAAAAAAGTATGCACATTCTACGTCATAACGACTTTCTATAGTTTGCGCATGCGTCCGGAAATAAGAAAAGCTTACTTCCACCGTTTTTTAAAATCACTGCTTCTAGAAGGTTTACATGATTTCTTAAAAAACACGAGTTTTTTGAAAATGTGTTTTATTTCATCAATGGAATCAACAAAGTATGCACATTCTACGTCATAACGACTTTCTATAGTTTGCGCATTCGTCCGGAAATAAGAAAAGCTTACATCCACCGTTTTTTAAAATCACAGCTTCTAGAAGGTTTACATGATTTCGTAAAAAACACGAGTTTTTAGAAAATGTGTTTTATTTCATAAATGGAATCTACAAAGTATGCACATTCTAGGTCGTAACGACTTTCTATAGTTTGCGCATGCTTCCGGAAATAAGAAAAGCTTACTTCCCCCGTTTTTTAAAATCACAGCTTCTAGAAGGTTTACATGATTTCTTAAAAAACACGAGTTTTTAGAAAATGTGTTTTATTTCATAAATGGAATCAACAAAGTATGCAAACTCTACGTCATAACGACTCTCTATAGTTTGCGCATGCGTTTGGAAATAAGAAAAGCTTACTTCCCCCGTTTTTCAAAATCACAGCTTCTAGAAGGTTTACATGATTTCTTAAAAAACACGAGTTTTTAGAAAATGTGTTTTATTTCATAAATGGAATCAACAAAGTATGCACATTCTACGTCATAACGACTTTCTATAGTTTGCGCATGCGTCCGGAAATAAGAAAAGCTTACTTCCACCGTTTTTTAAAATCACAGCTTCTAGAAGGTTTACATGATTTCGTAAAAAACACGAGCTTTTAGAAAATGTGTTTTATTTCATAAATGGAATCTACAAAGTATGCACATTCTACGTCATAACGAATTTCTATAGTTTGCGCATGCGTCAGGAAATAAGAAAAGCTTACTTCCCCCGTTTTTTAAAATCACAGCTTCTAGAAGGTTTACATTATTTCTTAAAAAACACGAGTTTTTTGAAAATGTGTTTTATTTCATCAATGGAATCAACAAAGTATGCACATTCTACGTCATAACGACTTTCTATCGTTTGCGCATGCGTCCGGAAATAAGAAAAGCTTACTTCCACTATTTTTAAAATCACAGCTTCTAGAAGGTTTACATGATTTGGTAAAAAACACGAGCTTTTAGAAAATGTGTTTTATTTCATAAATGGAATCTACAAAGTATGCACATTCTACGTCATAACGACTTTCTATAGTTTGCGCATGCGTCAGGAAATAAGAAAAGCTTACTTCCCCCGTTTTTTAAAATCACAGCTTCTAGAAGGTTTACATGATTTCTTAAAAAACACGAGTTTTTTGAAAATGTGTTTTATTTCATCAATGGAATCAACAAAGTATGCACATTCTACGTCATAACGACTTTCTATAGTTTGCGCATGCGTTTGGAAATAAGAAAAGCTTACTTCCCCCGTTTTCTAAAATCACGGCTTCTAGAAGGCTTACATGATTTCTTAAAAAACATGAGTTTTTAGAAAATGTGTTTTATTTCATAAATGGAATCAACAAAGTATGCACATTTTACGTCATAACGACTTTCTATAGTATGCGAATGCGCTTGGAAATAAGAAAAGTTTACTTGTCCCGTTTTTTAAAATCACAGCTTCTAGAAGGTTTACATGATTTCTTAAAAAACACGCGTTGTTAGAAAATGTGTTTTATTTCATAAATGGAATCAACAAAGTATGCACATTCTACGTCATAATGACTTTCTATAGTTTGCGCATGCGTTTGGAAATAAGAAAAGCTTACTTCCCCCGTTTTTTAAAATCACAGCTTCTAGAAGGTTTACATGATTTCTTAAAAAACACGAGTTTTTAGAAAATGTGTTTTATTTCATAAATGGAATCTACAAAGTATGCACAGTCTACGTCATTACGACTTTCTATAGTTTGCGCATGCGTCCGGAAAGAAGAAAAGCTTACTTCCCCCGTTTTTTAAAATCACAGCTTCTAGAAGGTTGACATGATTTCTTAAAAAACACGAGTTTTTAGAAAATGTGTTTTATTTCATAAATGGAATCAACAAAGTATGCACATTCTACGTCATAACGACTCTCTATAGTTTGCGCATGCGTTTGGAAATAAGAAAAGCTTACTTCCCCTGTTTTTTAAAATCACAGCTTCTAGAAGGTTTACATGATTTCGTAAAAAACACGAGTTTTAGAAAATGTGTTTTATTTCATAAATGGAATCTACAAAGTATGCACATTCTACGTCATAATGACTTTCTATAGTTTGCGCATGCATCCGGAAAGAAGAAAAGCTTACTTCCCCCGTTTTTTAAAATCACAGCTTCTAGAAGGTTTACATGATTTCTTAAAAAACACGAGTTTTTAGAAAATGTGTTTTATTTCATAAATGGAATCAACAAAGTATGCACATTCTACGTCATAACGACTTTCTATAGTTTGCGCATGCGTCCGGAAATAAGAAAAGCTTACTTCCACCGTTTTTTAAAATCACAGCTTCTAGAACGTTTACATGATTTCGTAAAAAACACGAGCTTTTAGAAAATGTGTTTTATTTCATAAATGGAATCTACAAAGTATGCACATTCTACGTCATAACGACTTTCTATAGTTTGCGGATGCGTTCGGAAATAAGAAAAGCTTACTTCCACCGTTTTTTAAAATCACAGCTTCTAGAAGATTTACATGATTTCGTAAAAAACACGAGTTTTTAGAAAATGTGTTTTATTTCATAAATGGAATCTACAAATTATGCACATTCTACGTCATAACGAATTTCTATAGTTTCCCCATGCGTCCGGAAATAAGAAAATCTTACTTCCCCCGTTTTTTAAAATCACAGCTTCTAGAAGGCTTACATGATTTCTTAAAAAACACGAGTTTTTAGAAAATGTGTTTTATTTCATAAATGGAATCAACAAAGTATGCACATTCTACGTCATAACGACTTTCTATAGTATGCGAATGCGCTTGGAAATAAGAAAATCTTACTTGTCCCGTTTTTTTAAAATCACAGCTTCTAGAAGGTTTACATGATTTCTTAAAAAACACGCGTTGTTAGAAAATGTGTTTTATTTCATAAATGGAATCAACAAAGTATGCACATTCTACGTCATAATGGCATTCTAAAGTTTTCCCATGCGTCTGGAAATAGGAAAAGCTTACTTCCACCATTTTTTAAAATCAAAGCTTCTAGAAGGTTTACATGATTTCTTAAAAAACACGAGTTTTTAGAAAATGTGTTTATTTCATAAATGGAATCAACAAAGTATGCACATTCGACGTCATAACGACTTTCTATAGTTTGCGCAATCGTCCGGAAATAAGAAAAGCTTACTTCCACCATTTTTTAAAATCACAGCTTCTAGAAGGTTTACATGATTTCTTAAAAAACACGAGTTTTTAGAAAATGTGTTTTATTTCATAAATGGAATCTACAAAGTATGCAAATTCTTCGTCATAACGACTTTCTATAGTTTGCGCATGCGTCCGGAAATAAGAAAAGCTTACTTCCCCCGTTTTTTAAAATCACGGCTTCCAGAAGGTTTACATGATTTCGTAAAAAACACGAGTTTTTAGAAAATGTGTTTTATTTCATAAATGGAATCTACAAAGTATGCACATTCTACCTCATAACGACTTTCTATAGTTTGCGCATGCATCTGGAAATAAGAAAATCTTACTTCCACCGTTTTTTAAAATCACAGCTTCTAGAAGGTTTACATGATTTCGTAAAAAACACGAGTTTTTAGAAAATGTGTTTTATTTCATAAATGGAATCTACAAAGTATGCACAGTCTACGTCATAATGCCTTTCTATAGTTTGCGCATGCGTCCGGAAAGAAGAAAAGCTTACTTCCCCCGTTTTTTAAAATCACAGCTTCTAGAAGGTTTACATGATTTCTTAAAAAACACGAGTTCTTAGAAAATGTGTTTTATTTCATCAATGGAATCAAAAAAGTATGCACATTCTACGTCATAACGACTTTCTATAGTTTGCGCATGCGTTTGGAAATAAGAAAAGCTTACTTCCCCCGTTTTTTAAAATCACAGCTTCTAGAAGGTTTACATGATTTCGTAAAAAACACGAGTTTTTAGAAAATGTGTTTTATTTCATAAATGGAATCAACAAAGTATGCACATTCTACGTCATAACGACTTTCTATAGTTTGCGCATGCGTCCGGAAATAAGAAAAGCTTACTTCCACCGTTTTTTAGAATCACAGCTTCTAGAAGGTTTACATGATTTCTTAAAAAACACGAGTTTTTTTAAAATGTGTTTCATTTCATAAATGGAATCAACAAAGTATGCACATTCTACGTCATAACGACTTTCTATAGTTTGCGCATTCGTCCGGAAATAAGAAAAGCTTACTTCCACCGTTTTTTAAAATCAAAGCTTCTAGAAGGTTTACATGATTTCGTAAAAAACACGAGTTTTTAGAAAATGTGTTTTATTTCATAAATGGAATCAACAAAGTATGCACATTCTACGTCATAACGACCTTCTATAGTTTGCGCATGTGTTTGGAAATAAGAAAAGCTTACTTCCCCCGTTTTTTAAAATCACAGCTTCTAGAAGGTTTACAAGATTTGTTAAAAAACACGAGTTTTTCGAAAATGTGTTTTATTTCATAAATGGAATCTACAAAGTATGCGCATTCTACGTCATAACGACTTTCTATAGTTTGCGCATGCGTCCGGAAATAAGAAAAGCATACTTCCACCGTTTTTTAAAATCACAGCTTCTAGAAGGTTTACATGATTTCGTAAAAAACACGAGTTTTTAGAAAATGTGTTTTATTTCATAAATGGAATCTACAAAGTATGCACATTCTACGTCATAACGGCTTTCTATAGTTTGCGCATGCGTTTGGAAATAAGAAAAGCTTACTTCCCCTGTTTTTTAAAATCACAGCTTCTAGAAGGTTTACATGATTTCGTAAAAAACACGAGTTTTAGAAAATGTGTTTTATTTCATAAATGGAATCTACAAAGTATGCACATTCTACGTCATAATGACTTTCTATAGTTTGCGCATGCGTCCGGAAAGAAGAAAAGCTTACTTCCCCCGTTTTTTAAAATCACAGCTTCTAGAAGGTTTACATGATTTCTTAAAAAACACGAGTTTTTAGAAAATGTGTTTTATTTCATCAATGGAATCAACAAAGTATGCGTCATAACGACTTTCTATAGTTTTCGCATGCGTCCGGAAATAAGAAAAGGATACTTCCACCGTTTTTTAAAATCACAGCTTCTATAAGGTTTACATGATTTCGTAAAAAACACGAGTTTTTAGAAGATGTGTTTTATTTCATAAATGGAATCTACAAAGTATGCACATTCTACGTCATAACGACTTTCTATAGTTTGTGCATGCGTTCGGAAATAAGAAAAGCTTACTTCCACCGTTTTTTAAAATCACAGCTTCTAGAAGATTTACATGATTTCGTAAAAAACACGAGTTTTTAGAAAATGTGTTTTATTTCATCAATGGAATCTACAAAGTATGCACATTCTACGTCATAACGACTTTCTATAGTTTCCCCATGCGTCCGGAAATAAGAAAATCTTACTTCCCCCGTTTTTTAAAATCACAGCTTCTAGAAGGATTACATGATTTCTTAAAAAACACGAGTTTTTAGAAAATGTGTTTTATTTCATAAATGGAATCAACAAAGTATGCACATTCTACGTCATAACGACTTTCTATAGTATGCGAATGCGCTTGGAAATAAGAAAAGCTTACTTGTCCCGTTTTTTTAAAATCACAGCTTCTAGAAGGTTTACATGATTTCTTAAAAAACACGCGTTGTTAGAAAATGTGTTTTATTTCATAAATGGAATCAACAAAGTATGCACATTCTACATCATAATGGCATTCTATAGTTTTCCCATGCGTCTAGAAATAGGAAAAGCTTACTTCCACCATTTTTTAAAATCAAAGCTTCTAGAAGGTTTACATGATTTCTTAAAAAACACGAGTTTTTAGAAAATGTGTTTATTTCATAAATGGAATCAACAAAGTATGCACATTCGACGTCATAATGACTTTCTATAGTTTGCGCAATCGTCCGGAAATAAGAAAAGCTTACTTCCACCGTTTTTTAAAATCACAGCTTCTAGAAGGTTTACATGATTTCGTAAAAAACACGAGTTTTTAGAAAATGTGTTTTATTTCATAAATGGAATCTACAAAGTATGCACATTCTATGTCATAACGACTTTCTATAGTTTGCGCATGCGTCCGGAAATAAGAAAAGCTTACTTCCCCCGTTTTTTAAAATCACAGCTTCTAGAAGGTTTACATGATTTCGTAAAAAACACGAGTTTTTAGAAAATGTGTTTTATTTCATAAATGGAATCTACAAAGTATGCACATTCTATGTCATAACGACTTTCTATAGTTTGCGCATGCGTCCGGAAATAAGAAAAGCTTACCTCCACCGTTTTTTAAAATCACAGCTTCTAGAAGGTTTACATGATTTCTTAAAAAACACGAGTTTTTTGAACATGTGTTTTATTTCATAAATGGAATCAACAAAGTATGCACATTCTACGTCATAACGACTTTCTATAGTTTGCGCATGCGTCCGGAAATAAGAAAAGCTTACTTCCCCCGTTTTTTAAAATCACAGCTTCTAGAAGGTTTACATGATTTCTTAAAAAACACGAGTTTTTAGAAAATGTGTTTTATTTCATAAATGGAATCTACAAAGTATGCACATTCTACGTCATAATGACTTTCTATAGTTTGCGCATGCGTCCGAAAAGAAGAAAAGCTTACTTCCCCCGTTTTTTAAAATCACAGCTTCTAGAAGGTTTACATGATTTCTTAAAAAACACTAGTTTTTAGAAAATATGTTTTATTTCATAAACGGAATCAACAAACTATGCACATTCTACATCATAACGACTTTCTATAGTTTGCGCATGCGTACGGAAATAAGAAAAGCTTAATTCCACCGTTTTTTAGAATCACGGCTTCTAGAAGGTTTACATGATTTCTTAAAAAACACGAGTTTTTAGAAAATGTGTTTTATTTCATAAATGGGATCAACAAAGTATGCACATTCTACGTCATAATGACTTTCTATAGTTTGCGCATGCGTCCGGAAAGAAGAAAAGCTTAGTTCCCCCGTTTTTTAAAATCACAGTTTCTAGAAGGTTTACATGATTTCGTAAAAAACACGAGTTTTTAGAAAATGTGTTTTATTTCATAAATGGAATCTACAAAGTATGCACATTCTATGTCATAACGACTTTCTATAGTTTGCGCATGCGTCCGGAAATAAGAAAAGCTTACTTCCACCGTTTTTTAAAATCACAGCTTCTAGAAGGTTCATTAGAGAAATTTTGAGGTCAAAAAAGGGCCTCAAAACAAAGAAAATGTCCTATAAAATACAACCAATCACATTCTAGTAGATGACATCATCCCCCTTGGTGAGGTGGCATTGCATGAGTTAAGAATGCTTATTTGTCAAATTTTCTATGGTGGATGAAAACACATAGTTAACCAAGGTAGTGGTGTAAGTACTTTTAAGTCATAAAGTAAAGTACTCATAATGATAGTCTTTTCATAAAATTATATTATTGTCATTTTCAAGTAAAGTACTCATAATGAATGTATTTTCACACTTTCACATAAAATAATATTATTGTCATTTTCAAGTGAAGTACTCTTAATTCATAAAGAAAGTCCTTTCACATTTTTTTATAAAATAATATATTATCATTTTTATGTTTTTAATTTTAAATTATATATTCACTCTATTCTATTTAATAACATAATGTCAAACTAATAAAGAATAATAATAGATTTAATAAATAATAATAATAATAATGCAATGTGGATTATAATAATATTATTGACATTTTACATATAAATAAATTCTCAATTAAATTACATTATTAAATTCATGAGAAAAGTACTAAATATAAAAAGTCAACATAAATTTTTTTTAAAAAACTCTTAAAAAATGTTTTTTATTATTTAATTTCATTTGCAAGTTCAAGACAAATAAATGTTAAAGGACAATACATTTTTGGGAATTTACAATGAATCTTAGTCACATCAATGTAGACTTATTTTATTAATTTTATTTCTAGTAAATTTTGAAAAGTAACTCAACCATGGTTATTTATATTGTGCATAAAAAATAGTGTGGGAGGTGACTTGTCATATATACCTACCCCATAAAACCCTCAATTCATAATATTTTAATATATCTCATATTTTTGTAGTACATCTCTTAGGAGGCCCTTTTTTGACCTCAAAATCTCTCTAATGTACATGATTTCGTAAAAAACACGAGTTTTTAGAAATTGTGTTTTATTTCATAAATGGAATCAACAAAGTATGCACATTCTACGTCATAACGACTTTCTATAGTTTGCGCATTCGTCCGGAAATAAGAAAAGCTTACTTCCACCGTTTTTTAAAATCACAGCTTCTAGAAGGTTTACATGATTTCTTAAAAAACACGAGGTTTTTGAAAATGTGTTTTATTTCATAAATGGAATCAACAAAGTATGCACATTCTACGTCATAACGACTTTCTATAGTTTGCGCATGCGTCCGGAAAGAAGAAAAGCTTACTTCCCCCGTTTTTTAAAATCACAGCTTCTAGAAGGTTTACATGATTTCGTAAAAAACACGAGTTTTTAGAAAATATGTTTTATTTCATAAATGGAATCTACAAAGTATGCACATTCTATGTCATAACGACTTTCTATAGTTTGCGCATGCGTCCGGAAATAAGAAAAGCTTACTTCCACCGTTTTTTAAAATCACAGCTTCTAGAAGGTTTACATGATTTCGTAAAAAACACGAGTTTTTAGAAATTGTGTTTTATTTCATAAATGGAATCAACAAAGTATGCACATTCTACGTCATAACGACTTTCTATAGTTTGCGCATTCGTCCGGAAATAAGAAAAGCTTACTTCCACCGTTTTTTAAAATCACAGCTTCTAGAAGGTTTACATGATTTCTTAAAAAACACGAGTTTTTAGAAAATGTGTTTTATTTCATAAATGGAATCTACAAAGTATGCACATTCTACGTCATAATGACTTTCTATAGTTTGCGCATGCGTCCGAAAATAAGAAAAGCTTACTTCCCCCATTTTTTAAAATCACAGCTTCTAGAAGGTTTACATGATTTCTTAAAAAACACTAGTTTTTAGAAAATATGTTTTATTTCATAAACGGAATCAACAAACTATGCACATTCTACATCATAACGACTTTCTATAGTTTGCGCATGCGTACGGAAATAAGAAAAGCTTAATTCCACCGTTTTTTAGAATCACGGCTTCTAGAAGGTTTACATGATTTCTTAAAAAACACGAGTTTTTAGAAAATGTGTTTTATTTCATAAATGGAATCAACAAAGTATGCACATTCTACGTCATAACGACTTTCTATAGTTTGCGCATGCGTCCGGAAATAAGAAAAGCTTACTTCCCCCGTTTTTTAAAATCACAGCTTCTAGAAGGTTTACATGATTTCATAAAAAACACTAGTTTTAGAAAATATGTTTTATTTCATAAATGGAATCAACAAAGTATGCACATTCTACGTCATAACGACTTTCTATAGTTTGCGCATGCGTCCGGAAATAAGAAAAGCTTACTTCCACCGTTTTTTAAAATCACAACTTCTAGAAGATTTACATGATTTCTTAAAAAACACGAGGTTTTTGAAAATGTGTTTTATTTCATAAATGGAATCAACAAAGTATGCACATTCTACGTCATAACGACTTTCTATAGTTTGCGCATGCGTCCGGAAATAAGAAAATCTTACTTATACCATTTTTTAAAATCAAAGCTTCTAGAAGGTTTACATGATTTCTTAAAAAACACGAGTTTTTAGAAAATGTGTTTTATTTCATAAATGGAATCAACAAAGTATGCACATTCTACGTCATAACGACTTTCTACAGTTTGCGCATGCGTTTGGAAATAAGAAAAGCTTACTTCCCCCGTTTTTTAAAATCACAGCTTCTAGAAGGTTTACATGATTTCGTAAAAAACACGAGTTTTTAGAAAATGTTTTTTATTTCATAAATGGAATCTACGAAGTATGCACATTCTACGTCATAACGACTTTCTATAGTTTGCGCATGCATCCGGAAATAAGAAAAGCTTACTTCCCCCGTTTTTTAAAATCACAGCTTCTAGAAGGTTTACATGATTTCTTAAAAAACAAGAGTTTTTAGAAAATGTGTTTTATTTCATAAATGGAATCAACAAAGTATGCACATTCTACGTCATAACGACCTTCTATAGTTTGCGCATGTGTTTGGAAATAAGAAAAGCTTACTTCCCCCGTTTTTTAAAATCACAGCTTCTAGAAGGTTTACAAGATTTGTTAAAAAACACGAGTTTTTAGAAAATGTGTTTTATTTCATAAATGGAATCTACAAAGTATGCGCATTCTACGTCATAACGACTTTCTATAGTTTGCGCATGCGTCCGGAAATAAGAAAAGCATACTTCCACCGTTTTTTAAAATCACAGCTTCTAGAAGGTTTACATGATTTCGTAAAAAACACGAGTTTTTAGAAAATGTGTTTTATTTCATAAATGGAATCTACAAAGTATGCACATTCTACGTCATAACGAATTTCTATAGTTTGCGCATGCGTCCGGAAATAAGAAAAGCTTACTTCCACCGTTTTTTAAAATCACAGCTTCTAGAAGGTTTACAAGATTTGTTAAAAAACATGAGTTTTTAGAAAATGTGTTTTATTTCATAAATGGAATCTACAAAGTATGCACATTCTACGTCATAACGACTTTCTATAGTTTGCGCAATCGTCCGGAAATAAGAAAAGCTTACTTCCACCATTTTTTAAAATCACAGCTTCTAGAAGGTTTACATGATTTCTTAAAAAACACGAGTTTTTAGAAAATGTGTTTTATTTCATAAATGGAATCTACAAAGTATGCAAATTCTTTGTCATAACGACTTTCTATAGTTTGCGCATTCGTCCGGAAATAAGAAAAGCTTACTTCCACCGTTTTTTAAAATCACAGCTTCTAGAAGGTTTACATGATTTCGTAAAAAACACGAGTTTTTAGAAAATGTGTTTTATTTCATAAATGGAATCTACAAAGTATGCACATTCTATGTCATAACGACTTTCTATAGTTTGCGCATGCGTCCGGAAATAAGAAAACCTTACTTCCACCGTTTTTTAAAATCACAGCTTCTAGAAGGTTTACATGATTTCGTAAAAAACACGAGTTTTTAGAAAATGTGTTTTATTTCATAAATGGAATCTACAAAGTATGCACATTCTATGTCATAACGACTTTCTATAGTTTGCGCATGCGTCCGGAAATAAGAAAAGCTTACTTCCACCGTTTTTTAAAATCACAGCTTCTAGAAGGTTTACATGATTTCTTAAAAAACACGAGTTTTTTGAACATGTGTTTTATTTCATAAATGGAATCAACAAAGTATGCACATTCTACGTCATAACGAATTTCTATAGTTTGCGCATGCGTCCGGAAATAAGAAAAGCTTACTTCCCCCGTTTTTTAAAATCACAGCTTCTAGAAGGTTTACATGATTTCTTAAAAAACACGAGTTTTTAGAAAATGTGTTTTATTTCATAAATGGAATCAACAAAGTATGCACATTCTACGTCATAACGACTTTCTATAGTTTGCGCATGCGTTTGGAAATAAGAAAAGCTTACTTCCCCTGTTTTTTAAAATCACAGCTTCTAGAAGGTTTACATGATTTCGTAAAAAACACGAGTTTTAGAAAATGTGTTTTATTTCATAAATGGGATCAACAAAGTATGCACATTCTACGTCATAATGACTTTCTATAGTTTGCGCATGCGTCCGGAAAGAAGAAAAGCTTACTTCCCCCGTTTTTTAAAATCACAGCTTCTAGAAGGTTTACATGATTTCGTAAAAAACACGAGTTTTTAGAAAATGTGTTTTATTTCATAAATGGAATCTACAAAGTATGCACATTCTATGTCATAACGACTTTCTATAGTTTGCGCATGCGTCCGGAAATAAGAAAAGCTTACTTCCACCGTTTTTTAAAATCACAGCTTCTAGAAGGTTTACATGATTTCGTAAAAAACACGAGTTTTTAGAAATTGTGTTTTATTTCATAAATGGAATCTACAAAGTATGCACATTCTACGTCATAACGACTTTCTATAGTTTGCGCATGCGTCCGGAAATAAGAAAAGCTTACTTCCCCCGTTTTTTAAAATCACAGCTTCTAGAAGGTTTACATGATTTCTTAAAAAACACGAGTTTTTAGAAAATGTGTTTTATTTCATAAATGGAATCAACAAAGTATGCACATTCTACGTCATAACGACTTTCTATAGTTTGCGCATGCGTTTGGAAATAAGAAAAGCTTACTTCCCCTTTTTTTTAAAATCACAGCTTCTAGAAGGTTTACATGATTTCGTAAAAAACACGAGTTTTAGAAAATGTGTTTTATTTCATAAATGGAATCTACAAAGTATGCACATTCTACGTCATAATGACTTTCTATAGTTTGCGCATGCGTCCGGAAAGAAGAAAAGCTTACTTCCCCCGTTTTTTAAAATCACAGCTTCTAGAAGGTTTACATGATTTCTTAAAAAACACGAGTTTTTAGAAAATGTGTTTTATTTCATCAATGGAATCAACAAAGTATGCACATTCTACGTCATAACGACTTTCTATAGTTTGCGCATGCGTTTGGAAATAAGAAAAGCTTACTTCCCCCGTTTTTTAAAATCACAGCTTCTAGAAGGTTTACATGATTTCTTAAAAAACACGAGATTTTAGAAAATGTGTTTTATTTCATAAATGGGATCAACAAAGTATGCACATTCTACGTCATAACGACTTTCTATAGTTTGCGCATTCGTCCGGAAATAAGAAAAGCTTACTTCCACCGTTTTTTAAAATCACAGCTTCTAGAAGGTTTACATGATTTCTTAAAAAACACGAGTTTTTAGAAAATGTGTTTTATTTCATAAATGGAATCTACAAAGTATGCACATTCTACGTCATAATGACTTTCTATAGTTTGCGCATGCGTCCGAAAAGAAGAAAAGCTTACTTCCCCCGTTTTTTAAAATCACAGCTTCTAGAAGGTTTACATGATTTCGTAAAAAACACTAGTTTTTAGAAAATATGTTTTATTTCATAAACGGAATCAACAAACTATGCACATTCTACATCATAACGACTTTCTATAGTTTGCGCATGCGTACGGAAATAAGAAAAGCTTAATTCCACCGTTTTTTAGAATCACGGCTTCTAGAAGGTTTACATGATTTCTTAAAAAACACGAGTTTTTAGAAAATGTGTTTTATTTCATAAATGGAATCAACAAAGTATGCACATTCTACGTCATAACGACTTTCTATAGTTTGCGCATGCGTCCGAAAATAAGAAAAGCTTACTTCCCCCGTTTTTTAAAATCACAGCTTCTAGAAGGTTTACATGATTTCATAAAAAACACTAGTTTTAGAAAATATGTTTTATTTCATAAATGGAATCAACAAAGTATGCACATTCTACGTCATAACGACTTTCTATAGTTTGCGCATGCGTCCGGAAATAAGAAAAGCTTACTTCCACCGTTTTTTAAAATCACAACTTCTAGAAGATTTACATGATTTCTTAAAAAACACGAGGTTTTTGAAAATGTGTTTTATTTCATAAATGGAATCAACAAAGTATGCACATTCTACGTCATAACGACTTTCTATAGTTTGCGCATGCGTCCGGAAATAAGAAAATCTTACTTCCACTGTTTTTTAAAATCACAGCTTCTAGAAGGTTTACATGATTTCGTAAAAAACACGAGTTTTTGGAAAATGTGTTTTATTTCATAAATGGAATCTACAAAGTACGCGCATTCTATGTCATAACGACTTTCTATAGTTTGCGCATGCGTTTGGATATAAGAAAAGCATACTTCTCCCGTTTTTTAAAATCACAGCTTCTAGAAGGTTTACATGATTTCTTAAAAAACACGAGTTGTTAGAAAATGCGTTTTATTTCATAAATGGAATCAACAAAGTATGCACATTCTACGTCATAACGACTTTCTATAGTTTGCGCATGCGTCCGGAAATAACAAAAGCTTACTTCCACCATTTTTTAAAATCAAAGCTTCTAGAAGGTTTACATGATTTCTTAAAAAACACGAGTTTTTAGAAAATGTGTTTTATTTCATAAATGGAATCAACAAAGTATGCACATTCTACGTCATAACGACTTTCTACAGTTTGCGCATGCGTTTGGAAATAAGAAAAGCTTACTTCCCCCGTTTTTTAAAATCACAGCTTCTAGAAGGTTTACATGATTTCGTAAAAAACACGAGTTTTTAGAAAATGTTTTTTATTTCATAAATGGAATCTACGAAGTATGCACATTCTACGTCATAACGACTTTCTATAGTTTGCGCATGCATCCGGAAATAAGAAAAGCTTACTTCCCCCGTTTTTTAAAATCACAGCTTCTAGAAGGTTTACATGATTTCTTAAAAAACAAGAGTTTTTAGAAAATGTGTTTTATTTCATAAATGGAATCAACAAAGTATGCACATTCTACGTCATAACGACCTTCTATAGTTTGCGCATGTGTTTGGAAATAAGAAAAGCTTACTTCCCCCGTTTTTTAAAATCACAGCTTCTAGAAGGTTTACAAGATTTGTTAAAAAACACGAGTTTTTAGAAAATGTGTTTTATTTCATAAATGGAATCTACAAAGTATGCGCATTCTACGTCATAACGACTTTCTATAGTTTGCGCATGCGTCCGGAAATAAGAATAGCATACTTCCACCGTTTTTTAAAATCACAGCTTCTAGAAGGTTTACATGATTTCGTAAAAAACACGAGTTTTTAGAAAATGTGTTTTATTTCATAAATGGAATCTACAAAGTATGCACATTCTACGTCATAACGAATTTCTATAGTTTGCGCATGCGTCCGGAAATAAGAAAAGCTTACTTCCACCGTTTTTTAAAATCACAGCTTCTAGAAGGTTTACAAGATTTGTTAAAAAACATGAGTTTTTAGAAAATGTGTTTTATTTCATAAATGGAATCTACAAAGTATGCACATTCTACGTCATAACGACTTTCTATAGTTTGCGCAATCGTCCGGAAATAAGAAAAGCTTACTTCCACCATTTTTTAAAATCACAGCTTCTAGAAGGTTTACATGATTTCTTAAAAAACACGAGTTTTTAGAAAATGTGTTTTATTTCATAAATGGAATCTACAAAGTATGCAAATTCTTTGTCATAACGACTTTCTATAGTTTGCGCATTCGTCCGGAAATAAGAAAAGCTTACTTCCACCGTTTTTTAAAATCACAGCTTCTAGAAGGTTTACATGATTTCGTAAAAAACACGAGTTTTTAGAAAATGTGTTTTATTTCATAAATGGAATCTACAAAGTATGCACATTCTATGTCATAACGACTTTCTATAGTTTGCGCATGCGTCCGGAAATAAGAAAACCTTACTTCCACCGTTTTTTAAAATCACAGCTTCTAGAAGGTTTACATGATTTCGTAAAAAACACGAGTTTTTAGATAGTGTGTTTTATTTCATAAATGGAATCTACAAAGTATGCACATTCTATGTCATAACGACTTTCTATAGTTTGCGCATGCGTCCGGAAATAAGAAAAGCTTACTTCCACCGTTTTTTAAAATCACAGCTTCTAGAAGGTTTACATGATTTCGTAAAAAACACGAGTTTTTAGAAAATGTGTTTTATTTCATAAATGGAATCTACAAAGTATGCACATTCTACGTCATAACGAATTTCTATAGTTTGCGCATGCGTCCGGAAATAAGAAAAGCTTACTTCCACCGTTTATTAAAATCACAGCTTCTAGAAGGTTTACAAGATTTGTTAAAAAACATGAGTTTTTAGAAAATGTGTTTTATTTCATAAATGGAATCTACAAAGTATGCACATTCTACGTCATAATGACTTTCTATAGTTTGCGCATGCGTCCGGAAATAAGAAAAGCTTACTTCCCCCGTTTTTTAAAATCACAGCTTCTAGAAGGTTTACATGATTTCTTAAAAAACACGAGTTTTTAGAAAATGTGTTTTATTTCATAAATGGGATCAACAAAGTATGCACATTCTACGTCATAACGACTTTCTATAGTTTGCGCATGCGTCCGGAAAGAAGAAAAGCTTACTTCCACCGTTTTTTAAAATCACAGCTTCTAGAAGGTTTACATGATTTCTTAGAAACACGAGTTTTTAGAAAATGTGTTTTATTTCAAAAATGGAATCAACAAAGTATGGACATTCAACGTCGTAACGACTTTCTATAGTTTGCACATTCGTCCGGAAATAAGAAAAGCTTACTTCCACCGTTTTTTAAAATCACAGCTTCTAGAAGGTTTACATGATTTCGTAAAAAACACGAGTTTTTAGAAAATGTTTTTTATTTCATAAATGGAATCTACAAAGTATGCACATTCTACGTCATAACGACTTTCTATAGTTTTTGCATGCGTCCGGAAATAAGAAAAGCTTACTTCCCCCGTTTTTTAAAATCACAGCTTCTAGAAGGTTTACATGATTTCTTAAAAAACACGAGTTTTTAGAAAATGTGTTTTATTTCATAAATGGAATCAACAAAGTATGCACATTCTACGTCATAACGACTCTCTATAGTTTGCGGATGCGTTTGGAAATAAGAAAAGCTTACTTCCTCCGTTTTTTAAAATCACAGCTTCTAGAAGGTTTACATGATTTCTTAAAAAACACGAGTTTTTAGAAAATGTGTTTTATTTCATAAATGGAATCAACAAAGTATGCACATTCTACGTCATAACGACTTTCTATCGTTTGCGCATGCGTCCGGAAATAAGAAAAGCTTACTTCCACCATTTTTTAAAATCACAGCTTCTAGAAGGTTTACATGATTTGGTAAAAAACACGAGCTTTTAGAAAATGTGTTTTATTTCATAAATGGAATCTACAAAGTATGCACATTCTACGTCATAACGACTTTCTATAGTTTGCGCATGCGTCAGGAAATAAGAAAAGCTTACTTCCCCCGTTTTTTAAAATCACAGCTTCTAGAAGGTTTACATGATTTCTTAAAAAACACGAGTTTTTTGAAAATGTGTTTTATTTCATCAATGGAATCAACAAAGTATGCACATTCTACGTCATAACGACTTTCTATAGTTTGCGCATGCGTTTGGAAATAAGAAAAGCTTACTTCCCCCGTTTTTTAAAATCACAGCTTCTAGAAGGTTTACATGATTTCTTAAAAAACACGAGTTTTTAGAAAATGTGTTTTATTTCATAAATGGAATCTAAAAAGTATGCAAATTCTATGTCATAACGACTTTCTATAGTTTGCGCATGTGTCTGGAAATAAGAAAAGCTTACTTGCCCCGATTTTTAATATCACAGCTTCTAGAAGGTTTACATGATTTCTTAAAAAACACTAGTTTTTAGAAAATATGTTTTATTTCATAAATGGAATAAAGAAAGTATGCACATTCTACGTCATAACGACTTTCTATAGTTTGCGCATGCGTCCGGAAATAAGAAAAGCTTACTTCCACCGTTTTTTAAAATCACAGCTTCTAGAAGATTTACGTGATTTCGTAAAAAACACGAGTTTTTAGAAAATGTGTTTTATTTCATAAATGGAATCTACAAAGTATGCACATTCTAAGTCATAACGACTGTCTATAGTTTCCCCATGCGTCCGGAAATAAGAAAATCTTACTTCCCCCGTTTTCTAAAATCACGGCTTCTAGAAGGCTTACATGATTTCTTAAAAAACATGAGTTTTTAGAAAATGTGTTTTATTTCATAAATGGAATCAACAAAGTATGCACATTTTACGTCATAACGACTTTCTATAGTATGCGAATGCGCTTGGAAATAAGAAAAGTTTACTTGTCCCGTTTTTTAAAATCACAGCTTCTAGAAGGTTTACATGATTTCTTAAAAAACACGCGTTGTTAGAAAATGTGTTTTATTTCATAAATGGAATCAGCAAAGTATGCACATTCTACGTCATAATGGCATTCTATAGTTTTCCCATGCGTCTGGAAATAAGAAAAGCTTACTTCCACCATTTTTTAAAATCAAAGCTTCTAGAAGGTTTACATGATTTCTTAAAAAACACGAGTTTTTAGAAAATGTGTTTATTTCATAAATGGAATCAACAAAGTATGCACATTCTAGGTCATAACGACTTTCTATAGTTTGTGCAATCGTCCGGAAATAAGAAAAGCTTACTTCCACCATTTTTTAAAATCACAGCTTCTAGAAGGTTTACATGATTTCGTAAAAAACACGAGTTTTTAGAAAATGTGTTTTATTTCATAAATGGAATCTACAAAGTATGCAAATTCTTCGTCATAACGACTTTCTATAGTTTGCGCATGCGTCCGGAAATAAGAAAAGCTTACTTCCCCCGTTTTTTAAAATCACGGCTTCCAGAAGGTTTACATGATTTCGTAAAAAACATGAGTTTTTAGAAAATGTGTTTTATTTCATAAATGGAATCTACAAAGTATGCACATTCTACCTCATAACGACTTTCTATAGTTTGCGCATGCATCTGGAAATAAGAAAATCTTACTTCCACCGTTTTTTAAAATCACAGCTTCTAGAAGGTTTACATGATTTCGTAAAAAACACGAGTTTTTAGAAAATGTGTTTTATTTCATAAATGGAATCTACAAAGTATGCACATTCTACGTCATAATGACTTTCTATAGTTTGCGCATGCGTCCGGAAAGAAGAAAAGCTTACTTCCCCTGTTTTTTAAAATCACAGCTTCTAGAAGGTTTACATGATTTCTTAAAAAACACGAGTTTTTAGAAAATGTGTTTTATTTCATAAATGGAATCAGCAAAGTATGCACATTCTACGTCATAACGACTTTCTATAGTTTGCGCATGCGTTTGGAAATAAGAAAAGCTTACTTCCCCCGTTTTTTAAAATCACAGCTTCTAGAAGGTTTACATGATTTCTTAAAAAACACTAGTTTTTAGAAAATATGTTTTATTTCATAAATGGAATCAAAAAAGTATGCACATTCTACGTCATAACGACTTTCTATAGTTTGCGCATGCATCCGGAAATAACAAAAGGTTACTTCCACCGTTTTTTAAAATCACAGCTTCTAGAAGGTTTACATGATTTCTTAAAAAACACGAGTTTTTTGAAAATGTGTTTTATTTCATAAATGGAATCAACAAAGTATGCACATTCTACGTCATAACGACTTTCTATAGTTTGCGCATTCGTCCGGAAATAAGAAAAGCTTACATCCACCGTTTTTTAAAATCACAGCTTCTAGAAGGTTTACATGATTTCTTAAAAAACATGAGTTTTTAGAAAATGTGTTTTATTTCATAAATGGAATCTACAAAGTATGCACATTCTAGGTCATAACGACTTTCTATAGTTTGCGCATGCGTCCGGAAATAAGAAAAGCTTACTTCCCCCGTTTTTTAAAATCACAGCTTCTAGAAGTTTTACATGATTTCTTAAAAAACACGAGTTTTTAGAAAATGTGTTTTATTTCATAAAGAGAATCAACAAAGTATGCACATTCTACGTCATAACGACTTTCTATAGTTTGCGCATGCGTCCGGAAATAAGAAAAGGTTACTTCCACCGTTTTTTAAAATCACAGCTTCTAGAAGGTTTACATGATTTCTTAGAAACACGAGTTTTTTGAAAATGTGTTTTATTTCAAAAATGGAATCAACAAAGTATGGACATTCAACGTCGTAACGACTTTCTATAGTTTGCACATTCGTCCGGAAATAAGAAAAGCTTACTTCCACCGTTTTTTAAAATCACAGCTTCTAGAAGGTTTACATGATTTCGTAAAAAACACGAGTTTTTAGAAAATGTTTTTTATTTCATAAATGGAATCTATAAAGTATGCACATTCTACGTCATAACGACTTTCTATAGTTTTTGCATGCGTCCAGAAATAAGAAAAGCTTACTTCCCCCGTTTTTTAAAATCACGGCTTCGAGAAGGTTTACATGATTTCTTAAAAAACACGAGTTTTTAGAAAATGTGTTTTATTTCATAAATGGAATCAACAAAGTATGCACATTCTACGTCATAACGACTCTCTATAGTTTGCGGATGCGTTTGGAAATAAGAAAAGCTTACTTCCTCCGTTTTTTAAAATCACAGCTTCTAGAAGGTTTACATGATTTCTTAAAAAACACGAGTTTTTAGAAAATGTGTTTTATTTCATAAATGGAATCAACAAAGTATGCACATTCTACGTCATAACGACTTTCTATCGTTTGCGCATGCGTCCGGAAATAAGAAAAGCTTACTTCCACCATTTTTTAAAATCACAGCTTCTAGAAGGTTTACATGATTTGGTAAAAAACACGAGCTTTTAGAAAATGTGTTTTATTTCATAAATGGAATCTACAAAGTATGCACATTCTACGTCATAACGACTTTCTATAGTTTGCGCATGCGTCAGGAAATAAGAAAAGCTTACTTCCCCCGTTTTTTAAAATCACAGCTTCTAGAAGGTTTACATGATTTCTTAAAAAACACGAGTTTTTTGAAAATGTGTTTTATTTCATCAATGGAATCAACAAAGTATGCACATTCTACGTCATAACGACTTTCTATAGTTTGCGCATGCGTTTGGAAATAAGAAAAGCTTACTTCCCCCGTTTTTTAAAATCACAGCTTCTAGAAGGTTTACATGATTTCTTAAAAAACACGAGTTTTTAGAAAATGTGTTTTATTTCATAAATGGAATCTAAAAAGTATGCAAATTCTATGTCATAACGACTTTCTATAGTTTGCGCATGTGTCTGGAAATAAGAAAAGCTTACTTCCCCCGATTTTTAATATCACAGCTTCTAGAAGGTTTACATGATTTCTTAAAAAACACTAGTTTTTAGAAAATATGTTTTATTTCATAAATGGAATAAAGAAAGTATGCACATTCTACGTCATAACGACTTTCTATAGTTTGCGCATGCGTCCGGAAATAAGAAAAGCTTACTTCCACCGTTTTTTAAAATCACAGCTTCTAGAAGATTTACGTGATTTCGTAAAAAACACGAGTTTTTAGAAAATGTGTTTTATTTCATAAATGGAATCTACAAAGTATGCACATTCTAAGTCATAACGACTGTCTATAGTTTCCCCATGCGTCCGGAAATAAGAAAATCTTACTTCCCCCGTTTTCTAAAATCACGGCTTCTAGAAGGCTTACATGATTTCTTAAAAAACATGAGTTTTTAGAAAATGTGTTTTATTTCATAAATGGAATCAACAAAGTATGCACATTTTACGTCATAACGACTTTCTATAGTATGCGAATGCGCTTGGAAATAAGAAAAGTTTACTTGTCCCGTTTTTTAAAATCACAGCTTCTAGAAGGTTTACATGATTTCTTAAAAAACACGCGTTGTTAGAAAATGTGTTTTATTTCATAAATGGAATCAGCAAAGTATGCACATTCTACGTCATAATGGCATTCTATAGTTTTCCCATGCGTCTGGAAATAAGAAAAGCTTACTTCCACCATTTTTTAAAATCAAAGCTTCTAGAAGGTTTACATGATTTCTTAAAAAACACGAGTTTTTAGAAAATGTGTTTATTTCATAAATGGAATCAACAAAGTATGCACATTCTAGGTCATAACGACTTTCTATAGTTTGTGCAATCGTCCGGAAATAAGAAAAGCTTACTTCCACCATTTTTTAAAATCACAGCTTCTAGAAGGTTTACATGATTTCGTAAAAAACACGAGTTTTTAGAAAATGTGTTTTATTTCATAAATGGAATCTACAAAGTATGCAAATTCTTCGTCATAACGACTTTCTATAGTTTGCGCATGCGTCCGGAAATAAGAAAAGCTTACTTCCCCCGTTTTTTAAAATCACGGCTTCCAGAAGGTTTACATGATTTCGTAAAAAACATGAGTTTTTAGAAAATGTGTTTTATTTCATAAATGGAATCTACAAAGTATGCACATTCTACCTCATAACGACTTTCTATAGTTTGCGCATGCATCTGGAAATAAGAAAATCTTACTTCCACCGTTTTTTAAAATCACAGCTTCTAGAAGGTTTACATGATTTCGTAAAAAACACGAGTTTTTAGAAAATGTGTTTTATTTCATAAATGGAATCTACAAAGTATGCACATTCTACGTCATAATGACTTTCTATAGTTTGCGCATGCGTCCGGAAAGAAGAAAAGCTTACTTCCCCTGTTTTTTAAAATCACAGCTTCTAGAAGGTTTACATGATTTCTTAAAAAACACGAGTTTTTAGAAAATGTGTTTTATTTCATAAATGGAATCAGCAAAGTATGCACATTCTACGTCATAACGACTTTCTATAGTTTGCGCATGCGTTTGGAAATAAGAAAAGCTTACTTCCCCCGTTTTTTAAAATCACAGCTTCTAGAAGGTTTACATGATTTCTTAAAAAACACTAGTTTTTAGAAAATATGTTTTATTTCATAAATGGAATCAAAAAAGTATGCACATTCTACGTCATAACGACTTTCTATAGTTTGCGCATGCATCCGGAAATAACAAAAGCTTACTTCCACCGTTTTTTAAAATCACAGCTTCTAGAAGGTTTACATGATTTCTTAAAAAACACGAGTTTTTTGAAAATGTGTTTTATTTCATAAATGGAATCAACAAAGTATGCACATTCTACGTCATAACGACTTTCTATAGTTTGCGCATTCGTCCGGAAATAAGAAAAGCTTACATCCACCGTTTTTTAAAATCACAGCTTCTAGAAGGTTTACATGATTTCTTAAAAAACATGAGTTTTTAGAAAATGTGTTTTATTTCATAAATGGAATCTACAAAGTATGCACATTCTAGGTCATAACGACTTTCTATAGTTTGCGCATGCGTCCGGAAATAAGAAAAGCTTACTTCCCCCGTTTTTTAAAATCACAGCTTCTAGAAGTTTTACATGATTTCTTAAAAAACACGAGTTTTTAGAAAATGTGTTTTATTTCATAAATGGAATCTACAAAGTATGCACATTCTAAGTCATAACGACTGTCTATAGTTTCCCCATGCGTCCGGAAATAAGAAAATCTTACTTCCCCCGTTTTCTAAAATCACGGCTTCTAGAAGGCTTACATGATTTCTTAAAAAACATGAGTTTTTAGAAAATGTGTTTTATTTCATAAATGGAATCAACAAAGTATGCACATTTTACGTCATAACGACTTTCTATAGTATGCGAATGCGCTTGGAAATAAGAAAAGTTTACTTGTCCCGTTTTTTAAAATCACAGCTTCTAGAAGGTTTACATGATTTCTTAAAAAACACGCGTTGTTAGAAAATGTGTTTTATTTCATAAATGGAATCAGCAAAGTATGCACATTCTACGTCATAATGGCATTCTATAGTTTTCCCATGCGTCTGGAAATAAGAAAAGCTTACTTCCACCATTTTTTAAAATCAAAGCTTCTAGAAGGTTTACATGATTTCTTAAAAAACACGAGTTTTTAGAAAATGTGTTTATTTCATAAATGGAATCAACAAAGTATGCACATTCTAGGTCATAACGACTTTCTATAGTTTGTGCAATCGTCCGGAAATAAGAAAAGCTTACTTCCACCATTTTTTAAAATCACAGCTTCTAGAAGGTTTACATGATTTCGTAAAAAACACGAGTTTTTAGAAAATGTGTTTTATTTCATAAATGGAATCTACAAAGTATGCAAATTCTTCGTCATAACGACTTTCTATAGTTTGCGCATGCGTCCGGAAATAAGAAAAGCTTACTTCCCCCGTTTTTTAAAATCACGGCTTCTAGAAGGTTTACATGATTTCGTAAAAAACATGAGTTTTTAGAAAATGTGTTTTATTTCATAAATGGAATCTACAAAGTATGCACATTCTACCTCATAACGACTTTCTATAGTTTGCGCATGCATCTGGAAATAAGAAAATCTTACTTCCACCGTTTTTTAAAATCACAGCTTCTAGAAGGTTTACATGATTTCGTAAAAAACACGAGTTTTTAGAAAATGTGTTTTATTTCATAAATGGAATCTACAAAGTATGCACATTCTACGTCATAATGACTTTCTATAGTTTGCGCATGCGTCCGGAAAGAAGAAAAGCTTACTTCCCCTGTTTTTTAAAATCACAGCTTCTAGAAGGTTTACATGATTTCTTAAAAAACACGAGTTTTTAGAAAATGTGTTTTATTTCATAAATGGAATCAGCAAAGTATGCACATTCTACGTCATAACGACTTTCTATAGTTTGCGCATGCGTTTGGAAATAAGAAAAGCTTACTTCCCCCGTTTTTTAAAATCACAGCTTCTAGAAGGTTTACATGATTTCTTAAAAAACACTAGTTTTTAGAAAATATGTTTTATTTCATAAATGGAATCAAAAAAGTATGCACATTCTACGTCATAACGACTTTCTATAGTTTGCGCATGCATCCGGAAATAACAAAAGCTTACTTCCACCGTTTTTTAAAATCACAGCTTCTAGAAGGTTTATATGATTTCTTAAAAAACACGAGTTTTTTGAAAATGTGTTTTATTTCATAAATGGAATCAACAAAGTATGCACATTCTACGTCATAACGACTTTCTATAGTTTGCGCATTCGTCCGGAAATAAGAAAAGCTTACATCCACCGTTTTTTAAAATCACAGCTTCTAGAAGGTTTACATGATTTCTTAAAAAACATGAGTTTTTAGAAAATGTGTTTTATTTCATAAATGGAATCTACAAAGTATGCACATTCTAGGTCATAACGACTTTCTATAGTTTGCGCATGCGTCCGGAAATAAGAAAAGCTTACTTCCCCCGTTTTTTAAAATCACAGCTTCTAGAAGTTTTACATGATTTCTTAAAAAACACGAGTTTTTAGAAAATGTGTTTTATTTCATAAATGGAATCAACAAAGTATGCAAATTCTACGTCATAATGACTCTCTATAGTTTGCGCATGCGTTTGGAAATAAGAAAAGCTTACTTCCCCCTTTTTTTAAAATCACAGCTTCTAGAAGGTTTACATGATTTCTTAAAAAACACGAGTTTTTAGAAAATGTGTTTTATTTCATAAATGGAATCAACAAAGTATGCACATTCTACGTCATAACGACTTTCTATAGTTTGCGCATGCGTCCGGAAATAAGAAAAGCTTACTTCCACCATTTTTTAAAATCACAGCTTCTAGAAGGTTTACATGATTTCGTAAAAAACACGAGCTTTTAGAAAATGTGTTTTATTTCATAAATGGAATCTACAAAGTATGCACATTCTACGTCATAACGACTTTCTATAGTTTGCGCATGCGTCAGGAAATAAGAAAAGCTTAGTTCCCCCGTTTTTTAAAATCACAGCTTCTAGAAGGTTTACATGATTTCTTAAAAAACACGAGTTCTTTGAAAATGTGTTTTATTTTATCAATGGAATCAACAAAGTATGCACATTCTACGTCAAAACGACTTTCTATAGTTTGCGCATGCGTTTGGAAATAAGAAAAGCTTACTTGTCCCGTTTTTTAAAATCACAGCTTCTAGAAGGTTTACATGATTTCTTAAAAAACACGCGTTGTTAGAAAATGTGTTTTATTTCATAAATGGAATCAACAAAGTATGCACATTCTACGTCATAATGGAATTCTATAGTTTTCCCATGCGTCTGGAAATAGGAAAAGCTTACTTCCACCATTTTTTAAAATCAAAGCTTCTAGAAGGTTTACATGATTTCGTAAAAAACACGAGTTTTTAGAAAATGTGTTTATTTCATAAATGGAATCAACAAAGTATGCACATTCGACGTCATAACGACTTTCTATAGTTTGCGTAATCGTCCTGAAATAAGAAAAGCTTACTTCCACCATTTTTTAAAATCACAGCTTCTAGAAGGTTTACATGATTTCGTTAAAAACACGAGTTTTTAGAAAATGTGTTTTATTTCATAAATGGAATCAACAAAGTATGCACATTCTACGTCATAACAACTTTCTATAGTTTGCGCATGCGTTTGGAAATAAGAAAAGCTTACTTCCCCCGTTTTTTAAAATCACAGCTTCTAGAAGGTTTACATGATTTCTTAAAAAACATGAGTTTTTAGAAAATGTGTTTTATTTCATAAATGGAATAAACAAAGTATGCACATTCTACGTCATAACGACTTTCTATAGTTTGCGCATGCGTTTGGAAATAAGAAAAGCTTACTTCCCCCGTTCTTTAAAATCACAGCTTCTAGAAGGTTTACATGATTTCGTAAAAAACACGAGTTTTTAGAAAATGTGTTTTATTTCATAAATGAAATCTACAAAGTATGCACATTCTATGTCATAACGACTTTCTATAGCTTGCGCATGCGTCCGGAAATAAGAAAAGCTTACTTCCCCCGTTTTTTAAAATCACAGCTTCTAGAAGGTTTCCATGATTTCGTAAAAATCACGAGTTTTTAGAAAATGTGTTTTATTTCATAAATGGAATCTACAAAGTATGCACATTCTACGTCATAACGACTTTCTATATTTTGGCATGCGTCCGGAAATAAGAAAAGCTTACTTCCCCCGTTTTTTAAAATCACAGCTTCTAGAAGGTTTACATGATTTCTTAAAAAACATGAGTTTTTAGAAAAAGTGTTTTATTTCATAAATGGAATCAACAAAGTATGCACATTCTACGTCATAACGACTTTCTATAGTTTGCGCATGCGTCCAGAAATAAGAAAAGCTTACTTCCACCGTTTTTTAAAATCACAGCTTCTAGAAGGTTTACATGATTTCTTAAAAAACATGAGTTTTTAGAAAATGTGTTTTATTTAATAAATGGAATCTACAAACTATGCACATTCTACGTCATAACGAATTTCTATAGTTTGCGCATGCGTCCGAAAATAAGAAAAGCTTACTTCCCCCGTTTTTTAAAATCACAGCTACTAGAAGGTTTACATGATTTCTTAAAAAACACAAGTTTTTAGAAAATGTGTTTTATTTCATAAATGGAATCAACAAAGTATACACATTCTACGTCACAATGACTTTCTATAGTTTGCGCATGCGTTTGGAAATAAGAAAAGCATACTTCCACCGTTTTTTAAAATCACAGCTTCTAGAAGGTTTACATGATTTCGTAAAAAACACGAGTTTTTACAAAATGTGTTTTATTTCATAATGGAATCTACAAAGTATGCACATTCTATGTCATAACGACTTTCTATAGTTTGTGCATGCGTCCGGAAATAAGAAAAGCTTACTTCCACCGTTTTTTAAAATCACAGCTTCTAGAAGTTTTACATGATTTCTTAAAAAACACGAGTTTTTAGAAAATGTGTTTAATTTCATAAATGGAATCAACAAAGTATGCACATTCTACGTCATAACGACTTTCTATAGTTTGCGCATGCGTCCGGAAATAAGAAAAGCTTACTTCCCCCGTTTTTTAAAATCAAAGCTTCTAGAAGGTTTACATCATTTCTTAAAAAACACGAGTTTTTAGAAAATGTGTTTTATTTCATCAATGGAATCAACAAAGTATGCACATTCTATGTCATAACGAATTTCTATAGTTTGCGCATGCGTTTGGAAATAAGAAAAGCTTACTTCCCCCGTTCTTTAAAATCACAGCTTCTAGAAAGTTTACATGATTTCGTAAAAAACACGAGTTTTTAGAAAATGTGTTTTATTTCATAAATGAAATCTACAAAGTATGCACATTCTATGTCATAACGACTTTCTATAGTTTGCGCATGCGTCCGGAAATAAGAAAAGCTTACTTCCCCCGTTTTTTAAAATCACAGCTTCTAGAAGGTTTCCATGATTTCGTAAAAATCACGAGTTTTTAGAAAATGTGTTTTATTTCATAAATGGAATCTACAAAGTATGCACATTCTATGTCATAACGACTTTCTATAGTTTGCGCATGCGTTTGGAAATAAGAAAAGCTTACTTCCACCGTTTTTTAAAATCACAGCTTCTAGAAGATTTACATGATTTCGTAAAAAACACGATTTTTTAGAAAATGTGTTTTATTTCATAAATGGAATCAACAAGGTATGTATATTCTACGTCATAACGACTTTCTATAGTTTGCGCATGCGTCCGGAAATAAGAAAAGCTTACTTCCACCGTTTTTTAAAATCACAGCTTCTAGAAGGTTTACATGATTTCTTAAAAAACACGAGTTTGTAGAAAATGTGTTTTATTTCATAAATGGAATCAACAAAGTATGCACATTCTACGTCATAACGACTTTCTATGATTTGCGCATGCGTCCGGAAATAAGAAAAGCTTACTTCCACCATTTTTTAAAATCACAGCTTCTAGAAGGTTTACATGATTTCTTAAAAAAGACGAGTTTTTAGAAAATGTGTTTTATTTAATAAATGGAATCTACAAAGTATGCACATTCTACGTCATAACGAATTTCTATAGTTTGCGCATGCGTCCGGAAATAAGAAAAGCTTACTTCCCCCATTTTTTAAAATCACGGCTTCTAGAAGGTTTACATGATTTCTTAAAAAACACGAGTTTTTAGAAAATGTGTTTTATTTCATAAATGGAATCTACAAAGTATGCACATTCTACGTCATAACGACTTTCTATAGTTTGCGCATGCGTCCGGAAATAAGAAAAGCTTACTTCCCCCATTTTTTAAAATCACGGCTTCTAGAAGGTTTACATGATTTCTTAAAAAACACGAGTTTTTAGAAAATGTGTTTTATTTCATAAATGGAATCAACAAAGTATGCACATTGTACGTCATAACGACTTTCTATAGTTTGCGCATGCGTCTGGAAATAAGAAAAGCTTACTTCCCTCGTTTTTTAAAATCACAGCTTCTAGAAGGTTTACATGATTTCTTAAAAAACACGAGTTTTTAGAAAATGTGTTTTATTTCAGAAATGGAATCAACAAAGTATGCACATTCTACGTCATAACGACTTTCTATAGTTTGCGCATGCGTCCGGAAATAAGAAAAGCTTACTTCCCCCGTTTTTTAAAATCACAGCTACTAGAAGGTTTACATGATTTCTTAAAAAACACAAGTTTTTGGAAAATGTGTTTTATTTCATAAATGGAATCAACAAAGTATACACATTCTACGTCACAATGACTTTCTATAGTTTGCGCATGCGTATGGAAATAAGAAAAGCTTACTTCCACCGTTTTTTAAAATCACAGCTTCTAGAAGGTTTACATGATTTCGTAAAAAACACTTGTTTTTAGAAAATGTGTTTTATTTCATAAATGGAATCTACAAAGTATGAACATTCTAAGTCAGAACGACTTTCTATAGTTTGTGCATGCGTCCGGAAATAAGAAAAGCTTACTTCCACCGTTTTTTAAAATCACAGCTTCTAGAAGGTTTACATGATTCCTTAAAAAACACGAGTTTTTAGAAAATGTGTTTTATTTCATAATGGAATGTACAAAGTATGCACATTCTACGTCATAACGACTTTCTATAGTTTGCGCATGCGTCCGGAAATAAGAAAAGCATACTTCCACCATTTTTTAAAATCACAGCTTCTAGAAGGTTTACATGATTTCGTAAAAAACACGAGTTTTTAGAAAATGTGTTTTATTTCATAATGGAATCTACAAAGTATGCACATTCTATGTCATAACGACTTTCTATAGTTTGTGCATGCTTCCGGAAATAAGAAAAGCTTACTTCCCCCGTTTTTTAAAATCACAGCTTCTAGAAGATTTACATGATTTCGTAAAAAACACGAGTTTTTAGAAAATGTGTTTTATTTAATAAATGGAATCTACAAAGTATGCACATTCTACGTCATAACGACTTTCTATAGTTTGTGCATGCGTCCGGAAATAAGAAAAGCTTACTTCCCCCGTTTTTTAAAATCACAGCTTCTAGAAGGCTTACATGATTTCTTAAAAAACACGAGTTTTTAGAAAATGTGTTTTATTTCATAAATGGAATCAACAAAGTATGCACATTCTACGTCATAACGACTTTCTATAGTTTGCGCATGCGTTTGGAAATAAGAAAAGCTTACTTCTCCCATTTTTTAAAATCACAGCTTCTAGAAGATTTACATGATTTCTTAAAAAACACGAGTTGTTAGAAAATGTGTTTTATTTCATAAATGGAATCAAAAAAGTATGCACATTCTATGTCATAACGATTTTCTATAGTTCGCGCATGCGTCCGGAAAAAAGAAAAGCTTACTTCCACCGTTTTTTAAAATCAAAGCTTCTTGAAGGTTTACATGATTTCTTAAAAAACACGAGTTTTTAGAAAATTTGTTTTATTTCATAAATGGAATCAACAAAGTATGCGCATTCTATGTCATAACGACTTTCTATAGTTTGCGCATTCGTCCGGAAATAAGAAAAGGTTACTTCCACCGTTTTTTAAAATCACAGCTTCTAGAAGGTTTACATGATTTCGTAAAAAACACAAGTTTTTAGAAATTGTGTTTTATTTCATAAATGGAATCTACAAAGTATGCACATTCTACGTCATAACGACTTTCTATAGTTTGTGCATGCGTTTGGAAATAAGAAAAGCTTACTTCCCCCGTTTTTTAAAATCACAGCTTCTAGAAGGTTTACATGATTTCTTAAAAAACACGAGTTGTTAGAATATGTGTTTTATTTCATAAATGGAATAAACAAAGTATCCACATTCTACGTCATAACGACTTTCTATAGTTTGCGCATGCGTCCGGAAATAAGAAAAGCTTACTTCCACCGTTTTTTAAAATCACAGCTTCTAGAAGGTTTACATGATTCAATAAAAAACACGAGTTTTTAGAAAATGTGTTTTATTTCATAAATGGAATCTACAAAGTATGCACATTCTACGTCATAACGACTTTCTATAGTTTGCGCATGTGTTCGGAAATAAGAAAAGCTTACTTCCACCGTTTTTTAAAATCACAGCTTCTAGAAGGTTTACATGATTTCGTAACAAACACGAGTTTTTAGAAAATGTGTTTTATTTCATAAATGGAATCTACACAGTATGCCTATTCTACGTCATAACGACTTTCTATAGTTTGTGCATGCGTCTGGAAATAAGAAAAGCTTACTTCCCTCATTTTTTAAAATCACAGCTTCTAGAAGGTTTACATGATTTCGTAAAAAACACGAGTTTTAAGAAAATGTGTTTTATTTAAGAAATGGAATCAACAAAGTATGCACATTCTACGTCATAACGACTTTCTATAGTTTGCGCATGCATCCGGAAATAAGAAAAGCTTACTTCCCCCATTTTTTAAAATCACAGCTTCTAGAAGGTTTACATGATTTCTTAAAAAACACGAGTTTTTTGAAACTGTGTTTTATTTCATAAATGGAATCAACAAAGTATGCACATTCTACGTCATAACGACTTTCTATAGTTTGCGCATGCGTCCGGAAATAAGAAAAGCTTACTTCCCCCGTTTTTTAAAATCACAGCTTCCAGTAGGTTTACATCATTTCGTAAAAAACACGAGTTTTTAGAAAATGTGTTTTATTTCATAAATGGAATCTACAAAGTATGCACATTCTACGTCATAACGACTTTCTATAGTTTGGGCATGCGTCCGGAAATAAGACAAGCTTACTTCCACCTTTTTTTAAAATCACAGCTTCTATAAGGTTTACATGATTTAGTAAAAAACACGAGTTTTTAGAAAATGTGTTTTATTTCATAAATGGAATCAACAAAGTATGCACATTCTACGTCATAACGACTTTCTATAGTTTGCGCATGCGTTTGGAAATAAGAAAAGCTTACTTCCCCCGTTTTTTAAAATCACAGCTTCTAGAAGGTTTACATGATTTCTTAGAAAACACGAGTTTTTAGAAAATCTCTTTTATTTCATAAATGGAATCAACAAAGTATGCACATTCTACATCATAACGACTTTCTATAGTTTGCGCATGCGTTTGGAAATAAGAAAAGCTTACTTCCCCCGTTTTTTAAAATCATAGCTTCTAGAAGGTTTACATGATTTGTTAAAAAACACGAGTTTTTAGAAAATGTGTTTTATTTCATAAATGGAATCTACAAAGTATGCACATTCTACGTCATAACGACTTTCTATAGTTTGCGCATGCATCCGGAAATAAGAAAAGCTTACTTCCCCCGTTTTTTAAAATCACAGCTTCTAGAAGGTTTACATGATTTCTTAAAAAACACGAGTTTTTAGAAAATGTGTTTTATTTCATAAATGGAATCAACAAAGTATGCACATTCTACGTCATAACGACTTTCTATCGTTTGCGCATGCGTCCGGAAATAAGAAAAGCTTACTTCCACCATTTTTTAAAATCACAGCTTCTAGAAGGTTTACATGATTTGGTAAAAAACACGAGCTTTTAGAAAATGTGTTTTATTTCATAAATGGAATCTACAAAGTATGCACATTCTACGTCATAACGACTTTCTATAGTTTGCGCATGCGTCAGGAAATAAGAAAAGCTTACTTCCCCCGTTTTTTAAAATCACAGCTTCTAGAAGGTTTACATGATTTCTTAAAAAACACGAGTTTTTTGAAAATGTGTTTTATTTCATCAATGGAATCAACAAAGTATGCACATTCTACGTCATAACGAATTTCTATAGTTTGCGCATGCGTTTGGAAATAAGAAAAGCTTACTTCCCCCGTTTTTTAAAATCACAGCTTCTAGAAGGTTTACATGATTTCGTAAAAAACACGAGTTTTTAGAAAATGTGTTTTATTTCATAAATGGAATCTAAAAAGTATGCACATTCTATGTCATAACGACTTTCTATAGTTTGCGCATGTGTCTGGATATAAGAAAAGCTTACTTCCCCCGATTTTTAATATCACAGCTTCTTAGAAGGTTTACATGATTTCTTAAAAAACACTAGTTTTTAGAAAATATGTTTTATTTCATAAATGGAATAAACAAAGTATGCACATTCTACGTCATAACGACTTTCTATAGTTTGCGCATGCGTCCGGAAATAAGAAAAGCTTACTTCCACCGTTTTTTAAAATCACAGCTTCTAGAAGATTTACGTGATTTCGTAAAAAACACGAGTTTTTAGAAAATGTGTTTTATTTCATAAATGGAATCTACAAAGTATGCACATTCTAAGTCATAACGACTGTCTATAGTTTCCCCATGCGTCCGGAAATAAGAAAATCTTACTTCCCCCGTTTTCTAAAATCACGGCTTCTAGAAGGCTTACATGATTTCTTAAAAAACATGAGTTTTTAGAAAATGTGTTTTATTTCATAAATGGAATCAACAAAGTATGCACATTTTACGTCATAACGACTTTCTATAGTATGCGAATGCGCTTGGAAATAAGAAAAGCTTACTTGTCCCGTTTTTTAAAATCACAGCTTCTAGAAGGTTTACATGATTTCTTAAAAAACACGCGTTGTTAGAAAATGTGTTTTATTTCATAAATGGAATCAACAAAGTATACACATTCTACGTCATAATGGCATTCTATAGTTTTCCCATGCGTCTGGAAATAAGAAAAGCTTACTTCCACAATTTTTTAAAATCAAAGCTTCTAGAAGGTTTACATGATTTCTTAAAAAACACGAGTTTTTAGAAAATATGTTTATTTCATAAATGGAATCAACAAAGTATGCACATTCTAGGTCATAACGACTTTCTATAGTTTGTGCAATCGTCCGGAAATAAGAAAAGCTTACTTCCCCCGTTTTATAAAATCACGCCTTCCAGAAGGTTTACATGATTTCGTAAAAAACATGAGTTTTTAGAAAATGTGTTTTATTTCATAAATGGAATCTACAAAGTATGCACATTCTACCTCATAACGACTTTCTATAGTTTGCGCATGCATCTGGAAATAAGAAAATCTTACTTCCACCGTTTTTAAAATCACAGCTTCTAGAAGGTTTACATGATTTCGTAAAAAACACGAGTTTTTAGAAAATGTGTTTTATTTCATAAATGGAATCTACAAAGTATGCACATTCTACGTCATAATGACTTTCTATAGTTTGCGCATGCGTCCGGAAAGAAGAAAAGCTTACTTCCCCTGTTTTTTAAAATCACAGCTTCTAGAAGGTTTACATGATTTCTTAAAAAACACGAGTTTTTAGAAAATGTGTTTTATTTCATAAATGGAATCAACAAAGTATGCACATTCTACGTCATAACGACTTTCTATAGTTTGCGCATGCGTTTGGAAATAAGAAAAGCTTACTTCCCCCGTTTTTTAAAATCACAGCTTCTAGAAGGTTTACATGATTTCTTAAAAAACACTAGTTTTTAGAAAATATGTTTTATTTCATAAATGGAATCAAAAAAGTATGCACATTCTACGTCATAATGACTTTCTATAGTTTGCGCATGCGTCCGGAAATAAGAAAAGCTTACTTCCACCGTTTTTTAAAATCACAGCTTCTAGAAGGTTTACATTATTTCTTAAAAAACACGAGTTTTTTGAAAATGTGTTTTATTTCATAAATGGAATCAACAAAGTATGCACATTCTACGTCATAACGACTTTCTATAGTTTGCGCATTCGTCCGGAAATAAGAAAAGCTTACATCCACCGTTTTTTAAAATCACAGCTTCTAGAAGGTTTACATGATTTCGTAAAAAACACGAGTTTTTAGAAAATGTGTTTTATTTCATAAATGGAATCTACAAAGTATGCACATTCTAGGTGATAACGACTTTCTATAGTTTGCGCATGCGTCCGGAAATAAGAAAATCTTACTTCCCCCGTTTTTTAAAATCACAGCTTCTAGAAGTTTTACATGATTTCTTAAAAAACACGAGTTTTTAGAAAATGTGTTTTATTTCATAAATGGAATCAACAAAGTATGCAAATTCTACGTCATAACGACTCTCTATAGTTTGCGCATGCGTTTGGAAATAAGAAAAGCTTACTTCCCCCTTTTTTTAAAATCACAGCTTCTAGAAGGTTTACATGATTTCTTAAAAAACACGAGTTTTTAGAAAATGTGTTTTATTTCATAAATGGAATCAACAAAGTATGCACATTCTACGTCATAATGACTTTCTATAGTTTGCGCATGCGTCCGGAAATAAGAAAAGCTTACTTACCCCGTTTTTTAAAATCACAGCTTCTAGAAGGTTTACATGATTTCTTAAAAAACACGAGTTCTTTGAAAATGTGTTTTATTTCATCAATGGAATCAACAAAGTATGCACATTCTACGTCATAACGACTTTCTATAGTTTGCGCATGCGTTTGGAAATAAGAAAAGCTTACTTGTCCCGTTTTTTAAAATCACAGCTTCTAGAAGGTTTACATGATTTCTTAAAAAACACGCGTTGTTAGAAAATGTGTTTTATTTCATAAATGGAATCAACAAAGTATGCACATTCTACGTCATAATGGCATTCTATAGTTTTCCCATGCGTCTGGAAATAGGAAAAGCTTACTTCCACCATTTTTTAAAATCAAAGCTTCTAGAAGGTTTACATGATTTCGTAAAAAACACGAGTTTTTAGAAAATGTGTTTATTTCATAAATGGAATCAACAAAGTATGCACATTCGAAGTCATAACGACTTTCTATAGTTTGCGTAATCGTCCGGAAATAAGAAAAGCTTACTTCCACCATTTTTTAAAATCACAGCTTCTAGAAAGTTTACATGATTTCGTTAAAAACACGAGTTTTTAGAAAATGTGTTTTATTTCATAAATGGAATCAACAAAGTATGCACATTCTACGTCATAACGACTTTCTATAGTTTGCGCATGCGTTTGGAAATAAGAAAAGCTTACTTCCCCCGTTTTTTAAAATCACAGCTTCTAGAAGGTTTACATGATTTCTTAAAAAACATGAGTTTTTAGAAAATGTGTTTTATTTCATAAATGGAATAAACAAAGTATGCACATTCTACGTCATAACGACTTTCTATAGTTTGCGCATGCGTTTGGAAATAAGAAAAGCTTACTTCCCCCGTTCTTTAAAATCACAGCTTCTAGAAGGTTTACATGATTTCGTAAAAAACACGAGTTTTTAGAAAATGTGTTTTATTTCATAAATGAAATCTACAAAGTATGCACATTCTATGTCATAACGACTTTCTATAGTTTGCGCATGCGTCCGGAAATAAGAAAAGCTTACTTCCCCCGTTTTTTAAAATCACAGCTTCTAGAAGGTTTCCATGATTTCGTAAAAATCACGAGTTTTTAGAAAATGTGTTTTATTTCATAAATGGAATCTACAAAGTATGCACATTCTACGTCATAACGACTTTCTATATTTTGCGCATGCGTCCGGAAATAACAAAAGCTTACTTCCACCGTTTTTTAAAATCACAGCTTCTAGAAGGTTTACATGATTTCTTAAAAAACAGTAGTTTTTAGAAAATATGTTTTATTTCATAAATGGAATCAAAAAAGTATGCACATTCTACGTCATAACGACTTTCTATAGTTTGCGCATGCGTCCGGAAATAAGAAAAGCTTACTTCCACCGTTTTTTAAAATCACAGCTTCTAGAAGGTTTACACGATTTCTTAAAAAAAACGCGTTTTTTTAAAATGTGTTTTATTTCATAAATGGAATCAACAAAGTATGCACATTCTACGTCATAACGACTTTCTATAGTTTGCGAATTCATCCGGAAATAAGAAAAGCTTACTTCCACCGTTTATTAAAATCACAGCTTCTAGAAGGTTTACATGATTTCGTTAAAAACACGAGTTTTTAGAAAATGTGTTTTATTTCATAAATGGAATCTACAAAGTATGCACATTCTACGTCATAATGACTTTCTATAGATTGCGCATGCGTCCGGAAATAAGAAAAGCTTACTTCCCCCGTTTTTTAAAATCACAGCTACTAGAAGGTTTACATGATTTCTTAAAAAACACAAGTTTTTAGAAAATGTGTTTTATTTCATAAATGGAATCAACAAAGTATACACATTCTACGTCACAATGACTTTCTATAGTTTGCGCATGCGTTTGGAAATAAGAAAAGCATACTTCCACCGTTTTTTAAAATCACAGCTTCTAGAAGGTTTACATGATTTCGTAAAAAACACGAGTTTTTACAAAATGTGTTTTATTTCATAATGGAATCTACAAAGTATGCACATTCTATGTCATAACGACTTTCTATAGTTTGTGAATGCGTCCGGAAATAAGAAAAGCTTACTTCCACCGTTTTTTAAAATCACAGCTTCTAGAAGTTTTACATGATTTCTTAAAAAACACGAGTTTTTAGAAAATGTGTTTTATTTCATAAATGGAATCAACAAAGTATGCACATTCTACGTCATAACGACTTTCTATAGTTTGCGCATGCGTCCGGAAATAAGAAAAGCTTACTTCCCCCGTTTTTTAAAATCAAAGCTTCTAGAAGGTTTACATCATTTCTTAAAAAACACGAGTTTTTAGAAAATGTGTTTTATTTCATCAATGGAATCAACAAAGTATGCACATTCTACGTCATAACGAATTTCTATAGTTTGCGCATGCGTTTGGAAATAAGAAAAGCTTACTTCCCCCGTTCTTTAAAATCACAGCTTCTAGAAAGTTTACATGATTTCGTAAAAAACACGAGTTTTTAGAAAATGTGTTTTATTTCATAAATGAAATCTTCAAAGTATGCACATTCTATGTCATAACGACTTTCTATAGTTTGCGCATGCGTCCGGAAATAAGAAAAGCTTACTTCCCCCGTTTTTTAAAATCACAGCTTCTAGAAGGTTTCCATGATTTCGTAAAAATCACGAGTTTTTAGAAAATGTGTTTTATTTCATAAATGGAATCTACAAAGTATGCACATTCTATGTCATAACGACTTTCTATAGTTTGCGCATGCGTCCGGAAATAAGAAAAGTTTACTTCCCCCGTTTTTTAAAATCACAGCTTCTAGAAGCTTTACATGATTTCCTAAAAAACATGAGTTTTTAGAAAATGTGTTTTATTTCATAAATGGAATCAACAAAGTATGCACATTCTACGTCATAACGACTTTCTATAGTTTGCGCATGCGTTTGGAAATAAGAAAAGCTTACTTCCCCCGTTTTTTAAAATCACAGCTTCTAGAAGGTTTACATGATTTCTTAAAAAACAATAGTTTTAGAAAATATGTTTTATTTCATAAACGGAATCAACAAAGTATGCACATTCTACGTCATAACGACTTTCTATAGTTTGCGCATGCGTGCGGAAATAAGAAAAGCTTACTTCCACCGTTTTTTAAAATCACAGCTTCTAGAAGGTTTACATGATTTCGTAAAAAACACGATTTTTTTGAAAATGTGTTTTATTTCATAAATGGAATCTACAAAGTATGTAAATTCTACGTCATAACGACTTTCTATAGTTTGCGCATGCGTTTGGAAATAAGAAAAGCTTACTTCCACCGTTTTTTAAAATCACAGCTTCTAGAAGATTTACATGATTTCGTAAAAAACACGATTTTTTAGAAAATGTGTTTTATTTCATAAATGGAATCAACAAGGTATGTATATTCTACGTCATAACGACTTTCTATAGTTTGCGCATGCATCCAGAAATAAGAAAAGCTTACTTCCACCGTTTTTTAAAATCACAGCTTCTAGAAGGTTTACATGATTTCTTAAAAAACACGAGTTTGTAGAAAATGTGTTTTATTTCATAAATGGAATCAACAAAGTATGCACATTCTACGTCATAACGACTTTCTATGATTTGCGCATGCGTCCGGAAATAAGAAAAGCTTACTTCCACCGTTTTCTAAAATCACAGCTTCTAGAAGGTTTACATGATTTCTTAAAAAAGACGAGTTTTTAGAAAATGTGTTTTATTTAATAAATGGAATCTACAAAGTATGCACATTCTACGTCATAACGACTTTCTATAGTTTGCGCATGCGTCCGGAAATAAGAAAAGCTTACTTCCCCCATTTTTTAAAATCACGGCTTCTAGAAGGTTTACATGATTTCTTAAAAAACACGAGTTTTTAGAAAATGTGTTTTATTTCATAAATGGAATCTACAAAGTATGCACATTCTACGTCATAACGACTTTCTATAGTTTGCGCATGCGTCCGAAAATAAGAAAAGCTTACTTCCCCCATTTTTTAAAATCACGGCTTCTAGAAGGTTTACATGATTTCTTAAAAAACACGAGTTTTTAGAAAATGTGTTTTATTTCATAAATGGAATCAACAAAGTATGCACATTGTACGTCATAACGACTTTCTATAGTTTGCGCATGCGTCTGGAAATAAGAAAAGCTTACTTCCCTCGTTTTTTAAAATCACAGCTTCTAGAAGGTTTACATGATTTCTTAAAAAACACGAGTTTTTAGAAAATGTGTTTTATTTCAGAAATGGAATCAACAAAGTATGCACATTCTACGTCATAACGACTTTCTATAGTTTGCGCATGCGTCCGGAAATAAGAAAAGCTTACTTCCCCCGTTTTTTAAAATCACAGCTACTAGAAGGTTTACATGATTTCTTAAAAAACACAAGTTTTCGGAAAATGTGTTTTATTTCATAAATGGAATCAACAAAGTATACACATTCTACGTCACAATGACTTTCTATAGTTTGCGCATGCGTATGGAAATAAGAAAAGCTTACTTCCACCGTTTTTTAAAATCACAGCTTCTAGAAGGTTTACATGATTTCGTAAAAAAACACTTGTTTTTAGAAAATGTGTTTTATTTCATAAATGGAATCTACAAAGTATGAACATTCTAAGTCAGAACGACTTTCTATAGTTTGTGCATGCGTCCGGAAATAAGAAAAGCTTACTTCCACCGTTTTTTAAAATCACAGCTTCTAGAAGGTTTACATGATTCCTTAAAAAACACGAGTTTTTAGAAAATGTGTTTTATTTCATAATGGAATCTACAAAGTATGCACATTCTACGTCATAACGACTTTCTATAGTTTGCGCATGCGTCCGGAAATAAGAAAAGCATACTTCCACCTTTTTTTAAAATCACAACTTCTAGAAGGTTTACATGATTTCGTAAAAAACACGAGTTTTGAGAAAATGTGTTTTATTTCATAATGGAATCTACAAAGTATGCACATTCTATGTCATAACGACTTTCTATAGTTTGTGCATGCGTCCGGAAATAAGAAAAGCTTACTTCCCCCGTTTTTTAAAATCACAGCTTCTAGAAGATTTACATGATTTCGTAAAAAACACGAGTTTTTAGAAAATGTGTTTTATTTAATAAATGGAATCTACAAAGTATGCACATTCTACGTCATAACGACTTTCTATAGTTTGTGCATGCGTCCGGAAATAAGAAAAGCTTACTTCCCCCGTTTTTTAAAATCACAGCTTCTAGAAGGCTTACATGATTTCTTAAAAAACACGAGTTTTTAGAAAATGTGTTTTATTTCATAAATGGAATCAACAAAGTATGCACATTCTACGTCATAACGACTTTCTATAGTTTGCGCATGCGTTTGGAAATAAGAAAAGCTTACTTCTCCCATTTTTTAAAATCACAGCTTCTAGAAGATTTACATGATTTCTTAAAAAACACGAGTTGTTAGAAAATGTGTTTTATTTCATAAATGGAATCAACAAAGTATGCACATTCTATGTCATAACGATTTTCTATAGTTCGCGCATGCGTCCGGAAAAAAGAAAAGCTTACTTCCACCGTTTTTTAAAATCAAAGCTTCTTGAAGGTTTACATGATTTCTTAAAAAACACGAGTTTTTAGAAAATTTGTTTTATTTCATAAATGGAATCAACAAAGTATGCGCATTCTATGTCATAACGACTTTCTATAGTTTGCGCATTCGTCCGGAAATAAGAAAAGGTTACTTCCACCGTTTTTTAAAATCACAGCTTCTAGAAGGTTTACATGATTTCGTAAAAAACACAAGTTTTTAGAAATTGTGTTTTATTTCATAAATGGAATCTACAAAGTATGCACATTCTACGTCATAACGACTTTCTATAGTTTGTGCATGCGTTTGGAAATAAGAAAAGCTTACTTCCCCCGTTTTTTAAAATCACAGCTTCTAGAAGGTTTACATGATTTCTTAAAAAACACGAGTTGTTAGAATATGTGTTTTATTTCATAAATGGAATAAACAAAGTATCCACATTCTACGTCATAACGACTTTCTATAGTTTGCGCATGCGTCCGGAAATAAGAAAAGCTTACTTCCACCGTTTTTTAAAATCACAGCTTCTAGAAGGTTTACATGATTCAATAAAAAACACGAGTTTTTAGAAAATGTGTTTTATTTCATAAATGGAATCTACAAAGTATGCACATTCTACGTCATAACGACTTTCTATAGTTTGCGCATGTGTTCGGAAATAAGAAAAGCTTACTTCCACCATTTTTTAAAATCACAGCTTCTAGAAGGTTTACATGATTTCATAACAAACACGAGTTTTTAGAAAATGTGTTTTATTTCATAAATGGAATCTACACAGTATGCCTATTCTACGTCATAACGACTTTCTATAGTTTGTGCATGCGTCTGGAAATAAGAAAAGCTTACTTCCCTCATTTTTTAAAATCACAGCTTCTAGAAGGTTTACATGATTTCGTAAAAAACACGAGTTTTTAGAAAATGTGTTTTATTTCAGAAATGGAATCAACAAAGTATGCACATTCTACGTCATAACGACTTTCTATAGTTTGCGCATGCATCCGGAAATAAGAAAAGCTTACTTCCCCCATTTTTTAAAATCACAGCTTCTAGAAGGTTTACATGATTTCTTAAAAAACACGAGTTTTTTGAAACTGTGTTTTATTTCATAAATGGAATCAACAAAGTATGCACATTCTACGTCATAACGACTTTCTATAGTTTGCGCATGCGTACGGAAATAAGAAAAGCTTACTTCCCCCGTTTTTTAAAATCACAGCTTCTAGTAGGTTTACATCATTTCGTAAAAAACACGAGTTTTTAGAAAATGTGTTTTATTTCATAAATGGAATCTACAAAGTATGCACATTCTACGTCATAACGACTTTCTATAGTTTGGGCATGCGTCCGGAAATAAGACAAGCTTACTTCCACCTTTTTTTAAAATCACAGCTTCTAGAAGGTTTACATGATTTAGTAAAAAACACGAGTTTTTAGAAAATGTGTTTTATTTCATAAATGGAATCTACAAAGTATGCACATTCTACATCATAACAACTTTCTATTGTTTGCGCATGCTTCCGGAAATAAGAAAAGCTTACTTCCCCCGTTTTTCTAAATCACAGTTCTAGAACGTTTACATGATTTCGTAAAAAACACGAGTTTTTTGAAAATGTGTTTTATTTCATAAATGGAATCTACAAAGTATGCACATTCTACGTCATAACGACTTTCAATAGTTTGCGCATGCGTCCGGAAATAAGAAAAGCTTACTTCCACCGTTTTTTAAAATCACAGCTTCTAGAAGGTTTACATGATTTCTTAAAAAACACGAGTTTTTAGAAAAAGTGTTTTATTTCATCAATGGAATCTACAAAGTATGCACATTCTACGTCATAACGACTTTCTATAGTTTGCGGATGCGTCCGGAAATAAGAAAAGCTTACTTCCCCCGTTTTTTAAAATCACAGCTTCTAGAAGGTTTACATGATTTCGTAAAAAACATGAGTTTTTAGAAAATGTGTTTTATTTTATAAATGGAATCTACAAAGTATGCACATTCGTCGTCATAACGACTTTCTATAGTTTATGCATGCATCCGGAAATAAGAAATTCTTACTTCCACCGTTTTTTAAAATCACAGCTTCTAGAAGGTTTACATGATTTCGTAAAAAACACGAGTTTTTAGAAAATGTGTTTTATTCCATAAATGGAATCTACAAAGTATACACATTCTACGTCATAATGACTTTCTATAGTTTGCGCATGCGTCCGGAAATAAGAAAAGCTTACTTCCCCCGTTTTTTAAAATCACAGCTTCTAGAAGGTTTACATGATTTCTTAAAAAACACGAGTTTTTAGAAAATGTGTTTTATTTCATCAATGGAATCAACAAAGTATGCACATTCTACGTCATAACGACTTTCTATAGTTTGCGCATGCATTTGGAAATAAGAAAAGCTTATTTCCCCCGTTTTTTAAAATCACAGCTTCTAGAAGGTTTACATGATTTCTTAAAAAACACGAGTTTTTAGAAAATGTGTTCTATTTCATAAATGGAATCAACAAAGTATGCACATTCTACGTCATAACGACTTTTATAGTTTGCGCAATCGTCCGGAAATAAGAAAAGCTTACTTCCACCGTTTTTTAAAATCACAGCTTCTAGAAGGTTTACATGATTTCGTAAAAAACACGAGTTTTTAGAAAATGTGTTTTATTTCATAAATGGAATCTACAAAGTATGCACATTCTACGTCATAACGACTTTCTATAGTTTGCGCATGCGTCCGGAAATAAGAAAAGCTTACTTCCCCCGTTTTTTAAAATCACAGCTTCTAGAAGGTTTACATGATTTCTTAAAAAACACGAGTTTTTAGAAAATGTGTTTTATTTCATAAATGGAATCAACAAAGTATGCACATTCTATGTCATAACGACTTTCTATAGTTTGCGCATGCGTCCGGAAATAAGAAAAGATTACTTCCACCGTTTTTTAAAATCACAGCTTCTAGAAGGTTTACATGATTTCGTAAAAAACACGAGTTTTTAGAAAATGTGTTTTATTTCATAAATGGAATCTACAAAGTATGCACATTCTACGTCATAACGACTTTCTATAGTTTGCGCACGCGTCCGGAAATAAGAAAAGCTTACTTCCCCCGTTTTTTAAAATCACAGCTTCTAGAAGGTTTACATGATTTCTTAAAAAACATGAGTTTTTAGAAAATGTGTTTTATTTCATAAATGGAATCAACAAAGTATGCACATTCTACGTCATAACGACTTTCTATAGTTTGCGCATGCGTCCGGAAATAAGAAAATCTTACTTCCACCGCTTTTTAAAATCACAGCTTCTAGAAGGTTTACATGATTTCGTAAAAAACACGAGTTTTTAGAAAATGTGTTTTATTTCATAAATGGAATATACAAAGTATGCACATTCTAGGTCATAACGACTTTCTATAGTTTGCGCATGCGTCCGGAAAGAAGAAACGCTTACTTCCATCGTTTTTTAAAATCACAGCTTCTAGAAGGTTTACATGATTTCGTAAAAAACACGAGATTTTAGAAAATGTGTTTTATTTCATCAATGGAATCAACAAAGTATGCACATTCTACATCATAACGACTTTCTATAGTTTGCGCATGCATTTGGAAATAAGAAAAGCTTATTTCCCCCGTTTTTTAAAATCACAGCTTCTAGAAGGTTTACATGATTTCTTAAAAAACACGAGTTTTTAGAAAATGTGTTTTATTTCATAAATGGAATCAACAAAGTATGCACATTCTACGTCATAACGACTTTCTATAGTTTGCGCATGCGTCCGGAAATAAGAAAAGCTTACTTCCACCGTTTTTTAAAATCACAGCTTCTAGAAGGTTTACATGATTTCGTAAAAAACACGAGTTTTTAGAAAATGTGTTTTATTTCATCAATGGAATATACAAAGTATGCACATTCTACGTCATAACGACTTTCTACAGTTTGCGCATGCATTTGGAAATAAGAAAAGCTTATTTCCCCCGTTTTTTAAAATCACAGCTTCTAGAAGGTTTACATGATTTCTTAAAAAACACGAGTTTTTAGAAAATGTGTTTTATTTCATAAATGGAATCAACAAAGTATGCACATTCTACGTCATAACGACTTTTATAGTTTGCGCAATCGTCCGGAAATAAGAAAAGCTTACTTCCACCTTTTTTTAAAATCACAGCTTCTAGAAGGTTTACATGATTTCGTAAAAAACACGAGTTTTTAGAAAATGTGTTTTATTTCATAAATGGAATCTACAAAGTATGCACATTCTACGTCATAACGACTTTCTATAGTTTGCGCATGCGTCCGGAAATAAGAAAAGCTTACTTCCCCCGTTTTTTAAAATCACACCTTCTAGAAGGTTTACATGATTTCTTAAAAAACACGAGTTTTTAGAAAATGTGTTTTATTTCATAAATGGAATCAACAAAGTATGCACATTCTATGTCATAACGACTTTCTATAGTTTGCGCATGCGTCCGGAAATAAGAAAAGCTTACTTCCACCGTTTTTTAAAATCACAGCTTCTAGAAGGTTTACATGATTTCGTAAAAAACACGAGTTTTTAGAAAATGTGTTTTATTTCATAAATGGAATCTACAAAGTATGCACATTCTACGTCATAACGACTTTCTATAGTTTGCGCACGCGTCCGGAAATAAGAAAAGCTTACTTCCCCCGTTTTTTAAAATCACAGCTTCTAGAAGGTTTACATGATTTCTTAAAAAACACGAGTTTTTAGAAAATGTGTTTTATTTAATAAATGGAATCAACAAAGTATGCACATTCTACGTCATAACGACTTTCTATAGTTTGCGCATGCGTCCGGAAATAAGAAAAGCTTACTTCCACCGTTTTTTAAAATCATAGCTTCTAGAAGGTTTACATGATTTCGTAAAAAACACGAGTTTTTAGAAAATGTGTTTTATTTCATAAATGGAATATACAAAGTATGCACATTCTACGTCATAACGACTTTCTATAGTTTGCGCATGCGTCCGGAAAGAAGAAACGCTTACTTCCACCGTTTTTTAAAATCACAGCTTCTAGAAGGTTTACATGATTTCGTAAAAAACACGAGTTTTTAGAAAATGTGTTTTATTTCATCAATAGAATCTACAAAGTATGCACATTCTACGTCATAATTACTTTCTATAGTTTGCTCATGCGTTCGGAAATGAGAAAAGCTTACTTCCCCCGTTTTTTAAAATCACAGCTTCTGGAAGGTTTACATGATTTCTTAAAAAACACAAGTTTTTAGAAAATGTGTTTTATTTCATCAATGGAATCAACAAAGTATGCACATTCTACGTCATAACGACATTCTATAGTTTGCGGAGGCATTTGGAAATAAGAAAAGCTTACTTCCCCCGTTTTTTAAAATCACAGCTTCTAGAAGGTTTACATGATTTCTTAAAAAACACGAGTTTTTAGAAAATGTGTTTTATTTCATAAATCGAATCAACAAAGTATGCACATTCTACGTCATAACAACTTTCTATAGTTTGTGCATGCGTTTGGAAATAAGAAAAGCTTACTTCCCCCGTTTTTTAAAATCACAGCTTCTAGAAGGTTTACATGATTTCTTAAAAAACACGAGTTTTTAGAAAATGTGTTTTATTTCATAAATCGAATATACAAAGTATGCATATTCTACGTCATAACGACTTTCTATAGTTTGCGCATGCGTTCGGAAATAAGAAAAGCTTACTTCCACCGTTTTTTAAAATCACAGCTTCTAGAAGGTTTACATGATTTCGTAAAAAACACGAGTTTTTAGAAAATGTGTTTCATTTCATAAATGGAATCAACAAAGTATGCACATTCTGTGTCATAACAACTTTCTATAGTTTGTGCATGCATTTGGAAATAAGAAAAGCTTACTTCCCCCGTTTTTTAAAATCACAGCTTCTAGAAGGTTTACATGATTTCTTAAAAATCACGAGTTTTTAGAAAATGTGTTTTATTTCATAAATGGAATCAACAAAGTATGCACATTCTACGTCATAACGACTTTCTATAGTTTGCGCATGCGTCCGGAAATAAGAAAAGCTTAGTTCCACTGTTTTTTAAAATCACATCTTCTAGAAGGTTTACATGATTTCGTAAAAAACATGAGTTTTTAGAAAATGTGTTTTATTTCATCAATGGAATATACAAAGTATGCACTTTCTACGTCATAACGAATTTCTATAGTTTGCGCATGCGTCCGGAAAGAAGAAAAGTTTACTTCCCCCGTTTTTTAAAATCACAGCTTCTAGAAGGTTTACATGATTTCGTAAAAAACATGAGTTTTTAGAAAATGTGTTTTATTTCATAAATGGAATCTACAAAGTATGCACATTCTACGTCATAACGACATTCTATAGTTTGCGCATGCGTCCGGAAATAAGAAAAGCTTACTTCCCCCGTTTTTTAAAATCACAACTTCTAGAAGGTTTACATGATTTCGTAAAAAACACGAGTTTTTAGAAAATGTGTTTTATTTCATAACTGGAATCTACAAAGTATGCACATTCTACGTCATAATGACTTTCTATATTTTGCGCATGCGTACGGAAATAAGAAAAGCTTACTTCCACCGTTTTTTAAAATCACAGCTTCTAGAAGGTTTACATGATTTCTTAAAAAATATGAGTTTTTAGAAAATGTGTTTTATTTCATCAATGGAATCAATAAAGTATGCACATTCTACGTCATAAAGACTTTCTATAGTTTGCGCATGCGTTTGGAAATAAGAAAAGCTTTCTTCCCCCGTTTTTTCAAATCACAGCTTCTAGAAGGTTTACATGATTTCTTAAAAAACACGAGTTTTTAGAAAATGTGTTTTATTTCATAAATGGAATCAACAAAGTATGCACATTCTATGTCATAACGACTTTCTATAGTTTGCGCACGCGTCCAGAAATAAGAAAAGCTTACTTCCACCATTTTTTAAAATCACAGCTTCTAGAAGGTTTACATGATTTCGTAAAAAACACGAGTTTTTAGAAAATGTGTTTTATTTCATAAATGGAATCTACAAAGTATGCACATTCTACGTCATAACGACTTTCTATAGTTTGCGCATGCGTCCGGAAATAAGAAAAGCTTGCTTCCCCCGTTTTTTAAAATCACAGCTTCTAGAAGGTTTACATGATTTCTTAAAAAACACGAGTTTTTAGAAAATGTGTTTTATTTCATCAATGGAATCAACAAAGTATGCACATTCTACGTCATAACGACTTTCTATAGTTTGCGCATGCATTTGGAAATAGGAAAAGCTTATTTCCCCAGTTTTTTAAAATCACAGCTTCTAGAAGGTTTACATGATTTCTTAAAAAACACAGCTTTTTAGAAAATGTGTTCTATTTCATAAATGGAATCAACAAAGTATGCACATTCTACGTCATAACGACTTTTATAGTTTGCGCAATCGTCCGGAAATAAAAAAAGCTTACTTCCACCGTTTTTTAAAATCACAGCTTCTAGAAGGTTTACATGATTTCGTAAAAAACACGAGTTTTTAGAAAATGTGTTTTATTTCATAAATGGAATCTACAAAGTATGCACATTCCACGTCATAACGACTTTCAATAGTTTGCGGATGCGTCCGGAAATAAGAAAAGCTTACTTTCCCCGTTTTTTAAAATCACAGCTTCTAGAAGGTTTACATGATTTCGTAAAAAACACGAGTTTTTAGAAAATGTGTTTTATTTCATAAATAGAATCTACAAAGTATGCACATTCGTCGTCATAACGACTTTCTATAGTTTGCGCATGCGTCCGGAAATAAGAAAAGCTTACTTCCCCTGTATTTTAAAATCACAGCTTCTAGAAGGTTTACATGATTTCGTAAAAAACACGAGTTTTTAGAAAATGTGTTTTATTTCATAAATGGAATCTACAAAGTATACACATTCTACGTCATAATGACTTTCTATAGTTTGCGCATGCGTCCGGAAATAAGTAAAGCTTACTTCCCCCGTTTTTTAAAATCACAGCTTCTAGAAGGTTTACATGATTTCTTAAAAAACACGAGTTTTTAGAAAATGTGTTTTATTTCATCAATGGAATCAACAAAGTATGCACATTCTACGTCATAACGACTTTCTATAGTTTGCGCATGCATTTGGAAATAAGAAAAGCTTATTTCCCCCGTTTTTTAAAATCACAGCTTCTAGAAGGTTTACATGATTTCTTAAAAAACACAAGTTTTTAGAAAATGTGTTTTATTTCATAAATGGAATCAACAAAGTATGCACATTCTATGTCATAACGACTTTCTATAGTTTGCGCATGCGTCCGGAAATAAGAAAAGATTACTTCCACCGTTTTTTAAAATCACAGCTTCTAGAAGGTTTACATGATTTCGTAAAAAACACGAGTTTTTAGAAAATGTGTTTTATTTCATAAATGGAATCTACAAAGTATGCACATTCTACGTCATAACGACTTTCTATAGTTTGCGCATGCGTTCGGAAATAAGAAAAGCTTACTTCCCCCGTTTTTTAAAATCACAGCTTCTGGAAGGTTAACATGATTTCGTAAAAAACACGAGTTTTTAGAAAATGTGCTTTATTTCATCAATGGAATCAACAAAGTATGCACATTCTACGTCATAACGACATTCTATAGTTTGCGGAGGCATTTGGAAATAAGAAAAGCTTACTTCCCCCGGTTTTTAAAATCACAGCTTCTAGAAGGTTTACATGATTTCTTAAAAAACACGAGTTTTTAGAAAATGTGTTTTATTTCATAAATGGAATCTACAAAGTATGCAAATTCTACGTCATAACGACTTTCTATAGTTTACGCATGCATCCGGAAATAAGAAAATCTTACTTCCACCGTTTTTTAAAATCACAGCTTCTAGAAGGTTTACATGATTTCGTAAAAAACACGAGTTTTTAGAAAATGTGTTTTATTTCATAAATGGAATCTACAAAGTATACACATTCTACGTCATAATGACTTTCTATAGTTTGCGCATGCGTCCGGAAATAAGAAAAGCTTACTTCCCCCGTTTTTTAAAATCACAGCTTCAAGAAGGTTTACATGATTTCTTAAAAAACACGACTTTTTAGAAAATGTGTTTTATTTGATAAATGGAATCTACAAAGTATGCACATTCTACGTCATAACGACTTTCTATAGTTTACGCATGCATCCGGAAATAAGAAAAGCTTACTTCCACCATTTTTTAAAGTCACAGATTCTAGAAGGTTTACATGATTTCGTAAAAAACACGAGTTTTTAGAAAATGTGCTTTATTTCATAAATGGAATATACAAAGTATGCACATTCTACGTCATAACGACTTTCTACAGTTTGCGCATGCATTTGGAAATAAGAAAAGCTTATTTCCCCCGTTTTTTAAAATCACAGCTTCTAGAAGGTTTACATGATTTCTTAAAAAACACGAGTTTTTAGAAAATATGTTTTATTCCATAAATGGAATCAACAAAGTATGCACATTCTACGTCATAACGACTTTTATAGTTTGCGCAACCGTCCGGAAATAAGAAAAGCTTACTTCCACCATTTTTTAAAATCAGAGCTTCTAGAAGGTTTACATGATTTCGTAAAAAACACGAGTTTTTAGAAAATGTGTTTTATTTCATAAATGGAATCTACAAAGTATGCACATTCTACGTCATAACGACTTTCTATAGTTTGCGCATGCGTCCGGAAATAAGAAAATCTTACTTCCCCCGTTTTTTAAAATCACACCTTCTAGAAGGTTTACATGATTTCTTAAAAAACACGAGTTTTTAGAAAATGTGTTTTATTTCATAAATGGAATCAACAAAGTATGCACATTCTACGTCATAACGACTTTCTATAGTTTGCGCATGCGTCCGGAAATAAGAAAAGCTTACTTCCACCGTTTTTTAAAATCACAGCTTCTAGAAGGTTTACATGATTTCGTAAAAAACACGAGTTTTTAGAAAATGTGTTTTATTTCATAAATGGAATATACAAAGTATGCACATTCTACGTCATAACGACTTTCTATAGTTTGCGCATGCATTTGGAAATAAGAAAAGCTTATTTCCCCCGTTTTTTAAAATCACAGCTTCTAGAAGGTTAACATGATTTCGTAAAAAACACGAGTTTTTAGAAAATGTGTTTTATTTCATAAATGGAATCTACAAAGTATGCACATTCTACGTCATAACGACTTTCTATAGTTTGCGGATGCGTCCGGAAATAAGAAAAGCTTACTTCCCCCGTTTTTTAAAATCACAGCTTCTAGAAGGTTTACATGATTTCGTAAAAAACATGAGTTTTTAGAAAATGTGTTTTATTTCATAAATGGAATCTACAAAGTATGCACATTCTACGTCATAACGACTTTCTATAGTTTGCGCACGCGTCCGGAAATAAGAAAAGCTTACTTCCCCCGTTTTTTAAAATCACAGCTTCTAGAAGGTTTACATGATTTCTTAAAAAACACGAGTTTTTAGAAAATGTGTTTTATTTCATCAATGGAATCAACAAAGTATGCACATTCTACGTCATAACGACTTTCTATAGTTTACGCATGCATCCGGAAATAAGAAATTCTTACTTCCACCGTTTTTTAAAATCACAGCTTCTAGAAGGTTTACATGATTTCGTAAAAAACACGAGTTTTTAGAAAATGTGTTTTATTCCATAAATGGAATCTACAAAGTATACACATTCTACGTCATAATGAATTTCTATAGTTTGCGCATGCGTCCGGAAATAAGAAAAGCTTACTTCCCCCGTTTTTTAAAATCACAGCTTCTAGAAGGTTTACATGATTTCTTAAAAAACACGAGTTTTTAGAAAATGTGTTTTATTTCATCAATGGAATCAACAAAGTATGCACATTCTACGTCATAACGACTTTCTATAGTTTGCGCATGCATTTGGAAATAAGAAAAGCTTATTTCCCCCGTTTTTTAAAATCACAGCTTCTAGAAGGTTTACATGATTTCTTAAAAAACACGAGTTTTTAGAAAATGTGTTCTATTTCATAAATGGAATCAACAAAGTATGCACATTCTACGTCATAACGACTTTTATAGTTTGCGCAATCGTCCGGAAATAAGAAAAGCTTACTTCCACCGTTTTTTAAATTCACAGCTTCTAGAAGGTTTACATGATTTCGTAAAAAATACGAGTTTTTAGAAAATGTGTTTTATTTCATAAATGGAATCTACAAAGTATGCACATTCTACGTCATAACGACTTTCTATAGTTTGCGCATGCGTCCGGACATAAGAAAAGCTTACTTCCCCCGTTTTTTAAAATCACAGCTTCTAGAAGGTTTACATGATTTCTTAAAAAACACAAGTTTTTAGAAAATGTGTTTTATTTCATAAATGGAATCAACAAAGTATGCACATTCTATGTCATAACGACTTTCTATAGTTTGCGCATGCGTCCGGAAATAAGAAAAGATTACTTCCACCGTTTTTTAAAATCACAGCTTCTAGAAGGTTTACATGATTTCGTAAAAAACACGAGTTTTTAGAAAATGTGTTTTATTTCATAAATGGAATCTACAAAGTATGCACATTCTACGTCATAACGACTTTCTATAGTTTGCGCACGCGTCCGGAAATAAGAAAAGCTTACTTCCCCCGTTTTTTAAAATCACAGCTTCTAGAAGGTTTACATGATTTCTTAAAAAACACGAGTTTTTAGAAAATGTGTTTTATTTCATAAATGGAATCAACAAAGTATGCACATTCTACGTCATAACGACTTTCTATAGTTTGCGCATGCGTCCGGAAATAAGAAAATCTTACTTCCACCGCTTTTTAAAATCACAGCTTCTAGAAGGTTTACATGATTTCGTAAAAAACACGAGTTTTTAGAAAATGTGTTTTATTTCATAAATGGAATATACAAAGTATGCACATTCTAGGTCATAACGACTTTCTATAGTTTGCGCATGCGTCCGGAAAGAAGAAACGCTTACTTCCACCGTTTTTTAAAATCACAGCTTCTAGAAGGTTTACATGATTTCGTAAAAAACACGAGTTTTTAGAAAATGTGTTTTATTTCATCAATGGAATCAACAAAGTATGCACATTCTACATCATAACGACTTTCTATAGTTTGCGCATGCATTTGGAAATAAGAAAAGCTTATTTCCCCCGTTTTTTAAAATCACAGCTTCTAGAAGGTTTACATGATTTCTTAAAAAACACGAGTTTTTAGAAAATGTGTTTTATTTCATCAATGGAATCAACAAAGTATGCACATTCTACGTCATAACGACTTTCTATAGTTTGCGCATGCGTCCGGAAATAAGAAAAGCTTACTTCCACCGTTTTTTAAAATCACAGCTTCTAGAAGGTTTACATGATTTCGTAAAAAACACGAGTTTTTAGAAAATGTGTTTTATTTCATAAATGGAATATACAAAGTATGCACATTCTACGTCATAACGACTTTCTACAGTTTGCGCATGCATTTGGAAATAAGAAAAGCTTATTTCCCCCTTTTTTTAAAATCACAGCTTCTAGAAGGTTTACATGATTTCTTAAAAAACACGAGTTTTTAGAAAATGTGTTTTATTCCGTAAATGGAATCAACAAAGTATGCACATTCTACGTCATAACGACTTTTATAGTTTGCGCAATCGTCCGGAAATAAGAAAAGCTTACTTCCACCATTTTTTAAAATCAGAGTTTCTAGAAGGTTTACATGATTTCGTAAAAAACACGAGTTTTTAGAAAATGTGTTTTATTTCATAAATGGAATCTACAAAGTATGCACATTCTACGTCATAATGACTTTCTATAGTTTGCGCATGCGTCCGGAAATAAGAAAAGCTTACTTCCCCCGTTTTTTAAAATCACACCTTCTAGAAGGTTTACATGATTTCTTAAAAAACACGAGTTTTTAGAAAATGTGTTTTATTTCATAAATGGAATCAACAAAGTATGCACATTCTATGTCATAACGACTTTCTATAGTTTGCGCATGCGTCCGGAAATAAGAAAAGCTTACTTCCACCGTTTTTTAAAATCACAGCTTCTAGAAGGTTTACATGATTTCTTAAAAAACACGAGTTTTTAGAAAATGTGTTTTATTTCATAAATGGAATCTACAAAGTATGCACATTCTACGTCATAACGACTTTCTATAGTTTGCGCACACGTCCGGAAATAAGAAAAGCTTACTTCCCCCGTTTTTTAAAATCACAGCTTCTAGAAGGTTTACATGATTTCTTAAAAAACACGAGTTTTTAGAAAATGTGTTTTATTTAATAAATGGAATCAACAAAGTATGCACATTCTACGTCATAACGACTTTCTATAGTTTGCGCATGCGTCCGGAAATAAGAAAAGCTTACTTCCACCGTTTTTTAAAATCATAGCTTCTAGAAGGTTTACATGATTTCGTAAAAAACACGAGTTTTTAGAAAATGTGTTTTATTTCATAAATGGAATATACAAAGTATGCACATTCTACGTCATAACGTCTTTCTATAGTTTGCGCATGCGTCCGGAAAGAAGAAACGCTTACTTCCACCGTTTTTTAAAATCACAGCTTCTAGAAGGTTTACATGATTTCGTAAAAAACACGAGTTTTTAGAAAATGTGTTTTATTTCATCAATGGAATCTACAAAGTATGCACATTCTACGTCATAATTACTTTCTATAGTTTGCGCATGCGTTCGGAAATAAGAAAAGCTTACTTCCCCCGTTTTTTAAAATCACAGCTTCTGGAAGGTTTACATGATTTCTTAAAAAACACAAGTTTTTAGAAAATGTGTTTTATTTCATCAATGGAATCAACAAAGTATGCACATTCTAAGTCATAACGACATTCTATAGTTTGCGGAGGCATTTGGAAATAAGAAAAGCTTACTTCCCCCGTTTTTTAAAATCACAGCTTCTAGAAGGTTTACATGATTTCTTAAAAAACACGAGTTTTTAGAAAATGTGTTTTATTTCATAAATCGAATCAACAAAGTATGCACATTCTACGTCATAACGACTTTTATAGTTTGCGCAATCGTCCGGAAATAAGAAAAGCTTACTTCCACCGTTTTTTAAAATCACAGCTTCTAGAAGGTTTACATGATTTCGTAAAAAACACGAGTTTTTAGAAAATGTGTTTTATTTCATAAATGGAATCTACAAAGTATGCACATTCTACGTCATAATGACTTTCTATAGTTTGCGCATGCGTTCGGAAATAAGAAAAGCTTACTTCCCCCGTTTTTTAAAATCACAGCTTCTGGAAGGTTTACATGATTTCTTAAAAAACACAAGTTTTTAGAAAATGTGTTTTATTTCATCAATGGAATCAACAAAGTATGCACATTCTACGTCATAACGACATTCTATAGTTTGCGGAGGCATTTGGAAATAAGAAAAGCTTACTTCCCCCGGTTTTTAAAATCACAGCTTCTAGAAGGTTTACATGATTTCTTAAAAAACACGAGTTTTTAGAAAATGTGTTTTATTTCATAAATGGAATCTACAAAGTATGCAAATTCTACGTCATAACGACTTTCTATAGTTTACGCATGCATCCGGAAATAAGAAAATCTTACTTCCACCGTTTTTTAAAATCACAGCTTCTAGAAGGTTTACATGATTTCGTAAAAAACACGAGTTTTTAGAAAATGTGTTTTATTTCATAAATGGAATCTACAAAGTATACACATTCTACGTCATAATGACTTTCTATAGTTTACGCATGCATCCGGAAATAAGAAAAGCTTACTTCCACCATTTTTTAAAATCACAGCTTCAAGAAGGTTTACATGATTTCTTAAAAAACACGACTTTTTAGAAAATGTGTTTTATTTCATAAATGGAATCTACAAAGTATGCACATTCTACGTCATAACGACTTTCTATAGTTTACGCATGCATCCGGAAATAAGAAAAGCTTACTTCCACCATTTTTTAAAGTCACAGATTCTAGAAGGTTTACATGATTTCGTAAAAAACACGAGTTTTTAGAAAATGTGCTTTATTTCATAAATGGAATATACAAAGTATGCACATTCTACGTCATAACGACTTTCTACAGTTTGCGCATGCATTTGGAAATAAGAAAAGCTTATTTCCCCCGTTTTTTAAAATCACAGCTTCTAGAAGGTTTACATGATTTCTTAAAAAACACGAGTTTTTAGAAAATATGTTTTATTCCATAAATGGAATCAACAAAGTATGCACATTCTACGTCATAACGACTTTTATAGTTTGCGCAACCGTCCGGAAATAAGAAAAGCTTACTTCCACCATTTTTTAAAATCAGAGCTTCTAGAAGGTTTACATGATTTCGTAAAAAACACGAGTTTTTAGAAAATGTGTTTTATTTCATAAATGGAATCTACAAAGTATGCACATTCTACGTCATAACGACTTTCTATAGTTTGCGCATGCGTCCGGAAATAAGAAAATCTTACTTCCCCCGTTATTTAAAATCACACCTTCTAGAAGGTTTACATGATTTCTTAAAAAACACGAGTTTTTAGAAAATGTGTTTTATTTCATAAATGGAATCAACAAAGTATGCACATTCTACGTCATAACGACTTTCTATAGTTTGCGCATGCGTCCGGAAATAAGAAAAGCTTACTTCCACCGTTTTTTAAAATCACAGCTTCTAGAAGGTTTACATGATTTCGTAAAAAACACGAGTTTTTAGAAAATGTGTTTTATTTCATAAATGGAATATACAAAGTATGCACATTCTACGTCATAACGACTTTCTATAGTTTGCGCATGCATTTGGAAATAAGAAAAGCTTATTTCCCCCGTTTTTTAAAATCACAGCTTCTAGAAGGTTAACATGATTTCGTAAAAAACACGAGTTTTTAGAAAATGTGTTTTATTTCATAAATGGAATCTACAAAGTATGCACATTCTACGTCATAACGACTTTCTATAGTTTGCGGATGCGTCCGGAAATAAGAAAAGCTTACTTCCCCCGTTTTTTAAAATCACAGCTTCTAGAAGGTTTACATGATTTCGTAAAAAACATGAGTTTTTAGAAAATGTGTTTTATTTCATAAATGGAATCTACAAAGTATGCACATTCTACGTCATAACGACTTTCTATAGTTTGCGCATGCGTCCGGAAATAAGAAAAGCTTACTTCCCCCGTTTTTTAAAATCACAGCTTCTAGAAGGTTTACATGATTTCTTAAAAAACACGAGTTTTTAGAAAATGTGTTTTATTTCATCAATGGAATCAACAAAGTATGCACATTCTACGTCATAACGACTTTCTATAGTTTACGCATGCATCCGGAAATAAGAAATTCTTACTTCCACCGTTTTTTAAAATCACAGCTTCTAGAAGGTTTACATGATTTCGTAAAAAACACGAGTTTTTAGAAAATGTGTTTTATTCCATAAATGGAATCTACAAAGTATACACATTCTACGTCATAATGAATTTCTATAGTTTGCGCATGCGTCCGGAAATAAGAAAAGCTTACTTCCCCCGTTTTTTAAAATCACAGCTTCTAGAAGGTTTACATGATTTCTTAAAAAACACGAGTTTTTAGAAAATGTGTTTTATTTCATCAATGGAATCAACAAAGTATGCACATTCTACGTCATAACGACTTTCTATAGTTTGCGCATGCATTTGGAAATAAGAAAAGCTTATTTCCCCCGTTTTTTAAAATCACAGCTTCTAGTAGGTTTACATGATTTCTTAAAAAACACGAGTTTTTAGAAAATGTGTTCTATTTCATAAATGGAATCAACAAAGTATGCACATTCTACGTCATAACGACTTTTATAGTTTGCGCAATCGTCCGGAAATAAGAAAAGCTTACTTCCACCGTTTTTTAAAATCACAGCTTCTAGAAGGTTTACATGATTTCGTAAAAAACACGAGTTTTTAGAAAATGTGTTTTATTTCATAAATGGAATCTACAAAGTATGCACATTCTACGTCATAACGACTTTCTATAGTTTGCGGATGCGTCCGGACATAAGAAAAGCTTACTTCCCCCGTTTTTTAAAATCACAGCTTCTAGAAGGTTTACATGATTTCTTAAAAAACACAAGTTTTTAGAAAATGTGTTTTATTTCATAAATGGAATCAACAAAGTATGCACATTCTATGTCATAACGACTTTCTATAGTTTGCGCATGCGTCCGGAAATAAGAAAAGATTACTTCCACCGTTTTTTAAAATCACAGCTTCTAGAAGGTTTACATGATTTCGTAAAAAACACGAGTTTTTAGAAAATGTGTTTTATTTCATAAATGGAATCTACAAAGTATGCACATTCTACGTCATAACGACTTTCTATAGTTTGCGCACGCGTCTGGAAATAAGAAAAGCTTACTTCCCCCGTTTTTTAAAATCACAGCTTCTAGAAGGTTTACATGATTTCTTAAAAAACACGAGTTTTTAGAAAATGTGTTTTATTTCATAAATGGAATCAACAAAGTATGCACATTCTACGTCATAACGACTTTCTATAGTTTGCGCATGCGTCCGGAAATAAGAAAATCTTACTTCCACCGCTTTTTAAAATCACAGCTTCTAGAAGGTTTACATGATTTCGTAAAAAACACGAGTTTTTAGAAAATGTGTTTTATTTCATAAATGGAATATACAAAGTATGCACATTCTAGGTCATAACGACTTTCTATAGTTTGCGCATGCGTCCGGAAAGAAGAAACGCTTACTTCCACCGTTTTTTAAAATCACAGCTTCTAGAAGGTTTACATGATTTCGTAAAAAACACGAGTTTTTAGAAAATGTGTTTTATTTCATCAATGGAATCAATAAAGTATGCACATTCTACATCATAACGACTTTCTATAGTTTGCGCATGCATTTGGAAATAAGAAAAGCTTATTTCCCCCGTTTTTTAAAATCACAGCTTCTAGAAGGTTTACATGATTTCTTAAAAAACACGAGTTTTTAGAAAATGTGTTTTATTTCATCAATGGAATCAACAAAGTATGCACATTCTACGTCATAATGACTTTCTATAGTTTGCGCATGCGTCCGGAAATAAGAAAAGCTTACTTCCACCGTTTTTTAAAATCACAGCTTCTAGAAGGTTTACATGATTTCGTAAAAAACACGAGTTTTTAGAAAATGTGTTTTATTTCATAAATGGAATATACAAAGTATGCACATTCTACGTCATAACGACTTTCTACAGTTTGCGCATGCATTTGGAAATAAGAAAAGCTTATTTCCCCCTTTTTTTAAAATCACAGCTTCTAGAAGGTTTACATGATTTCTTAAAAAACACGAGTTTTTAGAAAATGTGTTTTATTCCGTAAATGGAATCAACAAAGTATGCACATTCTACGTCATAACGACTTTTATAGTTTGCGCAATCGTCCGGAAATAAGAAAAGCTTACTTCCACCATTTTTTAAAATCAGAGCTTCTAGAAGGTTTACATGATTTCGTAAAAAACACGAGTTTTTAGAAAATGTGTTTTATTTCATAAATGGAATCTACAAAGTATGCACATTCTACGTCATAATGACTTTCTATAGTTTGCGCATGCGTCCGGAAATAAGAAAAGCTTACTTCCCCCGTTTTTTAAAATCACACCTTCTAGAAGGTTTACATGATTTCTTAAAAAACACGAGTTTTTAGAAAATGTGTTTTATTTCATAAATGGAATCAACAAAGTATGCACATTCTATGTCATAACGACTTTCTATAGTTTGCGCATGCGTCCGGAAATAAGAAAAGCTTACTTCCACCGTTTTTTAAAATCACAGCTTCTAGAAGGTTTACATGATTTCTTAAAAAACACGAGTTTTTAGAAAATGTGTTTTATTTCATAAATGGAATCTACAAAGTATGCACATTCTACGTCATAACGACTTTCTATAGTTTGCGCACGCGTCCGGAAATAAGAAAAGCTTACTTCCCCCGTTTTTTAAAATCACAGCTTCTAGAAGGTTTACATGATTTCTTAAAAAACACGAGTTTTTAGAAAATGTGTTTTATTTAATAAATGGAATCAACAAAGTATGCACATTCTACGTCATAACGACTTTCTATAGTTTGCGCATGCGTCCGGAAATAAGAAAAGCTTACTTCCACCGTTTTTTAAAATCATAGCTTCTAGAAGGTTTACATGATTTCGTAAAAAACACGAGTTTTTAGAAAATGTGTTTTATTTCATAAATGGAATATACAAAGTATGCACATTCTACGTCATAACGTCTTTCTATAGTTTGCGCATGCGTCCGGAAAGAAGAAACGCTTACTTCCACCGTTTTTTAAAATCACAGCTTCTAGAAGGTTTACATGATTTCGTAAAAAACACGAGTTTTTAGAAAATGTGTTTTATTTCATCAATGGAATCTACAAAGTATGCACATTCTACGTCATAATTACTTTCTATAGTTTGCGCATGCGTTCGGAAATAAGAAAAGCTTACTTCCCCCGTTTTTTAAAATCACAGCTTCTGGAAGGTTTACATGATTTCTTAAAAAACACAAGTTTTTAGAAAATGTGTTTTATTTCATCAATGGAATCAACAAAGTATGCACATTCTAAGTCATAACGACATTCTATAGTTTGCGGAGGCATTTGGAAATAAGAAAAGCTTACTTCCCCCGTTTTTTAAAATCACAGCTTCTAGAAGGTTTACATGATTTCTTAAAAAACACGAGTTTTTAGAAAATGTGTTTTATTTCATAAATCGAATCAACAAAGTATGCACATTCTACGTCATAACAACTTTCTATAGTTTGTGCATGCGTTTGGAAATAAGAAAAGCTTACTTCCACCGTTTTTTAAAATCACAGCTTCTAGAAGGTTTACATGATTTCGTAAAAAACACGAGTTTTTAGAAAATGTGTTTCATTTCATAAATGGAATCAACAAAGTATGCACATTCTGTGTCATAACAACTTTCTATAGTTTGTGTATGCATTTGGAAATAAGAAAAGATTACTTCCCCCGTTTTTTAAAATCACAGCTTCTAGAAGGTTTACATGATTTCTTAAAAATCACGAGTTTTTAGAAAATGTGTTTTATTTCATAAATGGAATCAACAAAGTATGCACATTCTACGTCATAACGACTTTCTATAGTTTGCGCATGCGTCCAGAAATAAGAAAAGCTTAGTTCCACTGTTTTTTAAAATCACATCTTCTAGAAGGTTTACATGATTTCGTAAAAAACATGAGTTTTTAGAAAATGTGTTTTATTTCATCAATGGAATATACAAAGTATGCACTTTCTACGTCATAACGAATTTCTATAGTTTGCGCATGCGTTCGGAAAGAAGAAAAGTTTACTTCCCCCGTTTTTTAAAATCACAGCTTCTAGAAGGTTTACATGATTTCGTAAAAAACATGAGTTTTTAGAAAATGTGTTTTATTTCATAAATGGAATCTACAAAGTATGCACATTCTACGTCATAACGACTTTCTATAGTTTGCGCATGCGTCCAGACATAAGAAAAGCTTACTTCCCCCGTTTTTTAAAATCACAGCTTCTAGAATGTTTACATGATTTCTTAAAAAACACGAGTTTTTAGAAAATGTGTTTTATTTCATAAATGGAATCAACAAAGTATGCACATTCTTTGTCATAACGACTTTCTATAGTTTGCGCATGCGTCCGGAAATAAGAAAAGATTACTTCCACCGTTTTTTAAAATCACAGCTTCTAGAAGGTTTACATGATTTCGTAAAAAACACGAGTTTTTAGAAAATGTGTTTTATTTCATAAATGGAATCTACAAAGTATGCACATTCTACGTCATAACGACTTTCTATAGTTTGCGCACGCGTACGGAAATAAGAAAAGCTTACTTCCCCCGTTTTTTAAAATCACAGCTTCTAGAAGGTTTACATGATTTCTTAAAAAACACGAGTTTTTAGAAAATGTGTTTTATTTCATAAATGGAATCAACAAAGTATGCACATTCTACGTCATAACGACTTTCTATAGTTTGTGCATGCGTCCGGAAATAATAAAATCTTACTTCCACCGCTTTTTAAAATCACAGCTTCTAGAAGGTTTACATGATTTCGTAAAAAACACGAGTTTTTAGAAAATGTGTTTTATTTCATAAATGGAATATACAAAGTATGCACATTCTAGGTCATAACGACTTTCTATAGTTTGCGCATGCGTCCGGAAAGAAGAAACGCTTACTTCCACCGTTTTTTAAAATCACAGCTTCTAGAAGGTTTACATGATTTCGTAAAAAACACAAGTTTTTAGAAAATGTGTTTTATTTCATCAATGGAATCAACAAAGTATGCACATTCTACATCATAACGACTTTCTATAGTTTGCGCATGCATTTGGAAATAAGAAAAGCTTATTTCCCCCGTTTTTTAAAATCACAGCTTCTAGAAGGTTTACATGATTTCTTAAAAAACACGAGTTTTTAGAAAATGTGTTTTATTTCATAAATGGAATCAACAAAGTATGCACATTCTACGTCATAACGACTTTCTATAGTTTGCGCATGCGTCCGGAAATAAGAAAAGCTTACTTCCACCATTTTTTAAAATCACAGCTTCTAGAAGGTTTACATGATTTCGTAAAAAACACGAGTTTTTAGAAAATGTGTTTTATTTCATAAATGGAATATACAAAGTATGCACATTCTACGTCATAACGACTTTCTACAGTTTGCGCATGCATTTGGAAATAAGAAAAGCTTATTTCCCCCGTTTTTTAAAATCACAGCTTCTAGAAGGTTTACATGATTTCTTAAAAAACACGAGTTTTTAGAAAATGTGTTTTATTCCATAAATGGAATCAACAAAGTATGCACATTCTACGTCATAACGACTTTTATAGTTTGCGCAATCGTCCGGAAATAAGAAAAGCTTACTTCCACCATTTTTTAAAATCACAGCTTCTAGAAGGTTTACATGATTTCGTAAAAAACACGAGTTTTTAGAAAATGTGTTTTATTTCATAAATGGAATCTACAAAGTATGCACATTCTACGTCATAACGACTTTCTATAGTTTGCGCATGCGTCCGGATATAAGAAAAGCTTACTTCCCCCGTTTTTTAAAATCACACCTTCTAGAAGGTTTACATGATTTCTTAAAAAACACGAGTTTTTAGAAAATGTGTTTTATTTCATAAATGGAATCAACAAAGTATGCACATTCTATGTCATAACGACTTTCTATAGTTTGCGCATGCGTCCGGAAATAAGAAAAGCTTACTTCCACCGTTTTTTAAAATCACAGCTTCTAGAAAGTTTACATGATTTCTTAAAAAACACGAGTTTTTAGAAAATGTGTTTTATTTCATAAATGGAATCTACAAAGTATGCACATTCTACGTCATAACGACTTTCTATAGTTTGCGCACGCGTCCGGAAATAAGAAAAGCTTACTTCCCCCGTTTTTTAAAATCACAGCTTCTAGAAGGTTTACATGATTTCTTAAAAAACACGAGTTTTTAGAAAATGTGTTTTATTTCATAAATGGAATCTACAAAGTATGCACATTCTACGTCATAATTACTTTCTATAGTTTGCGCATGCGTTCGGAAATAAGAAAAGCTTACTTCCCCCGTTTTTTAAAATCACAGCTTCTGGAAGGTTTACATGATTTCTTAAAAAACACAAGTTTTTAGAAAATGTGTTTTATTTCATCAATGGAATCAACAAAGTATGCACATTCTACGTCATAACGACATTCTATAGTTTGCGGAGGCATTTGGAAATAAGAAAAGCTTACTTCCCCCGTTTTTTAAAATCACAGCTTCTAGAAGGTTTACATGATTTCTTAAAAAACACGAGTTTTTAGAAAATGTGTTTTATTTCATAAATCGAATCAACAAAGTATGCACATTCTACGTCATAACAACTTTCTATAGTTTGTGCATGCGTTTGGAAATAAGAAAAGCTTACTTCCCCCGTTTTTTAAAATCACAGCTTCTAGAAGGTTTACATGATTTCTTAAAAAACACGAGTTTTTAGAAAATGTGTTTTATTTCATAAATCGAATATACAAAGTATGCATATTCTACGTCATAACGACTTTCTATAGTTTGCGCATGCGTTCGGAAATAAGAAAAGCTTACTTCCACCGTTTTTTAAAATCACCGCTTCTAGAAGGTTTACATGATTTCGTAAAAAACACGAGTTTTTAGAAAATGTGTTTCATTTCATAAATGGAATCAACAAAGTATGCACATTCTGTGTCATAACAACTTTCTATAGTTTGTGCATGCATTTGGAAATAAGAAAAGATTACTTCCCCCGTTTTTTAAAATCACAGCTTCTAGAAGGTTTACATGATTTCTTAAAAATCACGAGTTTTTAGAAAATGTGTTTTATTTCATAAATGGAATCAACAAAGTATGCACATTCTACGTCATAACGACTTTCTATAGTTTGCGCATGCGTCCGGAAATAAGAAAAGCTTAGTTCCACTGTTTTTTAAAATCACATCTTCTAGAAGGTTTACATGATTTCGTAAAAAACATGAGTTTTTAGAAAATGTGTTTTATTTCATCAATGGAATATACAAAGTATGCACTTTCTACGTCATAACGAATTTGTATACTTTGCGCATGCGTCCGGAAAGAAGACAAGTTTACTTCCCCCGTTTTTTAAAATCACAGCTTCTAGAAGGTTTACATGATTTCGTAAAAAACATGAGTTTTTAGAAAATGTGTTTTATTTCATAACTGGAATCTACAAAGTATGCACATTCTACGTCATAATGACTTTCTATATTTTGCGCATGCGTACGGAAATAAGAAAAGTTTACTTCCACCGTTTTTTAAAATCACAGCTTCTAGAAGGTTTACATGATTTCTTAAAAAATATGAGTTTTTAGAAAATGTGTTTTATTTCATCAATGGAATCAATAAAGTATGCACATTCTACGTCATAACGACTTTCTATAGTTTACGCATGCGTTTGGAAATAAGAAAAGCTTTCTTCCTCCGTTTTTTAAAATCACAGCTTCTAGAAGGTTTACATGATTTCTTAAAAAACACGAGTTTTTAGAAAATGTGTTTTATTTCATAAATGGAATCAACAAAGTATGCACATTCTATGTCATAACGACTTTCTATAGTTTGCGCACGCGTCCAGAAATAAGAAAAGCTTACTTCCACCATTTTTTAAAATCACAGCTTCTAGAAGGTTTACATGATTTCGTAAAAAACACGTGTTTTTAGAAAATGTGTTTTATTTCATAAATGGAATCTACAAAGTATGCACATTCTACGTCATAACGACTTTCTATAGTTTGCGCATGCGTTTGGAAATAAGAAAAGCTTTCTTCCCCCGTTTTTTAAAATCACAGCTTCTAGAAGGTTTACATGATTTCTTAAAAAACACGAGTTTTTAGAAAATGTGTTTTATTTCATAAATGGAATCAACAAAGTATGCACATTCTATGTCATAACGACTTTCTATAGTTTGCGCACGCGTCCAGAAATAAGAAAAGCTTACTTCCACCATTTTTTAAAATCACATCTTCTAGAAGGTTTACATGATTTCTTAAAAAACACGAGTTTTTAGAAAATGTGTTTTATTTAATAAATGGAATCTACAAAGTATGCACATTCTATGTCATAACGACTTTCTATAGTTTGCGCATGCGTCCGGAAATAAGAAAAGCTTACTTCCCCCGTTTTTTAAAATCACAGCTTCTAGAAGGTTTACATGATTTCTTAAAAAACACAAGTTTTTAGAAAATGTGTTTTATTTCATAAATGGAATCAACAAAGTATGCACATTCTACGTCATAACGACTTTCTATAGTTTGCGCATGCATTTGGAAATAAGAAAAGCTTACTTCCCCCGTTTTTTAAAATCACAGCTTCTAGAAGGTTTACATGATTTCTTAAAAAACACAAGTTTTTAGAAAATGTGTTTTATTTCATCAATGGAATCAACAAAGTATGCACATTCTACGTCATAACGACTTTCTATAGTTTGCGCATGCATTTGGAAATAAGAAAAGCTTATTTCCCCCGTTTTTGAAAATCACAGCTTCTAGAAGGTTTACATGATTTCTTAAAAAACACAGCTTTTTAGAAAATGTGTTCTATTTCATAAATGGAATCAACAAAGTATGCACATTCTACGTCATAACGACTTTTATAGTTTGCGCAATCGTCCGGAAATAAAAAAAGCTTACTTCCACCGTTTTTTAAAATCACAGCTTCTAGAAGGTTTACATGATTTCGTAAAAAACACGAGTTTTTAGAAAATGTGTTTTATTTCATAAATGGAATCTACAAAGTATGCACATTCCACGTCATAACGACTTTCAATAGTTTGCGGATGCGTCCGGAAATAAGAAAAGCTTACTTCCCCCGTTTTTTAAAATCACAGCTTCTAGAAGGTTTACATGATTTCGTAAAAAACACGAGTTTTTAGAAAATGTGTTTTATTTCATAAATAGAATCTACAAAGTATGCACATTCGTCGTCATAACGACTTTCTATAGTTTGCGCATGCGTCCGGAAATAAGAAAAGCTTACTTCCCCTGTATTTTAAAATCACAGCTTCTAGAAGGTTTACATGATTTCGTAAAAAACACGAGTTTTTAGAAAATGTGTTTTATTTCATAAATGGAATCTACAAAGTATACACATTCTACGTCATAATGACTTTCTATAGTTTGCGCATGCGTCCGGAAATAAGAAAAGCTTACTTCCCCCGTTTTTTAAAATCACAGCTTCTAGAAGGTTTACATGATTTCTTAAAAAACACGAGTTTTTAGAAAATGTGTTTTATTTCATCAATGGAATCAACAAAGTATGCACATTCTACGTCATAACGACTTTCTATAGTTTGCGCATGCATTTGGTAATAAGAAAAGCTTATTTCCCCCGTTTTTTAAAATCACAGCTTCTAGAAGGTTTACATGATTTCTTAAAAAACACGAGTTTTTAGAAAATGTGTTCTATTTCATAAATGGAATCAACAAAGTATGCACATTCTACGTCATAACGACTTTTATAGTTTGCGCAATCGTCCGGAAATAAGAAAAGCTTACTTCCACCGTTTTTTAAAATCACAGCTTCTAGAAGGTTTACATGATTTCGTAAAAAACACGAGTTTTTAGAAAATGTGTTTTATTTCATAAATGGAATCTACGAAGTATGCACATTCTACGTCATAACGACTTTCTATAGTTTGCGCACGCGTCCGGAAATAAGAAAAGCTTACTTCCCCCGTTTTTTAAAATCACAGCTTCTAGAAGGTTTACATGATTTCTTAAAAAACACGAGCTTTTAGAAAATGTGTTTTATTTCATAAATGGAATCAACAAAGTATGCACATTCTACGTCATAACGACTTTCTATAGTTTGCGCATGCGTACGGAAATAAGAAAAGCTTACTTCCACCGTTTTTTAAAATCACAGCTTCTAGAAGGTTTACATGATTTCGTAAAAAACACGAGTTTTTAGAAAATGTGTTTTATTTCATAAATGGAATATACAAAGTATGCACATTCTAGGTCATAACGACTTTCTATAGTTTGCGCATGCGTCCGGAAAGAAGAAACGCTTACTTCCACCGTTTTTTAAAATCACAGCTTCTAGAAGGTTTACATGATTTCGTAAAAAACACGAGTTTTTAGAAAATGTGTTTTATTTCATCAATGGAATCAACAAAGTATGCACATTCTACATCATAACGACTTTCTATAGTTTGCGCATGCATTTGGAAATAAGAAAAGCTTATTTCCCCCGTTTTTTAAAATCACAGCTTCTAGAAGGTTTACATGATTTCTTAAAAAACACGAGTTTTTAGAAAATGTGTTTTATTTCATAAATGGAATCAACAAAGTATGCACATTCTACGTCATAACGACTTTCATAGTTTGCGCAATCGTCCGGAAATAAGAAAAGCTTACTTCCACCATTTTTTAAAATCACAGCTTCTAGAAGGTTTACATGATTTCGTAAAAAACACGAGTTTTTAGAAAATGTGTTTTATTTCATAAATGGAATCTACAAAGTATGCACATTCTACGTCATAACGACTTTCTATAGTTTGCGCATGCGTCCGGAAATAAGAAAAGCTTACTTCCCCCGTTTTTTAAAATCACACCTTCTAGAAGGTTTACATGATTTCTTAAAAAAAACGAGTTTTTAGAAAATGTGTTTTATTTCATAAATGGAATCAACAAAGTATGCACATTCTATGTCATAACGACTTTCTATAGTTTGCGCATGCGTCCGGAAATAAGAAAAGCTTACTTCCACCATTTTTTAAAATCACAGCTTCTAGAAGGTTTACATGATTTCGTAAAAAACACGAGTTTTTAGAAAATGTGTTTTATTTCATAAATGGAATCTACAAAGTATGCACATTCTACGTCATAACGACTTTCTATAGTTTGCGCACGCGTCTGGAAATAAGAAAAGCTTACTTCCCCCGTTTTTTAAAATCACAGCTTCTAGAAGGTTTACATGATTTCTTAAAAAACACGAGTTTTTAGAAAATGTGTTTTATTTAATAATTGGAATCAACAAAGTATGCACATTCTACGTCATAACGACTTTCTATAGTTTGCGCATGCGTCCGGAAATAAGAAAACCTTACTTCCACCGTTTTTTAAAATCACAGCTTCTAGAAGGTTTACATGATTTCGTAAAAAACACGAGTTTTTAGAAAATGTGTTTTATTTCATAAATGGAATATACAAAGTATGCACATTCTACGTCATAACGACTTTCTATAGTTTGCGCATGCGTCCGGAAAGAAGAAACGCTTACTTCCACCGTTTTTTAAAATCACAGCTTCTAGAAGGTTTACATGATTTCGTAAAAAGCACGAGTTTTTAGAAAATGTGTTTTATTTCATCAATGGAATATACAAAGTATGCACATTCTACGTCATAATGACTTTCTATAGTTTGCGCATGCGTTCGGAAATAAGAAAAGCTTACTTCCCTCGTTTTTTAAAATCACAGCTTCTGGAAGGTTTACATGATTTCTTAAAAAACACAAGTTTTTAGAAAATGTGTTTTATTTCATCAATGGAATCAACAAAGTATGCACATTCTACGTCATAACGACATTCTATAGTTTGCGGAGGCATTTGGAAATAAGAAAAGCTTACTTCCCCCGTTTTTTAAAATCACAGCTTCTAGAAGGTTTACATGATTTCTTAAAAAACACGAGTTTTTAGAAAATGTGTTTTATTTCATAAATGGAATCTACAAAGTATGCAAATTCTACGTCATAACGACTTTCTATAGTTTACGCATTCATCCGGAAATAAGAAAATCTTACTTCCACCGTTTTTTAAAATCACAGCTTCTAGAAGGTTTACATGATTTCGTAAAAAACACGAGTTTTTAGAAAATGTGTTTTATTTCATAAATGGAATCTACAAAGTATACACATTCTACGTCATAATGACTTTCTATAGTTTGCGCATGCGTCCGGAAATAAGAAAAGCTTACTTCCCCCGTTTTTTAAAATCACAGCTTCAAGAAGGTTTACATGATTTCTTAAAAAACACGAGTTTTTAGAAAATGTGTTTTATTTCATAAATGGAATCTACAAAGCATGCACATTCTACGTCATAACGACTTTCTATAGTTTACGCATGCATCCGGAAATAAGAAAAGCTTACTTCCACCGTTTTTTAAAGTCACAGCTTCTAGAAGGTTTACATGATTTCGTAAAAAACACGAGTTTTTAGAAAATGTGTTTTATTTCATAAATGGAATCTACAAAGTATGCACATTCTACGTCATAACGACTTTCTATAGTTTGCGCATGCGTCCGGAAATAAGAAAAGCTTACTTCCCCCGTTTTTTAAAATCACAGCTACTAGAAGGTTTACATGATTTCTTAAAAAACACGAGTTTTTAGAAAATGTGTTTTATTTCATAAATGGTGTCAGCAAAGTATGCATATTCTACGTCATAACGACTTTCTATAGTTTGCGCATGCGTTTGGAAATAAGAAAAGCTTACTTCCCCCGTTTTTTAAAATCACAGCTTCTAGAAGGTTTACATGATTTCTTAAAAAACACAGGTTTTTAGAAAATGTGTTATATTTCATAAATGGAATCAACAAAGTATGCACATTCTACGTCATAAAGACTTTTATAGTTTGCGCAATCGTCCGGAAATAAAAAAAGCTTACTTCCACCGTTTTTTAAAATCACAGCTTCTAGAAGGTTTACATGATTTCGTAAAAAACACGAGTTTTTAGAAAATGTGTTTTATTTCATAAATGGAATCTACAAAGTATGCACATTCTACGTCATAACGACTTTCTATAGTTTGCGGATGCGTCCGGAAATAAGAAAAGCTTACTTCCCCCGTTTTTTAAAATCACAGCTTCTAGAAGGTTTACATGATTTCGTAAAAAACACGAATTTTTAGAAAATGTGTTTTATTTCATAAATGGAATCTACAAAGTATGCAAATTCTACGTCATAACGACTTTCTATAGTTTACGCATGCATCCGGAAATAAGAAAATCTTACTTCCACCATTTTTTAAAATCACAGCTTCTAGAAGGTTTACAAGATTTCGTAAAAAACACGAGTTTTTAGAAAATGTGTTTTATTTCATCAATGGAATCTACAAAGTATACACATTCTACGTCATAACGACTTTCTATAGTTTGCGCATGCGTCCGGAAATAAGAAAAGCTTACTTCCCCCGTTTTTTAAAATCACAGCTTCTAGAAGGTTTACATGATTTCTTAAAAAACACGAGTTTTTAGAAAATGTGTTTTATTTCATAAATGGAATCTACAAAGTATGCACATTCTACGTCATAACGACTTTTTATAGTTTACGCATGCATCCGGAAATAAGAAAAGCTTACTTCCACCGTTTTTTAAAGTCACAGCTTCTAGAAGGTTTACATGATTTCGTAAAAAACACGAGTTTTTAGAAAATGTGTTTTATTTCATAAATGGAATCTACAAAGTATGCACATTCTACGTCATAACGACTTTCTATAGTTTGCGCATGCGTTCGGAAATAAGAAAAGCTTACTTCCCCCGTTTTTTAAAATCACAGCTTCTAGAAGGTTTACATGATTTCTTAAAAAACACGAGTTTTTAGAAAATGTGTTTTATTTCATAAATGGTGTCAGCAAAGTATGCACATTCTACGTCATAACGACTTTCTATAGTTTGCGCATGCGTTTGGAAATAAGAAAAGCTTACTTCCCCCATTTTTTAAAATCACAGCTTCTAGAAGGTTTACATGATTTCTTAAAACACATGAGTTTTTAGAAAATGTGTTTTATTTCATCAATGGAATCAATAAAGTATGCACATTCTACGTCATAACGACTTTCTATAGTTTGCGCATGCGTTTGGAAATAAGAAAAGCTTTCTTCCCCCGTTTTTTAAAATCACAGCTTCTAGAAGGTTTACATGATTTCTTAAATAACACGAGTTTTTAGAAAATGTGTTTTATTTCATAAATGATATCAACAAAGTATGCACATTCTATGTCATAACGACTTTCTATAGTTTGCGCATGCGTCCAGAAATAAGAAAAGCTTACTTCCACCGTTTTTTAAAATCACAGCTTCTAGAAGGTTTACATGATTTCGTAAAAAACACGAGTTTTTAGAAAATGTGTTTTATTTCATAAATGGAATCTACAAAGTATGCACATTCTACGTCATAACGACTTTCTATAGTTTGTGCATGCGTCCGGAAATAAGAAAAGCTTGCTTCCCCCGTTTTTTAAAATCACAGCTTCTAGAAGGTTTACATGATTTCTTAAAAAACACGAGTTTTTAGAAAATTTGTTTTATTTCATCAATGGAATCAACAAAGTATGCACATTCTACGTCATAACGAATTTCTATAGTTTGCGCATGCATTTGGAAATAAGAAAAGCTTATTTCCCCCGTTTTTTAAAATCACAGCTTCTAGAAGGTTTACATGATTTCTTAAAAAACACAGATTTTTAGAAAATGTGTTCTATTTCATAAATGGAATCAACAAAGTATGCACATTCTACGTCATAACGACTTTTATAGTTTGCGCAATCGTCCGGAAATAAAAAAAGCTTACTTCCACTGTTTTTTAAAATCACAGCTTCTAGAAGGTTTACATGATTTCGTAAAAAACACGAGTTTTTAGAAAATGTGTTTTATTTCATAAATGGAATCCACAAAGTATGCACATTCTACGTCATAACGACTTTCTATAGTTTGCGGATGCGTCCGGAAATAAGAAAAGCATACTTCCCCCGTTTTTTAAAATCACAGCTTCTAGAAGGTTTACATGATTTCGTAAAAAACACGAGTTTTTAGAAAATGTGTTTTATTTCATCAATGGAATCTACAAAGTATGCAAATTCTAAGTCATAACGACTTTCTATAGTTTACGCATGCATCCGCAAATAAGAAAATCTTACTTCCACCGTTTTTTAAAATCACAGCTTCTAGAAGGTTTACATGATTTCGTAAAAAACACGAGTTTTTAGAAAATTTGTTTTATTTCATAAATGGAATCTACAAAGTATACACATTCTACGTCATAACGACTTTCTATAGTTTGCGCATGCGTCCGGAAATAAGAAAAGCTTACTTCCCCCGTTTTTTAAAATCACAGCTTCTAGAAGGTTTACATGATTTCTTAAAAAACGGTAGTTTTTAGAAAATATGTTTTATTTCATAAATGGAATCAACAAAGTATGCACATTCTACGTAATAACGACTTTCTATAGTTTGCGCATGTGTCCGGAAATAAGAAAAGCTTACTTCCACCGTTTTTTAAAATCACAGCTTCTAGAAGGTTTACATGATTTCGTAAAAAACACGAGTTTTTAGAAAATGTGTTTTATTTCATAAATGGCGTCAGCAAAGTATGCACATTCTACGTCATAACGACTTTCTATAGTTTGCGCATGCGTTTGGAAATAAGAAAAGCTTACTTCCCTCGTTTTTTAAAATCACAGCTTCTAGAAGGTTTACATGATTTCTTAAAAAACATGAGTTTTTAGAAAATGTGTTTTATTTCATCAATGGAATCAATAAAGTATGCACATTCTACGTCATAACGACTTTCTATAGTTTGCGCATGCGTTTGGAAATAAGAAAAGCTTTCTTCCCCCGTTTTTTAAAGTCACAGCTTCTAGAAGGTTTACATGATTTCTTAAAAAACATGAGTTTTTAGAAAATGTGTTTTATTTCATAAATGGAATCAACAAAGTATGCACATTCTATGTCATAACGACTTTCTATAGTTTGCGCATGCGTCCGGAAAAAAGAAAAGCTTACTTCCACCGTTTTTTAAAATCACAGCTTTTAGAAGGTTTACATGATTTCGTAAAAAACACGAGTTTTTAGAAAATGTGTTTTATTTCATAAATGGAATCTACAAAGTATGCACATTCTACGTCATAATGACTTTCTATAGTTTGCGCGTGCGTCCGGAAATAAGAAAAGCTTACTTCCCCCGTTTTTTAAAATCACAGCTTCTAGAAGGTTTACATGATTTCTTAAAAAACACGAGTTTTTAGAAAATGTGTTTTATTTCATCAATGGAATCAACAAAGTATGCACATTCTACGTCATAACGACTTTCTATGGTTTGCGCATGCATTTGGAAATAAGAAAAGCTTATTTCCCCCGTTTTTTAAAATCACAGCTTCTAGAAGGTTTACATGATTTCTTAAAAAACACGAGTTTTTAGAAAATGTGTTCTATTTCATAAATGGAATCAACAAAGTATGCACATTCTACGTCATAACGACTTTTATAGTTTGCGCAATCGTCCGGAAATAAAAAAAGCTTACTTCCACCGTTTTTTAAAATCACAGCTTCTAGAAGGGTTACATGATTTCGTAAAAAACACGAGTTTTTAGAAAATGTGTTTTATTTCATAAATGGAATCTACAAAGTATGCACATTCTACGTCATAACGACTTTCTATAGTTTGCGGATGCGTCCAGAAATAAGAAAAGCTTACTTCCCCCGTTTTTTAAAATCACAGCTTCTAGAAGGTTTACATGATTTCGTAAAAAACACGAGTTTTTAGAAAATGTGTTTTATTTCATAAATGGAATCTACAAAGTATGCAAATTCTACGTCATAACGACTTTCTATAGTTTACGCATGCATCCGGAAATAAGAAAATCTTACTTCCACCGTTTTTTAAAATCACAGCTTCTAGAAGGTTTACATGATTTCGTAAAAAACACGAGTTTTTAGAAAATGTGTTTTATTTCATAAATGGAATCTACAAAGTATCCACATTCTACGTCATAACGACTTTGTATAGTTTGCGCATGCGTCCGGAAATAAGAAAAGCTTACTTCCCCCGTTTTTTAAAATCACAGCTTCTAGAAGGTTTACATGATTTCTTAAAAAACGCTAGTTTTTAGAAAATATGTTTTATTTGATAAATGTAATCAAAAAAGTATGCACATTCTACGTCATAACGACTTTCTATAGTTTGCGCATGTGTCCGGAAATAAGAAAAGCTTACTTCCACCGTTTTTTAAAATCACAGCATCTAGAAGGTTTACATGATTTCGTACAAAACACGAGTTTTTAGAAAATGTGTTTTATTTCATAAATGGAATCTACAAAGTATGCACATTCTACGTCATAACGACTTTCTATAGTTTGCGCATGCGTTTGGAAATAAGAAAAGCTTACTTCTCCCGTTTTTTAAAATCATAGCTTCTAGAAGGTTTACATGATTTCTTAAAAAACTCGAGTTGTTAGAAAATGTGTTTTATTTCATAAATGGAATCTACAAAGTATGCACATTCTACGTCATAACGACTTTCTATAGTTTGCGCATGCATCCGGAAATAAGAAAAGCTTACTTCCCTCGTTTTTTAAAATCACAGCTTCTAGAAGGTTTACATGATTTCGTAAAAAACACGAGTTTTTAGAAAATGTGTTTTATTTCATAAATGGAATCAACAAGGTATGCACATTCTATGTCATAATGACTTTTTAAAGTTTGCGCATGCATCCGGAAATAAGAAAAGCTTACTTCCACCGTTTTTTAAAATCACAGCTTCTAGAAGGTTTACATGATTTCGTAAAAAACACGAGTTTTTAGAAAATGTGTTTTATTTCATAAATGGAATCTACAAAGTATGCACATTCTACGTCATAACGACTTTCTATAGTTTGCGCATGCGTCCGGAAATAAGAAAAGCTTACTTCCCCCGTTTTTTAAAATCACAGCTTCTAGAAGGCTTCCATGATTTCTTAAAAAACACGATTTTTTAGAAAATGTGTTTTATTTCATAAATGGAATCAACAAAGTATGCACATTCTACGTCATAACGACTTTGTATAGTTTGCGCATGCGTTTGGAAATAAGAAAATCTTACTTCTCCCGTTTTTTAAAATCACAGCTTCTAGAAGGTTTACATGATTTCTTTAAAAACTCGAGTTGTTAGAAAATGTGTTTTATTTCATAAATGGAATCAACAAAGTATGCACATTCTACATCATAACGACTTTCTATAGTTTGCACATGCGTCCGGAAATAAGAAAATCTTACTTCCACCATTTTTTAAAATCAAAGCTTCTAGAAGGTTTACATGATTTCTTAAAAAACACGAGTTTTTAGAAAATGTGTTTTATTTCATAAATGGAATCAACAAAGTATGCACATTCCACGTCATAACGACTTTCTATAGTTTGCGCAATCATCCGGAAATAAGAAAAGCTTACTTCCACTATTTTTTAAAATCACAGCTTCTAGAAGGTTTACATGATTTCGTAAAAAACACGAGTTTTTAGAAAATGTGTTTTATTTCATAAATGGAATCTACAAAGTATGCACATTCTACGTCATAACGACTTTCTATAGTTTGCGCATGCGTTCGGAAATTAGAAAAGCTTACTTCCCCCGTTTTTTAAAATCACAGCTTCTAGAAGGTTTACATGATTTCGTAAAAAACACGACTTTTTAGAAAATGTGTTTTATTTCATAAATGGAATCTACAAATTATGCACATTCTACGTCATAACGACTTTCTATAGTTTACGCATGCATCCGGTAATAAGAAAAGCTTAATTCCACCGTTTTTTAAAATCACAGTTTCTAGAAGGTTTACATGATTTCGTAAAAAACACGAGTTTTTAGAAAATGTGTTTTATTTCATAAATGGAATCTACAAAGTATGCACATTCTACGTCAGAACGACTTTCTATAGTTTGCGCATGCGTCCGGAAATAAGAAAAGCTTACTTCCCCCATTTTTTAAAATCACAGCTTCTAGAAGGTTTACATGATTTCTTAAAAAACACGAGTTTTTAGAAAATGTGTTTTATTTCATCAATGGAATCAACAAAGTATGCACATTCTATGTCATAACGACTTTCTATAGTTTGCGCATGCATTTGGAAATAAGAAAAGCTTATTTCCCCCGTTTTTTAAAATCACAGCTTCTAGAAGGTTTACATGATTTCTTAAAAAACACGAGTTTTTAGAAAATGTGTTCTATTTCATAAATGGAATCAACAAAGTATGCACATTCTACGTCATAACGACTTTTATAGTTTGCGCAATCGTCCGGAAATAAAAAAAGCTTACTTCCACCGTTTTTTAAAATCACAGCTTCTAGAAGGTTTACATGATTTCGTAAAAAACACGAGTTTTTAGAAAATGTGTTTTATTTCATAAATGGAATCTACAAAGTATGCACATTCTACGTCATAACGACTTTCTATAGTTTGCGGATGCGTCCGGAAATAAGAAAAGCTTACTTCCCCCATTTTTTAAAATCACAGCTTCTAGAAGGTTTACATGATTTCGTAAAAAACACGAGTTTTTAGAAAATGTGTTTTATTTCATAAATGGAATCAACAAAGTATGCACATTCTATGTCATAACGACTTTCTATAGTTTGCGCATGCGTCCGGAAATAAGAAAAGCTTACTTCCACCGTTTTTTAAAATCACAGCTTCTAGAAGGTTTACATGATTTCGTAAAAAACACGAGTTTTTAGAAAATGTGTTTTATTTCATAAATGGAATCTACAAAGTATGCACATTCTACGTCATAACGACTTTCTATAGTTTGCGCATGCATTTGGAAATAAGAAAAGCTTATTTCCCCCGTTTTTTAAAATCACAGCTTCTAGAAGGTTTACATGATTTCTTAAAAAACACGAGTTTTTAGAAAATGTGTTTTATTTCATAAATGGAATCAACAAAGTATGCACATTCTACGTCATAACGACTTTCTATAGTTTGCGCATGCATCCGGAAATAAGAAAAGCTTACTTCCCCCGTTTTTTAAAATCACAGCTTCTAGAAGGTTTACATGATTTCGTAAAAAACACGAGTTTTTAGAAAATGTGTTTTATTTCATAAATGAAATCAACAAGGTATGCACATTCTATGTCATAACGACTTTCTAAAGTTTGCACATGTGTCCGGAAATAAGAAAAGCTTACTTCCCCCGTTTTTTAAAATCACAGCTTCTAGAAGGTTTACATGATTTCGTAAAAAACACGAGTTTTTAGAAAATGTGTTTTATTTCATAAATGGAATCAACAAAGTATGCACATTCTACGTCATAACGACTTTTATAGTTTGCGCAATCGTCCGGAAATAAAAAAAGCTTACTTCCACCGTTTTTTAAAATCACAGCTTCTAGAAGGTTTACATGATTTCGTAAAAAACACGAGTTTTTAGAAAATGTGTTTTATTTCATAAATGGAATCTACAAAGTATGCACATTCTACGTCATAACGACTTTCTATAGTTTGCGGATGCGTCCGGAAATAAGAAAAGCTTACTTCCCCCATTTTTTAAAATCACAGCTTCTAGAAGGTTTACATGATTTCGTAAAAAACACGAGTTTTTAGAAAATGTGTTTTATTTCATAAATGGAATATACAAAGTATGCACATTATACGTCATAACGACTTTCTATAGTTTGCGCATGCGTCCGGAAAGAAGAAACGCTTACTTCCACCATTTTTTAAAATCACAGCTTCTAGAAGGTTTACATGATTTCTTTAAAAACACGAGTTTTTAGAAAATGTGTTTTATTTCACAAATGGAATCTACAAAGTATACACATTCTACGTCATAATGACTTTCTATAGTTTACGCATGCATCCGGAAATAAGAAAAGCTTACTTCCACCGTTTTTTAAAGTCACAGCTTCTAGAAGGTTTACATGATTTCTTAAAAAACACAAGTTTTTAGAAAATGTGTTTTATTTCATCAATGGAATCAACAAAGTATGCACATTCTACGTCATAACGACATTCTATAGTTTGCGGAGGCATTTGGAAATAAGAAAAGCTTACTTCCCCCGTTTTTTAAAATCACAGCTTCTAGAAGGTTTACATGATTTCTTAAAAAACACGAGTTTTTAGAAAATGTGTTTTATTTAATAAATGGAATATACAAAGTATGCATATTCTACGTCATAACGACTTTCTATAGTTTGCGCATGCGTTCGGAAATAAGAAAAGCTTACTTCCACCGTTCTTTAAAATCACAGCTTCTAGAAGGTTTACATGATTTCGTAAAAAACACGAGTTTTTAGAAAATGCGTTTTATTTCATAAATGGAATCAACAAAGTATGCACATTCTGTGTCATAACAACTTTCTATAGTTTGTGCATGCGTTTGGAAATAAGAAAAGCTTACTTCCCCCGTTTTTTAAAATCACAGCTTCTAGAAGGTTTACATCATTTCTTAAAAATCACGAGTTTTTAGAAAATGTGTTTTATTTCATAAATGGAATCAACAAAGTATGCACATTCTACGTCATAATGACTTTCTATAGTTTGCGCATGTGTCCGGAAATAAGAAAAGCTTACTTCCACTGTTTTTTAAAATCACAGCTTCTAGAAGGTTTACATGATTTCGTAAAAAACACGAGTTTTTAGAAAATGTGTTTTATTTCATAAATGGAATCTACAAAGTATGCACTTTCTACGTCATAACGAATTTCTATAGTTTGCGCATGCGTCCGGAAAGAAGAAAACCTTACTTCCCCCGTTTTTTAAAATCACAGCTTCTAGAAGGTTTACATGATTTCGTAAAAAACATGAGTTTTTAGAAAATGTGTTTTATTTCATAAATAGAATCTACAAAGTATGCACATTCTACGTCATAACGACATTCTATAGTTTGCGCATGCGTCCGGAAATAAGAAAAGCTTACTTCCCCTGTTTTTTAAAATCACAGCTTCTAGAAGGTTTACATGATTTCGTAAAAAACACGAGTTTTTAGAAAATGTGTTTTATTTCATAACTGGAATCTACAAAGTATGCACATTCTACGTCATAACGACTTTCTATAGTTTGCGCATGCGTCCGGAAATAATAAAAGCTTACTTCCACCGTTTTTTAAAATCACAGCTTCTAGAAGGTTTACATGATTTCGTAAAAAACACGAGTTTTTAGAAAATGTGTTTTATTTCATAAATGGAATCTACAAAGTATGCAAATTCTACGTCATAACGACTTTCTATAGTTTACGCATGCATCCGGAAATAAGAAAATCTTACTTCCACCGTTTTTTAAAATCACAGCTTCTAGAAGGTTTACATGATTTCGTAAAAAACACAAGTTTTTAGAAAATGTGTTTTATTTCATAAATGGAATCTACAAAGTATACACATTCTACGTCATAACGACTTTCTATAGTTTGCGCATGCGTCCGGAAATAAGAAAAGCTTACTTCCCCCGTTTTTTAAAATCACAGCTTCTAGAAGGTTTACATGATTTCTTAAAAAACACGAGTTTTTAGAAAATGTGTTTTATTTCATAAATAGAATCTACAAAGTATGCACATTCTACGTCATAACGACTTTCTATAGTTTACGCATGCATCCGGAAATAAGAAAAGCTTACTTCCACCGTTTTTTAAAGTCACAGCTTCTAGAAGGTTTACATGATTTCGTAAAAAAGACGAGTTTTTAGAAAATGTGTTTTATTTCATAAATGGAATCTACAAAGTATGCACATTCTACGTCATAACGTCTTTCTATAGTTTGCGCATGCGTCCGGAAATAAGAAAAGCTTACTTCCCCCGTTTTTTAAAATCACAGCTTCTAGAAGGTTTACATGATTTCTTAAAAAACACGAGTTTTTAGAAAATGTGTTTTATTTCATAAATGGAATCAACAAAGTATGCACATTCTATGTCATAACGACTTTCTATAGTTTGCGCATGCGTCCAGAAATAAGAAAAGCTTACTTCCACCGTTTTTTAAAATCACAGCTTCTAGAATGTTTACATGATTTTTAGAAAATGTGTTTTATTTCATCAATGGAATATACAAAGTATGCACTTTCTACGTCATAACGAATTTCTATAGTTTGCGCATGCGTCCGGAAAGAAGAAAACCTTACTTCCCCCGTTTTTTAAAATCACAGCTTCTAGAAGGTTTACATGATTTCGTAAAAAACATGAGTTTTTAGAAAATGTGTTTTATTTCATAAATATAATCTACAAAGTATGCACATTCTACGTCATAACGACATTCTATAGTTTGCGCATGCGTCCGGAAATAAGAAAAGCTTACTTCCCCCGTTTTTTAAAATCACAGCTTCTAGAAGGTTTACATGATTTCGTAAAAAACACGAGTTTTTAGAAAATGTGTTTTATTTCATAACTGGAATCTACAAAGTATGCACATTCTACGTCATAACGACTTTCTATAGTTTGCGCATGCGTCCGGAAATAATAAAAGCTTACTTCCACCGTTTTTTAAAATCACAGCTTCTAGAAGGTTTACATGATTTCGTAAAAAACACGAGTTTTTAGAAAATGTGTTTTATTTCATAAATGGAATCTACAAAGTATGCAAATTCTACGTCATAACGACTTTCTATAGTTTACGCATGCATCCGGAAATAAGAAAATCTTACTTCCACCGTTTTTTAAAATCACAGCTTCTAGAAGGTTTACATGATTTCGTAAAAAACACAAGTTTTTAGAAAATGTGTTTTATTTCATAAATGGAATCTACAAAGTATACACATTCTACGTCATAACGACTTTCTATAGTTTGCGCATGCGTCCGGAAATAAGAAAAGCTTACTTCCCCCGTTTTTTAAAATCACAGCTTCTAGAAGGTTTACATGATTTCTTAAAAAACACGAGTTTTTAGAAAATGTGTTTTATTTCATAAATAGAATCTACAAAGTATGCACATTCTACGTCATAACGACTTTCTATAGTTTACGCATGCATCCGGAAATAAGAAAAGCTTACTTCCACCGTTTTTTAAAGTCACAGCTTCTAGAAGGTTTACATGATTTCGTAAAAAAGACGAGTTTTTAGAAAATGTGTTTTATTTCATAAATGGAATCTACAAAGTATGCACATTCTACGTCATAACGTCTTTCTATAGTTTGCGCATGCGTCCGGAAATAAGAAAAGCTTACTTCCCCCGTTTTTTAAAATCACAGCTTCTAGAAGGTTTACATGATTTCTTAAAAAACACGAGTTTTTAGAAAATGTGTTTTATTTCATAAATGGAATCAACAAAGTATGCACATTCTATGTCATAACGACTTTCTATAGTTTGCGCATGCGTCCAGAAATAAGAAAAGCTTACTTCCACCGTTTTTTAAAATCACAGCTTCTAGAAGGTTTACATGATTTCGTAAAAAACACGAGTTTTTAGAAAATGTGTTTTATTTCATAAATGGAATCTACAAAGTATGCACATTCTACGTCATAACGACTTTCTATAGTTTGCGGATGCGTCCGGAAATAAGAAAAGCTTACTTCCATCGTTTTTTAAAATCACAGCTTCTAGAAGGTTTACATGATTTCGTAAAAAACATGAGTTTTTAGAAAATGTGTTTTATTTCATAAATGGAATCTACAAAGTATGCAAATTCTACGTCATAACGACTTTCTATAGTTTACGCATGCATCCGCAAATAAGAAAATCTTACTTCCACCGTTTTTTAAAATCACAGCTTCTAGAAGGTTTACATGATTTCGTAAAAAACACGAGTTTTTAGAAAATGTGTTTTATTTCATAAATGGAATCTACAAAGTATACACATTCTACGTCATAACGACTTTCTATAGTTTGCGCATGCGTCCGGAAATAAGAAAAGCTTACTTCCCCCCTTTTTTAAAATCACAGCTTCTAGAAGGTTTACATGATTTCTTAAAAAACGCTAGTTTTTAGAAAATATGTTTTATTTCATAAATGGAATCAACAAAGTATGCACATTCTACGTCATAACGACTTTGTATAGTTTGCGCATGTGTCCGGAAATAAGAAAAGCTTACTTCCACCGTTTTTTAAAATCACAGCTTCTAGAAGGTTTACATGATTTCGTAAAAAACACGAGTTTTTAGAAAATGTGTTTTATTTCATAAATGGAATCTACAAAGTATGCACATTCTACGTCATAACGACTTTCTATAGTTTGCGCATGCATTTGGAAATAAGAAAAGCTTACTTCCACCATTTTTTAAAATCAAAGCTTCTAGAATGTTTACATGATTTCTTAAAAAACACGAGTTTTTAGAAAATGTGTTTTATTTCATAAATGGAATCAACAAAGTATGCACATTCTACGTCATAATGACTTTCTATAGTTTGCGCCATCGTTCGGAAATAAGAAAAGCTTACTTCCACTATTTTTTAAAATCACAGCTTCTAGAAGGTTTACATGATTTCGTAAAAAACACGAGCTTTTAGAAAATGTGTTTTTTTTCATAAATGGAATCTACAAAGTATGCACATTCTACGTCATAACGACTTTCTATAGGTTGCGCATGCGTCCGGAAATAAGAAAAGCTTACTTCCACCGTTTTTTAAAATCACAGCTTCTAGAAGGTTTACATGATTTCGTAAAAAACACGAGTTTTTAGAAAATGTGTTTTATTTCATAAATGGAATCTACAAATTATGCACATTCTACGTCATAATGACTTTCTATAGTTTACGCATGCATCCGGTAATAAGAAAACCTTAATTCCACCGTTTTTTAAAATCACAGTTTCTAGAAGGTTTACATGATTTCGTAAAAAACACGAGTTTTTAGAAAATGTGTTTTATTTCATAAATGGAATCTACAAAGTATGCACATTCTACGTCATAACGACTTTCTATAGTTTGCGCATGCGTTCGGAAATAAGAAAAGCTTACTTCCCCCATTTTTTAAAATCACAGCTTCTAGAAGGTTTACATGATTTCTTAAAAAACACGAGTTTTTAGAAAATGTGTTTTATTTCATCAATGGAATCAACAAAGTATGCACATTCTACGTCATAACGACTTTCTATAGTTTGCGCATGCATTTGGAAATAAGAAAAGCTTATTTCCCCCGTTTTTTAAAATCACACCTTCTAGAAGGTTTACATGATTTCTTAAAAAACACGAGTTTTTAAAAAATGTGTTTTATTTCATAAATGGAATCAACAAAGTATGCACATTGTACGTCATAACGACTTTTATAGTTTGCGCAATCGTCCGGAAATAAGAAAAGCTTACTTCCACCGTTTTTTAAAATCACAGCTTCTAGAAGGTTTATATGATTTCGTAAAAAACACGAGTTTTTAGAAAATGTGTTTTATTTCATAAATGGAATCTACAAAGTAAGCACATTCTACGTCATAACGACTTTCTATAGTTTGCGCACGCGTCCAGAAATAAGAAAAGTTTACTTCCCCCGTTTTTTAAAATCACAGCTTCTAGAAGGTTTACATGATTTCGTAAAAAACATGAGTTTTTAGAAAATGTGTTTTATTTCATCAATGGAATCTACAAAGTATGCAAATTCTACATCATAATGACTTTCTATAGTCTACGCATGCATCCAGAAATAAGAAAATCTTACTTCCCCCATTTTTTAAAATCACAGCTTCTAGAAGGTTTACATGATTTCGTAAAAAACATGAGTTTTTAGAAAATGTGTTTTATTTCATAAACGGAATCTACAAAGTATGCAAATTCTACGCCATAATGAATTTCTATAGTTTACGCAGGCATCGGGAAATAAGAAAATCTTACTTCCACCGTTTTTTAAAATCACAGCTTCTAGAAGGTTTACATGATTTCGTAAAAAACACGAGTTTTTAGAAAATGTGTTTTATTTCGTAAATGGAATCTACAAAGTATACACATTCTATGTCATAACGACTTTCTATAGTTTGCGCATGCGTCCGGAAATGAGAAAAGCTTGCTTCCCCCGTTTTTTAAAATCACAGCTTCTAGAAGGTTTACTTGATTTCTTAAAAAATGCTAGTTTATAGAAAATCTGTTTTATTTGATAAATAATCAACAAAGTATGCACATTCTACGTCATTACGACTTTCTATAGTTTGCGCATGCGTCCGGAAATAAGAAAAGCTTACTTCCCCCGTTTTTTAAAATCACAGCTTCTAGAAGGTTTACATGATTTCTTAAAAAACACTAGTTTTTAGAAAATATGTTTTTTCTCATAAATGGAATCAACAAAGTATGCACATTCTACGTCATAACGCTTTTCTATAGTTTGCGCATGCGTTTGGAAATAAGAAAAGCTTACTTCCCCCGTTTTTTAAAAGCACAGCTTCTAGAAGGTTTACATGATTTGTTAAAAAACACGAGTGTTTAGAAAATGTGTTTTATTTCATAAATGGAATCAACAACGTATGCACATTCTATGTCATAACGACTTTCGAAAGTTTTTTGCATGGGTCCGGAAATAAGAAAACCTTACTTCCACCGTTTTTTAAAATCACAGCTTCTAGAAGGTTTACATGATTTCGTAAAAAACACGAGTTTTTAGAAAATGTGTTTTATTTCATAAATGGAATCTACAAAGTATGCACATTCTACGTCATAACGACTTTCTATAGTTTGCGCATGCGTCCGGAAATAAGAAAAGCTTACTTCCACCGTTTTTTAAAATCACAGCTTCTAGAAGGCTTGCATGATTTCTTAAAAAACACGATTTTTTAGAAAATGTGTTTTATTTCATAAATGGAATGAACAAAGTATGCACATTCTACATCATAACGACTTTCTATAGTTTGCGCGTGCGTTTGGAAATAAGACAAGCTTACTTCTCCCGTTTTTTAAAATCACAGCTTCTAGAAGGTTAACATGATTTCTTAAAAAACTCGAGTTGTTAGAAAATGTGTTTTATTTCAGAAATGGAATCAACAAAGTATGCACATTCTACATCATAACGACTTTCTATAGTTTGCGCATGCGTCCGGAAATAAGAAAAGCTTACTTCCACCATTTTTTAAAATCAAAGCTTCTAGAAGGTTTACATGATTTCTTAACAAACACGAGTTTTTAGAAAATGTGTTTTATTTCATAAATGGAATCAACAAAGTATGCACATTCTACGTCATAACGACTTTCTATAGTTTGCGCAATCGTCCAGAAATAAGAAAAGCTTAATTGCACTATTTTTTAAAATCACAGCTTCTAGAAGGTTTACATGATTTCGTAAAAAACACGAGTTTTTAGAAAATGTGTTTTATTTCACAAATGGAATCTACAAACTATGCACATTCTACGTCATAACGACTTTCTATAGTTTGCGCATGCGTCCGGAAATAAGAAAAGCTTACTTCCCCCGTTTTTTAAAATCACAGCTTCTAGAAGGTTTACATGATTTCTTAAAAAACATGAGTTTTTAGAAAATGTGTTTTATTTCATAAATGGAATCTACAAATTATGCACATTCTATGTCATACCGACTTTCTATAGTTTACGCATGCATCCGGTAATAAGAAAAGCTTACTTCCACCGTTTTTTAAAATCACAGCTTCTAGAAGGTTTACATGATTTCGTAAAAAACACGAGTTTTTAGAAAATGTGTTTTATTTCATAAATGGAATCTACAAAGTATGCACATTCTACGTCATAACGACTTTCTATAGTTTGCGCATGCGTCCGGAAATAAGAAAAGCTTACTTCCCCCGTTTTTTAAAATCACAGCTTCTAGAAGGCTTACATGATTTCTTAAAAAACACGATTTTTTAGAAAATGTGTTTTATTTCATAAATGGAATCAACCAAGTATGCACATTCTATGTCATACCGACTTTCTATAGTTTACGCATGCATCCGGTAATAAGAAAAGCTTACTTCCACCGTTTTTTAAAATCACAGCTTCTAGAAGGTTTACATGATTTCGTAAAAAACATGAGTTTTTAGAAAATGTGTTTTATTTCATAAATGGAATCTACAAAGTATGCAAATTCTACGCCATAATGAATTTCTATAGTTTACGCAGGCATCGGGAAATAAGAAAATCTTACTTCCACTGTTTTTTAAAATCACAGCTTCTAGAAGGTTTACATGATTTCGTAAAAAACACGAGTTTTTAGAAAATGTGTTTTATTTCATAAATGGAATCTACAAAGTATGCACATTCTATGTCATAACGACTTTCTATAGTTTGCGCATGCGTCCGGAAATAAGAAAAGCTTACTTTCCCCGTTTTTTAAAATCACAGCTTCTAGAAGGTTTACATGATTTCGTAAAAAAACGAGTTTTTAGAAAATGTGTTTTATTTCATCAATGGAATCAACAAAGTATGCACATTCTACGTCATAACGACTTTCTATAGTTTGCGCATGCATTTGGAAATAAGAAAAGCTTATTTCCCCCGTTTTTTAAAATCACAGCTTCTAGAAGGTTTACATGATTTCTTAAAAAACACGAGTTTTTAGAAAATGTGTTTTATTTCATAAATGGAATCAACAAAGTATGCACATTCTACGTCATAACGACTTTTATAGTTTGCGCAATCGTCCGGAAATAAGAAAAGCTTACTTCCACTTTTTTTTAAAATCACAGCTTCTAGAAGGTTTACATAATTTCGTAAAAAACACGAGTTTTTAGAATATGTGTTTTATTTCATAAATGGAATCTACAAAATATGCACATTCTACGTCATAACGACTTTCTATAGTTTGCACATGCGTCTGGAAATAAGAAAAGCTTACTTCCACCGTTTTTTAAAATCACAGCTTCTAGAAGGTTTACATGATTTCTTAAAAAACTCAAGTTGTTAGAAAATGTGTTTTATTTCATAAATGGAATCAACAAAGTATGCACATTCTACGTCATAACGACTTTATATAGTTTGTGCATGCGTCCGGAAATAAGAAAAGCTTACTTCCACCATTTTTTAAAATCAAAGCTTCTAGAATGTTAACATGATTTCTTAAAAAACACGAGTTTTTAGAAAATGTGTTTTATTTCATAAATGGAATCAAACAAGTTTGCACATTCTACGTCATAAAGACTTTCTATAGTTTGTGCAATCGTCCGGAAATAAGAAAAGCTTACTTCCACTGTTTTTTAAAATCACAGCTTCTAAAAGGTTTACATGATTTCGTAAAAAACACGAGTTTTTAGCAAATGTGTTTTATTTCATAAATGGAATCTACAAAGTATGCACATTCTACGTCATAACGACTTTCTATAGTTTGCGCATGCGTCCGGAAATAAGAAAAGCTTACTTCCCCCGTTTTTTAAAATCACAGCTTCTATAAGGTTTACATGATTTCGTAAAAAACACGAGTTTTTAGAAAATGTGTTTTATTTCATAAATGGAATCTACAAAGTATGCACATTCTACGTCATAACGACTTTCTATAGTTTGCGCATGCGTCCGGAAATAAGAAAAGCTTACTTCCACTACTTTTTAAAATCACAGCTTCTAGAAGGTTTACATGATTTCGTAAAAAACACGAGTTTTTAGAAAATGTGTTTTATTTCATAAATGGAATCTACAAAATATGCACATTCTACGTCATAATGACTTTCTATAGTTTGCGCATGCGTCCGGAAATAAGAAAAGCTTACTTCCACCGTTTTTTAAAATCACTGCTTCTAGAAGGTTTACATGATTTCGTAAAAAACACGAGTTTTTAGAAAATGTGTTTTATTTCATAAATGGAATCTACAAAGTATGCACATTCTACGTAATAACGAATTTCTATATTTTGCGCATGCGTCCGGAAATAAGAAAAGCTTAATTCCCCCGTTTTTTAAAATCACAGCTTCTAAAGGTTTACATGATTTCTTAAAAAACACGAGTTTTTAGAAAATGTGTTTTATTTCATAAATGGAATCAACAAAGTATGCACATTCTACGTCATAACGACTTTCTATAGTTTGGGCATGCCTTTGGAAATAAGAAAAGCTTAATTCCCCCGTTTTTTAAAATCATAGCTTCTAGAAGGTTTACATGATTTCTTAAAAAACACTAGTTTTTAGAAAATATGTTTTATTTCATAAATGGAATCAACAAAGTATGCAAATTCTACGTCATAATGAGTTTCTATAGTTTGCGCAATCGTCTAGAAATAAGAAAAGCTTACTTCCACTGTTTTTTAAAATCACAGCTTCTAGAAGGTTTACATGATTTCGTAAAAAACACGAGTTTTTAGAAAATGTGTTTTATTTCATAAATGGAATCTACAAAGTATGCACATTCTACGTCATAACGACTTTCTATAGTTTGCGCATGCATCCGGAAATAAGAAAAGCTTACTTCCCCCGTTTTTTAAAATCACAGCTTCTAGAAGGTTTACATGATTTCGTAAAAAACACGAGTTTTTAGAAAATGTGTTTTATTTCATAAATGGAATGTAAAAATTATGCACATTCTACGTCATAACGAATTTCTATAGTTTACGCATGCATCCGGAAAGAAGAAAAGCTTACTTCCACTGTTTTTTAAAATCACAGCTTCTAGAAGGTTTACATGATTTCGTAAAAAACACGAGTTTTTAGAAAATGTGTTTTATTTCATAAATGGAATCTACAAAATATGCACATTCTACGTCATAACGACTTTCTATAGTTTGCGCATGCGTCTGGAAATAAGAAAAGCTTACTTCCACCGTTTTTTAAAATCACAGCTTCTAGAAGATTTACATGATTTCGTAAAAAACACGAGTTTTTAGAAAATGTGTTTTATTTCGTAAATGGAATCTACAAAGTATGCACATTCTACGTAATAACGACTTTTTATATTTTGCGCATGCGTCCGGAAATAAGAAAAGCTTACTTCCCCCGTTTTTTAAAATCACAGCTTCTAAAGGTTTACATGATTTCTTAAAAAACACGAGTTTTTAGAAAATGTGTTTTATTTCATAAATGGAATCAACAAAGTATGCACATTCTATGTCATAACGACTTTCTATAGTTTGGGCATGCGTTTGGAAATAAGAAAAGCTTACTTCCCCCATTTTTTAAAATCATAGCTTCTAGAAGGTTTACATGATTTCTTAAAAAACACTAGTTTTTAGAAAATATGTTTTATTTCATAAATGGAATCAACAAAGTATGCATATTCTACGTCATAACGACTTTCTATAGTTTGCGCATGCGTCTGGAAATAAGAAAAGCTTACTTCCACCATTTTTTAGAATCACAGCTTCTAGAAGGTTTACATGATTTCTTAAAAAACACGAGTTTTTTGAAAATGTGTTTTATTTCATCAATGGAATCAACAAAGTATGCACATTCTACGTCATAACGACTTTCTATAGTTTGCGCATTCGTCCGGAAATAAGAAAAGCTTCCTTCCCCCGTTTTTTAAAATCACAGCTTCTAGAAGGTTTACATGATTTCTTAAAAAACACGAGTTTTTAGAAAATGTGTTTTATTTCATAAATGGAATCAACAAAGTATGCACATTCTACGTCATAACGACTTTCTATAGTTTTCCCATGCGTTGGAAATAAGAAAAGCTTACTTCTTCCGTTTTTTAAAATCACAGCTTCTAGAAGGTTTACATGATGTCTTAAAAAACTCGAGTTGTTAGAAAATGTGATTTATTTCATAAATGGAATCTACAAAGTATGCACATTCTACGTCATAACGACTTTCTATAGTTTGTGCATGTGTCCGGAAATAAGAAAAGCTTACGTCCACCATTTTTTAAAATCAAAGCTTCTAGAATGTTAACATGATTTCTTAAAAAACACGAGTTTTTAGAAAATTTGTTTTATTTCATAAATGGAATCAACAAAGTATGCACATTCTACGTCATAACGACTTTCTATAGTTTGCGCAATCGTCCGGATATAAGAAAAGCTTACTTCCACTGTTTTTTAAAATCACAGCTTCTAGAAGGTTTACATGATTTCGTAAAAAACACGAGTTTTTAGAAAATGTGTTTTATTTCATAAATGGAATCAACAAAGTATGCACATTCTACGTCATAACGACTTTCTATAGTTTGCGCATGCGTCCGGAAATAAGAAAAGCTTACTTCCCCTATTTTTTAAAATCACAGCTTCTAGAAGGTTTACATGATTTCGTAAAAAACACGAGTTTTTAGAAAATGTGTTTTATTTCATAAATGGAATCTACAAATTATGCACATTCTACGTCATAACGAATTTCTATAGTTTACGCATGCATCCGGAAAGAAGAAAAGCTTACTTCCACTGTTTTTTAAAATCACAGCTTCTAGAAGGTTTACATGATTTCGTAAAAAACACGAGTTTTTAGAAAATGTGATTTATTTCATAAATGGAATCTACAAAGTATGCACATTCTACGTCATAACGACTTTCTATAGTTTGTGGATGCGTCCGGAAATAAGAAAAGCTTACTTCCCCCGTTTTTTAAAATCACAGCTTCTAGAAGGTTTACATGATTTCGTAAAAAACACGAGTTTTTAGAAAATGTGTTTTATTTCATAAATGGAATCTACAAATTATGCACATTCTACGTCATAACGAATTTCTATAGTTTACGCATGCATCCGGAAAGAAGAAAAGCTTACTTCCACTGTTTTTTAAAATCACAGCTTCTAGAAGGTTTACATGATTACGTAAAAAACACGAGTTTTTAGAAAATGTGTTTTATTTCATAAATGGAATCTACAAAATATGCACATTCTACGTCATAACGACTTTCTATAGTTTGCGCATTCGTCCGGAAATAAGAAAAGCTTACTTCCACCGTTTTTTAAAATCACAGCTTCTAGAAGGTTTACATGATTTCGTAAAAAACATGAGTTTTTAGAAAATGTGTTTTATTTCATAAATGGAATCTACAAAGTATGCGAATTCTACGTCATAACGACTTTCTATAGTTTGCGCATGCGTCCAGAAATAAGAAAAGTTTACTTCCCCCGTTTTTTAAAATCACAGCTTCTAGAAGGTTTACATGATTTCTTAAAAAAAACGATTTTTTAGAAAATGTGTTTTATTTCATAAATGGAATCAACAAAGTATGCACATTCTACGTCATAACGACTTTCTATAGTTTGCGCATTCTTCCAGAAATAAGAAAAGCTTACTTCCACCGTTTTTTAAAATCACAGCTTCTAGAAGGTTTACATGATTTCGTAAAAAACACGAGTTTTTAGAATATGTGTTTTATTTCATAAATGGAATCTACAAAGTATGCACATTCTACGTCATAACGAATTTCTATAGTTTGCGCATGCGTTTGGAAATAAGAAAGGCTTACTTCCCCCGTTTTTTATAATCACAACTTCTAGAAGGTTTACATGATTTGTTAAAAAACACGAGTTTTTAGAAAATGTGTTTTATTTCATAAATGGAATCTACAAAGTCCACACATTCTACGTCATAACGACTTTCTATAGTTTGTGCATGCGTCTGGAAATAAGAAAAGCTTACTTCCCCCGTTTCCTAAAATCACAGCTTCTAGAAGGTTTACATGATTTCTTAAAAAACACTAGTTTTTAGAAAATATATTTTATTTGATCAATGGAATCAACAAAGTATGCACATTCTACGTCATAACGACTTTCTATAGTTTGAGCATGCGTCCGGAAAAAAGAAAAGGTTACTTCCACCGTTTTTTAAAATCACAGCTTCTAGAAGGTTTACATGATTTCTTAAAAAACCCGAGTTTTTTGAAAATGTTTTTTATTTGATAAATGGAATCAACAAAGTATGCACATTCTACGTCGTAACGACTTTCTATAGTTTGCGCATTCGTCCGGAAATAAGAAAAGCTTACTTCCACCGTTTTTTAAAATCACAGCTTCTAGAAGGTTTACATGATTTCTTAAAAAACACGAGTTTTTTTAAAATGTGTTTTATGTCATAAATCGAATCAACAAAGTATGCACATTCTACGTCATAACGACTTTCTATAGTTTGCGCATGCGTCCGGAAATAAGAAAAGCTTACTTCCCCCGTTTTTCAAAATCACAGCTTCTAGAAGGTTTACATGATTTCGTAAAAAACACGAGTTTTTAGAAAATGTGTTTTATTTCATAAATGGAATCTACAAAGTATGCACATTCTACGTCATAACGACTTTCTATAGTTTGCGCATGCGTCCGGAAATAAGAAAAGCTTACTTCCCCCGTTTTTTAAAATCACAGCTTCTAGAAGGTTTACATGATTTCTTAAAAAACACGAGTTTTTAGAAAATGTGTTTTATTTCATAAATGGAATCAACAAAGTATGCACATTCTACGTCATAACGACTTTCTATAGTTTGCCCATGCGTTGGAAATAAGAAAAGCTTACTTCTTCCGTTTTTTAAAATCACAGCTTCTAGAAGGTTTACATGATTTCTTAGAAAACTCGAGTTGTTAGAAAATGTGATTTATTTCATAAATGGAATCAACAAAGTATGCACATTCTACGTCATAACGACTTTCTATAGTTTGTGCATGCGTCCGGAAATAAGAAAAGCTTACATCCACCATTTTTTAAAATCAAAGCTTCTAGAATGTTAACATGATTTCTTAAAAAACACGAGTTTTTAGAAAATGTGTTTTATTTCATAAATGGAATCAACAAAGTATGCACATTCTACGTCATAACGACTTTCTATAGTTTGCGCAATCGTCCGGAAATATGAAAAGCTTACTTCCACTGTTTATTAAAATCACAGCTTCTAGAAGGTTTACATGATTTCATAAAAAACACGAGTTTTTAGAAAATGTGATTTATTTCATAAATGGAATCTACAAAGTATGCACATTCTACGTCATAACGACTTTCTTTAGTTTGCGCATGCATCCGGAAATAAGAAAAGCTTACTTCCCCCGTTTTTTAAAATCACAGCTTCTAGAAGGTTTACATGATTTCGTAAAAAACACGAGTTTTTAGAAAATGTGTTTTATTTCATAAATGGAATCTACAAATTATGCACATTCTACGTCATAACGAATTTCTATAGTTTACGCACGCATTCGGAAAGAAGAAAAGCTTACTTCCACTGTTTTTTAAAATCACAGCTTCTAGAAGGTTTACATGATTTCGTAAAAAACACGAGTTTTTAGAAAATGTGTTTTATTTCATAAATGGAATCTACAAAATATGCACATTCTACGTCATAACGACTTTCTATAGTTTGCGCATGCGTTTGGAAATAAGAAAAACTTACTTCCCCCGTTTTTTAAAATCACAGCTTCTAGAAGGTTTACATGAATTTTTTGAAAATGTGTTTTATTTCATAAATGGAATCAACAAAGTATGCACATTCTACGTCATAAGGACTTTCTATAGTTTGCGCATGCGTCCGGAAATAAGAAAAGCTTACTTCCCCCGTTTTTCAAAATCACAGCTTCTAGAAGGTTTACATGATTTCGAAAAAAACACGAGTTTTTAGAAAATGTGTTTTATTTCATAAATGGAATCTACAAAGTATGCACATTCTACGTCATAACGACTTTCTATAGTTTGCGCATTCGTCCGAAAATAAGAAAAGCTTACTTCCACCGTTTTTTAAAATCACAGCTTCTAGAAGGTTTACATGATTTCTTAAAAAACACGAGTTTTTTGAAAATGTGTTTTATTTCATAAATGGAATCAACAAAGTATGCACATTCTACGTCATAACGACTTTCTATAGTTTGCGCATGCGTCCGGAAATAAGAAAAGCTTACTTCCCCCGTTTTTCAAAATCACAGCTTCTAGAAGGTTTACATGATTTCGTAAAAAACACGACTTTTTAGAAAATGTGTTTTATTTCATAAATGGAATATACAAAGTATGCACATTCTACGTCATAACGAATTTCTATAGTTTGCGCATGCGTCCGGAAATAAGAAGAGCTTACTTCCCCCATTTTTTAAAATCACAGCTTCTAGAAGGTTTACAGGATTTCTTAAAAAACACGAGTTTTTAGAAAATGTGTTTTATTTCATAAATGGAATCAACAAAGTATGCACATTCTACGTCATAACGACTTTCTATAGTTTGCCCATGCGTTGGAAATAAGAAAAGCTTACTTCTTCCGTTTTTTAAAATCACAGCTTCTAGAAGGTTTACATGATTTCTTAAAAAACTCGAGTTGTTAGAAAATGTGATTTGTTTCATAAATGGAATCAACAAAGTATGCACATTCTACGTCATAACGACTTTCTATAGTTTTTGCATGCATCCGGAAATAAGAAAAGCTTACGTCCACCATTTTTTAAAATCAAAGCTTCTAGAATGTTAACATGATTTCTTAAAAAACACGAGTTTTTAGAAAATGTGTTTTATTCTATAAATGGAATCTACAAATTATGCACATTCTACGTCATAACGAATTTCTATAGTTTACGCGTGCATCCAGAAAGAAGAAAAGCTTACTTCCACTGTTTTTTAAAATCACAGCTTCTAGAAGGTTTACATGATTTCGTAAAAAACACGAGTTTTTAGAAAATGTGTTTTATTTCATAAATGGAATCTACAAAATATGCACATTCTACGTCATAAAGAATTTCTATAGTTTGCGCATGCGTTCGGAAATAAGAAAAGCTTACTTCCACCATTTTTTAAAATCACAGCTTTTAGAAGGTTTACATGATTTCGTAAAAAACACGAGTTTTTAGAAAATGTGTTTTATTTCATAAATGGAATCTACAAAGTATGCACATTCTACGTCATAACGACTTTCTATATTTTGCGCATGCGTCCGGAAATAAGAAAAGCTTAGTTCCCCCATTTTTTAAAATCACAGCTTCTAAAGGTTTACATGATTTCTTAAAAAACACGAGTTTTTAGAAAATGTGTTTTATTTCATAAATGGAATCAACAAAGTATGCACATTCTATGTCATAACGACTTTCTATAGTTTGTGCATGCGTTTGGAAATAAGAAAAGCTTACTTCCCCCGTTTTTTAAAATCATAGCTTCTAGAAGGTTTACATGATTTCTTAAAAAACACTAGTTTTTAGAAAATATGTTTTATTTCATAAATGGAATCAACAAAGTATGCACATTCTACGTCATAACGACTTTCTATAGTTTGCGCATGTGTCCGGAAATAAGAAAAGCTTACTTCCACCGTTTTTTAGAATCACAGCTTCTAGAAGGTTTACATGATTTCTTAAAAAACACGAGTTTTTTGAAAATGTGTTTTATTTCATAAATGGAATCAACAAAGTATGCACATTCTACGTCATAACGACTTTCTATAGTTTGCGCATTCGTCCGGAAATAAGAAAAGCTTACTTCCACCGTTTTTTAAAATCACAGCTTCTAGAAGGTTTACATGATTTCGTCAAAAACACGAGTTTTTAGAAAATGTGTTTTATTTCATAAATGGAATCTACAAAGTATAAGCATTCTACGTCATAACGACTTTCTATAGTTTGCGCATGCGTCTGGAAATAAGAAAAGCTTACTTCCCCCATTTTTAAAAATCACAGCTTCTAGAAGGTTTACATGATTTCTTAAAAAACACGAGTTTTTAGAAAATGTGTTTTATTTCATGAATGGAATCAACAAAGTATGCACATTCTACGTCATAACGACTTTCTATAGTTTGCGCATTCGTCCGGAAATAAGAAAAGCTTACTTCCACCGTTTTTTAAAATCACAGCTTCTAGAAGGTTTACATGATTTCGTAAAAAACACGAGTTTTTTGAAAATGTGTTTTATTTCATAAATGGAATCTACAAAGTATGTACATTCTACGTCATAACGACTTTCTATAGTTTGCGCATGCGTCCGGAAATAAGAAAAGCTTACTTCCCCCGTTTTTTAAAATCATAGCTTCTAGAAGGCTTACATGATTTCTTAAAAAACATGATCTTTTAGAAAATGTGTTTTATTTCATAAATGGAATCAACAAAGTATGCACATTCTACGTCATAACGACTTTCTATAGTTTGCGCATGCGTTTGGAAATAAGAAAAGCTTACTTCTCCCGTTTTTTAAAATCACAATTTCTAGAAGGTTTACATGATTTCTTAAAAAACTCGAGTTTTTAGAAAATGTGTTTTATTTCATAAATGGAATCAACAAAGTATGCACATTCTACGTCATAACGACTTTCTATAGTTTGTGCATGCGTCTGGAAATAAGAAAAGCTTACTTCCACCATTTTTTAAAATCAAAGCTTCTAGAATGTTAACATGATTTCTTAAAAAACACGAGTTTTTAGAAAATGTGTTTTATTTCATAAATGGAATCAAACAAGTATGCACATTCTACGTCATAATGACTTTCTATAGTTTGCGCAATCGTCCGGAAATAAGAAAAGCTTACTTCCACTGTTTTTTAAAATCACAGCTTCTAGAAGGTTTACATGATTTCGTAAAAAACACGAGTTTTTAGAAAATGTGTTTTATTTCATAAATGGAATCTACAAAGTATTCACATTCTACGTCATAACGACTTTCTATAGTTTGCGCATTCGTCCGGAAATAAGAAAAGCTTACTTCCACCGTTTTTTAAAATCACAGCTTCTAGAAGGTTTACATGATGTCGTAAAAAACACGAGTTTTTAGAAAATGTGTTTTATTTCATAAATGGAATCTACAAATTATGCACATTCTACGTCATAACGAATTTCTATAGTTTACGCATGCATCCGGAAAGAAAAAAAGCTTACTTCCACTGTTTTTTAAAATCACAGCTTCTAGAAGGTTTACATGATTTCGTAAAAAACACGAGTTTTTAGAAAATGTGTTTTATTTCATAAATGGAATCTACAAAATATGCACATTCTACGTCATAACGACTTTCTATAGTTTGCGCATGCGTCCGAAAATAAGAAAAGCTTACTTCCACCATTTTTTAAAATCACAGCTTCTAGAAGGTTTACATGATTTCGTAAAAAACACGAGTTTTTAGAAAATGTGTTTTATTTCATAAATGGAATCTACAAAGTATGCACATTCTACGTCATAACGACTTTCTATATTTTGCGCATGCCTTTGGAAATAAGAAAAGCTTACTTCCCCCGTTTTTTAAAATCATAGCTTCTAGAAGGTTTACATGATTTCTTAAAAAACACTAGTTTTTAAAAAATATGTTTTATTTCATAAATGGAATCAACAAAGTATGCACATTCTACGTCATAACGACTTTCTATAGTTTGCGCATGCGTCCGGAAATAAGAAAAGCTTACTTCCACCGTTTTTTAGAATCACAGCTTCTAGAAGGTTTACATGATTTCTTAAAAAACACGAGTTTTTTTAAAATGTGTTTCATTTCATAAATGGAATCAACAAAGTATGCACATTCTACGTCATAACGACTTTCTATAGTTTGCGCATTCGTCCGGAAATAAGAAAAGCTTACTTCCACCGTTTTTTAAAATCACAGCTTCTAGAAGGTTTACATGATTTCGTAAAAAACACGAGTTTTTAGAAAATGTGTTTTATTTCATAAATGGAATCTACAAAGTATGCGCATTCTACGTCATAACGACTTTCTATAGTTTGCGCATGCGTCCGGAAATAAGAAAAGCTTACTTCCCCCGTTTTTTAAAATCACAGCTTCTAGAAGGTTTACATGATTTCTTAAAAAACATGAGTTTTTAGAAAATGTGTTTTATTTCATGAATGGAATCAACAAAGTATACACATTCTACGTCATAACGACTTTCTATAGTTTGCGCATGCGTTTGGAAATAAGAAAAGCTTACTTCCACTGTTTTTTAAAATCACAACTTCTAGAAGGTTTACATGATTTCGTAAAAAACACGAGTTTTTAGAAAATGTGTTTTATTTCATAAATGAAATCTACAAAGTATGCACATTCTACGTCATAACGACTTTCTATAGTTTGCGCATGCGTCCGGAAATAAGAAAAGCTTACTTCCCCCATTTTTTAAAATCACAGCTTCTAGAAGGTTTACATGATTTCGTAAAAAACACGAGTTTTTAGAAAATGTGTTTTATTTCATAAAAGGAATCTAAGAATTATGCACATTCTACGTCATAACGAATTTCTATAGTTTACGCATGCATCCGGAAAGAAGAAAAGCTTACTTCCACTGTTTTTTAAAATCACAGCTTCTAGAAGGTTTACATGATTTCGTAAAAAACACGAGTTTTTAGAAAATGTGTTTTATTTCATAAATGGAATCTACAAAATATGCACATTCTACGTCATAACGACTTTCTATAGTTTGCGCATGCGTCCGGAAATAAGAAAAGCTTACTTCCACCGTTTTTTAAAATCACAGCTTCTAGAAGGTTTACATGATTTCGTAAAAAACACGAGTTTTTAGAATATGTGTTTTATTTCATAAATGGAATCTACAAAGTATGCACATTCTACGTCATAATGACTTTCTATAGTTTGCGCATGCGTCCGGAAATAAGAAAAGCTTACTTCCCCCGTTTTTTAAAATCACAGCTTCTAGAAGGCTTACATGATTTCTTAAAAAACACGATTTTTTAGAAAATGTGTTTTATATCATAAATGGAATCAACAAAGTATGCACATTCTACGTCATAACGACTTTCTATAGTTTGCGCATGCGTTTGGAAATAAGAAAAGCTTACTTCTTCCGTTTTTTAAAATCACAGCTTCTAGAAGGTTTACATGATTTCTTAAAAAACTCGAGTTGTTAGAAAATGTGATTTATTTCATAAATGGAATCAACAAAGTATGCACATTCTACGTCATAACGACTTTCTATAGTTTGTGCATGCGTCCGGAAATAAGAAAAGCTTACGTCCACCATTTTTTAAAATCAAAGCTTCTAGAATGTTAACATGATTTCTTAAAAAACACGAGTTTTTAGAAAATGTGTTTTATTTCATAAATGGAATCTACAAAGTATGCACATTCTACGTCATAACGACTTTCTATAGTTTGCGCATGCGTTTGGAAATAAGAAAAGCTTACTTCCCCCGTTTTTTAAAATCACAGCTTCTAGAAGGTTTACATGATTTGTTAAAAAATACGATTTTTTAGAAAATGTGTTTTATTTCATAAATGGAATCTACAAAGTACGCACATTCTACGTCATAACGACTTTCTATAGTTTGCGCATGCGTCCGGAAAAAAGAAAAGCTTACTTCCACCGTTTTTTAAAATCACAGCTTCTAGAAGGTTTACATGATTTCTTAAAAAACCGGAGTATTTTGAAAATGTTTTTTATTTGATAAATGGAATCAACAAAGTATGCACATTCTACGTCATAACGACTTTCTATAGTTTGCGCATTCGTCCGGAAATAAGAAAAGCTTACTTCCCCCGTTTTTTAAAATCACAGCTTCTAGAAGGTTTACATGATTTCGTAAAAAACACGAGTTTTTAGAAAATGTGTTTTATTTCATAAATGGAATCTACAAAGTATGCACATTCTACGTCATAACGACTTTCTATAGTTTGCGCATGTGTCCGGAAATAAGAAAAGCTTACTTCCCCCGTTTTTTAAAATCACAGCTTCTAGGAGGTTTACATGATTTCTTAAAAAACATGAGTTTTTAGAAAATGTGTTTTATTTCATCAATGGAATCAACAAAGTATGCACATTATACATCATAACGACTTTCTATAGTTTGCACATGCGTTTGGAAATAAGAAAAGCTTACTTCCCCCGTTTTTTAAAATCACAGCTACTAGAAGGTTTACATGATTTCTTAAAAAACATGAGTTTTTAGAAAATGTGTTTTATTTCATAAATGGAATCTACAAAGTACGCACATTCTACGTCATAACGACTTTCTATAGTTTGCGCATGCGTCCGGAAATAAGAAAAGCTTACTTCCCCCGTTTCCTAAAATCACAGCTTCTAGAAGGTTTACATGATTTCTTAAAAAACACTAGTTTTTAGAAAATATGTTTTATTTGATCAATGGAATCAACAAAGTATGCACATTCTACGTCATAACGACTTTCTATAGTTTGCGCATGCGTCTGGAAAAAAGTAAAGCTTACTTCCACTGTTTTTTAAAATCACAGCTTCTAGAAGGTATACATGATTTCGTAAAAAACACGAGTTTTTAGAAAATGTGTTTTATTTCATAAATGGAATCTACAAAGTATGCACATTCTACGTCATAATGACTTTCTATAGTTTGCGCATGCTTCCGGAAATAAGAAAAGCTTAATTCCCCCGTTTTTTAAAATCACAGCTTCTAGAAGGTTTACATGATTTCGTAAAAAACACGAGTTTTTAGAAAATGTGTTTTATTTCATAAATGGAATCTACAAAATATGCACATTCTACGTCATAACGACTTTCTATAGTTTGCGCATGCGTCCGAAAATAAGAAAAGCTTACTTCCACCATTTTTTAAAATCACAGCTTCTAGAAGGTTTACATGATTTCGTAAAAAACACGAGTTTTTAGAAAATGTGTTTTATTTCATAAATGGAATCTACAAAGTATGCACATTCTACGTCATAACGACTTTCTATATTTTGCGCATGCCTTTGGAAATAAGAAAAGCTTACTTCTCCCGTTTTTTAAAATCACAGCTTCTAGAAGGTATACATGATTTCGTAAAAAACACGAGTTTTTAGAAAATGTGTTTTATTTCATAAATGGAATCTACAAAGTATGCACATTCTACGTCATAATGACTTTCTATAGTTTGCGCATGCTTCCGGAAATAAGAAAAGCTTAATTCCCCCGTTTTTTAAAATCACAGCTTCTAGAAGGTTTACATGATTTCTTAAAAAACACGAGTTTTTAGAAAATGTGTTTTATTTCATAAATGGAATCTACAAAGTATGCACATTCTACGTCATAACGAGTTTCTATAGTTTGTGCATGCGTCTGGAAATAAGAAAAGCTTACTTCCACCGTTTTTTAAAATCACAACTTCTAGAAGGTTTACATGATTTCTTAAAAAACACGAGTTTTTAGAAAATGTGTTTTATTTCATAAATGGAATCTACAAAGTATGCACATTCTACATCATAACGACTTTCTATAGTTTGCGCATGCGTCCGGAAATAAGAAAAGCTTACTTCCCCCGTTTTTTAAAATCACAGCTTCTAGAAGGTTTACATGATTTCTTAAAAAACACGAGTTCTTAGAAAAGGTGTTTTATTTCATAAATCTAAGAAACAAAGTATGCACATTCTACATCATAACGACTTTCTATAGTTTGCGCATGCGTTTGGAAATAAGAAAAGCTTACTTCCCCTGTTTTTTAAAATCACAGCTTCTAGAAGGTATACATGATTTCTTAAAAGAGACGAGTTTTTAGAAAATGTGTTTTATTTCATAAATAGAATCAACAAAGTATGCACATTCTACGTCATAACGACTTTCTATAGTTTGCGCATGCGTGCGGAAATAAGAAAAGCATACTTCCACCGTTTTTTAAAATCACAGCTTCTAGAAGGTTTACATGATTTCTTAAAAAACACTAGTTTTTAGAAAATGTGTTTTATTTCATAAATGGAATCTACAAAGTATGCACATTCTACGTCATAACGACTTTCTATAGTTTGTGCATGCGTCTGGAAATAAGAAAAGCTTACTTCCACCGTTTTTTAAAATCACAGCTTCTAGAAGGTTTACATGATTTCTTAAAAAACACGAGTTTTTAGAAAATGTGTTTTATTTCATAAATGGAATATACAAAGTATGCACATTCTACATCATAACGAGTTTCTATAGTTTGCGCATGCGTCCGGAAATAAGAAAAGCTTACTTCCCCCGTTTTTTAAAATCACAGCTTCTAGAAGGTTTACATGATTTCTTAAAAAACACGAGTTTTTAGAAAATGTGTTTTATTTCATAAATGGAATCAACAAAGTATGCAAATTCTACATCATAACGACTTTCTATAGTTTACGCATGCGTTTGGAAATAAAAAAAGCTTACTTCCCTCATTTTTTAAAATCACAGCTTCTAGAAGGTTTACATGATTCCTTAAAAAACACGAGTTTTTAGAAAATGTGTTTTATTTCATAAATGGAATCTACAAAGTATGCACATTCTACATCATAACGACTTTCTATAGTTTGCGCATGCGTCCGAAAATAAGAAAAGCTTACTTCCCCCGTTTTTTAAAATCATAGCTTCTAGAAGGTTTACATGATTTCTTAAAAAACACGAGTTTTTAGAAAATGTGTTTTATTTCATAAATGGAATCAACAAAGTATGCAAATTCTACGTCATAACGACTTTCTATAGTTTACGCATGCGTTTGGAAATAAGAAAAGCTTACTTCCCCTGTTTTTTAAAATCACAGCTTCTAGAAGGTATACATGATTTCTTAAAAGAGACGAGTTTTTAGAAAATGTGTTTTATTTCATAAATAGAATCAACAAAGTATGCACATTCTACGTTATAACGACTTTCTATAGTTTGCGCATGTGTGCGGAAATAAGAAAAGCATACTTCCACCGTTTTTTAAAATCACAGCTTCTAGAAGGTTTACATGATTTCTTAAAAAACACGAGTTTTTAGAAAATGTGTTTTATTTCATAAATGGAATCTACAAAGTATGCACATTCTACGTCATAACGACTTTCTATAGTTTGCGCATGCGTCTGGAAAAAAGAAAAGCTTACTTCCACCGTTTTTTAAAATCACAGCTTCTAGAAGGTTTACATGATTTCGTAAAAAACACCAGTTTTTAGAAAATGTGTTTTATTTCATAAATGGAATCTACAAAGTATGCACATTCTACGTCATAATGACTTTCTATAGTTTGCGCATGCTTCCGGAAATAAGAAAAGCTTAATTCCCCCGTTTTTTAAAATCACAGCTTCTAGAAGGTTTACATGATTTCTTAAAAAACACGAGTTTTTAGAAAAGGTGTTTTATTTCATAAATGTAATCAACAAAGTATGCACATTCTACGTCATAACGACTTTCTATAGTTTACGCATGCATTTGGAAATAAGAAAAGCTTACTTCCCCTGTTTTTTAAAATCACAGCTTCTAGAAGGTATACATGATTTCTTAAAAGAGACGAGTTTTTAGAAAATGTGTTTTATTTGATAAATAGAATCAACAAAGTATGCACATTCTACGTTACAACGACTTTCTATAGTTTGCGCATGCGTGCGGAAATAAGAAAAGCATACTTCCACCGTTTTTTAAAATCACAGCTTCTAGAAGGTTTACATGATTTCTTAAAAAACACGAGTTTTTAGAAAATGTGTTTTATTTCATAAATGGAATCTACAAAGTATGCACATTCTACGTCATAACGACTTTCTATAGTTTGTGCATGCGTCTGGAAATAAGAAAAGCTTACTTCCACCGTTTTTTAAAATCACAGCTTCTATAAGGTTTACATGATTTCTTAAAAAACACGAGTTTTTAGAAAATGTGTTTTATTTCATAAATGGAATCTACAAAGTATGCACATTCTAGGTCATAACGACTTTCTATAGTTTGCGCATGCGTCCGGAAATAAGAAAAGCTTACTTCCCCCGTTTTTTAAAATCACAGCTTCTAGAAGGTTTACATGATTTCTTAAAAAACACGAGTTTTTAGAAAATGTGTTTTATTTCATAAATGGAATCAACAAAGTATGCAAATTCTACGTCATAACGACTTTCTATAGTTTACGCATGGGTTTGGAAATAAGAAAAGCTTACTTCCACCGTTTTTTAAAATCACAGCTTTTAGAAGGTTTACATGATTTCTTAAAAAACACGAGTTTTTAGAAAATGTGTTTTATTTCATAAATGGAATCTACAAAGTATGCACATTCTACATCATAACGACTTTCTATAGTTTGCGCATGCGTCCGAAAATAAGAAAAGCTTACTTCCCCCGTTTTTTAAAATCATAGCTTCTAGAAGGTTTACATGATTTCTTAAAAAACACGAGTTTTTAGGAAATGTGTTTTATTTCATAAATGGAATCAACAAAGTATGCAAATTCTACGTCATAACGACTTTCTATAGTTTACGCATGCGTTTGGAAATAAGAAAAGCTTACTTCCCCCGTTTTTTAAAATCACACCTTCTAGAAGGTTTACATGATTCCTTAAAAAACACGAGTTTTTAGAAAATGTGTTTTATTTCATAAATGGAATCAACAAACTATGCACATTCTACGTCATAACGACTTTCTATAGTTTGCGCATGCGGCCGGCAATAAGAAAAGCTTACTTCCACCGTTTTTTAAAATCACAGCTTCTAGAAGGTTTACATGATTTCGTAAAAAACACAAGTTTTTAGAAAATGTGTTTTATTTCATAAATGGAATCTACAAAGTATGCACATTCTAGGTGATAACGACTTTCTATAGTTTGCGCATGCGTCCGGAAATATGAAAAGCTTACTTCCACCGTTTTTTAAAATCACAGCTTCTAGAAGATTTACATGATTTCGTAAAAAACACGAGTTTTTAGAAAATGTGTTTTATTTCATAAATGGAATCTACAAAGTAGGCACATTCTACGTCATAATGACTTTCTATAGTTTGCGCATGCTTCCGAAAATAAGAAAAGCTTAATTCCCCCGTTTTTTAAAATCACAGCTTCTAGAAGGTTTACATGATTTCTTAACAAACACGAGTTTTCAGAAAATGTATTTTATTTCATAAATGGAATCAACAAAGTATGCACATTCTACGTGATAATGACTTTCTATAGTTTGCGCATGCGTTTGGAAATAAGAAAAGCTTACTTCCCCCGTTTTTTAAAATCACAGCTTCTAGAAGGTTTACATGATTTCTTAAAAAACACGAGTTTTTAGAAAATATCTTTTATGTCATAAATGGAATCAACAAAGTATGCACATTCTACGTCATAACGACTTTCTATAGTTTGCGCATGCGTCCGGAAATAAGAAAAGCTTACTTCCACCGTTTTTTTAAATCACAGCTTCTAGAAGGTTTACATGATTTCGTAAAAAACGCGAGTTTTTAGAAAATGTGTTTTATTTCATAAATGGAATCTACAAAGTATGCACATTCTACGTCATAAAGACTTTCTATAGTTTGCGCATGCGTCCGGAAATAAGAAAAGCTTACTTCCACCGTTTTTTAAAATCACAGCTTCTAGAAGGTTTACATGATTTCGTAAAAAACACGAGTTTTTAGAAAATGTGTTTTATTTCATAAATGGAATCTACAAAGTATGCACATTCTACGTCATAATGACTTTCTATAGTTTGCGCATGCTTCCGGAAATAAGAAAAGCTTAATTCCCCCGTTTTTTAAAATCACAGCTTCTAGAAGGTTTACATGATTTCTTAAAAAACATGAGTTTTTAGAAAATGTATTTTATTTCATAAATGGAATCAACAAAGTATGCACATTCTATGTAATAACAACTTTCGATAGTTTGCGCATGCGTTTGGAAATAAGAAAAGCTTACTTCCCCCGTTTTTTAAAATCACAGCTTCTAGAAGGTTTACATGATTTCTTAAAAAACACGAGTTTTTAGAAAAGGTGTTTTATTTCATAAATGTAATCAACAAAGTATGCACATTCTACATCATAACGACTTTCTATAGTTTGCGCATGCGTTTGGAAATAAGAAAAGCTTACTTCCCCTGTTTTTTAAAATCACAGCTTCTAGAAGGTATACATGATTTCTTAAAAGAGACGAGTTTTTAGAAAATGTGTTTTATTTCATAAATAGAATCAACAAAGTATGCACATTCTACGTCATAACGACTTTCTATAGTTTGCGCATGCGTGCGGAAATAAGAAAAGCATACTTCCACCGTTTTTTAAAATCACGGCTTCTAGAAGGTTTACATGATTTCTTAAAAAACATGAGTTTTTAGAAAATGTATTTTATTTCATAAATGGAATCTACAAAGTATGCACATTCTACGTCATAACGACTTTCTATAGTTTGTGCATGCGTCTGGAAATAAGAAAAGCTTACTTCCACCGTTTTTTAAAATCACAGCTTCTAGAAGGTTTACATGATTTCTTAAAAAACACGAGTTTTTAGAAAATGTGTTTTATTTCATAAATGGAATCTACAAACTATGCACATTCTACATCATAACGACTTTCTATAGTTTGCGCATGCGTCCAGAAATAAGAAGAGCTTACTTCCCCCATTTTTTAAAATCACAACTTCTAGAAGGTTTACATGATTTCTTAAAAAACACGAGTTTTTAGAAAATGTGTTTTATTTCATAAATGGAATCAACAAAGTATGCAAATTCTACGACATAACGACTTTCTATAGTTTACGCATGCGTTTGGAAATAAGAAAAGCTTACTTCCCTCGTTTTTTAAAATCACAGCTTCTAGAAGGTTTACATGATTTCTTAAAAAACACGAGTTTTTAGAAAATGTGTTTTATTTCATAAATGGAATCTACAAAGTATGCACATTCTACATCATAACGACTTTCTATAGTTTGCGCATGCGTCCGGAAATAAGAAAAGCTTACTTCCACCGTTTTTTAAAATCACAGCTTCTAGAAGGTTTACATGATTTCGTAAAAAACATGAGTTTTTAGAAAATGTGTTTTATTTCATAAATGGAATCAAACAAGTATGCACATTCTACGTCATAATGACTTTCTATAGTTTGCGCAATCGTCCGGAAATAAGAAAAGCTTACTTCCCCTGTTTTTTAAAATCACAGCTTCTAGAAGGTTTACATGATTTCTTAAAAAATACGAGTTTTTAGAAAATGTGTTTTATTTCATAAATGGAATCAACAAAGTATGCACATTCTACGTCATAACGACTTTCTATAGTTTGCGCATGCGTCCGGAAATAAGAAAAGCTTACTTCCCCTGTTTTTTAAAATCACAGCTTCTAGAAGGTTTACATGATTTCTTAAAAAATACGAGTTTTTAGAAAATGTGTTTTATTTCATAAATGGAATCAACAAAGTATGCACATTCTACGTCATAACGACTTTCTATAGTTTGCGCATGCGTCCGGAAATAAGAAAAGCTTACTTCCCCCGTTTTTTAGAATCACAGCTTCTAGAAGGTTTACATGATTTCTTAAAAAACACGAGTTTTTAGAAAAGGTGTTTTATTTCATAAATGCAATCAACAAAGTATGCACATTCTACATCATAACGACTTTCTATAGTTTGCGCATGCGTCCGGAAATAAGAAAAGCTTACTTCCACCGTTTTTTAAAATCACAGCTTCTAGAAGGTTTACATGATTTCGTAAAAAACACGAGTTTTTAGAAAATGTGTTTTATTTCATAAATGGAATCTACAAAGTATGCACATTCTAGGTCATAACGACTTTCTATAGTTTGCGCATGCGTCCGGAAATAAGAAAAGCTTACTTCCCCCGTTTTTTAAAATCACAGCTTCTAGAAGGTTTACATGATTTCTTAAAAAACACGAGTTTTTAGAAAATGTGTTTTATTTCATAAATTGAATCAACAAAGTATGCAAATTCTACGTCATAACGACTTTCTATAGTTTACGCATGCGTTTGGAAATAAGAAAAGCTTACTTCCACCGTTTTTTAAAATCACAGCTTCTAGAAGGTTTACATGATTTCTTAAAAAACACGAGTTTTTAGAAAATGTGTTTTATTTCATATATGGAATCAACAAAGTATGCAAATTCTACGTCATAACGACTTTCTATAGTTTACGCATGCGTTTGGAAATAAGAAAAGCTTAGTTCCCCCGTTTTTTAAAATCATAGCTTCTAGAAGGTTTGCATGATTCCTTAAAAAACACGAGTTTTTAGAAAATGTTTTTTATTTCATAAATGGAATCAACAAAGTATGCACATTCTACGTCATAACGACTTTCTATAGTTTGCGCATGCGTCAGGAAATAAGAAAAGCTTACTTCCACCGTTTTTTAAAATCACAGCTTCTAGAAGGTTTACATGATTTCGTAAAAAACACGAGTTTTTAGAAAATGTGTTTTATTTCATAAATGGAATCTACAAAGTATGCACATTCTAGGTGATAACGACTTTCTATAGTTTGCACATGCGTCTGGAAATAAGAAAAGCTTACTTCCACCGTTTTTTAAAATCACAGCTTCTAGAAGATTTACATGATTTCGTAAAAAACACGAGTTTTTAGAAAATGTGGTTTATTTCATAAATGGAATCTACAAAGTATGCACATTCTACGTCATAATGACTTTCTATAGTTTGCGCATGCTTCCGGAAATAAGAAAAGCATAATTCCCCCGTTTTTTAAAATCACAGCGTCTAGAAGGTTTACATGATTTCTTAAAAAATACGAGTTTTTAGAAAATGTGTTTTATTTCATAAATGGAATCAACAAAGTATGCACATTCTACGTCATAACGACTTTCTATAGTTTGCGCATGCGTCCGGAAATAAGAAAAGCTTACTTCCCCCGTTTTTTAAAATCACAGCTTCTAGAAGGTTTACATGATTTCTTAAAAAACACGATTTTTTAGAAAAGGTGTTTTATTTCATAAATGTAATCAACAAAGTATGCACATTCTACATCATAACGACTTTCTATAGTTTGCGCATGCGTCCGGAAATAAGAAAAGCTTACTTCCACCGTTTTTTAAAATCACAGCTTCTAGAAGGTTTACATGATTTCGTAAAAAACACGAGTTTTTAGAAAATGTGTTTTATTTCATAAATGGAATCAAACAAGTATGCACATTCTACGTCATAATGACTTTCTATAGTTTGCGCAATCGTCCGGAAATAAGAAAAGCTTACTTCCACTGTTTTTTAAAATCACAGCTTCTAGAAGGTTTACATGATTTCGTAAAAAACACGAGTTTTTAGAAAATGTGTTTTATTTCATAAATGGAATCTACAAAGTATGCACATTCTACGTCATAACGACTTTCTATAGTTTGCGCATTCGTCCGGAAATAAGAAAAGCTTATTTCTACCGTTTTTTAAAATCACAGCTTCTAGAAGGTTTACATGATGTCGTAAAAAACACGAGTTTTTAGAAAATGTGTTTTATTTCATAAATGGAATCTACAAATTATGCACATTCTACGTCATAACGAATTTCTATAGTTTACGCATGCATCCGGAAAGAAGAAAAGCTTACTTCCACTGTTTTTTAAAATCACAGCTTCTAGAAGGTTTACATGATTTCGTAAAAAACACGAGTTTTTAGAAAATGTGTTTTATTTCATAAATGGAATCTACAAAATATGCACATTCTACGTCATAACGACTTTCTATAGTTTGCGCATGCGTTCGAAAATAAGAAAAGCTTACTTCCACCATTTTTTAAAATCACAGCTTCTAGAAGGTTTACATGATTTCGTAAAAAACACGAGTTTTTAGAAAATGTGTTTTATTTCATAAATGGAATCTACAAAGTATGCACATTCTACGTCATAACGACTTTCTATATTTTGCGCATGCCTCTGGAAATAAGAAAAGCTTACTTCCCCCGTTTTTTAAAATCATAGCTTCTAGAAGGTTTACATGATTTCTTAAAAAACACTAGTTTTTAAAAAATATGTTTTATTTCATAAATGGAATCAACAAAGTATGCACATTCTACGTCATAACGACTTTCTATAGTTTGCGCATGCGTCCGGAAATAAAAAAAGCTTACTTCCACCGTTTTTTAGAATCACAGCTTCTAGAAGGTTTACATGATTTCTTAAAAAACACGAGTTTTTTGAAAATGTGTTTTATTTCATAAATAGAATCAACAAAGTATGCACATTCTACGTCATAACGACTTTCTATAGTTTGCGCATTCGTCCGGAAATAAGAAAAGCTTACTTCCACCGTTTTTTAAAATCACAGCTTCTAGAAGGTTTACATGATTTCGTAAAAAACACGAGTTTTTAGAAAATGTGTTTTATTTCATAAATGGAATCTACAAAGTATGCGCATTCTACGTCATAACGACTTTCTATAGTTTGCGCATGCGTCCGGAAATAAGAAAAGCTTACTTCCCCCGTTTTTTAAAATCACAGCTTCTAGAAGGTTTACATGATTTCTTAAAAAAAATGAGTTTTTAGAAAATGTGTTTTATTTCATGAATGGAATCAACAAAGTATACACATTCTACATCATAACGACTTTCTATAGTTTGCGCATGCGTTTGGAAATAAGAAAAGCTTACTTCCACTGTTTTTTAAAATCACAACTTCTAGAAGGTTTACATCATTTCGTAAAAAACACGAGTTTTTAGAAAATGTGTTTTATTTCATAAATGAAATCTACAAAGTATGCACATTCTATGTCATAACGACTTTCTATAGTTTGCGCATGCATCCGGAAATAAGAAAAGCTTACTTCCCCCATTTTTTAAAATCACAGCTTCTAGAAGGTTTACATGATTTCGTAAAAAACACGAGTTTTTAGAAAATGTGTTTTATTTCATAAATGGAATCTACAAATTATGCACATTCTACGTCATAACGAATTTCTATAGTTTACGCATGCATCCGGAAAGAAGAAAATCTTACTTCCACTGTTTTTTAAAATCACGGCTTCTAGAAGGTTTACATGATTTCGTAAAAAACACGAGTTTTTAGAAAATGTGTTTTATTTCATAAATGGAATCTACAAAATATGCACATTCTACGTCATAACGACTTTCTATAGTTTGCGCATGCGTCCGGAAATAAGAAAAGCTTACTTCCACCGTTTTTTTAAAATCACAGCTTCTAGAAGGTTTACATGATTTCGTAAAAAACACGAGTTTTTAGAATATGTGTTTTATTTCATAAATGGAATCTACAAAGTATGCACATTCTACGTCATAATGACTTTCTATAGTTTGCGCATGCGTCCGGAAATAAGAAAAGCTTACTTCCCCCGTTTTTTAAAATCACAGCTTCTAGAAGGCTTACATGATTTCTTAAAAAACACGATTTTTTAGAAAATGTGTTTTATATCATAAATGGAATCAACAAAGTATGCAAATTCTACGTCATAACGACTTTCTATAGTTTGCGCATGCGTTTGGAAATAAGAAAAGCTTACTTCTTCCGTTTTTTAAAATCACAGCTTCTAGAAGGTTTACATGATTTCTTAAAAAACTCGAGTTGTTAGAAAATGTGATTTATTTCATAAATGGAATCAACAAAGTATGCACATTCTACGTCATAACGACTTTCTATAGTTTGTGCATGCGTCCGGAAATAAGAAAAGCTTACGTCCACCATTTTTTAAAATCAAAGCTTCTAGAATGTTAACATGATTTCTTAAAAAACACGAGTTTTTAGAAAATGTGTTTTATTTCATAAATGGAATCTACAAAGTATGCACATTCTACGTCATAACGACTTTCTATAGTTTGCGCATGCGTTTGGAAATAAGAAAAGCTTACTTCCCCCGTTTTTTAAAATCACAGCTTCTAGAAGGTTTACATGATTTGTTAAAAAATACGAGTTTTTAGAAAACGTGTTTTATTTCATAAATGGAATCTACAAAGTACGCACATTCTACGTCATAACGACTTTCTATAGTTTGCGCATGCGTCCGGAAATAAGAAAAGCTTACTTCCCCTGTTTCCTAAAATCACAGCTTCTAGAAGGTTTACATGATTTCTTAAAAAACACTAGTTTTTAGAAAAATGTTTTATTTGATCAATGGAATCAACAAAGTATGCACATTCTACGTCATAACGACTTTCTATAGTTTGTGCATGCGTCTGGAAATAAGAAAAGCTTACTTCCACCGTTTTTTAAAATCACAGCTTCTAGAAGGTTTACATGATTTCTTAAAAAACACGAGTTTTTAGAAAATGTGTTTTATTTCATAAATGGAATCTACAAAGTATGCACATTCTACATCATAACGAGTTTCTATAGTTTGCGCATGCGTCCGGAAATAAGAAAAGCTTACTTCCCCCGTTTTTTAAAATCACAGCTTCTAGAAGGTTTACATGATTTCTTAAAAAACACGAGTTTTTAGAAAATGTGTTTTATTTCATAAATAGAATCAACAAAGTATGCAAATTCTACATCATAACGACTTTCTATAGTTTACGCATGCGTTTGGAAATAAAAAAAGCTTACTTCCCTCATTTTTTAAAATCACAGCTTCTAGAAGGTTTACATGATTCCTTAAAAAACACGAGTTCTTAGAAAATGTGTTTTATTTCATAAATGGAATCAACAAAGTATGCACATTCTACATCATAACGACTTTCTATAGTTTGTGCATGCGTCCGGAAATAGGAAAAGCTTACTTCCACCGTTTTTTAAAATCACAGCTTCTAGAAGGTTTACATGATTTCGTAAAAAACACGAGTTTTTAGAAAATGTGTTTTATTTCATAAATGGAATCTACAAAGTATGCACATTCTAGGTCATAACGACTTTCTATAGTTTGCGCATGCGTCCAGAAATAAGAAAAGCTTACTTCCCCCGTTTTTTAAAATCACAGCTTCTAGAAGGTTTACATGATTTCTTAAAAAACACGAGTTTTTAGAAAATGTGTTTTATTTCATAAATTGAATCAACAAAGTATGCAAATTCTACGTCATAACGACTTTCTATAGTTTACGCATGCGTTTGGAAATAAGAAAAGCTTACTTCCACCGTTTTTTAAAATCACAGCTTCTAGAAGGTTTACATGATTTCTTAAAAAACACGAGTTTTTAGAAAATGTGTTTTATTTCATAAATGGAATCTACAAAGTATGCACATTCTACGTCATAACGACTTTCTATAGTTTGCGCATGCGTCTGGAAATAAGAAAAGCTTACTTCCCCCGTTTTTTAAAATCACAGCTTCTAGAAGGTTTACATGATTTCTTAAAAAACACGAGTTTTTAGAAAATGTGTTTTATTTCATAAATGGAATCAACAAAGTATGCAAATTCTACGTCATAACGACTTTCTATAGTTTACGCATGCGTTTGGAAATAAGAAAAGCTTACTTCCCCCGTTTTTTAAAATCACAGCTTCTAGAAGGTTTACATGATTCCTTAAAAAACACGAGTTTTTAGAAAATGTGTTTTATTTCATAAATGGAATCAACAAAGTATGCACATTCTACGTCATAACGACTTTCTATAGTTTGCGCATGCGTCCGGAAATAAGAAAAGCCTACTTCCACCGTTTTTTAAAATCACAGCTTCTAGAAGGTTTACATGATTTCATAAAAAACATGAGTTTTTAGAAAATGTGTTTTATTTCATAAATGGAATCTACAAAGTATGCACATTCTAGGTGATAACGACTTTCTATAGTTTGCGCATGCGTCCGGAAATAAGAAAAGCTTACTTCCACCGTTTTTTAAAATCACAGCTTCTAGAAGATTTACATGATTTCGTAAAAAACACGAGTTTTTAGAAAATGTGTTTTATTTCATAAATGGAATCTACAAAGTATGCACATTATACGTCATAATGACTTTCTATAGTTTGCGCATGCTTCCGGAAATAAGAAAAGCATAATTCCCCCCGTTTTTTAAAATCACAGCTTCTAGAAGGTTTACATGATTTCTTAAAAAACGCGAGTTTTTAGAAAATGTATTTTATTTCATAAATGGAATTAACAAAGTATGCACATTCTACGTGATAATGACTTTCTATAGTTTGCGCATGCGTTTGGAAATAAGAAAAGCTTACTTTCCCCGTTTTTTAAAATCACAGCTTCTAGAAGGTTTACATGATTTCTTAAAAAACACGAGTTTTTAGAAAAGGTGTTTTATTTCATAAATGCAATCAACAAAGTATGCACATTCTACATCATAACGACTTTCTATAGGTTGCGCATGCGCTTGGAAATAAGAAAAGCTTACTTCCCCTGTTTTTTAAAATCACAGCTTCTAGAAGGTATACATGATTTCTTAAAAAACACGAGTTTTTAGAAAATGTGTTTTATTTCATAAATAGAATCAACAAAGTATGCACATTCTACGTCATAACGACTTTCTATAGTTTGCGCATGCGTGCGGAAATAAGAAAAGCATACTTCCACCGTTTTTTTAAAATCACAGCTTCGAGAAGGTTTACATGATTTCTTAAAAAACACGAGTTTTTAGAAAATGTGTTTTATTTCATAAATGGAATCAACAAAGTATGCACATTCTACGTCATAACGACTTTCTATAGTTTGTGCATGCGTCTGGAAATAAGAAAAGCTTACTTCCACCGTTTTTTAAAATCACAGCTTCTAGAAGGTTTACATGATTTCTTAAAAAACATGAGTTTTTAGAAAATGTATTTTATTTCATAAATGGAATCAACAAAGTATGCACATTCTATGTGATAATGACTTTCTATAGTTTGCGCATGCGTTTGGAAATAAGAAAAGCTTACTTCCCCCGTTTTTTAAAATCACAGCTTCTAGAAGGTTTACATGATTCCTTAAAAAACACGAGTTTTTAGAAAATGTGTTTTATTTCATAAATGGAATCAACAAAGTATGCACATTCTACATCATAACGACTTTCTATAGTTTGTGCATGCGTCCGGAAATAAGAAAAGCTTACTTCCACCATTTTTTAAAATCACAGCTTCTAGAAGGTTTACATGATTTCGTAAAAAACACGAGTTTTTAGAAAATGTGTTTTATTTCATAAATGGAATCTACAAAGTATGCACATTCTAGGTCATAACGACTTTCTATAGTTTGCGCATGCGTCCAGAAATAAGAAAAGCTTACTTCCCCCATTTTTTAAAATCACAGCTTCTAGAAGGTTTACATGATTTCTTAAAAAACACGAGTTTTTAGAAAATGTGTTTTATTTCATAAATTGAATCAACAAAGTATGCAAATTCTACGTCATAACGAATTTCTATAGTTTACGCATGCGTTTGGAAATAAGAAAAGCTTACTTCCACCGTTTTTTAAAATCACAGCTTCTAGAAGGTTTACATGATTTCTTAAAAAACACGAGTTTTTAGAAAATGTGTTTTATTTCATAAATGGAATCTACAAAGTATGCACATTCTACGTCATAACGACTTTCTATAGTTTGCGCATGCGTCTGGAAATAAGAAAAGCTTACTTCCCCCGTTTTTTAAAATCACAGCTTCTAGAAGGTTTACATGATTTCTTAAAAAACACGAGTTTTTAGAAAATGTGTTTTATTTCATAAATGGAATCAACAAAGTATGCAAATTCTACGTCATAACGACTTTCTATAGTTTACGCATGCGTTTGGAAATAAGAAAAGCTTACTTCCCCCGTTTTTTAAAATCACAGCTTCTAGAAGGTTTACATGATTCCTTAAAAAACACGAGTTTTTAGAAAATGTGTTTTATTTCATAAATGGAATCAACAAAGTATGCACATTCTACGTCATAACGACTTTCTATAGTTTGCGCATGCGTCCGGAAATAAGAAAAGCTTACTTCCACCGTTTTTTAAAATCACAGCTTCTAGAAGGTTTACATGATTTCATAAAAAACATGAGTTTTTAGAAAATGTGTTTTATTTCATAAATGGAATCTACAAAGTATGCACATTCTAGGTGATAACGACTTTCTATAGTTTGCGCATGCGTCCGGAAATAAGAAAAGCTTACTTCCACCGTTTTTTAAAATCACAGCTTCTAGAAGATTTACATGATTTCGTAAAAAACACGAGTTTTTAGAAAATGTGTTTTATTTCATAAATGGAATCTACAAAGTATGCACATTCTACGTCATAATGACTTCCTATAGTTTGCGCATGCTTCCGGAAATAAGAAAAGCATAATTCCCCCGTTTTTTAAAATCACAGCTTCTAGAAGGTTTACATGATTTCTTAAAAAACACGAGTTTTTAGAAAATGTATTTTATTTCATAAATGGAATTAACAAAGTATGCACATTCTACATCATAACGACTTTCTATAGGTTGCGCATGCGCTTGGAAATAAGAAAAGCTTACTTCCCCTGTTTTTTAAAATCACAGCTTCTAGAAGGTATACATGATTTCTTAAAAAACACGAGTTTTTAGAAAATGTGTTTTATTTCATAAATAGAATCAACAAAGTATGCACATTCTACGTCATAACGACTTTCTATAGTTTGCGCATGCGTGCGGAAATAAGAAAAGCATACTTCCACCGTTTTTTAAAATCACAGCTTCGAGAAGGTTTACATGATTTCTTAAAAAACACGAGTTTTTAGAAAATGTGTTTTATTTCATAAATGGAATCAACAAAGTATGCACATTCTACGTCATAACAACTTTCTATAGTTTGTGCATGCGTCTGGAAATAAGAAAAGCTTACTTCCACCGTTTTTTAAAATCACAGCTTCTAGAAGGTTTACATGATTTCTTAAAAAACATGAGTTTTTAGAAAATGTATTTTATTTCATAAATGGAATCAACAAAGTATGCACATTCTATGTGATAATGACTTTCTATAGTTTGCGCATGCGTTTGGAAATAAGAAAAGCTTACTTCCCCCATTTTTTAAAATCACAGCTTCTAGAAGGTTTACATGATTCCTTAAAAAACACGAGTTTTTAGAAAATGTGTTTTATTTCATAAATGGAATCAACAAAGTATGCACATTCTACATCATAACGACTTTCTATAGTTTGCGCATGCGTCCGCAAATAAGAAAAGCTTACTTCCCCCGTTTTTTAAAATCACAGCTTCTAGAAGGTTTACATGATTCCTTAAAAAACACGAGTTTTTAGAAAATGTGTTTTATTTCATAAATGGAATCAACAAAGTATGCACATTCTACGTCATAACGACTTTCTATAGTTTGCGCATGCGTCCGGAAATAAGAAAAGCTTACTTCCACCGTTTTTTAAAATCACAGCTTCTAGAAGGTTTACATGATTTCATAAAAAACATGAATTTTTAGAAAATGTGTTTTATTTCATAAATGGAATCTACAAAGTATGCACATTCTAGGTGATAACGACTTTCTATAGTTTGCGCATGCGTCCGGAAATAAGAAAAGCTTACTTCCACCGTTTTTTAAAATCACAGCTTCTAGAAGATTTATATGATTTCGTAAAAAACACGAGTTTTTAGAAAATGTGTTTTATTTCATAAATGGAATCTACAAAGTATGCACATTCTACGTCATAATGACTTCCTATAGTTTGCGCATGCTTCCGGAAATAAGAAAAGCATAATTCCCCCGTTTTTTAAAATCATAGCTTCTAGAAGGTTTACATGATTTCTTAAAAAACACGAGTTTTTAGAAAATGTATTTTATTTCATAAATGGAATTAACAAAGTATGCACATTCTACATCATAACGACTTTCTATAGGTTGCGCATGCGCTTGGAAATAAGAAAAGCTTACTTCCCCTGTTTTTTAAAATCACAGCTTCTAGAAGGTATACATGATTTCTTAAAAAACACGAGTTTTTAGAAAATGTGTTTTATTTCATAAATAGAATCAACAAAGTATGCACATTCTACGTCATAACGACTTTCTATAGTTTGCGCATGCGTGCGGAAATAAGAAAAGCATACTTCCACCGTTTTTTAAAATCACAGCTTCGAGAAGGTTTACATGATTTCTTAAAAAACACGAGTTTTTAGAAAATGTGTTTTATTTCATAAATAGAATCAACAAAGTATGCACATTCTACGTCATAACGACTTTCTATAGTTTGCGCATGCGTGCGGAAATAAGAAAAGCATACTTCCACCGTTTTTTAAAATCACAGCTTCGAGAAGGTTTACATGATTTCTTAAAAAACACGAGTTTTTAGAAAATGTGTTTTATTTCATAAATGGAATCAACAAAGTATGCACATTCTACGTCATAACAACTTTCTATAGTTTGTGCATGCGTCTGGAAATAAGAAAAGCTTACTTCCACCGTTTTTTAAAATCACAGCTTCTAGAAGGTTTACATGATTTCTTAAAAAACATGAGTTTTTAGAAAATGTATTTTATTTCATAAATGGAATCAACAAAGTATGCACATTCTATGTGATAATGACTTTCTATAGTTTGCGCATGCGTTTGGAAATAAGAAAAGCTTACTTCCCCCATTTTTTAAAATCACAGCTTCTAGAAGGTTTACATGATTCCTTAAAAAACACGAGTTTTTAGAAAATGTGTTTTATTTCATAAATGGAATCAACAAAGTATGCACATTCTACATCATAACGACTTTCTATAGTTTGCGCATGCGTCCGCAAATAAGAAAAGCTTACTTCCCCCCGTTTTTTTAAAATCACAGCTTCTAGAAGGTTTACATGATTCCTTAAAAAACACGAGTTTTTAGAAAATGTGTTTTATTTCATAAATGGAATCAACAAAGTATGCACATTCTACGTCATAACGACTTTCTATAGTTTGCGCATGCGTCCGGAAATAAGAAAAGCTTACTTCCACCGTTTTTTAAAATCACAGCTTCTAGAAGGTTTACATGATTTCATAAAAAACATGAATTTTTAGAAAATGTGTTTTATTTCATAAATGGAATCTACAAAGTATGCACATTCTAGGTGATAACGACTTTCTATAGTTTGCGCATGCGTCCGGAAATAAGAAAAGATTACTTCCACCGTTTTTTAAAATCACAGCTTCTAGAAGATTTACATGATTTCGTAAAAAACACGAGTTTTTAGAAAATGTGTTTTATTTCATAAATGGAATCTACAAAGTATGCACATTCTACGTCATAATGACTTCCTATAGTTTGCGCATGCTTCCGGAAATAAGAAAAGCATAATTCCCCCCGTTTTTTAAAATCATAGCTTCTAGAAGGTTTACATGATTTCTTAAAAAACACGAGTTTTTAGAAAATGTATTTTATTTCATAAATGGAATTAACAAAGTATGCACATTCTACATCATAACGACTTTCTATAGGTTGCGCATGCGCTTGGAAATAAGAAAAGCTTACTTCCCCTGTTTTTTAAAATCACAGCTTCTAGAAGGTATACATGATTTCTTAAAAAACACGAGTTTTTAGAAAATGTGTTTTATTTCATAAATAGAATCAACAAAGTATGCACATTCTACGTCATAACGACTTTCTATAGTTTGCGCATGCGTGCGGAAATAAGAAAAGCATACTTCCACCCGTTTTTTAAAATCACAGCTTCGAGAAGGTTTACATGATTTCTTAAAAAACACGAGTTTTTAGAAAATGTGTTTTATTTCATAAATGGAATCAACAAAGTATGCACATTCTACGTCATAACAACTTTCTATAGTTTGTGCATGCGTCTGGAAATAAGAAAAGCTTACTTCCACCGTTTTTTAAAATCACAGCTTCTAGAAGGTTTACATGATTTCTTAAAAAACATGAGTTTTTAGAAAATGTATTTTATTTCATAAATGGAATCAACAAAGTATGCACATTCTATGTGATAATGACTTTCTATAGTTTGCGCATGCGTTTGGAAATAAGAAAAGCTTACTTCCCCCGTTTTTTAAAATCACAGCTTCTAGAAGGTTTACATGATTCCTTAAAAAACACGAGTTTTTAGAAAATGTGTTTTATTTCATAAATGGAATCAACAAAGTATGCACATTCTACATCATAACGACTTTCTATAGTTTGCGCATGCGTCCGCAAATAAGAAAAGCTTACTTCCCCCGTTTTTTAAAATCACAGCTTCTAGAAGGTTTACATGATTCCTTAAAAAACACGAGTTTTTAGAAAATGTGTTTTATTTCATAAATGGAATCAACAAAGTATGCACATTCTACGTCATAACGACTTTCTATAGTTTGCGCATGCGTCCGGAAATAAGAAAAGCTTACTTCCACCGTTTTTTAAAATCACAGCTTCTAGAAGGTTTACATGATTTCATAAAAAACATGAGTTTTTAGAAAATGTGTTTTATTTCATAAATGGAATCTACAAAGTATGCACATTCTAGGTGATAACGACTTTCTATAGTTTGCGCATGCGTCCGGAAATAAGAAAAGCTTACTTCCACCGTTTTTTAAAATCACAGCTTCTAGAAGATTTACATGATTTCGTAAAAAACACGAGTTTTTAGAAAATGTGTTTTATTTCATAAATGGAATCTACAAAGTATGCACATTCTACGTCATAATGACTTCCTATAGTTTGCGCATGCTTCCGGAAATAAGAAAAGCATAATTCCCCCGTTTTTTAAAATCACAGCTTCTAGAAGGTTTACATGATTTCTTAAAAAACACGAGTTTTTAGAAAATGTATTTTATTTCATAAATGGAATTAACAAAGTATGCACATTCTACATCATAACGACTTTCTATAGGTTGCGCATGCGCTTGGAAATAAGAAAAGCTTACTTCCCCTGTTTTTTAAAATCACAGCTTCTAGAAGGTATACATGATTTCTTAAAAAACACGAGTTTTTAGAAAATGTCTTTTATTTCATAAATAGAATCAACAAAGTATGCACATTCTACGTCATAACGACTTTCTATAGTTTGCGCATGCGTGCGGAAATAAGAAAAGCATACTTCCACCGTTTTTTAAAATCACAGCTTCGAGAAGGTTTACATGATTTCTTAAAAAACACGAGTTTTTAGAAAATGTGTTTTATTTCATAAATGGAATCAACAAAGTATGCACATTCTACGTCATAACAACTTTCTATAGTTTGTGCATGCGTCTGGAAATAAGAAAAGCTTACTTCCACCGTTTTTTAAAATCACAGCTTCTAGAAGGTTTACATGATTTCTTAAAAAACATGAGTTTTTAGAAAATGTATTTTATTTCATAAATGGAATCAACAAAGTATGCACATTCTATGTGATAATGACTTTCTATAGTTTGCGCATGCGTCCGCAAATAAGAAAAGCTTACTTCCCCCGTTTTTTAAAATCACAGCTTCTAGAAGGTTTACATGATTCCTTAAAAAACACGAGTTTTTAGAAAATGTGTTTTATTTCATAAATGGAATCAACAAACTATGCACATTCTACGTCATAACGACTTTCTATAGTTTGCGCATGTGTCCGGCAATAAGAAAAGCTTACTTCCACCGTTTTTTAAAATCACAGCTTCTAGAAGGTTTACATGATTTCGTAAAAAACACGAGTTTTTAGAAAATGTGTTTTATTTCATAAATGGAATCTACAAAGTATGCACATTCTAGGTGATAACGACTTTCTATAGTTTGCGCATGCGTCCGCAAATAAGAAAAGCTTACTTCCACCGTTTTTTAAAATCACAGCTTCTAGAAGATTTACATGATTTCGTAAAAAACACGAGTTTTTAGAAAATGTGTTTTATTTCATAAATGGAATCTACAAAGTATGCACATTCTACGTCATAATGACTTTCTATAGTTTGCGCATGCTTCCGGAAATAAGAAAAGCATAATTCCCCCGTTTTTTAAAATCACAGCTTCTAGAAGGTTTACATGATTTCTTAAAAAATACGAGTTTTTAGAAAATGTGTTTTATTTCATAAATGGAATCAACAAAGTATGCACATTCTACGTCATAACGACTTTCTATAGTTTGCGCATGCGTCCGGAAATAAGAAAAGCTTACTTCCCCCGTTTTTTAAAATCACAGCTTCTAGAAGGTTTACATGATTTCTTAAAAAACACGAGTTTTTAGAAAAGGTGTTTTATTTCATAAATGCAATCAACAAAGTATGCACATTCTACATCATAACGACTTTCTATAGTTTGCGCATGTGTCCGGAAATAAGAAAAGCTTACTTCCACCGTTTTTTAAAATCACAGCTTCTAGAAGGTTTACATGATTTCGTAAAAAACACGAGTTTTTAGAAAATGTGTTTTATTTCATAAATGGAATCTACAAAGTATGCACATTCTAGGTCATAACGACTTTCTATAGTTTGCGCATGCGTCCGGAAATAAGAAAAGCTTACTTCCCCCGTTTTTTAAAATCACAGCTTCTAGAAGGTTTACATGATTTCTTAAAAAACACGAGTTTTTAGAAAATGTGTTTTATTTCATAAATTGAATCAACAAAGTATGCAAATTCTACGTCATAACGACTTTCTATAGTTTACGCATGCGTTTGGAAATAAGAAAGGCTTACTTCCCCCATTTTTTAAAATCACAGCTTCTAGAAGGTTTACTTGATTTCTTAAAAAACACGAGTTTTTAGAAAATGTGTTTTATTTCATAAATGGAATCTACAAAGTATGCACATTCTACATCATAACGACTTTCTATAGTTTGCGCATGTGTCCGGAAATAAGAAAAGCTTACTTCCCCCGTTTTTTAAAATCACAGCTTCTAGAAGGTTTACATGATTCCTTAAAAAACACGAGTTTTTAGAAAATGTGTTTTATTTCATAAATGGAATCAACAAAGTATGCACATTCTACATCATAACGACTTTCTATAGTTTGCGCATGCGTCCGGAAATAAGAAAAGCTTACTTCCACCGTTTTTTAAAATCACAGCTTCTAGAAGGTTTACATGATTTCGTAAAAAACACGAGTTTTTAGAAAATGTGTTTTATTTCATAAATGGAATCTACAAAGTATGCACATTCTAGGTCATAACGACTTTCTATAGTTTGCGCATGTATCCGGAAATAAGAAAAGCTTACTTCCCCCGTTTTTTAAAATCACAGCTTCTAGAAGGTTTACATGATTTCTTAAAAAACACGAGTTTTTAGAAAATGTGTTTTATTTCATAAATGGAATCAACAAAGTATGCAAATTCTACGTCATAACGACTTTCTATAGTTTACGCATGCGTTTGGAAATAAGAAAAGCTTACTTCCACCGTTTTTTAAAATCACAGCTTCTAGAAGGTTTACATGATTTCTTAAAAAACACGAGTTTTTAGAAAATGTGTTTTATTTCATAAATGGAATCTACAAAGTATGCACATTCTACATCATAACGACTTTCTATAGTTTGCGCATGCGTCCGAAAATAAGAAAAGCTTACTTCCCCCGTTTTTTAAAATCACAGCTTCTAGAAGGTTTACATGATTTCTTAAAAAACACGAGTTTTTAGAAAATGTGTTTTATTTCATAAATGGAATCAACAAAGTATGCAAATTCTACGTAATAACGACTTTCTATAGTTTACGTATGCGTTTGGAAATAAGAAAAGCTTACTTCCACCGTTTTTTAAAATCACAGCTTCTAGAAGGTTTACATGATTTCCTAAAAAACACGAGTATTTAGAAAATGTGTTTTATTTCATAAATGGAATCTACAAAGTATGCACATTCTACGTCATAACGACTTTCTATAGTTTGCGTATGCGTCCGGAAATAAGAAACGCTTACTTCCATCGTTTTTTAAAATCATAGCTTCTAGAAGGTTTACATGATTTCGTAAAAAACACGAGTTTTTAGAAAATGTGTTTTATTTCATAAACGGAATCTACAAAGTACGCACATTCTACGTCATAACGAATTTCTATATTTTGCACATGCGTCCGGAAATAACAAAATCTTACTTCCCCCGTTTTTTAAAATCACAGCTTCTAGAAGGTTTACACGATTTCGTAAAAAACATGAGTTTTTAGAAAATGTGTTTTATTTCGTAAATGGAATCAACAAAGTATGCACATTCTACGTCATAACGACATTCTATAGTTTTCCCATGCGTTTGGAAATAAGAAAAGCTTACTTCCACCGTTTTTTAAAATCACAGCTTCTAGAAGGTTTACATGATTTCGTAAAAAACACGAGTTTTTAGAAAATGTCTTTTATTTCGTAAATGGAATCAACAAAGTATGCGCATTCTACGTCATAACGACTTTCTATAGTTTACGCATGCGTTTGGAAATAAGAAAAGCTTACTTCCCTCGTTTTTTAAAATCACAACTTCTAGAAGGTTTACATGATTTGTTAAAAAACACGAGTTTTTAGAAAATGTGTTTTATTTCATAAATGGAATCTACAAAGTATGCACATTCCACGTCATAACGACTTTCTATAGTTTGTGCATGCATCCGGAAATAAGAAAAGCTTACTTCCACCCTTTTTTAAAATCACAGCTTCTAGAAGGTTTACATGATTTCGTAAAAAACACGAGTTTTTAGAAAATGTGTTTTATTTCATCAATGGAATCTACAAAGTATGCACATTCTACGTCTTAACGAATTTCTATACTTTGCGCATGCGTCCGGAAATAAGAAAAGCTTACTTCCACCGTTTTTTAAAATCACATCTTCTAGAAGGTTTACATGATTTCGCAAAAAACACGAGTTTTTAGAAAATGTGTTTTATTTCATAAATGGAATCTACAAAGTATGCACATTCTATGTCATAATGACTTTCTATAGTTTTCGCAAGCGTCCGGAAATAAGAAAAGCTTACTTTGCCCGTTTTTTAAAATCACAGCTTCTAGAAGGTTTACATGATTTCGTAAAAAACACGAGTTTCTAGAAAATGTGTTTTATTTCATAAATGGAATCTACAAAGTATGCACATTCTACGTCATAACGACTTTCTATAGTTTGCACATGCGTCTGGAAATAGGAAAAGCTTACTTCCCCCGTTTTTTAAAATCACAGCTTCTAGAAGGTTTACATGATTTGTTAAAAAACACGAGTTTTTAGAAAATGTGTTTTATTTCATAAATGGAATCTACAAAGTATTCACATTCTACGTCATAACGACTTTCTATAGTTTGCGCATGCGTCCGGAAATAAGAAAAGCTTACTTCCACCGTTTTTTAAAATCACAGCTTCTAGAAGGTTTACATGATTTCGTAAAAAACACGAGTTTTTAGAAAATGTGTTTTATTTCATAAATGGAATCTACAAAGTATGCAAATTCTAGGTGATAACGACTTTCTATAGTTTGCGCATGCGTCCGGAAATAAGAAAAGCTTACTTCCACCGTTTTTTAAAATCACAGCTTCTAGAAGATTTACATGATTTCGTAAAAAACACGAGTTTTTAGAAAATGTGTTTTATTTCATAAATGGAATCTACAAAGTATGCACATTCTACGTCATAATGACTTTCTATAGTTTGCGCATGCTTCCGGAAATAAGAAAAAGCATAATTCCCCCGTTTTTTAAAATCACAGCTTCTAGAAGGTTTACATGATTTCTTAAAAAATACGAGTTTTTAGAAAATATGTTTTATTTCATAAATGGAATCAACAAAGTATGCACATTCTACGTGATAATGACTTTCTATAGTTTGCGCATGCGTTTGGAAATAAGAAAAGCTTACTTCCCCCATTTTTTAAAATCACAGCTTCTAGAAGGTTTACATGATTTCTTAAAAAACACGAGTTTTTAGAAAAGGTGTTTTATTTCATAAATGTAATCAACAAAGTATGCACATTCTACATCATAACGAATTTCTATAGGTTGCGCATGCGCTTGGAAATAAGAAAAGCTTACTTCCCCTGTTTTTTAAAATCACAGCTTCTAGAAGGTATACATGATTTCTTAAAAAAGACGAGTTTTTAGAAAATGTGTTTTATTTCATAAATAGAATCAACAAAGTATGCACATTCTACGTCATAACGACTTTCTATAGTTTGCGCATGCGTGCGGAAATAAGAAAAGCATACTTCCACCGTTTTTTAAAATCACAGCTTCGAGAAGGTTTACATGATTTCTTAAAAAACACGAGTTTTTAGAAAATGTGTTTTATTTCATAAATGGAATCAACAAAGTATGCACATTCTACGTCATAACGACTTTCTATAGTTTGTGCATGCGTCTGGAAATAAGAAAAGCTTACTTCCACCGTTTTTTAAAATCACAGCTTCTAGAAGGTTTACATGATTTCGTAAAAAACACGAGTATTTAGAAAATGTGTTTTATTTCATAAATGGAATCTGCAAAGTATGCACATTCTACGTCATAACGAATTTCTATAGTTTGCGCATGCGTCCAGAAATAAGAAAAGCTTACTTCCACCGTTTTTTAAAATCACAGCTTCTAGAAGGTTTACATGATTTCGTAACAAACACGAGTTTTTAGAAAATGTGTTTTATTTCATAAATGGAATCTACAAAGTACGCACATTCTACGTCATAACGAATTTCTATATTTTGCACATGCATCCGGAAATAACAAAAGCTTAGTTCCCCCGTTTTTTAAAATCGCAGCTTCTAGAAGGTATACATGATTTCTTAAAAAACGCGAGTTTTTAGAAAATGTGTTTTATTTCATAAATGGAATCAACAAAGTATGCACATTCTACGTCATAACGACTTTCTATAGTTTGCGCATGCGTTTGGAAATAAGAAAAACTTACTTCCCCCATTTTTTAAAATCACAACTTCTAGAAGGTTTACATGATTTCTTAAAAAACACGAGTTTTTTGAAAATATGTTTTATTTCATAAATGGAATCAACAAAGTATGCACATTCTACATCATAACGACTTTCTATAGTTTGCGCATGCATTTGGAAATAAGAAAAGCTTACTTCCACCGTTTTTTAAAATCACAGCTTCTAGAAGGTTTACATGATTTCTTTAAAAACACGAGTTTTTTTAAAATGTGTTTTATTTCATAAATGGAATCAACAAAGTATGCACATTCTATGTCATAACGACTTTCTATAGTTTGCGCATGCGTCCGGAAATAAGAAAAGCTTACTTCCCCCGTTTTTTAAAATCACAGCTTCTAGAAGGTTTACATGATTTCTTAAAAAACACGAGTTTTTAGAAAATGTGTTTTATTTCATAAATGGAGTCAACAAAGTATGCAAATTCTACGTCATAACGACTTTCTATAGTTTACGCATCCGTTTGGAAATAAGAAAAGCTTACTTCCCCCATTTTTTAAAATCACAGCTTCTAGAAGGTTTACTTGATTTCTTAAAAAACACGAGTTTTTAGAAAATGTGTTTTATTTCATAAATTTTATCAACAAAGTATGCACATTCTACGTCATAACGAATTTCTATAGTTTGCGCATGCGTCCGGAAATAAGAAAAGCTTACTTTCCCCGTTTTTTAAAATCACAGCTTCTAGAAGGTTTACATGATTTCGTAAGAAACACGAGTTTTTAGAAAATGTGTTTTATTTCATAAATGGAATCTACAAAGTATGCACATTCTACGTCATAACGACTTTCTATAGTTTGCACATGCGTCTGGAAATAAGAAAAGCTTACTTCCCCCGTTTTTTAAAATCACAGCTTCTAGTTTACATGATTTCTTAAAAAACACGAGTGTTTAGAAAATGTGTTTTATTTCATAAATGGAATCAACAAAGTATGCAAATTCTACGTCATAACGACTTTCTATAGTTTACGCATGCGTTTGGAAATAAGAAAAGCTTACTTCCCCCATTTTTTAAAATCACAGCTTTTAGAAGGTTTACATGATTTCTTAAAAAACACGAGTTTTTAGAAAATGTGTTTTATTTCAAAAATGGAATCAACAAAGTATGCACATTCTACGTCATAACGACTTTCTATAGTTTGCGCATGCGTCCGGAAATAAGAAAAGCTTACTTCCACCATTTTTTAAAATCACAGCTTCTAGAAGGTTTACATGATTTCGTAAAAAACATGAGTTTTTAGAAAATGTGTTTTATTTCATAAATGGAATCTACAAAGTATGCACATTCTACATCATAACGACTTTCTATAGTTTGCGCATACGTACAGAAATAAGAAAAGCTTACTTCCCCCGTTTTTTAAAATCACAGCTTCTAGAAGATTTACATGATTTCTTAAAAAACACGAGTTTTTTGAAAATGTGTTTTATTTCATCAATGGAATCAACAAAGTATGCACATTCTACGTCATAACGACTTTCTATAGTTTGCGCATGCGTTTGGAAATAAGAAAAGCTTACTTCCCCCGTTTTTTAAAATCACAGCTTCTAGAAGGTTTATATGATTTCTTAAAAAACACGAGTTTTTAGACAATGTGTTTTATTTCATAAATGGAATCAACAAAGTATGCACATTCTATGTCATCACGACTTTCTATAGTTTTCGCATGCGTCCGAAAATAAGAAAAGCTTACTTCCACCGTTTTTTAAAATCACAGCTTCTAGAAGGTTTACACGATTTCGTAAAAAACACGAGTTTTTAGAAAATGTGTTTTATTTCGTAAATGGAATCAACAAAGTATGCACATTCTACGTTATAACGACTTTCTATAGTTTGCGCATGTGTCCGGAAATAAGAAACGCTTACTTCCACCGTTTTTTAAAATCATAGCTTCTAGAAGGTTTACATGATTTCGTAAAAAACACGAGTTTTTAGAAAATGTGTTTTATTTCATAAACGGAATCTACAAAGTACGCACATTCTACGTCATAACAAATTTCTATATTTTGCACATGCGTCCGGAAACAACAAAAGCTTAGTTCCCCCGTTTTTTAAAATCGCAGCTTCTAGAAGGTATACATGATTTCTTAAAAAACGCGAGTTTTTAGAAAATGTGTTTTATTTCATAAATGGAATCAACAAAGTATGCACATTCTACGTCATAACGACTTTCTATAGTTTGCGCATGCGTTTGGAAATAAGAAAAGCTTACTTCCCCCATTTTTTAAAATCACAGCTTCTAGAAGGTTTACATGATTTCTTAAAAAACACGAGTTTTTTGAAAATGTGTTTTATTTCCTAAATGGAATCAACAAAGTATGCACATTCTACGTCATAACGAATTTCTATAGTTTGCGCATGCGTCCGAAAATAAGAAAAGCTTACCTTCCCCGTTTTTTAAAATCACAGCTTCTAGAAGGTTTACATGATTTCGTAAAAAACACGAGTTTCTAGAAAATGTGTTTTATTTCATAAATGGAATCTACAAAGTATGCACATTCTACGTCATAACGACTTTCTATACTTTGCGCATGCGTCCGGAAATAAGAAAAGCTTACTTTCCCCGTTTTTTAAAATCATAGCTTCTAGAAGGTTTACATGATTTCGTAAAAAACACGAGTATTTAGAAAATGTGTTTTATTTCATAAATGGAATCTACAAAGTATGCACATTCTACGTCATAACGACTTTCTATAGTTTGCGCATGCGTCCGGAAATAAGAAAAGCTTACTTCCCCCATTTTTTTAAATCACAACTTCTAGAAGGTTTACATGATTTCGTAAAAAACACGAGTTTTTAGAAAATGTCTTTTATTTCGTAAATGGAATCAACAAAGTATGCGCATTCTACGTCATAACGACTTTCTATAGTTTACGCATGCGTTTGGAAATAAGAAAAGCTTACTTCCCTCGTTTTTTAAAATCACAACTTCTAGAAGGTTTACATGATTTGTTAAAAAACACGAGTTTTTAGAAAATGTGTTTTATTTCATAAATGGAATCTACAAAGTATGCACATTCCACGTCATAACGACTTTCTATAGTTTGTGCATGCATCCGGAAATAAGAAAAGCTTACTTCCACCCTTTTTTAAAATCACAGCTTCTAGAAGGTTTACATGATTTCGTAAAAAACACGAGTTTTTAGAAAATGTGTTTTATTTCATCAATGGAATCTACAAAGTATGCACATTCTACGTCTTAACGAATTTCTATACTTTGCGCATGCGTCCGGAAATAAGAAAAGCTTACTTCCACCGTTTTTTAAAATCACATCTTCTAGAAGGTTTACATGATTTCGCAAAAAACATGAGTTTTTAGAAAATGTGTTTTATTTCATAAATGGAATCTACAAAGTATGCACATTCTATGTCATAATGACTTTCTATAGTTTTCGCATGCGTCCGGAAATAAGAAAAGCTTACTTTGCCCGTTTTTTAAAATCACAGCTTCTAGAAGGTTTACATGATTTCGTAAAAAACACGAGTTTCTAGAAAATGTGTTTTATTTCATAAATGGAATCTACAAAGTATGCACATTCTACGTCATAACGACTTTCTATAGTTTGCACATGCGTCTTGAAATAGGAAAAGCTTACTTCCCCCGTTTTTTAAAATCACAGCTTCTAGAAGGTTTACATGATTTGTTAAAAAACACGAGTTTTTAGAAAATGTGTTTTATTTCATGAATGGAATCTACAAAGTATGCACATTCTACGTCATAATGACTTTCTATAGTTTGCGCATGCGTCCGGAAATAAGAAAAGCTTACTTCCACCGTTTTTTAAAATCACAGCTTCTAGAAGGTTTACATGATTTCGTAAAAAACACGAGTTTTTAGAAAATGTGTTTTATTTCATAAATGGAATCTACAAAGTATGCAAATTCTAGGTGATAACGACTTTCTATAGTTTGCGCATGCGTCCGGAAATAAGAAAAGCTTACTTCCACCGTTTTTTAAAATCACAGCTTCTAGAAGATTTACATGATTTCGTAAAAAACACGAGTTTTTAGAAAATGTGTTTTATTTCATAAATGGAATCTACAAAGTATGCACATTCTACGTCATAATGACTTTCTATAGTTTGCGCATGCTTCCGGAAATAAGAAAAAGCATAATTCCCCCGTTTTTTAAAATCACAGCTTCTAGAAGGTTTACATGATTTCTTAAAAAATACGAGTTTTTAGAAAATATATTTTATTTCATAAATGGAATCAACAAAGTATGCACATTCTACGTGATAATGACTTTCTATAGTTTGCGCATGCGTTTGGAAATAAGAAAAGCTTACTTCCCCCGTTTTTTAAAATCACAGCTTCTAGAAGGTTTACATGATTTCTTAAAAAACACGATTTTTTAGAAAAGGTGTTTTATTTCATAAATGTAATCAACAAAGTATGCACATTCTACATCATAACGACTTTCTATAGGTTGCGCATGCGCTTGGAAATAAGAAAAGCTTACTTCCCCTGTTTTTTAAAATCACAGCTTCTAGAAGGTATACATGATTTCTTAAAAAAGACGAGTTTTTAGAAAATGTGTTTTATTTCATAAATAGAATCAACAAAGTATGCACATTCTACGTCATAACGACTTTCTATAGTTTGCGCATGCGTGCGGAAATAAGAAAAGCATACTTCCACCGTTTTTTAAAATCACAGCTTCGAGAAGGTTTACATGATTTCTTAAAAAACACGAGTTTTTAGAAAATATGTTTTATTTCATAAATGGAATCAACAAAGTATGCACATTCTACGTCATAACGACTTTCTATAGTTTGTGCATGCGTCTGGAAATAAGAAGAGCTTACTTCCACCGTTTTTTAAAATCACAGCTTCTAGAAGGTTTACATGATTTCGTAAAAAACACGAGTATTTAGAAAATGTGTTTTATTTCATAAATGGAATCTGCAAAGTATGCACATTCTACGTCATAACGAATTTCTATAGTTTGCGCATGCTTCCAGAAATAAGAAAAGCTTACTTCCACCGTTTTTTAAAATCACAGCTTCTAGAAGGTTTACATGATTTCGTAAAAAACACGAGTTTTTAGAAAATGTGTTTTATTTCATAAATGGAATCTACAAAGTACGCACATTCTACGTCATAACGAATTTCTATATTTTGCACATGCGTCCGGAAATAACAAAAGCTTAGTTCCCCCGTTTTTTAAAATCGCAGCTTCTAGAAGGTATACATGATTTCTTAAAAAACGCGAGTTTTTAGAAAATGTGTTTTATTTCATAAATGGAATCAACAAAGTATGCACATTCTACGTCATAACGACTTTCTATAGTTTGCGCATGCGTTTGGAAATAAGAAAAGCTTACTTCCCCCATTTTTTAAAATCACAACTTCTAGAAGGTTTACATGATTTCTTAAAAAACACGAGTTTTTTGAAAATGTGTTTTATTTCATAAATGGAATCAACAAAGTATGCACATTCTACATCATAACGACTTTCTATAGTTTGCGCATGCATTTGGAAATAAGAAAAGCTTACTTACACCGTTTTTTAAAATCACAGCTTCTAGAAGGTTTACATGATTTCTTTAAAAACACGAGTTTTTTTAAAATGTGTTTTATTTCATAAATGGAATCAACAAAGTATGCACATTCTATGTCATAACGACTTTCTATAGTTTGCGCATGCGTCCGGAAATAAGAAAAGCTTACTTCCCCCGTTTTTTAAAATCACAGCTTCTAGAAGGTTTACATGATTTCTTAAAAAACACGAGTTTTTAGAAAATGTGTTTTATTTCATAAATGGAATCAACAAAGTATGCACATTCTACGTCATAACGAATTTCTATAGTTTGCGCATGCGTCCGGAAATAAGAAAAGCTTACTTTCCCCGTTTTTTAAAATCACAGCTTCTAGAAGGTTTACATGATTTCGTAAAAAACACGAGTTTTTAGAAAATGTGTTTTATTTCATAAATGGAATCTACAAAGTATGCACATTCTACATCATAACGACTTTCTATAGTTTGCACATGCGTCTGGAAATAAGAAAAGCTTACTTCCCCCGTTTTTTAAAATCACAGCTTCTAGAAGGTTTACATGATTTCTTAAAAAACACGAGTGTTTAGAAAATGTGTTTTATTTCATAAATGGAATCAACAAAGTATGCAAATTCTACGTCATAACGACTTTCTATAGTTTACGCATGCGTTTGGAAATAAGAAAAGCTTACTTCCCCCATTTTTTAAAATCACAGCTTTTAGAAGGTTTACATGATTTCTTAAAAAACACGAGTTTTTAGAAAATGTGTTTTATTTCAAAAATGGAATCAACAAAGTATGCACATTCTACGTCATAACGACTTTCTATAGTTTGCGCATGCGTCCGGAAATAAGAAAAGCTTACTTCCACCATTTTTTAAAATCACAAGTTCTAGAAGGTTTACATGATTTCGTAAAAAACATGAGTTTTTAGAAAATGTGTTTTATTTCATAAATGGAATCTACAAAGTATGCACATTCTACATCATAACGACTTTCTATAGTTTGCGCATACGTCCGGAAATAAGAAAAGCTTACTTCCCCCGTTTTTTAAAATCACAGCTTCTAGAAGATTTACATGATTTCTTAAAAAACACGAGTTTTTTGAAAATGTGTTTTATTTCATCAATGGAATCAACAAAGTATGCACATTCTACGTCATAACTACTTTCTATAGTTTGCGCATGCGTTTGGAAATAAGAAAAGCTTACTTCCCCCGTTTTTTAAAATCACAGCTTCTAGAAGGTTTACATGATTTCTTAAAAAACACGAGTTTTTAGACAATGTGTTTTATTTCATAAATGGAATCAACAAAGTATGCACATTCTATGTCATAACGACTTTCTATAGTTTTCGCATGCGTCCGAAAATAAGAAAAGCTTACTTCCCTCGTTTTTTAAAATCACAGCTTCTAGAAGGTTTACACGATTTGTTAAAAAACACGAGTTTTTAGAAAATGTGTTTTATTTCGTAAAGGGAATCAACAAAGTATGCACATTCTACGTCATAACGACTTTCTATAGTTTGTGCATGCATCCGGAAATAAGAAAAGCTTACTTCCTCTGTTTTTTAAAATCACAGCTTCTAGAAGGTTTACATGATTTCGTAAAAAAACGAGTTTTTAGAAAATGTGTTTTATTTCATCAATGGAATCTACAAAGTATGCACATTCTACGTCATAACGACTTTCTATACTTTGCGCATGCGTCCGGAAATAAGAAAAGCTTACTTTCCCCGTTTTTTAAAATCATAGCTTCTAGAAGGTTTACATGATTTCGTAAAAAACACGAGTATTTAGAAAATGTGTTTTATTTCATAAATGGAATCTACAAAGTATGCACATTCTACGTCATAACGACTTTCTATAGTTTGCGCATGCGTCCGGAAATAAGAAAAGCTTACTTCCCCCATTTTTTTAAATCACAACTTCTAGAAGGTTTACATGATTTCGTAAAAAACACGAGTTTTTAGAAAATGTGTTTTATTTCATATATGGAATCAGCAAAGTATGCACATTCTATGTCATAATGACTTTCTATAGTTTGCGCATGCGTTTGGAAATAAGAAAAGCTTACTTCCCCCGTTTTTTAAGATCACAGCTTCTAGAAGGTTTACATGATTTCTTAAAAAACACGAGTTTTTAGAAAATATCTTTTATTTCATAAATAGAATCTACAAAGTATGCACATTCTACGTCATAACGACTTTCTATAGTTTGCGCATGCGTCCGGAAATAAGAAAAGCTTACTTCGACCGTTTTTTAAAATCACAGCTTCTAGAAGGTTTACATGATTTCGTAAAAAACACGAGTTTTTAGAAAATGTGTTTTATTTCATAAATGGAATCTACAAATTATGCAAATTCTACGTCATAAGGACTTTCTATAGTTTGTGCATGTGTACGGAAATAAGAAAAGCTTACTTCACCCGTTTTTTAAAATCACAGCTTCTAGAAGGTTTACATGATTTCTTAAAAAACACGAGTTTTTAGAAAATATCTTTTATTTCATAAATGGAATCAACAAAGTATGCACATTCTACGTCATAACGACTTTCTATATTTTGCGCATGCGTCTGGAAATAAGAAAAGCTTACTTCCACCGTTTTTGAAAATCACAGCTTCTAGAAGGTTTACATGATTTCTTAAAAAACATGAGTTTTTAGAAGATGTGTTTTATTTCATAAATGGACTCAACAAAGTATGCACATTCTACGTCATAACGACTTTCTATAGTTGGCGCATTCGTCCGGAAATAAGAAAAGCTTACTTCCACCGTTTTTTAAAATCACAGCTTCTAGAAGGTTTACATGATTTCGTAAAAAACACGAGTTTTTAGAAAATGTGTTTTATTTCATAAATGGAATCTACAAAGTATGCACATTCTACGTCATAACGACTTTCTATAGTTTGTGCATGCGTCCGGAAAGAAGAAAAGCTTACTTCCCCCGTTTTTTAAAATCACAGCTTCTAGAAGGTTTACATGATTTCTTAAAAAACACGAGTTTTTAGAAAATATCTTTTATTTCATCAATGGAATCAACAAAGTATGCACATTATACGTCATAACGACTTTCTATAGTTTGCGCATGCGTCCGGAATTAAGAAAAGCTTACTTCCACCGTTTTTTAAAATCACAGCTTCTAGAAAGTTTACATGATTTCAAAAAAAACACGAGTTTTTAGAAAATGTGTTTTATTTCATAAATGGAATCTACAAAGTATGCACATTCTACGTCATAACGACTTTCTATAGTTTGCGCATGTGTCTCGAAATAAGAAAAGCTTACTTCCCCCATTTTTTAAAATCACAGCTTCTAGAAGGTTTACATGATTTCTTAAAAAACACGAGTTTTTATAAAATGTGTTTTATTTCATAAATGGAATCTACAAAGTATGCACATTCTAAGTCATAACGACTTTCTTTAGTTTGCGCATGTGTTTGGAAATAAGAAAAGCTTACTTCCCCCGTTTTTAAAAATCACAGCTTCTAGAAGGTTTACACGATTTCGTAAAAAACACGTGTTTTTAGAAAATGTGTTTTATTTCATAAATGGAATCTACAAAGTATGCACATTCTACGTCATAACGACTTTCTATAGTTTGCGCATGCGTCCGGAAATAAGAAAAGCTTACTTCCCCCGTTTTTTAAAATCACAGCTTCTAGAAGGTTTACATGATTTCTTAAAAAACATGTGTTTTTAGAAAATATCTTTTATTTCATAAATGGAATCAACAAAGTATGCACATTCTACGTCATAACGACTTTCTATAGTTTGCGCATGCGTCCGGAAATAAGAAAAGCTTACTTCCACCGTTTTTTAAAATCACAGCTTCTAGAAGGTTTACATTATTTCGTAAAAAACATGAGTTTTTAGAAAATCTGTTTTATTTCATAAATGGAATCAACAAAGTATGCACATTCTATGTCATAACGTATTTCTATAGTTTTCGCATGCGTCCAAAAATAAGAAAAGCTTACTTCCACCGTTTTTTAAAATCACAGCTTCTAGAAGGTTTACACGATTTCGTAAAAAACACGAGTTTTTAGAAAATGTGTTTTATTTCGTAAATGGAATCAACAAAGTATGCACATTCTACGTCATAACGACTTTCTATAGTTTTAGCATGCGTTCGGAAATAACAAAAGCTTACTTCCACCGTTTTTTAAAATCACAGCTTCTAGAAGGTTTAAATGATTTCGTAAAAAACACGAGTTTTTAGAAAATGTCTTTTATTTCGTAAATGGAATCAACAAAGTATGCACATTCTACGTCATAACGACTTTCTATAGTTTGCGCATGCGTTTGGAAATAAGAAAAGCTTACTTCCCCCGTTTTTTAAAATCACAACTTCTAGAAGGTTTATATGATTTGTTAAAAAACACGAGTTTTTAGAAAATGTGTTTTATTTCATAAATGGAATCTACAAAGTATGCACATTCTACATCATAACGACTTTCTATAGTTTGTGCATGCGTCTGGAAATAAGAAAAGCTTACTTCCACCGTTTTTTAAAATCACAGTTTCTAGAAGGTTTACATGATTTCGTAAAAAACACGAGTTTTTAGAAAATGTGTTTTATTTCATCAATGGTATCTACAAAGTATGCACATTCTACGTCATAACGACTTTCTATACTTTGTGCATGCGTCCGGAAATAAGAAAAGCTTACTTCCACCGTTTTTTAAAATCACAGCATCTAGAAGGTTTACATGATTTCGTAAAAAACACGAGTTTTTAGAAAATGTGTTTTATATCATAAATGGAATCAACAAAGTATGCACATTCTACGTCATAACGACTTTCTATAGTTTGCGCATGCGTTTGGAAATAAGAAAAGCTTACTTCCCCCGTTTTTTAAAATCACAGCTTCTAGAAGGTTTACATGATTTCTTAAAAAACACGAGTTTTTAGACAATGTGTTTTATTTCATAAATGGAATCAACAAAGTATGCACATTCTATGTCATAACGACTTTCTATAGTTTTCGCATGCGTCCGAAAATAAGAAAATCTTACTTCCACCATTTTTTAAAATCACAGCTTCTAGAAGGTTTACACGATTTCGTAAAAAACATGAGTTTTTAGAAAATGTGTTTTATTTCGTAAATGGAATCAACAAAGTATGCACATTCTACATCATAACGACATTCTATAGTTTTCGCATGCGTTCGAAAATAAGAAAAGCTTACTTCCACCGTTTTTTAAAATCACAGCTTCTAGAAGGTTTACATGATTTCGTAAAAAACACGAGTTTTTAGAAAATGTGTTTTATTTCATAAATGGAATCTACAAAGTATGCACATTCTACGTCATAACGACTTTCTATAGTTTGCGCATGCGTCCGGAAAGAAGAAAAGCTTACTTCCCCCGTTTTTTAAAATCACAGCTTCTAGAAGGTTTACATGATTTCTTAAAAAACACGAGTTTTTAGAAAATATCTTTTATTTCATCAATGGAATCAACAAAGTATGCACATTATACGTCATAACGACTTTCTATAGTTTGCGCATGCGTCCGGAATTAAGAAAAGCTTACTTCCACCGTTTTTTAAAATCACAGCTTCTAGAAAGTTTACATGATTTCAAAAAAAACACGAGTTTTTAGAAAATGTGTTTTATTTCATAAATGGAATCTACAAAGTATGCACATTCTACGTCATAACGACTTTCTATAGTTTGCGCATGTGTCTCGAAATAAGAAAAGCTTACTTCCCCCATTTTTTAAAATCACAGCTTCTAGAAGGTTTACATGATTTCTTAAAAAACACGAGTTTTTATAAAATGTGTTTTATTTCATAAATGGAATCTACAAAGTATGCACATTCTAAGTCATAACGACTTTCTTTAGTTTGCGCATGTGTTTGGAAATAAGAAAAGCTTACTTCCCCCGTTTTTAAAAATCACAGCTTCTAGAAGGTTTACACGATTTCGTAAAAAACACGTGTTTTTAGAAAATGTGTTTTATTTCATAAATGGAATCTACAAAGTATGCACATTCTACGTCATAACGACTTTCTATAGTTTGCGCATGCGTCCGGAAATAAGAAAAGCTTACTTCCACCGTTTTTTAAAATCACAGCTTCTAGAAGGTTTACACGATTTCGTAAAAGACACGTGTTTTTAGAAATTGTGTTTTATTTCATAAATGGAATCTACAAAGTATGCACATTCTACGTCATAACGACTTTCTATAGTTTGCGCATTCGTCCGGAAATAAGAAAAGCTTACTTCTACCATTTTTTAAAATCACAGCTTCTAGAAGGTTTACATGATTTCGTAAAAAACACGAGTTTTTAGAAAATGTGTTTTATTTCATAAATGGAATCTACAAAGTATGCATATTCTGCGTCATAACGACTTTCTATAGTTTGCGCATTCGTCCGGAAATAAGAAAAGCTTACTTCTACCATTTTTTAAAATCACAGCTTCTAGAAGGTTTACATGATTTCGTAAAAAACACGAGTTTTTAGAAAATGTGTTTTATATCATAAATGGAATCAACAAAGTATGCACATTCTACGTCATAACGACTTTCTATAGTTTGCGCATGCGTTTGGAAATAAGAAAAGCTTACTTCCCCCGTTTTTTAAAATCACAGCTTCTAGAAGGTTTACATGATTTCTTAAAAAACACGAGTTTTTAGACAATGTGTTTTATTTCATAAATGGAATCAACAAAGTATGCACATTCTATGTCATAACGACTTTCTATAGTTTTCGCATGCGTCCGAAAATAAGAAAATCTTACTTCCACCATTTTTTAAAATCACAGCTTCTAGAAGGTTTACACGATTTCGTAAAAAACATGAGTATTTAGAAAATGTGTTTTATTTCGTAAATGGAATCAACAAAGTATGCACATTCTACATCATAACGACATTCTATAGTTTTCGCATGCGTTCGAAAATAAGAAAAGCTTACTTCCACCGTTTTTTAAAATCACAGCTTCTAGAAGGTTTACATGATTTCGTAAAAAACACGAGTTTTTAGAAAATGTCTTTTATTTCATAAATGGAATCAACAAAGTATGCACATTCTACGTCATAACGACTTTCTATAGTTTCCGCATGCGTTTGGAAATAAGAAAAGCTTACTTCCCTCGTTTTTTAAAATCACAACTTCTAGAAGGTTTACATGATTTGTTAAAAAACACGAGTTTTTAGAAAACGTGTTTTATTTCATAAATGGAATCTACAAAGTATGCACATTCTACGTCATAACGACTTTCTATAGTTTGTGCATGCATCCGGAAATAAGAAAAGCTTACTTCCTCCGTTTTTTAAAATCACAGCTTCTAGAAGGTTTACATGATTTCGTAAAAAAACGAGTTTTTAGAAAATGTGTTTTATTTCATCAATGGAATCTACAAAGTATGCACATTCTACGTCATAACGACTTTCTATACTTTGCGCATGCGTCCGGAAATAAGAAAAGCTTACTTTCCCCGTTTTTTAAAATCATAGCTTCTAGAAGGTTTACATGATTTCGTAAAAAACACGAGTATTTAGAAAATGTGTTTTATTTCATAAATGGAATCTACAAAGTATGCACATTCTATGTCATAACGACTTTCTATAAATTGCGCATGCGTCCGGAAATAAGAAAAGCTTACTTCCCCCGTTTTTTTAAATCACAACTTCTAGAAGGTTTACATGATTTCGTAAAAAACACGAGTTTTTAGAAAATGTGTTTTATTTCATATATGGAATCAGCAAAGTATGCACATTCTATGTCATAATGACTTTCTATAGTTTGCGCATGCGTTTGGAAATAAGAAAAGCTTACTTCCCCCGTTTTTTAAAATCACAGCTTCTAGAAGGTTTACATGATTTCGTAAAAAACACGAGTTTTTAGAAAATGTGTTTTATTTCATAAATGGAATCTACAAATTATGCAAATTCTACGTCATAACGACTTTCTATAGTTTGTGCATGTGTACGGAAATAAGAAAAGCTTACTTCACCCGTTTTTTAAAATCACAGCTTCTAGAAGGTTTACATGATTTCTTAAAAAACACGAGTTTTTAGAAAATATCTTTTATTTCATAAATGGAATCAACAAAGTATGCACATTCTACGTCATAACGACTTTCTATAGTTTGCGCATGCGTCCGGAAATAAGAAAAGCTTACTTCCACCGTTTTTTAAAATCACAGCTTCTAGAAGGTTTACATGATTTCTTAAAAAACACGAGTTTTTAGAAGATGTGTTTTATTTCATAAATGGACTCAACAAAGTATGCACATTCTACGTCATAACGACTTTCTATAGTTGGCGCATTCGTCCGGAAATAAGAAAAGCTTACTTCCACCGTTTTTTAAAATCACAGCTTCTAGAAGGTTTACATGATTTCGTAAAAAACACGAGTTTTTAGAAAATGTGTTTTATTTCATAAATGGAATCTACAAAGTATGCACATTCTACGTCATAACGACTTTCTATAGTTTGCACATGCGTCCGGAAAGAAGAAAAGCTTACTTCCCCCGTTTTTTAAAATCACAGCTTCTAGAAGGTTTACATGATTTCTTAAAAAACACGAGTTTTTAGAAAATATCTTTTATTTCATCAATGGAATCAACAAAGTATGCACATTATACGTCATAACGACTTTCTATAGTTTGCGCATGGGTCCGGAATTAAGAAAAGCTTACTTCCACCGTTTTTTAAAATCACAGCTTCTAGAAAGTTTACATGATTTCAAAAAAAACACGAGTTTTTAGAAAATGTGTTTTATTTCATAAATGGAATCTAGAAAGTATGCACATTCTACGTCATAACGACTTTCTATAGTTTGCGCATGTGTCTCGTAATAAGAAAAGCTTACTTCCCCCATTTTTTAAAATCACAGCTTCTAGAAGGTTTACATGATTTCTTAAAAAACACGAGTTTTTATAAAATGTGTTTTATTTCATAAATGGAATCTACAAAGTATGCACATTCTAAGTCATAACGACTTTCTATAGTTTGCGCATGTGTTTGGAAATAAGAAAAGCTTACTTCCCCCGTTTTTAAAAATCACAGCTTCTAGAAGGTTTACACGATTTCGTAAAAAACACGTGTTTTTAGAAAATGTGTTTTATTTCATAAATGGAATCTACAAAGTATGCACATTCTACGTCATAATGACTTTCTATAGTTTGCGCATGCGTCCGGAAATAAGAAAAGCTTACTTCCACCGTTTTTTAAAATCACAGCTTCTAGAAGGTTTACACGATTTCGTAAAAGACACGTGTTTTTAGAAATTGTGTTTTATTTCATAAATGGAATCTACAAAGTATGCACATTCTACGTCATAACGACTTTCTATAGTTTGCGCATTCGTCCGGAAATAAGAAAAGCTTACTTCTACCATTTTTTAAAATCACAGCTTCTAGAAGGTTTACATGATTTCGTAAAAAACACGAGTTTTTAGAAAATGTGTTTTATTTCATAAATGGAATCTACAAAGTATGCATATTCTGCGTCATAACGAATTTCTATAGATTGCACATGCGTCCGGAAATAAGAAAAGCTTACTTCCCCCGTTTTTTAAAATCACAGCTTCTAGAAGGTTTACATGATTTCTTAAAAAACACGAGTTTTTAGAAAATATCTTTTATGTCATAAATGGAATCAACAAAGTATGCACATTCTACGTCATAACGACTTTCTATAGTTTGCGCATGCAACCGGAAATAAGAAAAGCTTACTTCCACCGTTTTTTAAAATCACAGCTTCTAGAAAGTTTACATGATTTCGTAAAAAACACTAGTTTTTAGAAAATGTGTTTTATTTCATAAATGGAATCTACAAAGTATGCACATTCTACAACATAACGACTTTCTATAGTTTGCGTATGCGTCCGGAAATAAGAAAAGCTCTCTTCCACCGTTTTTTAAAATCACAACTTCTAGAAGGTTTACATGATTTCTTAAAAAACACGAGTTTTTAGAAAATGTGTTTTATTTCATAAATGGAATCTACAAAGTATGCACATTCTACGTCATAACGACTTTCTATAGTTTGCGCATGCGTCCGGAAAAAAGAAAAGCTTACTTCCCCCGTTTTTTAAAATCACAGCTTCTAGAAGGTTTACATGATTTCTTAAAAAACACGTGTTTTTAGAAAATATCTTTTATTTCATAAATGGAATCAACAAAGTATGCACATTCTACGTCATAACGACTTTCTATAGTTTGCGCATGCGTCCGGAAATAAGAAAAGCTTACTTCCACCGTTTTTTAAAATCACAGCTTCTAGAAGGTTTACATTATTTCGTAAAAAACACGAGTTTTTAGAAAATCTGTTTTATTTCATAAATGGAATCAACAAAGTATGCACATTCTATGTCATAACGAATTTCTATAGTTTTCGCATGCGTCCAAAAATAAGAAAAGCTTACTTCCACCGTTTTTTAAAATCACAGCTTCTAGAAGGTTTACACGATTTCGTAAAAAACACGAGTTTTTAGAAAATGTGTTTTATTTCGTAAATGGAATCAACAAAGTATGCACATTCTACGTCATAACGACTTTCTATAGTTTTAGCATGCGTTCGGAAATAAGAAAAGCTTACTTCCACCGTTTTTTAAAATCACAGCTTCTAGAAGGTTTACATGATTTCGTAAAAAACACGAGTTTTTAGAAAATGTCTTTTATTTCGTAAATGGAATCAACAAAGTATGCACATTCTACGTCATAACGAATTTCTATAGTTTGCGCATGCGTTTGGAAATAAGAAAAGCTTACTTCCCCCGTTTTTTAAAATCACAACTTCTAGAAGGTTTAAATGATTTGTTAAAAAACACGAGTTTTTAGAAAATGTGTTTTATTTCATAAATGGAATCTACAAAGTATGCACATTCTACGTCATAACGACTTTCTATAGTTTGTGCATGCGTCCGGAAATAAGAAAAGCTTACTTCCACCGTTTTTTAAAATCACAGTTTCTAGAAGGTTTACATGATTTCGTAAAAAACACGAGTTTTTAGAAAATGTGTTTTATTTCATCAATGGAATCTACAAAGTATGCACATTCTACGTCATAACGACTTTCTATACTTTGCGCATGCGTCCGGAAATAAGAAAAGCTTACTTCCACCGTTTTTTAAAATCACAGCATCTAGAAGGTTTACATGATTTCGTAAAAAACACGAGTTTTTAGAAAATGTGTTTTATTTCATAAATGGAATCAACAAAGTATGCACATTCTACGTCATAACGACTTTCTATAGTTTGCGCATGCGTTTGGAAATAAGAAAAGCTTACTTCCCCCGTTTTTTAAAATCACAGCTTCTAGAAGGTTTACATGATTTCTTAAAAAACACGAGTTTTTAGACAATGTGTTTTATTTCATAAATGGAATCAACAAAGTATGCACATTCTATGTCATAACGACTTTCTATAGTTTTCGCATGCGTCCGAAAATAAGAAAATCTTACTTCCACCATTTTTTAAAATCACAGCTTCTAGAAGGTTTACACGATTTCGTAAAAAACATGAGTTTTTAGAAAATGTGTTTTATTTCGTAAATGGAATCAACAAAGTATGCACATTCTACATCATAACGACATTCTATAGTTTTCGCATGCGTTCGGAAATAAGAAAAGCTTACTTCCCCTGTTTTTTAAAATCACAGCTTCTAGAAGGTATACATGATTTCTTAAAAAAGACGAGTTTTTAGAAAATGTGTTTTATTTCATAAATAGAATCAACAAAGTATGCACATTCTACGTCATAACGACTTTCTATAGTTTGCGCATGCGTGCGGAAATAAGAAAAGCATACTTCCACCGTTTTTTAAAATCACAGCTTCGAGAAGGTTTACATGATTTCTTAAAAAACACGAGTTTTTTTAAAATGTGTTTTATTTCATAAATGGAATCAACAAAGTATGCACATTCTACGTCATAACGACTTTCTATAGTTTGTGCATGCGTCTGGAAATAAGAAAAGCTTACTTCCACCGTTTTTTAAAATCACAGCTTCTAGAAGGTTTACATGATTTCCTAAAAAACACGAGTATTTAGAAAATGTGTTTTATTTCATAAATGGAATCTACAAAGTATGCACATTCTACGTCATAACGACTTTCTATAGTTTGCGCATGCGTTTGGAAATAATAAAAGCTTACTTCCCCCGTTTTTTAAAATCACAGCTTCTAGAACGTTTACATGATTTCTTAAAAAACACGAGTTTTTTTTAAATATGTTTTATTTCATAAATGGAATCAACAAAGTATGCACATTCTACATCATAATGACTTTCTATAGTTTGCGCATCCATTTGGAAATAAGAAAAGCTTACTTCCACCGTTTTTTAAAATCATAGCTTCTAGAAGGTTTACATGATTTCGTAAAAAACACGAGTTTTTAGAAAATGTGTTTTATTTCATAAATGGAATCAACAAAGTATGCACATTCTACGTCATAACGAATTTCTATATTTTGCACATGCGTCCGGAAATAACAAAAGCTTAGTTCCCCCGTTTTTTAAAATCGCAGCTTCTAGAAGGTATACATGATTTCTTAAAAAACGCGAGTTTTTAGAAAATGTGTTTTATTTCATAAATGGAATCAACAAAGTATGCACATTCTACGTCATAACGACTTTCTATAGTTTGCGCATGCGTTTGGAAATAATAAAAGCTTACTTCCCCCGTTTTTTAAAATCACAGCTTCTAGAACGTTTACATGATTTCTTAAAAAACACGAGTTTTTTTTAAATATGTTTTATTTCATAAATGGAATCAACAAAGTATGCACATTCTACATCATAATGACTTTCTATAGTTTGCGCATCCATTTGGAAATAAGAAAAGCTTACTTCCACCGTTTTTTAAAATCACAGCTTCTAGAAGGTTTACATGATTTCGTAAAAAACACGAGTTTTTAGAAAATGTGTTTTATTTCATAAATGGAATCAACAAAGTATGCACATTCTACGTCATAACGAATTTCTATAGTTTGCGCATGCGTCCGGAAATAAGAAAAGCTTACTTTCCCCGTTTTCTAAAATCACAGCTTCTAGAAGGTTTACATGATTTCGTAAAAAACACGAGTTTCTAGAAAATCTGTTTTATTTCATAAATGGAATCTACAAAGTATGCACATTCTACGTCATAACGACTTTCTATAGTTTGCACATGCGTCTGGAAATAAGAAAAGCTTACTTCCCCCGTTTTTTAAAATCACAGCTTCTAGAAGGTTTACATGATTTCTTAAAAAACACGAGTGTTTAGAAAATGTGTTTTATTTCATAAATGGAATCAACAAAGTATGCAAATTCTACGTCATAACGACTTTCTATAGTTTACGCATGCGTTTGGAAATAAGAAAAGCTTACTTCCCCCATTTTTTAAAATCACAGCTTTTAGAAGGTTTACATGATTTCTTAAAAAACACGAGTTTTTAGAAAATGTGTTTTATTTCATAAATGGAATCAACAAAGTATGCACATTCTACGTCATAACGACTTTCTATAGTTTGCGCATGCGTCCGGAAATAAGAAAAGCTTACTTCCACCATTTTTTAAAATCACAACTTCTAGAAGGTTTACATGATTTCGTAAAAAACATGAGTTTTTAGAAAATGTGTTTTATTTCATCAATGGAATCTACAAAGTATGCACATTTTACATCATAACGACTTTCTATAGTTTGCGCATACGTCCGGAAATAAGAAAAACTTACTTCCCCCGTTTTTTAAAATCACAGCTTCTAGAAGATTTACATGATTTCTTAAAAAACACGAGTTTTTTGAAAATGTGTTTTATTTCATCAATGGAATCAACAAAGTATGCACATTCTACGTCATAACGACTTTCTATAGTTTGCGCATGCGTTTGGAAATAAGAAAAGCTTACTTCCCCCGTTTTTTAAAATCACAGCTTCTAGAAGGTTTACACGATTTCGTAAAAAACATGAGTTTTTAGAAAATGTGTTTTATTTCATAAATGGAATCAACAAAGTATGCACATTCTACATCATAACGACATTCTATAGTTTTCGCATGCATTCGGAAATAAGAAAAGATTACTTCCACCGTTTTTTAAAATCACAGCTTCTAGAAGGTTTACATGATTTCGTAAAAAACACGAGTTTTTAGAAAATGTCTTTTATTTCGTAAATGGAATCAACAAAGTATGCACATTCTACTTCATAACGACTTTCTATAGTTTACGCATGCGTTTGGAAATAAGAAAAGCTTACTTCCCTCGTTTTTTAAAATCACAACTTCTAGAAGGTTTACATGATTTGTTAAAAAACACGAGTTTTTAGAAAATGTGTTTTATTTCATAAATGGAATCTACAAAGTATGCACATTCCACGTCATAACGACTTTCTATAGTTTGTGCATGCATCCGGAAATAAGAAAAGCTTACTTCCACCCTTTTTTAAAATCACAGCTTCTAGAAGGTTTACATGATTTCGTAAAAAACACGAGTTTTTAGAAAATGTGTTTTATTTCATCAATGGAATCTACAAAGTATGCACATTCTACGTCATAACGAATTTCTATACTTTGCGCATGCGTCTGGAAATAAGAAAAGCTTACTTCCACCGTTTTTTAAAATCACATCTTCTAGAAGGTTTACATGATTTCGCAAAAAACACGAGTTTTTAGAAAATGTGTTTTATTTCATAAATGGAATCTACAAAGTATGCACATTCTACGTCATAATGACTTTCTATAGTTTTCGCATGCGTCCGGAAATAAGAAAAGATTACTTCCCCCGTTTTTTAAAATCACAGCTTCTAGAAGGTTTACATGATTTCTTAAAAAACACGAGTTTTTAGAAAATGTGTTTTATTTCAAAAATGGAATCAACAAAGTATGCACATTCTACATCATAACGACTTTCTATAGTTTGCGCATGCGTCCGGAAATAAGAAAAGCTTACTTCCACCATTTTTTTAAAATCACAGCTTCTAGAAGGTTTACATGATTTCGTAAAAAATATGAGTTTTTAGAAAATGTGTTTTATTTCATAAATGGAATCTACAAAGTATGCACATTCTACATCATAACGACTTTCTATAGTTTGCGCATACGTCCGGAAATAAGAAAAGCTTACTTCCCCCGTTTTTTAAAATCACAGCTTCTAGAAGATTTACATGATTTCTTAAAAAACACGAGTTTTTTTAAAATGTGTTTTATTTCATCAATGGAGTCAACAAAGTATGCACATTCTACGTCATAACGACTTTCTATAGTTTCCGCATGCGTTTGGAAATAAGAAAAGCTTACTTCCCCCGTTTTTTAAAATCACAGCTTCTAGAAGGTTTACATGATTTCTTAAAAAACACGAGTTTTTAGACAATGTGTTTTATTTCATAAATGGAATCAACAAAGTATGCACATTCTATGTCATAACGACTTTCTATAGTTTTCGCATGCGTCCGAAAATAAGAAAAGCTTACTTCCACCGTTTTTCAAAATCACAGCTTCTAGAAGGTTTACACGATTTCGTAAAAAACACGAGTTTTTAGAAAATGTGTTTTATTTCGTAAATGGAATCAACAAAGTATGCACATTCTACGTCATAACGACATTCTATAGTTTTCGCATGCGTTCGGAAATAAGAAAAGCTTACTTCCACCGTTTTTTAAAATCACAGCTTCTAGAAGGTTTACATGATTTCGTAAAAAACACGAGTTTTTAGAAAATGTCTTTTATTTCGTAAATGGAATCAACAAAGTATGCACATTCTACGTCATAACGACTTTCTATAGTTTACGCATGCGTTTGGAAATAAGAAAAGCTTACTTCCCTCGTTTTTTAAAATCACAACTTCTAGAAGGTTTACATGATTTGTTAAAAAACACGAGTTTTTAGAAAATGTGTTTTATTTCATAAATTTTATCTACAAAGTATGCACATTCTACGTCATAACGACTTTCTATAGTTTGTGCATGCATCCGGAAATAAGAAAAGCTTACTTCCTCCCTATTTTTAAAATCACAGCTTCTAGAAGGTTTACATGATTTCGTAAAAAAATGAGTTTTTAGAAAATGTGTTTTATTTCATCAATGGAATCTACAAAATATGCACATTCTACGTCATAACGACTTTCTATACTTTGCGCATGCATCCGGAAATAAGAAAAGCTTACTTTCCCCGTTTTTTAAAATCATAACTTCTAGAAGGTTTACATGATTTCGTAAAAAACACGAGTATTTAGAAAATGTGTTTTATTTCATAAATGGAATCTACAAAGTATGCACATTCTACGTCATAACGACTTTCTATAGTTTGCGCATGCGTCCTGAAATAAGAAAAGCTTACTTCCCCCGTTTTTTTAAATCACAACTTCTAGAAGGTTTACATGATTTCGTAAAAAACACGAGTTTTTAGAAAATGTGTTTTATTTCATATATGGAATCAGCAAAGTATGCACATTCTATGTCATAATGACTTTCTATAGTTTGCGCATGCGTTTGGAAATAAGAAAAGCTTACTTCCCCTGTTTTTTAAAATCACAACTTCTAGAAGGTTTACATGATTTCTTAAAAAACACGAGTTTTTAGAAAATATCTTTTATTTCATAAATAGAATCTACAAAGTATGCACATTCTATGTCATAACGACTTTCTATAGTTTGCGCATGCGTCCGGAAATAAGAAAAGCTTACTTCGACCGTTTTTTAAAATCACAGCTTCTAGAAGGTTTACATGATTTCGTAAAAAACACGAGTTTTTAAAAATGTGTTTTATTTCATAAATGGAATCTACAAATTATGCAAATTCTACGTCATAACGACTTTCTATAGTTTGTGCATGCGTACGGAAATAAGAAAAGCTTACTTCCCCCGTTTTTTAAAATCACAGCTTCTAGAAGGTTTACATGATTTCTTAAAAAACACGAGTTTTTAGAAAATCTCTTTTATTTCATCAATGGAATCAACAAAGTATGAACATTATACGTCATAACGACTTTCTATAGTTTGCGCATGCGTCCGGAATTAAGAAAAGCTTACTTCCACCGTTTTTTAAAATCACAGCTTCTAGAAAGTTTACATGATTTCAAAAAAAACACGAGTTTTTAGAAAATGTGTTTTATTTCATAAATGGAATCTACAAAGTATGCACATTCTACGTCATAACGACTTTCTATAGTTTGCGCATGTGTCTCGAAATAAGAAAAGCTTACTTCCCCCATTTTTTAAAATCACAGCTTCTAGAAGGTTTACATGATTTCTTAAAAAACACGAGTTTTTATAAAATGTGTTTTATTTCATAAATGGAATCTACAAAGTATGCACATTCTAAGTCATAACGACTTTCTATAGTTTGCGCATGTGTTTGGAAATAAGAAAAGCTTACTTCCCCCGTTTTTTAAAATCACAGCTTCTAGAAGGTTTACACGATTTCGTAAAAAACACGTGTTTTTAGAAAATGTGTTTTATTTCATAAATGGAATCTACAAAGTATGCACATTCTACGTCATAACGACTTTCTATAGTTTGCGCATGCGTCCGGAAATAAGAAAAGCTTACTTCCACCGTTTTTTAAAATCACAGCTTCTAGAAGGTTTACACGATTTCGTAAAAGACACGTGTTTTTAGAAATTGCGTTTTATTTCATAAATGGAATATACAAAGTATGCACATTCTACGTCATAACGAAATTCTATAGTTTGCGCATTCGTCCGGAAATAAGAAAAGCTTACTTCTACCATTTTTTAAAATCACAGCTTCTAGAAGGTTTACATGATTTCGTAAAAAACACGAGTTTTTAGAAAATGTGTTTTATTTCATAAATGGAATCTACAAAGTATGCATATTCTGCGTCATAACGAATTTCTATAGTTTGCACATGCGTCCCGAAATAAGAAAAGCTTACTTCCCCCGTTTTTTAAAATCACAGCTTCTAGAAGGTTTACATGATTTCTTAAAAAACACGAGTTTTTAGAAAATATCTTTTATGTCATAAATGGAATCAACAAAGTATGCACATTCTACGTCATAACGACTTTCTATAGTTTGCGCATGCAACCGGAAATAACAAAAGCTTACTTCCACCGTTTTTTAAAATCACAGCTTCTAGAAAGTTTACATGATTTCGTAAAAAACACGAGTTTTTAGAAAATGTGTTTTATTTCATAAATGGAATCTACAAAGTATGCACATTCTACAACATAACGACTTTCTATAGTTTGCGCATGCGTCCGGAAATAAGAAAAGCTTTCTTCCACCGTTTTTTAAAATCACAGCTCCTAGAAGGTTTACATGATTTCGTAAAAAACACGAGTTTTTAGAAAATGTGTTTTATTTCATAAATGGAATCTACAAAGTATGCACATTCTACGTCATAACGACTTTCTATAGTTTGCGCATGCGTCCGGAAATAAGAAAAGCTTACTTCCCCCGTTTTTTAAAATCACAGCTTCTAGAAGGTTTACATGATTTCTTAAAAAACACGTGTTTTTAGAAAATATCTTTTATTTCATAAATGGAATCAACAAAGTATGCACATTCTACGTCATAACGACTTTCTATAGTTTGCGCATGCGTCCGGAAATAAGAAAAGCTTACTTCCACCGTTTTTTAAAATCACAGCTTCTAGAAGGTTTACATTATTTCGTAAAAAACACGAGTTTTTAGAAAATCTGTTTTATTTCATAAATGGAATCAACAAAGTATGCACATTCTATGTCATAACGAATTTCTATAGTTTTCGCATGCATCCAAAAATAAGAAAAGCTTACTTCCACCGTTTTTTAAAATCACAGCTTCTAGAAGGTTTACACGATTTCGTAAAAAACACGAGTTTTTAGAAAATGTGTTTTATTTCGTAAATGGAATCAACAAAGTATGCACATTCTACGTCATAACGACTTTCTATAGTTTTAGCATGCGTTCGGAAATAAGAAAAGCTTACTTCCACCGTTTTTTAAAATCACAGCTTCTAGAAGGTTTACATGATTTCGTAAAAAACACGAGTTTTTAGAAAATGTCTTTTATTTCGTAAATGGAATCAACAAAGTATGCACATTCTACGTCATAACGACTTTCTATAGTTTGCGCATGCGTTTGGAAATAAGAAAAGCTTACTTCCCCCGTTTTTTAAAATCACAACTTCTAGAAGGTTTAAATGATTTGTTAAAAAACACGAGTTTTTAGAAAATGTGTTTTATTTCATAAATGGAATCTACAAAGTATGCACATTCTACGTCATAACGACTTTCTATAGTTTGTGCATGCGTCCGGAAATAAGAAAAGCTTACTTCCACCGTTTTTTAAAATCACAGTTTCTAGAAGGTTTACATGATTTCGTAAAAAACACGAGTTTTTAGAAAATGTGTTTTATTTCATCAATGGAATCTACAAAGTATGCACATTCTACGTCATAACGACTTTCTATACTTTGCGCATGCGTCCGGAAATACGAAAAGCTTACTTCCACCGTTTTTTAAAATCACAGCATCTAGAAGGTTTACATGATTTCGTAAAAAACACGAGTTTTTAGAAAATGTGTTTTATTTCATAAATGGAATCAACAAAGTATGCACATTCTACGTCATAACGACTTTCTATAGTTTGCGCATGCGTCGGGAAAAAAGAAAAGCTTACTTCCACCGTTTTTTAAAATCACAGCTTCTAGAAGGTTTACATGATTTCGTAAAAAACACGAGTTTTTAGAAAATCTGTTTTATTTTATAAATGGAATCTACAAAGTATGCACATTCTACGTCATAACGACTTTCTGTACTTTGCGCATGCGTCCGGAAATAAGAAAAGCTTACTTCCCCCGTTTTTTAAAATCACAGCTTCTAGAAGGTTTACATGATTTCTTAAAAAACACGAGTTTTTAGAAAATATCTTTTATGTCATAAATGGAATCAACAAAGTATGCACATTCTACGTCATAATGACTTTCTATAGTATGCGCATGCAACCGGAAATAAGAAAAGCTTACTTCCACCGTTTTTTAAAATCACAGCTTCTAGAAAGTTTACATGATTTCGTAAAAAACACCACTTTTTAGAAAATGTGTTTTATTTCATAAATGGAATCTATAAAGTATGCACATTCTACAACATAACGACTTTCTATAGTTTGCGCATGCTTTTGGAAATAAGAAAAGCTTACCTCCCCCGTTTTTTAAAATCACAGCTTCTAGAAGGTTTACATAATTTCGTAAAAAACACGAGTTTTAAGAAAATGTGTTTTATTTTATAAATAGAATCTACAAAGTATGCACATTCTACGTCATAACGACTTTCTATAGTTTGTGCATGCGTCCGGAAATAAGAAAAGCTTACTTCGACCATTTTTTAAAATCACAGCTTCTAGAAGGTTTACATGATTTCGTAAAAAACACAAGTTTTTAGAAAATGTGTTTTATTTCATAAATGGAATCAACAAAGTATGCAAATTCTACGTCATAACGACTTTCTATAGTTTGTGCATGCGTACGGAAATAAGAAAAGCTTACTTCCCCCGTTTTTTAAAATCACAGCTTCTAGAAGGTTTACATGATTTCTTAAAAAACACGAGTTTTTAGAAAATATCTTTTATTTCATAAATAGAATCAACAAAGTATGCACATTCTACGTCATAACGACTTTCTATTGTTAAATTTTCTGAATTTACTTCAATCTGATCTAGGATCTTAACTGAGAGAACAACATGTACAGCATATCTACAGCATATCAATCATGGAGACAATAATGCAAGCACACACAAGAGACACAAAGATTTACTTGGGGAAAACCATAAGGTGAAAAACCCCAATAACTTCCTCAGAGATAGATAGAGCAATGATACAACCAACCAAAAGAGATAGCCATAACCTAGCAGCAATCCTCCTCCTCCATAAGTGCGCCTCTCCTCCTTGAGAGCATGTGTGAGAAGTGAGTGAACAAATAGAGTGCCTCCCGCACTCTATTTATACTTGACTTGACTTGCCTTTTTACCTAACTCATGTCGGCTCTAACTTAACCACATAACATAATGCTGAGTGGGCCGACCCCCAATAGGGTGGTCTAATAACCCTTTGACCCACATGGCCGACCCCCAATAGGGTGGTCTAATAACCCTTTGACCCACATGACTTATACAGGGCCGACCCCAAACAAGGTGGTCTAATAACCCATCAAGTATAAGTTACGACACTTACAATATAAATGACGACACTTCCTTATAGAGGAATAATACCATCTCTATAGGAATACAATATACATATATGTGAAATACATTCCGAAGTTACATATACATCAACACTCCCTCTTAACTAGGAAGGTATTTCTCAGCACAGTTCTTCTAGCACAAGTCATCTTCTCTGGATCATCGTCACTGGATAATCGTCATCGAGTCATCATCATCGTCACTGCTGCTGCTATCTCAATCAATCTCTGAATCTACTCGTCATAGGAAGTTCTACAAAGCCAGTCCTTTTTCATACTGGATGTAGGCCCACCACCTGCAGGTCTTCGTCATCACTGGCCATACTGTGGAATCCTCAGGACTTATTACGTGCGTCACAAAACCTCGAAAGAGCATCCCAGGATGTTACGGGTACACAACTCTGACCTGTAGGATCTCCCAGGGCGCTATTACATGTGACCCCACCACAAAACCTCGCAAGAGCATCTCAGGATGTTACGGGTACACAACTCCGACCTGAAATCTCCCAGGGCACAAATTACATGTGGTCCACCACAAAACCTCGCAAGAGCATCTCAGGATGTTACGGGTACACAACTCCGACCTGAAATCTCCCAGGGCAACGAATTACATGTGGTCATGGCAAAACCTCGCAAGAGCATCCCAGGACTGATTACGGGCACACATCCCAACCTATCGGATCTCCCAGGGAAACGAATTACATGCCATAGGACAAAACCTCGCAAGAGCATCTGCCAGATATCCCAGGGCGCTATTATATGCCATAGGCAAAACCTCAAAAGATTATCTGCAGATCTCCCAGGGAAACGAATTGCATGTCCTCCTAGAGCAAAACCTCGAAAGAGCATTTGCCAGATGTCCCAGGGCACCGAATTACATGCCATAGGCAAAACCTCGAAAGACCATCTGCAAATCTCCCAGGGCAACGAATTACATGCTCATCTGCACAACCTGATCCATGACCATAGAGTATCAACCTGATACTCACCATACATCATCCTGATGTATCCATGATCATCCTGATCATCATCACTGCAACGTCCTGCTGCATGTCATCTGGAGCAACATCCTGAAGCTCATCATCTATGATCATCCTGATCATCACTGCAACATCCTACTGCATGATCCACCTGATCATCAATGCATCTACCTGATGCATACCAAGTATCATACATGATCCTCCTGATCATCAATGTATCCACCTGATACAAATACATGATACATATCATCATACATGATCCTCCTGATCACCAATGCATCTACCTGATGCATACCAAGTATCTACCTGATACATATCATCATACATGATCCTCCTGATCATCAATGTATCCACCTGATACAAATACAAATACATGATACATATCACCATACATGATCCACCTGATCATACAATGTATCCACCTGATACATATACAGATACATGGTCCAAGCATCCAACATGATGCATACATACATACATAAAATGATCCAACTGATCATATCCAAGCAGAAACCAGAACATCATCCTGATGCTCATCATCCAACGCTTACATCCACAGCCATGTGAAGGATCCTCCTTCCAACATGCTTGGAATGGCTTCAGCAAATGTGTCCATCACTTCTTCCTCGAAGTATCCTTGATCTGAAGCACGCCAAGCCTCTCTCTGAAGTACTCGAACTTCACCCTGGCTAGTGGCTTCATCAGCACATCTGCAATCTGCTCGTCCGTCGCAACATACAGGAGCTTCACAGCTCCTCTCTGCACCATATCCCTGATACAGTGATATTTGATCTCTATGTGTTTCGACCTGTCATGAAACACTGGGTTCTCGGACAGCTTCACACAACTCTGGTTATCACAGAAGATACCAGTAGCCTCCAACGGGAGATCAAATAACTCAGACAGTAGCTTCCGTAGCCATACTGCCTCACAACTAGCTGAACAGGCTGCAACATACTCTGCCTCAGCTGTACTCAGTGCTACGCAGGACTGCTTCCTGCTAAACCAAGAGATCACACCTGATCCCATACTGAAGCAACACCCAGATGTGCTCTTCCTATCTGCAGCACTGCCAGCCCAATCTGAATCAACATAACCCTGCAGGTTAAACTTTTGATTCGCCTCATACCTGAGCCCAAAATCAACTGTACCCTTCAGGTACCTCAGAACATGCTTTACAGTAACCAGGTGAACACCCCTCGGATCCGTCAGGAACTGGCTCAATGTGTTCACAGCAAAGCAAATGTCTGGTCTCGTGTTCGTCAAGTACATCAAGGACCCAATCATCTGACGATACGTAGAGACATCAACCAGCTCAGATGAAGCATCACATAGAAGCTTCATATTCGATGTCATAGGTGTGGCCATAGCCTTGCAGTCCATCATCCCGAACCTTTTCAGGATCTCTACTGCATACTTCCCTTGTCCAAGGAAGATTCCATCACTCTGCCACACCTCCATGCCAAAAACAAATAGTGCATCATTCCCAAGTTCTTCATCTCGAACTCGGTAGTAAGCTTTCGCTGCATGTCGGCAATCAATCTATCTTCACCTGTAACAAACAAGTTATCCTTCAGGTCTTGGGACTACATCCCAAACATCGTTCTTCATGATCTACGGATCATGGCATTCCATTTCTTCATCCCAGATCCTGGGAACTTCAATATCTTCAATAGATAATTTTGTTGTTGAACAAATGTTGTAGTTCTTCTTTTGTAGGTGAAGATATACGGTCTTTCCTACAAAACAGGTTAAATTGCATGATTAGAAACATCTCATAATTTTCAGAACAAATTCTTACACATAACGAAATATGTCATACAGTCATGCAATTATCTTAGCCAATGCTTCAATACAACATTTATCTGTTCGGATATCCATCATCTATTTCGGGATACATATCTATTTCAGGATCATCTATTTCGGGATACATATCTACTTCAGGATCTTGCATGATCTATTTCAGGATATGCAGTCCAGTCACCAGTTTGATGCCTCCAGCACCTTATCCACCTTCTTCTAGCACCCGGGAGCCACTTTCCACAGAGTTTTAGCCCTCCTAAGCTGAAAGGCGCCCTCTTCTCACCTACTGACAGAGAAGGGCGCACTTGTTCACCTACCACTGCAAATTCACTCCAGTTACATTCAGTTAGCTCCGATTCTGATTGATTTCACTCCGATTTCACTCCTGACTGACTGTTTCACCTCCGATTGACCTCCAGTTCGATTAGGTGACTTGCTCTGACTCCAGTTAGCCTCCCATGCGCCCCCACTGAGCCTCCAGATCCTATATCAGTGCTACACACTTCAGTTACATTTATTATGATCAGTTAGACTCAGCTTGACACCTGGATGACTGTTTGTTGTGATTGATGAGCAACACCGATGATTGATGAGGACTCCTAGATAGAGTCAAGCTACTCCATTCAGTGATTCGAATGACCTCCTTAGGCAATTCGAATTGCTCTGTTCATAGTAACAGTTTGTATTGTAATTCATTCACCCTTTCTGGGATAGAGAGCACTGCTGCATGTTTTGCACAGTTTTGCACCATTTCTTCTATGTTCATCTGTTGTGACTGATTTATTTGTTCATTAGATCTGCTGTGACTAACTTTACATGGTATCAGAGCCATTGCAGGAACAAGATCTCTTTTCTACAGGTGTTTATACAAGAAGATTTGACTGAATTGCTAAAAATTGCAAAAAGTTTGGCATGAAATATCTCAAGGGCATTCGCTCCTGTGCATGCAAAGCTTGAAAAATACTCCAATACCACTCCAGAAGCTTGAGTTACCACATAATTCCTGGATCTGATACATTGGACCTATTCAACATTGCTTGAAATCCAATCCCAGGTGTGATGCAACTCTTAAAGGGTGGATTGTTCGACCTTATTGTGATTGTTCTTATGTGATTTGCAGGTTAATTATCTCCTCCAAGTGCACTCGCTACATTCTGCATGCAAGCTTCCCTACAGCATTTCCATTCGCTATAGTCTGCATGCAAGCTTCTTCTTCATCATTTGACTCGCTCCTAGCAATGGAATACTCTTCTTCAAAGCCTATCCTCACCCCATTCAATTATTTTGATTGGAAAGATGATATGGAGATCATATTACGTTCAAAAGGATACTACCGAGTCACTCTTGGTCTTGAATTGGAGCCAAACAATGTGGCAGAAAGAACCAAACACTACAATAAGCTTGATGAAGCTTACGGTCTTCTTTGTCTCTCCATCTCCAAGGATCTTCACTTCCATCTCAGCGGATTGAAGACTCCAAAAGCCATATGGGAGCAACTTGAGACACTATTCGGCAAGCAGGATGAGCTTAGGGCTTTTCAATTAGAGAATGAATTGATTGGCCTTAATCCTGAGAATTTCGAGAGCATCAATGAATTCTTCACAAAATTCAAGAACTTGAACTTGCAATTGAAGAACAGTGGTGTTATCAAAGAGGATAAACAGTTGATCCTCTCCATTCTAAGCAAGCTTGGGAAAGATTATTCGGTATTTGTCTCCACTTTCAATTCCGGTCGGCTAACTACCCCGAATTGGAAGATGCCTACCTTGAATGCCTTCATTGAGTCCGTTACGAAAGAGCATGACAAGTTGATTCAAATGGGGTCCATAAGCTCCAAAGATTCAGCCCTATTTGTTCAAGGACCCAAGATCTCGAATGGTAAAGGAAAGCTAAAGAAGGAGAAGCCCAAATTCGAGCCTCACAAGCAAAAAGACAAAGGCAAGCAAATGGATGCACCATCCAGTTCGAAATCCAAGCAAAAGGGCAAAGAAGGTAACCAAAAATCTAAATGTACTTATTGTAACCGTGGCTTTCATCCCGAAAGTTCATGTATGAAGAAGACTATAGATCAAATGGCCCTCCTTTTGGAAAAGAACAACATAACCCTTCCTGACGGTGCAAGGAAGAAGGATCGGAATGACGATCATGAAAGAGGACAAGCACTCATGGCAACGGTTTCGAAGCCCACTCTCTTGATAGATTCGGGTGCATCAAATCATATGGCTGCAAATATTGATTCTTTTTCCTCATTCGATCCAAACAGCTCCATCCCCATCCATTTGGGAGATGACTCAAAAATTTCTTCAAAGGGCAAAGGTACGATTCATGTAGATCATGGATGCTTTCAGAATGTTCTCTATGTGCCTTCCTTAGCTTCGAATCTCCTTTCTGTGTATCAAATGACACATACTGGTGATCCAAAGAAAGTCACATTCAGCCCTAATACAGTTGAAATTTCTGATATCAAAAGTGGAAGACTAGTTGCGGTTGGAAAGGCAAACCACACTGCTAAATGTTATGAGTTTTCGCACTTTATTCCGCTTGCAAAGCCCACTGCTCTTCGCACACATGGTAATGAGGTTAGTAGGCTTTGGCATGAAAGATTTGGACATCTAAATTATAAGTATTTTCTGCTGCTATCAAATAAATCCATGGTTGATGGGCTTCCACAACTCCGTTCCTCGAAGGGAATATGCTCCGGTTGCATTATTGGGAAGCACCCCGAGCACAGATTCGACCGCGGCAAGGCTAGCAGAGCCTCTACTATTTTGGGATTGATCCATTCTGATATCAGCGGTCCGCTGCCCCATATGTCATTAAATGGTTCAAGGTATGTTTTGACATTTATTGATGATTATTCTCGCTTTACATGGGTATTCTTTCTCAAAAACAAGTCAGAAGTGCTTGGAAAATTCAAGGATTTTAAGGCTTCTGTTGAGACCACCACTGAGAGCAAGATCAAAGCTCTTAGATCTGATAATGGTGGGGAATATATCAAGTCCGAGTTGCTGCAACTTTGTGCCCAAAGCGGAATCAAGATCCAACATACAGTTCCCTACACACCCCAGCAGAACGGTGTAGCGGAAAGGAAAAACCGGTCACTGAAAGAGATGGCTACATGCATGATTGAATCTAAAGGTTTGGCTGCAAATATTTGGGCTGAAGCAATCAATGTTGCTGCATATATACAGAACCGAGTTCCACATTCATCCGTGAAAGGTATGACTCCTTTCGAAGCATTCTTTGGTCACAAACCGGATGTGTCAAATTTGAGAGTTTTTGGCTCTACTGCATGGGCTAGAATTCCTTCTGAGAAGAGACGAGCTTTGGATCCACAAAGTATCGAGTGCATATTGATAGGATATGGGAAAGAATCAAAAGCATATAAACTCATGGATATCAGATCTAAAAAGATATTCATAGAGCGCAGTGTGCAGTTTGAAGAACTGCTTCAAGAATTGCAACTAGTTGAGGAGAAAACTGCCGATTCACCGCCTTCACCAGAAGAAGATTCGAGCAGCGATAATGAAGGTATGAGTTCTGATATTTCTGATATTGTAGCAGCATATGATGATCATGACATATCAGGTTCGGAATCCGACCATTCAGATCCCCCTCAGTTACCAAAGTTGGCCCAAAATACTCTACAATCTGCTGGTTCGAATCTTGGAAATCCTGCTGATCCGAGACGAACAAGAGGAGACTTTCAAAGGGCAGGTATGGCTCTTTCTATTGCTGATCCATTTCTTCCTGAGATTTGTTATTTGATGGCTGGTTTAGATCCCCAATCATATTATTCAGCCCATCGAGATCCGAGATGGAAAGATGCCATGGATGAAGAGTACAGTTCTCTTCAAAAGAACAATACATGGGAGCTAGTTTCTCTTCCACCTGGAAGAAAATTACTGAAGTGTAAATGGGTCTACCGTACTAAAGTTGCTGCTGATGGCACTATCAGCAAATATAAAGCAAGGTTGGTGGCAAAAGGTTTTTCCCAAGTCCAAGGAGTGGACTACACAGAGACCTTTGCACCGGTTGCAAAGATGGATTCCATCCGCCTTGTTTTAGCTATTGCCGCATCCAAGCACTGGGAGGTGCATCACATGGATGTGAAGAGTGCATTTTTACATGGAGACCTTGATGAAGAGGTCTATATGCAGCAGCCAGAGGGTTATACATCAGATCCATCATTGGTTTGCAGATTGAAGAAGTCTTTGTACGGGTTAAAACAGGCCCCAAGAGCTTGGTACGCAAAGATGGACTCCTTCCTTCTTTCTCAGAATTTCCAAAGATGCAAATCTGATCCGAATGTCTATCTTCAGCGAGTTAAAGGTAATTTGTTGGTTATTGTACTTTATGTTGATGATCTGCTTATTACTGGTAGCACACTTACTTCAATAAACAAGCTAAAAACTGCCCTAAATCTAGCTTTTGACATGAGCGATTTGGGCTTGCTGAGTCACTTTTTGGGCTTGGAGATAGCTTAACATTTCGATGGGATCACTATATCTCAGCAAAAATATGCTTCCGACCTGTTATTGAAGTTTAATATGGCTGAATGTAAGGCAGCCCCGTTCCCATTCCTCTCAGGAATCAGTCTTGAGGAGGGAGATTCCACACCGCTTGCAGATTGCAGTATGTATCGACAGTTGATTGGTTCACTACTTTATTTGAGACATTCACGGTCTGATATCTCATATGCCGTGAGTGCCGTGTCAAGATATATGCAGCAGCCACATGAGCTTCATTGGCGAGCAGCCAAGCGGATCTTGCAGTATGTGCAAGGTACGAGACAGTTTAGCATACATTATGCTGCAGATTCTGAGCTAGATTTCATTGGTTTTACTGATTCAGATTGGGAAGGTGATAGCATTGATCGGAAGTCCACTTCCGGTTATGTTTTCATGATTGGTCATGGTGCTATTTGCTGGTCCAGCAAAAAGCAAGCAGCCATTGCACTTTCTTCAGCAGAGGCAGAGTATCGAGGGGCAGTCAATGCCTGCATTCAGGCAGTTTGGTTGCAGGGTATTCTTTCCGAGTTTGGTTTTGGTGGCACTACTTCGACTGTCCTATTTTGTGACAATCAAAGTGCTATCAAGATCTCCACAGTTCCAGTTCAGCGGCAGAGGACCAAGCACATTGAGATTCATATGCATTACATTCGACAGTTGGTGCATGACCGCACCATCATTCTGCAATATTGCCCTACCGATGAGCAAATTGCAGACATCTTCACCAAGAGCTTCACTGAGAAGAAGTTCTCTTACCTCCGTTCACTGTTGGGGGTGAGTTCCATCATGGTGGAGACAGATTGATTCATTATTATGCTTTAGACTTGAGGGGGGGCTTTCTTCCCACTGGGTTTTCCCTCTTTCCTCACTTAGTTTATTTTTCAGCATTTTTTTGGATTATTGTATTGGGGTGACCTTTGGTCTTAGTTACCAGGGCCCCACATTATTTTAGTTGGCACATCATAGTCTAGCTTGAGGGGGGGTGTTCGGATATCCATCATCTATTTCGGGATACATATCTATTTCAGGATCATCTATTTCGGGATACATATCTACTTCAGGATCTTGCATGATCTATTTCAGGATATGCAGTCCAGTCACCAGTTTGATGCCTCCAGCACCTTATCCACCTTCTTCTAGCACCCGGGAGCCACTTTCCACAGAGTTTTAGCCCTCCTAAGCTGAAAGGCGCCCTCTTCTCACCTACTGACAGAGAAGGGCGCACTTGTTCACCTACCACTGCAGATTCACTCCAGTTACATTCAGTTAGCTCCGATTCTGATTGATTTCACTCCGATTTCACTCCTGACTGACTGTTTCACCTCCGATTGACCTCCAGTTCGATTAGGTGACTTGCTCTGACTCCAGTTAGCCTCCCATGCGCCCCCACTGAGCCTCCATATCCTATATCAGTGCTACACACTTCAGTTACATTTATTATGATCAGTTAGACTCAGCTTGACACATGGATGACTGTTTGTTGTGATTGATGAGCAACACCGATGATTGATGAGGACTCCTAGATAGAGTCAAGCTACTCCATTCAGTGATTCGAATGACCTCCTTAGGCAATTCGAATTGCTCTGTTCATAGTAACAGTTTGTATTGTAATTCATTCACCCTTTCTGGGATAGAGAGCACTGTTGCATGTTTTGCACAGTTTTGCACCATTTCTTCTATGTTCATCTGTTGTGACTGATTTATTTGTTCATTAGATCTGCTGTGACTAACTTTACATTATCCATATTCCGTAACTTTCTAGATGCCTTCCAATCTCTACCAGAACATTGTTAAGAGTGTGCACAACTCCCAACATGTCAGCAAAGAGGTTTCATTCTAGATAAGTAGCAATGGAATGTTGTACAGTGCCATAGGCCACTTACCCATGTATATTAGTAGTATACTGTTCATCAATGCAACTATTCTAATATGCATAATACATATCCTAAGTCTAGGAACATGAGCATATACATCATTTGAACAATTTTATTTAAACAAACACATATGTAAGAAATGATAATTAAAATACTTATCTTTGTTTGTTCATTGGGTAGACTCCCTCTGAGTCTTTGCTTCTTTGCGGGAGATACTAGAGTCATAATCTGAAGTAGCTTCTTCTACACCTTTCTATTGTGGAATGTAGGAAGATGTTCAACTCCCTCTAAATATCTGCATCCTTGCAGAAGCTACTGAAGTGTGCTCCTTTGCTTTCTTTGCAGGAACAACTGGAGTGTGCTCCCTCTTGATCTTTGCTTCCTGGATTACCTGTCCTTGAACTTACATTCATCCTTGGTCCCTATGCATCATGATTGTGTTATCCTTGTGATGATCTCATATAAAATCATACATTCATTAGTATACTATTAAAACACAATAATCTCAAGCATGTATAGTCATGATCATTTCAAACAGAAATAATAAGCATTAGCATTCAAGGTTTATGTAGGAATCTTATGGTTAGTCAAATCATAAGAAGCATAACATGTCTAAACCTATAATTACTCAAACCTATGACTCTTCGCATTAGTTTAATCATCAATTAAGATAAGAGATATAATGTGCATAAAACCTGTGATTATTCAAACCTATACTTTCATGATTCTTCTGGTTAGTCATATCATCAATTATGGTAAGAAATATAATACGCATACAGCCATGACTTATTCAAACCTATGACTTCATGAATAATCATTATCAAACAACACAACAGTATAAGATCCTAACACAAGGTAGGATTCTATCTTGATATAGGAAAAACATACCTGGATTAGCATGCTAGCTATTTATACTCACATGATGTCTTCTTGTTGTTCTTCAATGACTTGTGCTAGTAACCTGTATATCTCATAGGTTAGCCATTATAAAAACAAGTTATACATACCTCGTAAATGGATCTTCTATGAGATCCATGACAATGGATGAGTCTTTATCCTCATGTCATCATGATCATATGTTCTTGAACTGGAACATGCTTTGTCTTTCTTGGTGTACCTTTCATGTTAGTAGACAACATAAACCTCATACAACACCATAATGCATTAGTACAATCATAAGTGTCAACACCCTAACCAATGAATATCTTCTATCATGCATTCATAATTTTGTTAAGGTGAAACGACAAATCTAAAATCAAAATTGTACTAACCGTAATAACATGAAGACAAACATACCATAAACTTAATCATGGACAAATATCGAAACATACCTCGATGAGTCATACCTGTCGAGATCGCTTGAAATCTTCTTATGTAAGGCCTTAGCCTCATCTCCCTCTGAAACACGAACTTCTTCACTTATGTAGGTGACCAATCCATCTTCTTCTAGGATTAACCCAATCCACTTGATTTGCAAGAACTGGACCTAGAGCTGGATATGGTTTTGTCAGAAAAACCCCAAAAATTCAAACTTTGAATTTCAACCTTCCGATAGGATAGGAATATGCGCCTTGATGAACTGATCAAACTGGTATATTCAGAATTTGAAAACTGCAAAGTTTCACTCCTCAATTTTTCCTTTGAAACTTTTGGATTCACTGGACGTGACCCTAAACTGGGGTTTGATGAGGCCCACTCTTCTGCCCAATCAAAATGTTTGATCCAAAGCTCTAAGCTTCTATTTTTTCTGAGGAGCTTCCAGCCGTGGTCACAGATTTCAAAAATTCCCATTTTTATAGAAGCCCTAATTTTTCACTTTTCTGATCAAAGTCCCGAACTAGGGTCTAATCAAGCCCGGCCTTCTACCCAGCCAAAAATTCTGATCTTGGTCTCTAAATTTCTATTTTGATGATTAGCATCCAGCCGTGGTCTCCGATTACAAAAATTCCAACTTTCTTCAAAGCCCTAAATTCCGGAAGCCATGAATGAAGGTACCAAAAAATAATTCTGTTTTGACAGAAATATGTACCTGATTGTTTCTGGTGTAACTCCGAAATTTTTGATCCACAGGGTCTGAAAAAGTTTCCTGAGATAGCCTGACCTGTTATCTTTCCATCCTGACAGGTCTGACCTCAATTGGATTCCTTGAGAGAGAGATATGCCAAATGTCGCAACGTGACCTGTTTTGGGATAAAACAGGAGAGAGAAATTGTACGGTGTGCCACGTGTCACTGTTTTAACTTCAGCCTCTGAAACAGTTTTCTGAGATATCTCGGCCTGTTACCTTTCCATCCTGATAGGTCTGACCTCAATTGGACTCTCTGAGAGAGAGTTACGCCAAATGTCGCAACGTGACCTGTTTATGGGATAATACAGGAGAGCGAACTTGTACGGCGTGCCACGTGTCACTGGTTCGACTTCGGCCTCTGAAAAAGTTTTCTGAGATAGTGCAGACTGTGTACTACCTGTCACTTTTTACGAAATTTCATTTGGAGCTTCCTAGCCCGAGATATGACCTTTTTCCCAAGGTCACCAGATTTTGACTCAGATCTGGAAGAGGCAGAAACCCTATATTGTACAGATCATAAATCACAAAGTACAACGAATTAGAGGTTGTCCTTTGGAAACAAGATACCTGGAGATCTTAGCTTCGGCCTGTAACAATTTCAGATCCGAAAACTTCGCCAAAACGGATTTATAGCGAAAGTTCTACGATGACTGGTTTTTGCTATATCAAGCCCTAGCATCGTAAGTGCAACAAGTGTCATACATGCCATATCATGCCTTCTTTCAGGCTAGCTCTGATACCATGTTAAATTTTCTGAATTTAATTCAATCTGATCTAGGATCTTAACTGAGAGAACAACATGTACAGCATATCTACAGCATATCAATCATGGAGACAATAATGCAAGCACACACAAGAGACACAAAGATTTACTTGGGGAAAACCATAAGGTGAAAAACCCCAATAACTTCCTCAGAGATAGATAGAGCAATGATACAACCAACCAAAAGAGATAGCCATAACCTGGCAGCAATCCTCCTCCTCCATAAGTGCGCCTCTCCTCCTTGAGAGCATGTGTGAGAAGTGAGTGAACAAATAGAGTGCCTCCCGCACTCTATTTATACTTGACTTGACTTGCCTTTTTACCTAACTCATGTCGGCTCTAACTTAACCACATAACATAATGCTGAGTGGGCCGACCCCCAATAGGGTGGTCTAATAACCCTTTGACCCACATGGCCGACCCCCAATAGGGTGGTCTAATAACCCTTTGACCCACATGACTTATACAGGGCCGACCCCAAACAAGGTGGTCTAATAACCCATCAAGTATAAGTTACGACACTTACAATATAAATGACGACACTTCCTTATAGAGGAATAATACCATCTCTATAGGAATACAATATACATATATGTGAAATACATTCCGAAGTTACATATACATCAACATCTATAGTTTGCGGATGCATCCGGAAATAAGAAAAGCTTACTTCCACCGTTTTTTAAAATCACAGCTTCTAGAAGGTTTATATGATTTCGTAAAAAACACGAGTTTTTAGAAAATGTGTTTTATTTCATAAATGGAATCTACAAAGTATGCACATTCTACGTCATGATGACTTTCTATAGTTTGCGCATGCGTTTGGAAATAAGAAAAGCTTACTTCCCCCTTTTTTTTAAATCACAGCTTCTAGAAGGTTTACTTGATTTCTTAAAAAACACGAATTTTTAGAAAATGTGTTTTATTTTATAAATGGAATCAACAAAGTATGCACATTCTATGTCATAACGACTTTCTATAGTTTGCGCATGCGTCGGGATATAAGAAAAGCTTACTTCCACTGTTTTTTAAAATCACAGCTTCTAGAAGGTTTACATGATTTCTTAAACAACACGAGTTTTTAGAAAATATGTTTTATTTCATAAATGGAATCAACAAAGTATGCACATCCTACGTCATAATGACTTTCTATAATTTGCGCATGCGTCCGGAAATAAGAAAAGCTTACTTCCCCCGTTTTTTTAAATCACAGCTTCTAGAAGGTTTACATGATTTCGTAAAAAACACAAGTTTTTAGAAAATATGTTTTATTTCATAAATGGAATCAACAAAGTATGCACATTCTATGTCATAACGACTTTCTATAGTTTGCGCATGCGTTTGGAAATAAGAAAAGCTTACTTCCCCCGTTTTTTAAAATAACAGCTTCTATAAGGTTTACATGATTTCTTAAAAAACACGAGTTTTTAGAAAATATCTTTTATTTCATAAATGGAATGAACAAATTATGCACATTCTACGTCATAACGACTTTCTATAGTTTGCGCATGCGTCCGGAAATAAGAAAATCTTACTTCCACCATTTTTTAAAATCACAGCTTCTAGAAGGTTTACATGATTTCGTAAAAAACACGAGTTTTTAGAAAATGTGTTTTATTTCATCAATGGAATCAACAAAGTATGCACATTCTACGTCATAACGACTTTCTATAGTTTGCGCATGCGTCCGGAAATAAGAAAAGCTTACTTCCCCCGTTTTTTTAAATCACAGCTTCTAGAAGGTTTACATGATTTCGTAAAAAACACGAGTTTTTAGAAAATGTGTTTTCTTTCATAAAGGGAATCAACAGAGTATGCACATTATATGTCATAACGACTTTCTATAGTTTGCGCATGCGTTTGGAAATAAGAAAATCTTACTTCCCCCGTTTTTTAAAATAACAGCTTCTATAAGGTTTACATGATTTCATTAAAAACACGAGTTTTAAGAAAATGTGTTTTATTTCATAAATAGAATCAACAAAGTCTGCACATTCTACGCATAATGACTTTCTATAGTTTCCACATGCGTTTGGAAATAAGAAAAGCTTACTTCCCCCGTTTTTTAAAATCACTGCTTCTAGAAGGTTTACATGATTTCGTAAAAAACACGTGTTTTTAGAAAATGTGTTTTATTTCATAAATGGAATCTACAAAGTATGCACATTCTACGTCATAACGACTTTCTATAGTTTGTGCATGCGTCCGGAAATAAGAAAAGCTTACTTCCCCCGTTTTTTAAAATCACAGCTTCTAGAAGGTTTACATGATTTCTTAAAAAACACGAGTTTTTAGAAAATATCTTTTATTAAATAAATAGAATCAACAAAGTATGCACATTCTACGTCATAACGACTTTCTATAGTTTGCGCATGCGTCGGGAAATAAGAAAAGCTTACTTCCACCGTTTTTTAAAATCACAGCTTCTAGAAGGTTTACATGATTTCGTAAAAAACACGAGTTTTTAGAAAATGTGTTTTATTTCATAAATGGAATCTACAAAGTATGCACATTCTACGTCATAACGACTTTCTGTACTTTGCACATGCGTCCGGAAATAAGAAAAGCTTACTTCCCCCCTTTTTTAAAATCACAGCTTCTAGAAGGTTTACATGATTTCTTAAAAAACACGAGTTTTTAGAAAATATCTTTTATTTCATAAATGGAATCAACAAAGTATGCACATTCTACGTCATAACGACTTTCTATAGTTTGCGCATGCGTCGGGAAATAAGAAAAGCTTACTTCCACCGTTTTTTAAAATCACAGCTTCTAGAAGGTTTACATGATTTCTTAAAAAACACGAGTTTTTAGAAAATGTGTTTTATTTCATAAATGGACTCAACAAAGTATGCACATTCTACGTCATAACGACTTTCTATAGTTGGCGCATTCGCCCGGAAATAAGAAAAGCTTACTTCCACCGTTTTTTAAAATCACAGCTTCTAGAAGGTTTACATGATTTCGTAAAAAACACGAGTTTTTAGAAAATGTGTTTTATTTCATAAATGGAATCTACAAAGTATGCACATTATAAGTCATAATGACTTTCTATAGTTTGCGCATGCGTCCGGAAAGAAGAAAAGCTTACTTCCCCCGTTTTTTAAAATCACAGCTTCTAGAAGGTTTACATGATTTCTTAAAAAACACGACTTTTTAGAAAATATCTTTTATTTCATCAATGGAATCAACAAAGTATGCACATTCTACGTCATAACGACTTTCTATAGTTTGCGCATGTGTCTCGAAATAAGAAAAGCTTACTTCCCCCATTTTTTAAAATCACAGCTTCTAGAAGGTTTACATGATTTCTTAAAAAACACGAGTTTTTATAAAATGTGTTTTACTTCATAAATGGAATCTACAAAGTATGCACATTCTACGTCATAACGACTTTCTATAGTTTGCGCATGTGTTTGGAAATAAGAAAAGCTTACTTGCCCCGTTTTTTAAAATCACAGCTTCTAGAAGGTTTACACGATTTCGTAAAAAACACGTGTTTTTAGAAAATGTGTTTTATTTCATAAATGGAATCTACAAAGTATGCACATTCTACGTCATCACGGCTTTCTATAGTTTGCGCATGCATCCGGAAATAAGAAAATCTTACTTCCACCGTTTTTTAAAATCACAGCTTCTAGAAGGTTTACACGATTTCGTAAAAGACAAGTGTTTTTAGAAAATGTGTTTTATTTCATAAATGGAATGTACACGGTATGCACATTCTACGTCATAACGACTTTCTATAGTTTATGCATGCGTCCGGAAATAAGAAAAGCTTACTTCCACCGTTTTTTAAAATCACAGCTTCTAGAAGGTTTACATGATTTCGTAAAAAACACGAGTTTTTAGAAAATGTGTTTTATTTCATAAATGGAATCGACAAAGTATGCACATTCTACGTCATAACGACTTTCTATAGTTTGCGCATGCGTCGGGAAATAAGAGAAGCTTACTTCCACCGTTTTTTAAAATCACAGCTTCTAGAAGGTTTACATGATTTCATAAAAAACACGAGTTTTTAGAAAATGTGTTTTATTTCATAAATGGAATCTACAAAGTATGCACATTCTACGTCATAATGACTTTCTGTACTTTGCGCATGCTTCCGGAAATAAGAAAAGCTTACTTCCCCCCTTTTTTAAAATCACAGCTTCTAGAAGGTTTACATGATTTCTTAAAAAACACGAGTTTTTAGAAAATATCTTTTATTTCATAAATGGAATCAACAAAGTATGCACATTCTACGTCATAACGACTTTCTATAGTTTGCGCATGCGTCCGGAAATAAGAAAAGCTTACTTCCACCGTTTTTTAAAATCACAGCTTCTAGAAGGTTTACATGATTTCTTAAAAAACACGAGTTTTTAGAAAATGTGTTTTATTTCATAAATGGACTCAACAAAGTATGCACATTCTACGTCATAACGACTTTCTATAGTTGGCGCATTCGTCCGGAAATAAGAAAAGCTTACTTCCACCGTTTTTTAAAATCACAGCTTCTAGAAGGTTTACATGATTTCGTAAAAAACACGAGTTTTTAGAAAATGTGTTTTATTTCATAAATGGAATCTACAAAGTATGCACATTCTACGTCATAACGACTTTCTATAGTTTGCGCATGCGTCCGGAAAGAAGAAAAGCTTTCTTCCCCCGTTTTTTAAAATCACAGCTTCTAGAAGGTTTACATGATTTCTTAAAAAACACGAGTTTTTAGAAAATATCTTTTATTTCATCAATGGAATCAACAAAGTATGCACATTCTACGTCATAACGACTTTCTATAGTTTGCGCATGCGTCCGGAATTAAGAAAAGCTTACTTCCCCCATTTTTTAAAATCACGGCTTCTAGAAGGTTTACATGATTTCTTAAAAAACACGAGTTTTTAGAAAATATCTTTTATGTCATAAATGGAATCAACAAAGTATGCACATTCTACGTCATAATGACTTTCTATAGTTTGCGCATGCAACCGGAAATAAGAAAAGCTTACTTCCACCATTTTTTAAAATCACAGCTTCTAGAAAGTTTACATGATTACGTAAAAAACACCAGTTTTTAGAAAATGTGTTTTATTTCATAAATGGAATCTACAAAGTATGCACATTCTACAACATAACGACTTTCTATAGTTTGCGCATGCGTCCGGAAATAAGAAAAGCTGACTTCCACCGTTTTTTAAAATCACAGCTTCTAGAAGGTTTACATGATTTCGTAAAAAACACGAGTTTTTAGAAATTGTGTTTTATGTCATAAATGGAATCAACAAAGTATGCACATTCTACGTCATAACGACTTTCTATAGTTTGTGCATGCGTCGGGAAATAAGAGAAGCTTACTTCCACCGTTTTTTAAAATAACAGCTTCTAGAAGGTTTACATGATTTCGTAAAAAACACGAGTTTTTAGAAAATGTGTTTTATTTCATAAATGGAATCTACAAAGTATGCACATTCTACGTCATAACGACTTTCTTTACTTTGCGCATGCGTCCGGAAATAAGAAAGGCTTACTTCCCCCCTTTTTTAAAATCACAGCTTCTAGAAGGTTTACATGATTTCTTAAAAAACACGAGTTTTTAGAAAATGTCTTTTATTTCGTAAATGGAATCAACAAAGTATGCACATTCTACGTCATAACGACTTTCTATAGTTTGCGCATGCGTTTGGAAATAAGAAAAGCTTACTTCCCCCGTTATTTAAAATCACAACTTCTAGAAGGTTTAAATGATTTGTTAAAAAACACGAGTTTTTAGAAAATGTGTTTTATTTCATAAATGGAATCTACAAAGTATGCACATTCTACGTCATAACGGCTTTCTATAGTTTGCGCATGTGTCTCGAAATAAGAAAAGGTTACTTTACCCATTTTTTAAAATCACAGCTTCTAGAAGGTTTACATGATTTCTTAAAAAACACGAGTTTTTAGAAAATGTGTTTTATTTCATAAATGGAATCTACAAAGTATGCACATTCTACATCATAACGACTTTCTATAGTTTGCGCATGCATTTGGAAATAAGAAAAGCTTACTTCCCCCCTTTTTTAAAATCACAGCTTCTAGAAGGTTTACACGATTTCGTAAAAAACACGTGTTTTTAGAAGATGTGTTTTATTTCATAAATGGAATCTACAAAGTATGCACATTCTACGTCATAACGACTTTCTATAGTTTGCGCATGCGTCCGGAAATAAGAAAAGCTTACTTCCACCGTTTTTTAAAATCACAACTTCTAGAAGGTTTACACGATTTCGTAAAAGACACGTGTTTTTAGAAAATGTGTTTTATTTCATAAATGGAATCTACAAAGTATGCACATTCTACGTCATAACGACTTTCTATAGTTTGCGCATTCGTCTGGAAATAAGAAAAGCTTACTTCCACCATTTTTTAAAATCACAGCTTCTAGAAGGTTTACATGATTTCGTAAAAAACACGAGTTTTTAGAAAATGTGTTTTATTTCATAAATGGAATCTACAAAGTATGCATATTCTACGTCATAACGAATTTCTATAGTTTGCGCATGCGTCCGGAAATAAGAAAAGCTTACTTCCCCCGTTTTTTTAAATCACAGCTTCTAGAAGGTTTACATGATTTCTTAAAAAACACGAGTTTTTAGAAAATATCTTTTATGTCATAAATGGAATAACAAAGTATGCACATTCTACGTCATAACGACTTTCTATAGTTTGCGCATGCAACCAGAAATAAGAAAAGCTTACTTCCACCGTTTTTTAAAATCACAGCTTCTAGAAAGTTTACATGATTTCGTAAAAAACACTAGTTTTTAGAAAATGTGTTTTATTTCATAAATGGAATCTACAAAGTATGCACATTCTACAACATAACGACTTTCTATAGTTTGCGCATGCGTCCGGAAATAAGAAAAGCTTACTTCCACCGTTTTTTAAAATCACAGCTTCTAGAAGGTTTACATGATTTCGTAAAAAACACGAGTTTTTAGAAAATGTGTTTTATTTCATAAATGGAATCTACAAAGTATGCACATTCTACGTCATGACGACTTTCTATAGTTTGCGCATGCGTCCGGAAATAAGAAAAGCTTACTTCCCCTGTTTTTTAAAATCACAGCTTCTAGAAGGTTTACATGATTTCTTAAAAAACACGTGTTGTTAGAAAATATCTTTTATTTCATAAATGGAATCAACAAAGTATGGACATTCTACGTCATAACGACTTTCTATAGTTTGCGCATGCGTCCGGAAATAAGAAAAGCTTACTTCCACCGTTTTTTAAAATCACATCTTCTAGAAGGTTTACATGATTTCGTAAAAAACACGAGTTTTTAGAAAATGTGTTTTATTTCATAAATGGAATCAAGAAAGTATGCAACTTCTACGTCATAACGACTTTCTATAGTTTACGCATGCGTTTGGAAATAAGAAAAGCTTACTTCCCCCATTTTTTAAAATCACAGCTTCTAGAAGGTTTACATGATTTCTTAAAAAACACGAGTTTTTAGAAAAAGTGTTTTATTTCATAAATGGAATCAACAAAGTATGCACATTCTACGTCATAACGACTTTCTATAGTTTGTGCATGCGTCCGGAAATAACAAAAGCTTACTTCCACCATTTTTTAAAATCACAGCTTCTAGAAGGTTTACATGATTTCGTAAAAAACACGAGTTTTTAGAAAATGTGTTTTATTTCATAAATGGAATCTACAAAGTATGCACATTCTACGTCATAACGACTTTCTGTACTTTGCGCATGCGTCCGGAAATAAGAAAAGCTTACTTCCCCCCTTTTTTAAAATCACAGCTTCTAGAAGGTTTACATGATTTCTTAAAAAACACGAGTTTTTAGAAAATGTCTTTTATTTCGTAAATGGAATCAACAAAGTATGCACATTCTACGTCATAACGACTTTCTATAGTTTGCGCATGCGTTTGGAAATAAGAAAAGCTTACTTCCCCCGTTTTTTAAAATCACAGCTTCTAGAAGGTTTACATGATTTCTTAAAAAACACAAGTTTTTAGAAAATGTGTTTTATTTCATAAATGGAATCAACAAAGTATGCACATTCTATGTCATAACGACTTTCTATAGTTTTCGCATGCATCCAAAAATAAGAAAAGCTTACTTCCACCGTTTTTTAAAATCACAGCTTCTAGAAGGTTTACACGATTTCGTAAAAAACACGAGTTTTTAGAAAATGTGTTTTATTTCGTAAATGGAATCAACAAAGTATGCACATTCTACGTCATAACGACTTTCTATAGTTTTCGCATGCGTTCGGAAATAAGAAAAGCTTACTTCCACCGTTTTTTAAAATCACAGCTTCTATAAGGTTTACATGATTTCGTAAAAAACACGAGTTTTTAGAAAATGTCTTTTATTTCATAAATGGAATCTACAAAGTATGCACATTCTACATCATAACGACTTTCTATAGTTTGTGCATGCGTCCGGAAATAAGAAAAGCTTACTTCCACCATTTTTTAAAATCACAGCTTCTAGAAGGTTTACATGATTTCGTAAAAAACAGGAGTTTTTAGAAAATGTGTTTTATTTCATCAATGGAATCTACAAAGTATGCACATTCTACGTCATAACGACTTTCTATACTCTGCGCATGCGTCCGGAAATAAGAAAAGCTTGCTTCCACCGTTTTTTAAAATCACAGCTTTTAGAAGGTTTACATGATTTCGTAAAAAACACGAGTTTTTAGAAAATGTGTTTTATTTCATAAATGGAATCAACAAAGTATGCACATTCTACGTCATAACGACTTTCTATAGTATGCGCATGCGTCGGGAAATAAGAAAAGCTTACTTCCATCGTTTTTTAAAATCACAGCTTCTAGAAGGTTTACATGATTTCGTAAAAAACACGAGTTTTTAGAAAATGTGTTTTATTTCATAAATGGAATCTACAAAGTATGCACATTCTACGACATAACGACTTTCTGTACTTTGCCCATGCGTCCGGAAATAAGAAAAGCTTATTTCCCCCCTTTTTTAAAATCACAGCTTCTAGAAGGTTTACATGATTTCTTAAAAAACACGAGTTTTTAGAAAATATCTTTTATTTCATAAATGGAATAAAAAAAGTATGGACATTCTACGTCATAACGACTTTCTATAGTTTGCGCATGCGTTTGGAAATAAGAAAAGCTTACTTACCCCGTTATTTAAAATCACAACTTCTAGAAGGTTTAAATGATTTGTTAAAAAACACGAGTTTTAGAAAATGTGTTTTATTTCATAAATGGAATCTACAAAGTATGCACATTCTACGTCATAACGGCTTTCTATAGTTTGCGCATGTGTCTCGAAATAAGAAAAGCTTACTTTACCCATTTTTTAAAATCACAGCTTCTAGAAGGTTTACATGATTTCTTAAAAAACACGAGTTTTTAGAAAATGTGTTTTATTTCATAAATGGACTCAACAAAGTATGCACATTCTATGTCATAACGACTTTCTATAGTTGGCGCATTCGTCCAGAAATAAGAAAAGCTTACTTCCACCGTTTTTTTAAAATCACAGCTTCTAGAAGGTTTACATGATTTCGTAAAAAACACGAGTTTTTAGAAAATGTGTTTTATTTCATAAATGGAATCTACAGAGTATGCACATTCTACGTCATAACGACTTTCTATAGTTTGCGCATGCGTCCGGAAAGAAGAAAAGCTTACTTCCCCAGTTTTTTAAAATCACAGCTTCTAGAAGGTTTACATGATTTCTTAAAAAACATGAGTTTTTAGAAAATATCTTTATTTCAGCAATGGAATCAACAAAGTATGCACATTCTACGTCATAACGACTTTCTATAGTTTGCGCATGCGTCCGGAATTAAGAAAAGCTTACTTCCACCGTTTTTTAAAATCACAGCTTCTAGAAAGTTTGCATGATTTCGTAAAAAACACGAGTTTTTAGAAAATGTGTTTTATTTCATAAATGGAATCTACAAAGTATGCACATTCTACGTCATAACGACTTTCTATAGTTTGCGCATGCGTCCGGAAATAAGAAAAGCTTACTTCCCCCGTTTTTTAAAATCACAGCTTCTAGAAGGTTTACATGATTTCGTAAAAAACAGGAGTTTTTAGAAAATGTGTTTTATTTCATCAATGGAATCTACAAAGTATGCACATTCTACGTCATAACGACTTTCTATACTTTGCTCATGCGTCCGGAAATAAGAAAAGCTTACTTCCCCATTTTTTAAAATCACAGCTTCTAGAAGGTTTACATGATTTCGTAAAAAACACGAGTTTTTAGAAAATGTGCTTTATTTCATAAATGGAATCTACAAAGTATGCACATTCTACGTCATAACGAATTTCTATAGTTTGCGCATGCGTCCGGAAATAAGAAAAGCTTACTTCCTTCGTTTATAAAAATCACAGCTTCTAGAAGGTTTACATGATTTCTTAAAAAACACGAGTTTTTAGAAAATATCTTTTATGTCATAAATGGAATCAACAAAGTATGCAAATTCTACGTCATAACGACTTTCTATAGTTTGCGCATGCAACTGGAAATAAGAAAAGCTTACTTCCACCGTTTTTAAAATCACAGCTTCTAGAAAGTTTACATGATTTCGTAAAAAACACTAGTTTTTAGAAAATGTGTTTATTTCATAAATGGAATCTACAAAGTATGCACATTCTACAACATAACGACTTTCTATAGTTTGCGCATGCGTCCGGAAATAAGAAAAGCTTACTTCCACCGTTTTTTAAAATCACAGCTTCTAGAAGGTTTACATGATTTCGTAAAAAACACGAGTTTTTAGAAAATGTGTTTTATTTCATAAATGGAATTTACAAAGTATGCACATTCTACGTCATAACGACTTTCTATAGTTTGCGCATGCGTCCGGAAATAAGAAAAGCTTACTTCCCCCGTTTTTTAAATCACAGCTTCTAGAAGGTTTACAGGATTTCTTAAAAAACACGAGTTTTTAGAAAATTGTTTTATTTCATAAATGGAATCAACAAAGTATGCACATTCTATGTCATAACGACTTTCTATAGTTTTCGCATGCGTCCGGAAATAAGAAAAGCTTACTTCCACCATTTTTTAAAATCACAGCTTCTAGAAGGTTTACATGATTTCTTAAAAAACAGGAGTTTTTAGAAAATGTGTTTTATTTCAGAAATAGAATCTACAAAGTATGCACATTCTACATCATAACGACTTTCTATAGTTTGCGCATGCGTACGGAAATAAGAAAAGCTTACTTCCACCGTTTTTTAAAGTCACAGCTTCATGAAGGTTTACACGATTTCGTAAAAAACACGTGTTTTTAGAAAATGTGTTTTATTTCATAAATGGAATCAACAAAGTATGCACATTCTACGTCATAACGACTTTCTATAGTTTGCGCATGCGTCCGGAAATAAGAAAAGCTTACTTCCACCGTTTTTTAAAATCACAGCTTCTAGAAGGTTTACATGATTTCGTAAAAAACATGAGTTTTTAGAAAATGTGTTTTATTTCATAAATGGAATATATAAAGTATGCATATTCTACGTCATAACGACTTTCTATAGTTTGTGCATGCGTCCAGAAATAAGAAAAGCTTACTTCCACCGTTTTTTAAATCACAGCTTCTAGAAGGTTTACATGATTTCTTAAAAAACACGAGTTTTTTGAAAATATGTTTTATTTCATCAATAGAATCAACAAAGTATGCACATTCTACGTCATAATGACTTTCTATAGTTTGCACATGCGTTTGGAAATAAGAAAAGCTTACTTCCACCGTTTTTTAAAATAACAGCTTCTAGAAGGTTTACATGATTTCTTAAAAAATATGAGTTTTTAGAAAATGTGTTTTATTTCATAAATGGAATCAACAAAGTATGCACATTCTATGTCATAACGACTTTCTATAGTTTTCGCATGCGTCCAAAAATAAGAAAAGCTTACTTCCACCGTTTTTTAAAATCACAGCTTCTAGAAGGTTTACAATATTTCGTAAAAAACACGAGTTTTTAGAAAATGTGTTTTATTTCGTAAATGGAATCAACAAAGTATGCACATTCTACGTCATAACGACTTTCTATAGTTTGCGCATGCGTTTGGAAATAAGAAAAGCTTACTTCCCCCGTTTTTTAAATCACAACTTCTAGAAGGTTTTAAAAAAACACGAGTTTTTTAGAAAATGTGTTTTATTTCATAAATGGAATATACGAAGTATGCACATTCTACGTCATAACGAATTTCTATAGTTTTTGCATGCGTCCGGAAATAAGAAAAGCTTACTTCCACTGTTTTTTAAACTCACAGCTTCTAGAAGGTTTACATGATTTCGTAAAAAACACGAGTTTTTAGAAAATGTTTTTTATTTCATCAATGGAATCTACAAAGTATGCACATTCTAGGTCATAATGACTTTCTATACTTTGCGCATCGCGTCCGGAAATAAGAAAAGCTTACTTCCCACCGTTTTTTAAAATCACAGCTTCTAGAAGGTTTTACATGATTTCGTAAAAAACATGAGTTTTAGAAAATGTCTTTTATTTCGTAAATGGAATCAACAAAGTATGCACATTCTATGTCATAACGACTTTCTATAGTTTGCGCATGCGTTTGGAAATAAGAAAAGCTTACTTCCCCCGTTTTTTAAAATCACAACTTCTAGAAGGTTTAAATGATTTGTTAAAAAACACGAGTTTTTAGAAAATGTGTTTTATTTCATAAATGGAATATACGAAGTATGCACATTCTACGTCATAAACGAATTTCTTTAGTTTTTGCATGTGTCCGGAAATAAGAAAAGCTTACTTCCACTGTTTTTTAAACTCACAGCTTCTAGAAGGTTTACATGATTTCGTAAAAAACACGAGTTTTTAGAAAATATGTTTTATTTCATAAATGGAATCTACAAAGTATGCACATTCTACGTCATAACGACTTTATATAGTTTGCGCATGCGTTCGGAAAGAAGAAAAAGCTTACTTCCCCCGTTTTTTAAAATCACAGCTTCTAGAAGGTTTACATGATTTCTTAAAAAACACGAGTTTTTCGAAAATATATTTTATTTCATCAATGGAATCAACAAAGTATGCACATTCTACGTCATAACGACTTTCTATGGTTTGCGAATGCGTCCGGAATTAAGAAAAGCTTACTTCCACCGTTTTTTAAAATCACAGCTTCTAGAAGGTTTACACGATTTCGTAAAAAACAGGTGTTTAGGAAAATGTGTTTTATTTCATAAATGGAATCAACAAAGTATGCACATTCTACGTCATAACGACTTTCTATAGTTTCGCATGCGTCCGGAAATAAGAAAAGCTTACTTCCACCGTTTTTTAAAATCACAGCTTCTAGAAGGTTTGCATGATTTCGTAAAAAACACGAGTTTTTAGAAAATGTGTTTTATTTCATAAATGGAATCTATAAAGTATGCACATTCTACGTCATAACGACTTTCTTTAGTTTGCGCATGCGTCCAGAAATACGAATAGCTTACTTCCACCGTTTTTTAAAATCACAGCTTCTAGAAGGTTTACATGATTTCTTAAAAAACACGAGTTTTTCTAAAATATGTTTTATTTCATCAATAGAATCAACAAAGTATGCACATTCTACGTCATAATGACTTTATATAGTTTGCGCATGCGTTTGGAAATAAGAAAAGCTTACTTCCCCCGTTTTTTAAATCTCACAGCTTCCAGAAGGTTTACATGATTTCGTAAAAAACACGAGTTTTTAGAAAATGTGTTTTATTTCATAAATGGAATCTATAAAGTATGCACATTCTACGTCATAACGACTTTCTATAGTTTGCGCATGCGTCAAGAAATAAGAAAAGCTTACTTCCACCGTTTTTTAAAATCACAGCTTCTAGAAGGTTTACATGATTTTCTTAAAAAACACGAGTTTTTTGAAAATATGTTTTATTTCATCAATAGAATCAACAAAGTATGCACATTCTACGTCATAATGACTTTCTATAGTTTGCGCATGCGTTTGGAAATAAGAAAAGCTTACTTCCCCCGTTTTTAAAAATCACAGCTTCTAGAAGGTTTACATGATTTCTTAAAAAACACGAGTTTTTAGAAAATGTGTTTTCTTTCATAAATGGAATCAACGAAGTATGCACATTCTATGTCATAACGACTTTCTATAGTTTTCGCATGCGTCCAGAAATAAGAAAAGCTTACTTCCACCGTTTTTTAAAATCACAGCTTCTAGAAAGTTTACATGGTTTCTTAAAAAACAGGAGTTTTTAGAAAATGTGTTTTATTTCATAAATAGAATCTACAAAGTATGCACATTCTACGTCATAACGACTTTCTATAGTTTGTGCATGCGTCCGGAAATAAGAAAAGCTTACTTCCACCATTTTTTAAAATCACAGCTTCTAGAAGGTTTACATGATTTCGTAAAAAAACAGGAGTTTTTAGAAAATGTGTTTTATTTCATCAATGGAATCTACAAAGTATGCACATTCTACGTCATAACGACTTTCTATACTCTGCGCATGCGTCCGGAAATAAGAAAAGCTTGCTTCCACCGTTTTTTAAAATCACAGCTTTTAGAAGGTTTACATGATTTCGTAAAAAACACGAGTTTTTAGAAAATGTGTTTTATTTCATAAATGGAATCAACAAAGTATGCACATTCTACGTCATAACGACTTTCTATAGTATGCGCATGCGTCGGGAAATAAGAAAAGCTTACTTCCATCGTTTTTTAAAATCACAGCTTCTAGAAGGTTTACATGATTTCGTAAAAAACACGAGTTTTTAGAAATGTATTTTATTTCATAAATGGAATCTACAAAGTATGCACATTCTACGTCATAACGACTTTCTGTACTTTGCCCATGCGTCCGGAAATAAGAAAAGCTTATTTCCCCCCTTTTTTAAAATCACAGCTTCTAGAAGGTTTACATGATTTCTTAAAAAACACGAGTTTTTAGAAAATATCTTTTATTTCATAAATGGTATCAAAAAAGTATGCACATTCTACGTCATAACGACTTTCTATAGTTTGCGCATGCGTTTGGAAATAAGAAAAGCTTACTTACCCCGTTATTTAAAATCACAACTTCTAGAAGGTTTAAATGATTTGTTAAAAAACACGAGTTTTTAGAAAATGTGTTTTATTTCATAAATGGAATCTACAAAGTATGCACATTCTACGTCATAACGGCTTTCTATAGTTTGCGCATGTGTCTCGAAATAAGAAAAGCTTACTTTACCCATTTTTTAAAATCACAGCTTCTAGAAGTTTACATGATTTCTTAAAAAACACGAGTTTTTAGAAAATGTGTTTTATTTCATAAATGGACTCAACAAAGTATGCACATTCTACGTCATAACGACTTTCTATAGTTGGCGCATTCGTCCAGAAATAAGAAAAGCTTACTTCCACCGTTTTTTTAAAATCACAGCTTCTAGAAGGTTTACATGATTTCGTAAAAAACACGAGTTTTTAGAAAATGTGTTTTATTTCATAAATGGAATCTACAAAGTATGCACATTCTACGTCATAACGACTTTCTATAGTTTGCGCATGCGTCCGGAAAGAAGAAAAGCTTACTTCCCCAGTTTTTTAAAATCACAGCTTCTAGAAGGTTTACATGATTTCTTAAAAAACATGAGTTTTTAGAAAATATCTTTTATTTCAGCAATGGAATCAACAAAGTATGCACATTCTACGTCATAACGACTTTCTATAGTTTGCGCATGCGTCCGGAATTAAGAAAAGCTTACTTCCACCGTTTTTTAAAATCACAGCTTCTAGAAAGTTTGCATGATTTCGTAAAAAACACGAGTTTTTAGAAAATGTGTTTTATTTCATAAATGGAATCTACAAAGTATGCACATTCTACGTCATAACGACTTTCTATAGTTTGCGCATGCGTCCGGAAATAAGAAAAGCTTACTTCCCCCGTTTTTTAAAATCACAGCTTCTAGAAGGTTTACATGATTTCGTAAAAAACAGGAGTTTTTAGAAAATGTGTTTTATTTCATCAATGGAATCTACAAAGTATGCACATTCTACGTCATAACGACTTTCTATACTTTGAGCATGCGTCCGGAAATAAGAAAAGCTTACTTCCCCCATTTTTTAAAATCACAGCTTCTAGAAGGTTTACATGATTTCGTAAAAAACACGAGTTTTTAGAAAATGTGCTTTATTTCATAAATGGAATCTACAAAGTATGCACATTCTACGTCATAACGAATTTCTATAGTTTGCGCATGCGTACGGAAATAAGAAAAGCTTACTTCCTTCGTTTATAAAAATCACAGCTTCTAGAAGGTTTACATGATTTCTTAAAAAACACGAGTTTTTAGAAAATATCTTTTATGTCATAAATGGAATCAACAAAGTATGCAAATTCTACGTCATAACGACTTTCTATAGTTTGCGCATGCAACTGGAAATAAGAAAAGCTTACTTCCACCGTTTTTTAAAATCACAGCTTCTAGAAAGTTTACATGATTTCGTAAAAAACACTAGTTTTTAGAAAATGTGTTTTATTTCATAAATGGAATCTACAAAGTATGCACATTCTACAACATAACGACTTTCTATAGTTTGCGCATGCGTCCGGAAATAAGAAAAGCTTACTTCCACCGTTTTTTAAAATCACAGCTTCTAGAAGGTTTACATGATTTCGTAAAAAACACGAGTTTTTAGAAAATGTGTTTTATTTCATAAATGGAATTTACAAAGTATGCACATTCTACGTCATAACGACTTTCTATAGTTTGCGCATGCGTCCGGAAATAAGAAAAGCTTACTTCCCCCGTTTTTTAAAATCACAGCTTCTAGAAGGTTTACAGGATTTCTTAAAAAACACGAGTTTTTAGAAAATGTGTTTTATTTCATAAATGGAATCAACAAAGTATGCACATTCTATGTCATAACGACTTTCTATAGTTTTCGCATGCGTCCGGAAATAAGAAAAGCTTACTTCCACCGTTTTTTAAAATCACAGCTTCTAGAAGGTTTACATGATTTCTTAAAAAACAGGAGTTTTTAGAAAATGTGTTTTATTTCATAAATAGAATCTACAAAGTATGCACATTCTACATCATAACGACTTTCTATAGTTTGCGCATGCGTACGGAAATAAGAAAAGCTTACTTCCACCGTTTTTTAAAGTCACAGCTTCATGAAGGTTTACACGATTTCGTAAAAAACACGTGTTTTTAGAAAATGTGTTTTATTTCATAAATGGAATCAACAAAGTATGCACATTCTACGTCATAACGACTTTCTATAGTTTGCGCATGCGTCCGGAAATAAGAAAAGCTTACTTCCACCGTTTTTTAAAATCACAGCTTCTAGAAGGTTTACATGATTTCGTAAAAAACATGAGTTTTTAGAAAATGTGTTTTATTTCATAAATGGAATATATAAAGTATGCATATTCTACGTCATAACGACTTTCTATAGTTTGTGCATGCGTCCAGAAATAAGAAAAGCTTACTTCCACCGTTTTTTAAAATCACAGCTTCTAGAAGGTTTACATGATTTCTTAAAAAACACGAGTTTTTTGAAAATATGTTTTATTTCATCAATAGAATCAACAAAGTATGCACATTCTACGTCATAATGACTTTCTATAGTTTGCACATGCGTTTGGAAATAAGAAAAGCTTACTTCCACCGTTTTTTAAAATAACAGCTTCTAGAAGGTTTACATGATTTCTTAAAAAACATGAGTTTTTAGAAAATGTGTTTTATTTCATAAATGGAATCAACAAAGTATGCACATTCTATGTCATAACGACTTTCTATAGTTTTCGCATGCGTCCAAAAATAAGAAAAGCTTACTTCCACCGTTTTTTAAAATCACAGCTTCTAGAAGGTTTACAATATTTCGTAAAAAACACGAGTTTTTAGAAAATGTGTTTTATTTCGTAAATGGAATCAACAAAGTATGCACATTCTACGTCATAACGACTTTCTATAGTTTGCGCATGCGTTTGGAAATAAGAAAAGCTTACTTCCCCCGTTTTTTAAAATCACAACTTCTAGAAGGTTTAAATGATTTGTTAAAAAACACGAGTTTTTAGAAAATGTGTTTTATTTCATAAATGGAATATACGAAGTATGCACATTCTACGTCATAACGAATTTCTATAGTTTTTGCATGCGTCCGGAAATAAGAAAAGCTTACTTCCACTGTTTTTTAAACTCACAGCTTCTAGAAGGTTTACATGATTTCGTAAAAAAACACGAGTTTTTAGAAAATGTTTTTTATTTCATCAATGGAATCTACAAAGTATGCACATTCTACGTCATAACGACTTTATATAGTTTGCGCATGCGTTCGGAAAGAAGAAAAGCTTACTTCCCCCGTTTTTTAAATCACAGCTTCTAGAAGGTTTACATGATTTCTTAAAAAACACGAGTTTTTCGAAAATATATTTTATTTCATCAATGGAATCAACAAAGTATGCACATTCTACGTCATAACGACTTTATATGGTTTGCGAATGCGTCCGGAATTAAGAAAAGCTTACTTCCACCGTTTTTAAAATCACAGCTTCTAGAAGGTTTACACGATTTCGTAAAAAACAGGTGTTTTTAGAAAATGTGTTTTATTTCATAAATGGAATCAACAAAGTATGCACATTCTACGTCATAACGACTTTCTATAGTTTCGCATGCGTCCGGAAATAAGAAAAGCTTACTTCCACCGTTTTTTAAAATCACAGCTTCTAGAAGGTTTGCATGATTTCGTAAAAAACACGAGTTTTTAGAAAATGTGTTTTATTTCATAAATGGAATCTATAAAGTATGCACATTCTACGTCATAACGACTTTCTATAGTTTGCGCATGCGTCCAGAAATAAGAATAGCTTACTTCCACCGTTTTTTAAAATCACAGCTTCTAGAAGGTTTACATGATTTCTTAAAAAACACGAGTTTTTCTAAAATATGTTTTATTTCATCAATAGAATCAACAAAGTATGCACATTCTACGTCATAATGACTTTATATAGTTTGCGCATGCGTTTGGAAATAAGAAAAGCTTACTTCCCCCGTTTTTTAAAATCACAGCTTCTAGAAGGTTTACATGATTTCGTAAAAAACACGAGTTTTTAGAAAATGTGTTTTATTTCATAAATGGAATCTATAAAGTATGCACATTCTACGTCATAACGACTTTCTATAGTTTGCGCATGCGTCAAGAAATAAGAAAAGCTTACTTCCACCGTTTTTTAAAATCACAGCTTCTAGAAGGTTTACATGATTTCTTAAAAAACACGAGTTTTTTGAAAATATGTTTTATTTCATCAATAGAATCAACAAAGTATGCACATTCTACGTCATAATGACTTTCTATAGTTTGCGCATGCGTTTGGAAATAAGAAAAGCTTACTTCCCCCGTTTTTAAAAATCACAGCTTCTAGAAGGTTTACATGATTTCTTAAAAAACACGAGTTTTTAGAAAATGTGTTTTATTTCATAAATGGAATCAACGAAGTATGCACATTCTATGTCATAACGACTTTCTATAGTTTTCGCATGCGTCCAGAAATAAGAAAAGCTTACTTCCACCGTTTTTTAAAATCACAGCTTCTAGAAAGTTTACATGGTTTCTTAAAAAACAGGAGTTTTTAGAAAATGTGTTTTATTTCATAAATAGAATCTACAAAGTATGCACATTCTACGTCATAACGACTTTCTATAGTTTGGGCATGCGTCCGGAAATAAGAAAAGCTTACTTCCACCGTTTTTTAAAATCACAGCTTCATGAAGGTTTACACGATTTCGTAAAAAACACGTGTTTTTAGAAAATGTGTTTTATTTCATAAATGGAATCAACAAAGTATGCACATTCTACGTCATAACGACTTTCTATAGTTTGCGCATGCATCCGGAAATAAGAAAAGCTTACTTCCACCGTTTTTTAAAATCACAGCTTCTAGAAGGTTTACATGATTTCGTAAAAAACACGAGTTTTTAGAAAATGTGTTTTATTTCATAAATGGAATCTATAAAGTATGCACATTCTACTTCATAACGACTTTCTATAGTTTGCGCATGCGTCCAGAAATAAGAAAAGCTTACTTCCACCGTTTTTTAAAATCACAGCTTCTAGAAGGTTTACATGATTTCTTAAAAAACACGAGTTTTTTGAAAATATGTTTTATTTCATCAATAGAATCAACAAAGTATGCACATTCTACGTCATAATGACTTTCTATAGTTTGCGCATGCGTTTGGAAATAAGAATAGCTTACTTCCCCCGTTTTTAAAAATCACAGCTTCTAGAAGGTTTACATGATTTCTTAAAAAACACGAGTTTTTAGAAAATGTGTTTTATTTCATAAATGGAATCAACAAAGTATGCATATTCTATGTCATAACGACTTTCTATAGTTTTTGCATGCGTCCAGAAATAAGAAAAGCTTACTTCCACCGTTTTTTAAAATCACAGCTTCTAGAAGGTTTACACGATTTCGTAAAAAACACGAGTTTTTAGAAAATGTGTTTTATTTCGTAAATGGAATCTACAAAGTATGCACATTCTACGTCATAACGACTTTCTATAGTTTGCGCATGCGTCCGGAAATAAGAAATGCTTACTTCCACCGTTTTTTAAAATCACAACTTCATGAAGGTTTACACGATTTCGTAAAAAACACGTGTTTTTAGAAAATGTGTTTTATTTCATAAATGGAATCAACAAAGTATGCACATTCTACGTCATAACGACTTTCTATAGTTTGCGCATGCGTCCGGAAATAAGAAAAGCTTACTTCCACCGTTTTTTAAAATCACAGCTTCTAGAAGGTTTACATGATTTCGTAAAAAACACGAGTTTTTAGAAAATGTGTTTTATTTCATAAATGGAATCTATAAAGTATGCACATTCTACTTCATAACGACTTTCTATAGTTTGCGCATGTGTCCAGAAATAAGAAAAGCTTACTTCCACCGTTTTTTAAAATCACAGCTTCTAGAAGGTTTACATGATTTCTTAAAAAACACGAGTTTTTAGAAAATGTGTTTTATTTCATCAATAGAATCAACAAAGTATGCACATTCTACGTCATAATGACTTTCTATAGTTTGCGCATGCGTTTGGAAATAAGAAAAGCTTACTTCCCCCGTTTTTTAAAATCACAGCTTCTAGAAGGTTTACATGATTTCTTAAAAAACACGAGTTTTTAGAAAATGTGTTTTATTTCATAAATGGAATCAACAAAGTATGCACATTCTATGTCATAACGACTTTCTATAGTTTTTGCATGCGTCCAAAAATAAGAAAAGCTTACTTCCACCGTTTTTTAAAATCACAGCTTCTAGAAGGTTTACACGATTTCGTAAAAAACACGAGTTTTTAGAAAATGTGTTTTATTTCGTAAATGGAATCAACAAAGTATGCACATTCTACGTCATAACGACTTTCTATAGTTTTCGCATGCGTTCGGAAATAAGAAAAGCTTACTTCCACCGTTTTTTAAAATCACAGCTTCTAGAAGGTTTACATGATTTCGTAAAAAACACGAGTTTTTAGAAAATGTCTTTTATTTCGTAAATGGAATCAACAAAGTATGCACATTCTACGTCATAACGACTTTCTATAGTTTGCGCATGCGTTTGGAAATAAGAAAAGCTTACTTCCCCCGTTTTTTAAAATCACAACTTCTAGAAGGTTTAAATGATTTGTTAAAAAACACGAGTTTTTAGAAAATGTGTTTTATTTCATAAATGGAATCTACGAAGTATGCACATTCTGCGTCATAACGACTTTCTATAGTTTGTGCATGCGTCCGGAAATAAGAAAAGCTTACTTCCACCGTTTTTTAAAATCACAGCTTCTAGAAGGTTTACATGATTTCGTAAAAAACACGAGTTTTTAGAAAATGTGTTTTATTTCATAAATGGAATCTACAAAGTACGCACATTCTACGTCATAACGACTTTCTATAGTTTGCGCATGTGTCCGGAAAGAAGAAAAGCTTACTTCCCCCGTTTTTTAAAATCACAGCTTCTAGAAGGTTTACATGATTTCTTAAAAAACACGAGTTTTTCGAAAATATCTTTTATTTCATCAATGGAATCAACAAAGTATGCACATTCTACGTCATAACGACTTTCTATGGTTTGCGAATGCGTCCGGAATTAAGAAAAGCTTACTTCCACCGTTTTTTAAAATCACAGCTTCTAGAAGGTTTACACGATTTCGTAAAAAACACGTGTTTTTAGAAAATGTGTTTTATTTCATAAATGGAATCAACAAAGTATGCACATTCTACGTCATAACGACTTTCTATAGTTTGCGCATGCGTCCGGAAATAAGAAAAGCTTACTTCCACCGTTTTTTAAAATCAAAGCTTCTAGAAGGTTTACATGATTTCGTAAAAAACACGAGTTTTTAGAAAATGTGTTTTATTTCATAAATGGAATCTATAAAGTATGCACATTCTACGTCATAACGACTTTCTATGGTTTTCGCATGCGTCAAAAATAAGTAAAGCTTACTTCCACCGTTTTTTAAAATCACAGCTTCTAGAAGGTTTACATGATTTCGTAAAAAACACAAGTTTTTAGAAAATGTGTTTTATTTCGTAGATGGAATCTACAAGGTATGCACATTCTACGTCATAATGACTTTCTATAGTTTGCGCATGCTTCCGGAAATAAGAAAATCTTACTTCCCTCGTTTTTTAAAATCACAGCTTCGAGAAGGTTTACATGATTTCTTAAAAAACACGTGTTTTTAGAAAATATCTTTTATTTCATAAATGGAATCAACAAAGTATGCACATTCTACGTCATAACGACTTTCTATAGTTTGCGCATGCGTCCGGAAATAAGAAAAGCTTACTTCCACCGTTTTTTAAAATCACAGCTTCTAGAAGGTTTACATGATTTCGTAAAAAACACGAGTTTTTAGAAAATGTGTTTTATTTCATAAATGGAATCTACAAAGTATGCACATTCTACGTCATAACGACTTTCTATACTTTGCCCATGCGTCCGGAAAGAAGAAAAGCTTACTTCCCCCGTTTTTTAAAATCATAGCTTCTAGAAGGTTTACATGATTTCTTAAACAACACGAGTTTTTAGAAAATATCTTTTATTTCATCAATGGAATCAACAAAGTATGCACATTCTACGTCATAACGACTTTCTATGGTTTGCGCATGCGTCCGGAATTAAGAAAAGCTTACTTCCACCGTTTTTTAAAATCACAGCTTCTAGAAAGTTTACATGATTTCGTAAAAAACACGAGTTTTTAGAAAATGTGTTTTATTTCATAAATGGAATCTACAAAGTATGCACATTCTACAGCATAACGACTTTCTATAGTTTGCACATGCGTCCGGAAATAAGAAAAGCTTACTTCCCCCGTTTTTTAAAATCACAGCTTCTAGAACGTTTACATGATTTCTTAAAAAACACGAGTTTTTTGAAAATATGTTTTATTTCATCAATAGAATCAACAAAGTATGCACATTCTACGTCATAATGACTTTCTATAGTTTGCGCATGCGTCCGGAAATAAGAAAAGCTTCCTTCCACCATTTTTTAAAATCACAGCTTCTAGAAGGTTTACATGATTTCGTAAAAAACATGGGTTTTTAGAAAATGTGTTTTATTTCATAAATGGAATCTACAAAGTATGCACATTCTACATCATAACGACTTTCTATAGTTTGCGCATGCATCCGGAAATAAGAAAAGCTTACTTCCACCGTTTTTTAAAATCACAGCTTCTAGAACGTTTACATGATTTCGTAAAAAACACGAGTTTTTAGAAAATGTGTTTTATTTCATAAATGGAATCTACAAAGTATGCACATTCTACAACATAACGACTTTCTATAGTTTGCGCATGCGTCCGGAAATAAGAAAAGCTTACTTCCACCATTTTTTAAAATCACAGCTTCTAGAAGGTTTACATGATTTCGTAAAAAACACGAGTTTTTAGAAAATGTGTTTTATTTCATAGATGGAATTTACAAAGTATGCACATTCTACGTCATAACGACTTTCTATAGTTTGCGCATGCGTCCGGAAATAAGAAAAGCTTACTTCCCTCGTTTTTTAAAATCACAGCTTCGAGAAGGTTTACATGATTTCTTAAAAAACACGTGTTTTTAGAAAATATCTTTTATTTCATAAATCGAATCAACAAAGTATGCACATTCTACGTCATAACGACTTTCTATAGTTTGCGCATGCGTCCGGAAATAAGAAAAGCTTACTTCCACCGTTTTTTAAAATCACAGCTTCTAGAAGGTTTACATGATTTCGTAAAAAACACGGGTTTTTAGAAAATGTGTTTTATTTCATAGATGGAATCTACAAAGTATGCACATTCTACATCATAACGACTTTCTATAGTTTGCGCATGCGTCCAGAAATAAGAAAAGCTTACTTCCACCGTTTTTTAAAATCACAGCTTCTAGAAGGTTTACATGATTTCGTAAAAAACACGAGTTTTTAGAAAATGTGTTTTATTTCATAAATCGAATCTACAAAGTATGCACATTCTACGTCATAACGACTTTCTATACTTTGCACATGCGTCCGGAAAGAAGAAAAGCTTACTTCCCCCGTTTTTTAAAATCACAGCTTCTAGAAGGTTTACATGATTTCTTAAACAACACGAGTTTTTAGAAAATATCTTTTATTTCATCAAAGGAATCAACAAAGTATGCACATTCTACGTCATAACGACTTTCTATGGTTTGCGCAAGCGTCCGGAATTAAGAAAAGCTTACTTCCACCGTTTTTTAAAATCACAGCTTCTAGAAAGTTTACATGATTTCGTAAAAAACACGAGTTTTTAGAAAATGTGTTTTATTTCATAAATGGAATCAACAAAGTATGCAAATTCTACGTCATAACAACTTTCTATAGTTTACGCGTGCGTTTGGAAATAAGAAAAGCTTACTTCCCCCATTTTTTAAAATCACAGCTTCTAGAAGGTTTACATCATTTCTTAAAAAACACGAGTTTTTAGAAAATGTCTTTCATTTCATAAATGGAATCAACAAAGTATGCACATTCTACGTCATAACGACTTTCTATAGTTTGCGCATGCGTCCGGAAATAAGAAAAGCTTACTTCCACCATTTTTTAAAATCACAGCTTCTAGAAGGTTTACATGATTTCGTAAAAAACACGAGTTTTAAGAAAATGTGTTTTATTTCATAAATAGAATCTACAAAGTATGCACATTCTACGTCATAACGACTTTCTATAGTTTGCGCATGCGTCCGGAAATAAGAAAAGCTTACTTCCACCGTTTTTTAAAATCACAGCTTCTAGAAGGTTTACATGATTTCGTAAAAAACACGAGTTTTTAGAAAATGTGTTTTATTTCATAAATGGAATCAAAAAAGTATGCAAATTCTACGTCATAACGACTTTCTATAGTTTGTGCATGCATCCGGAAATAAGAAAAGCTTACTTCCCCCGTTTTTTAAAATCACAGCTTCTAGAACGTTTACATGATTTCTTAAAAAACACGAGTTTTTAGAAAATATCTTTTATTTCATAAATAGAATCAACAAAGTATGCACATTCTACGTCATAACGACTTTCTATAGTTTGCGGATGTATCCGGAAATAAGAAAAGCTTACTTCCACTGTTTTTTAAAATCACAGCTTCTAGAAGGTTTACATGATTTCGTAAAAAACACGAGTTTTTAGAAAATGTGTTTTATTTCATAAATGGAATCTACAAAGTATGCACATTCTACGTCATAATGACTTTCTATAGTTTGCGCATGCGTTTGGAAATAAGAAAAGCTTACTTCCCCCGTTTTTTAAAATCACAGCTTGTAGAAGGTTTACATGATTTCTTAAAAAACACGAGTTTTTAGAAAATGTGTTTTATTTCATAAATGGAATCAACAAAGTATGCACATTCTATGTCATAACGACTTTCTATAGTTTTCGCATGCGTCCAAAAATAAGAAAAGCTTACTTCCACCGTTTTTTAAAATCACAGCTTCTAGAAGGTTTACACGATTTCGTAAAAAACACGAGATTTTAGAAAATGTGTTTTATTTCGTAAATGGAATCAACAAAGTATGCACATTCTACGTCATAACGACTTTCTATAGTTTTCGCATGCGTTCGGAAATAAGAAAAGCTTACTTCCACCATTTTTTAAAATCACAGCTTCTAGAAGGTTTACATGATTTCGTAAAAAACACGAGTTTTTAGAAAATGTGTTTTATTTCGTAAATGGAATCTACAAAGTATGCACATTCTACGTCATAACGACTTTCTATAGTTTTCGCATGCGTTCGGAAATAAGAAAAGCTTACTTCCACCGTTTTTTAAAATCACAGCTTCTAGAAGGTTTACATGATTTCGTAAAAAACACGAGTTTTTAGAAAATGTCTTTTATTTCGTAAATGGAATCAACAAAGTATGCACATTCTACGTCATAACGACATTCTATAGTTTGCGCATGCGTCCGGAAATAAGAAAAGCTTACTTCCCCCATTTTTTAAAATCACAGCTTCTAGAAGGTTTACATGATTTCTTAAAAAACACAAGTTTTTAGAAAATATCTTTTATGTCATCAATGGAATCAACAAAGTATGCACATTCTACATCATAACGACTTTCTATAGTTTGCGCTTGCGTTTGGAAATAAGAAAAGCTTACTTCCCCCGTTTTTTAAAATCACAGCTTCTACAAGGTTTACAAGATTTCTTAAAATACACGAGTTTTTAGAAAATGTGTTTTATTTCATAAATGGAATCAACAAAGTATGCACATCCTATGTCATAACGACTTTCTATAGTTTGCGCATTCGTCCGGAAATAAGAAAAGCTTACTTCCACCGTTTTTTAAAATAACAGCTTATAGAAGGTTTACATGATTTCGTAAAAAACACGAGTTTTTAGAAAATGTGTTTTATTTCATAAATGCAATCTACAAAGTATGCACATTCTATGTCATAACGACTTTCTATAGTTTTCGCATGCGTCCGGAAATAAGAAAAGCTTACTTCCCCCGTTTTTTAAAATCACAGCTTCTAGAAGGTTTACATGATTTCTTAAAAAACAAGAGTTTTTAGAAAATATCTTTTATTTCATAAATGGAATCAACAAAGTATGCACATTCTACGTCATAACGACTTTCTATAGTTTGCGCATGCGTCCGGAAATAAGAAAAGCTTACTTCCACCGTTTTTTAAAATCACAGCTTCTAGAAGGTTTACATGATTTCGTAAAAAACACGAGTTTTTAGAAAATGTGTTTTATTTCATAAATGGAATCTACAAAGTATGCACATTCTACGTCATAACGACTTTCTATACTTTGCGCATGCGTCCGGAAATAAGAAAATCTTACTTCCCCCCTTTTTTAAAATCACAGCTTCTACAAGGTTTACATGATTTCTTAAAAAACACGAGTTTTTAGAAAATATCTTTTATTTCATAAATGGAATCAACAAAGTTTGCACATTAGAAAAGCTTACTATAGTTTGCGCATGCGTCCGGAAATAAGAAAAGCTTACTTCCACCGTTTTTTAAAATCACAGCTTCTAGAAGGTTTACATGATTTCGTAAAAAACACGAGTTTTTAGAAAATGTGTTTTATTTCACAAATGGAATCTACAAAGTATGCACATTCTACGTCATAACGACATTCTATAGTTTGCGCATGCGTCCGGAAATAAGAAAAGCATACTTCCCCCGTTTTTTAAAATCACAGCTTCTAGAAGGTTTACATGATTTCTTAAAAAACACGAGTTTTTAGAAAATATCTTTTATTTCATAAATGGAATCAACAAAGTATGCACATTCTACGTCATAACGACTTTCTATAGTTTGCGCATGCATCCGGAAATAAGAAAAGCTTACTTCCACCGTTTTTTAAAATCACAGCTTCTAGAAGGTTTACATGATTTCGTAAAAAACACGAGTTTTTAGAAAATGTGTTTTATTTCATAAATGGAATCTACAAAGTATGCACATTCTACGTCATAACGACTTTCTATACTTTGCGCATGCGTCCGGAAATAAGAAAATCTTACTTCCCCCCTTTTTTAAAATCACAGCTTCTACAAGGTTTACATGATTTCTTAAAAAACACGAGTTTTTAGAAAATATCTTTTATTTCATAAATGGAATCAACAAAGTTTGCACATTAGAAAAGCTTACTATAGTTTGCGCATGCGTCCGGAAATAAGAAAAGCTTACTTCCACCTTTTTTTAAAATCACAGCTTCTAGAAGGTTTACACGATTTCGTAAAAAACACATGTTTTTAGAAAATGTGTTTTATTTCATAAATGGAATCTACAAAGTATGCACATTCTACGTCATAACGACTTTCTATAGCTTTCGCATGCGTCCGGAAATAAGAAAAGCTTACTTCCACCGTTTTTTAAAATCACAGCTTCTAGAAGGTTTACACGATTTCGTAAAAAACACGTGTTTTTAGAAAATGTGTTTTATTTCATAAATGGAATCTACAAAGTATGCACATTCTACGTCATAACGACTTTCTATAGTTTGCGCATTCATCCGGAAATAAGAAAAGCTTACTTCTTCGTTTTTTAAAATCACAGCTTCTAGAAGGTTTACATGATTTCTTAAAAAACACGAGTTTTTAGAAAATATCTTTTATGTCATCAATGGAATCAACAAAGTATGCACATTCTACATCATAACGACTTTCTATAGTTTGCGCTTGCGTTTGGAAATAAGAAAAGCTTACTTCCCCTGTTTTTTAAAATCACAGCTTCTAGAAGGTTTACACGATTTCGTAAAAAACACGTGTTTTTAGAAAATGTGTTTTATTTCATAAATGGAATCTAAAAAGTATGCACATTCTACGTCATAACGACTTTCTATAGTTTGCGCATGCGTCCGAAAATAAGAAAAGCTTACTTCTTCGTTTTTTAAAATCACAGCTTCTAGAAGGTTTACATGATTTCTTAAAAAACACGAGTTTTTAGAAAATATCTTTTATGTCTAAATGGAATCAACAGAGTATGCACATTCTACGTCATAACGACTTTCTATAGTTTGCGCATGCGTCCGGAAATAAGAAAAGCTTACTTCCACCGTTTTTTAAAATCACAGCTTCTAGAAGGTTTACATGATTTCGTAAAAAACATGAGTTTTTAGAAAATGTGTTTTATTTCATAAATGGAATCAACAAAGTATGCAAATTCTACGTCATAACGACTTTCTATAGTTTACGCATGCGTTTGGAAATAAGAAAAGCTTACTTCCCCCATTTTTTAAAATCACAGCTTCTAGAAGGTTTACATGATTTCTTAAAAAACACGAGTTTTTAGAAAATGTCTTTCATTTCATAAATGGAATCTACAAAGTATGCACATTCTACGTCATAACGACTTTCTATAGTTTGCGCATGCGTCCGGAAATAAGAAAAGCTTACTTCCACCATTTTTTAAAATCACAGCTTCTAGAAGGTTTACATGATTTCGTAAAAAACATGAGTTTTTAGAAAATGTGTTTTATTTCATAAATGGAATCTACAAAGAATGCACATTCTACATAATAACGACCTTCTATAGTTTGCGCATGCGTCCGGAAATAAGAAAAGCTTACTTCCACCATTTTTTAAAATCACAGCTTCTAGAACGTTTACATGATTTCGTAAAAAACACGAGTTTTTAGAAAATGTGTTTTATTTCATAAATGGAATCTACAAAGTATGCATATTCTACAACATAACGACTTTCTATAGTTTGCGCATGCGTCCGGAAATAAGAAAAGCTTACTTCCACCGTTTTTTAAAATCACAGCTTCTAGAAGGTTTACATGATTTCGTAAAAAACACGAGTTTTTAGAAAATGTGTTTTATTTCATAGATGGAATCTACAAAGTATGCACATTCTACGTCATAAAGACTTTCTATAGTTTTCGCATGCGTTCGGAAATAAGAAAAGCTTACTTCCCCCTTTTTTTTAAAATCACAACTTCTAGAAGGTTTAAATGATTTGTTAAAAAACACGAGTTTTTAGAAAATGTGTTTTATTTCATAAATGGAATCTACAAAGTATGCACATTCTACGTCATAACGACTTTCTATAGTTTTCGCATGCGTTCGGAAATAAGAAAAGCTTACTTCCACCGTTTTTTAAAATCACAGCTTCTAGAAGGTTTACATGATTTCGTAAAAAACACGAGTTTTTAGAAAATGTCTTTTATTTCGTAAATGGAATCAACAAAGTATGCACATTCTACGTCATAACGACATTCTATAGTTTGCGCATGCGTCCGGAAATAAGAAAAGCTTACTTCCCCCATTTTTTAAAATCACAGCTTCTAGAAGGTTTACATGATTTCTTAAAAAACACAAGTTTTTAGAAAATATCTTTTATGTCATCAATGGAATCAACAAAGTATGCACATTCTACATCATAACGACTTTCTATAGTTTGCGCTTGCGTTTGGAAATAAGAAAAGCTTACTTCCCCCGTTTTTTAAAATCACAGCTTCTACAAGGTTTACAAGATTTCTTAAGATACACGAGTTTTTAGAAAATGTGTTTTATTTCATAAATGGAATCAACAAAGTATGCACATCCTATGTCATAACGACTTTCTATAGTTTGCGCATTCGTCCGGAAATAAGAAAAGCTTACTTCCACCTTTTTTTAAAATAACAGCTTATAGAAGGTTTACATGATTTCGTAAAAAACACGAGTTTTTAGAAAATGTGTTTTATTTCATAAATGCAATCTACAAAGTATGCACATTCTATGTCATAACGACTTTCTATAGTTTTCGCATGCGTCCGGAAATAAGAAAAGCTTACTTCCCCCGTTTTTTAAAATCACAGCTTCTAGAAGTTTTACATGATTTCTTAAAAAACAAGAGTTTTTAGAAAATATCTTTTATTTCATAAATGGAATCAACAAAGTATGCACATTCTACGTCATAACGACTTTCTATAGTTTGCGCATGCGTCCGGAAATAAGAAAAGCTTACTTCCACCGTTTTTTAAAATCACAGCTTCTAGAAGGTTTACTTGATTTCGTAAAAAACACGAGTTTTTAGAAAATGTGTTTTATTTCATAAATGGAATCTACAAAGTATGCACATTCTACGTCATAACGACTTTCTATACTTTGCGCATGCGTCCGGAAATAAGAAAATCTTACTTCCCCCCTTTTTTAAAATCACAGCTTCTACAAGGTTTACATGATTTCTTAAAAACCACGAGTTTTTAGAAAATATCTTTTATTTCATAAATGGAATCAACAAAGTTTGCACATTCTACGTCATAACGACTTTCTATAGTTTGCGCATGCGTCCGGAAATAAGAAAAGCTTACTTCCACCGTTTTTTAAAATCACAGCTTCTAGAAGGTTTACATGATTTCGTAAAAAACACGAGTTTTTAGAAAATGTGTTTTATTTCACAAATGGAATCTACAAAGTATGCACATTCTACGTCATAACGACATTCTATAGTTTGCGCATGCGTCCGGAAATAAGAAAAGCTTACTTCCCCCGTTTTTTAAAATCACAGCTTCTAGAAGGTTTACATGATTTCTTAAAAAACACGAGTTTTTAGAAAATATCTTTTATGTCATCAATGGAATCAACAAAGTATGCACATTCTACATCATAACGACTTTCTATAGTTTGCGCTTGCGTTTGGAAATAAGAAAAGCTTACTTCCCCCGTTTTTTAAAATCACAGCTTCTAGAAGGTTTACACGATTTCGTAAAAAACACATGTTTTTAGAAAATGTGTTTTATTTCATAAATGGAATCTACAAAGTATGCACATTCTACGTCATAACGACTTTCTATAGCTTTCGCATGCGTCCGGAAATAAGAAAAGCTTACTTCCACCGTTTTTTAAAATCACAGCTTCTAGAAGGTTTACACGATTTCGTAAAAAACACGTGTTTTTAGAAAATGTGTTTTATTTCATAAATGGAATCTACAAAGTATGCACATTCTACGTCATAACGACTTTCTATAGTTTGCGCATTCATCCGGAAATAAGAAAAGCTTACTTCCACCATTTTTTAAAATCACAGCTTCTAGAAGGTTTACATGATTTCTTAAAAAACACGAGTTTTTAGAAAATATCTTTTATGTCATCAATGGAATCAACAAAGTATTCACATTCTACATCATAACGACTTTCTATAGTTTGCGCTTGCGTTTGGAAATAAGAAAAGCTTACTTCCCCTGTTTTTTAAAATCACAGCTTCTAGAAGGTTTACACGATTTCGTAAAAAACACGTGTTTTTAGAAAATGTGTTTTATTTCATAAATGGAATCTAAAAAGTATGCACATTCTACGTCATAACGACTTTCTATAGTTTGCGCATGCGTCCGAAAATAAGAAAAGCTTACTTCTTCGTTTTTTAAAATCACAGCTTCTAGAAGGTTTACATGATTTCTTAAAAAACACGAGTTTTTAGAAAATATCTTTTATGTCTAAATGGAATCAACAGAGTATGCACATTCTACGTCATAACGACTTTCTATAGTTTGCGCATGCGTCCGGAAATAAGAAAAGCTTACTTCCACCGTTTTTTAAAATCACAGCTTCTAGAAGGTTTACATGATTTCTTAAAAAACACGAGTTTTTCGAAAATATCTTTTATTTCATCAATGGAATCAACAAAGTATGCACATTCTACGTCATAACGACTTTCTATGGTTTGCGAATGCGTCCGGAATTAAGAAAAGCTCACTTCCACCGTTTTTTAAAATCACAGCTTCTAGAAGGTTTACACGATTTCGTAAAAAACACGTGTTTTTAGAAAATGTGTTTTATTTCATAAATGGAATCAACAAAGTATGCACATTCTACGTCATAACGACTTTCTATAGTTTGCGCATGCGTCCGGAAATAAGAAAAGCTTACTTCCACCGTTTTTTAAAATCAAAGCTTCTAGAAGGTTTACATGATTTCGTAAAAAACACGAGTTTTTAGAAAATGTGTTTTATTTCATAAATCGAATCTATAAAAAATGCACATTCTACGTCATAACGACTTTCTATAGTTTTCGCATGCGTCCAAAAATAAGAAAAGCTTACTTCCACCGTTTTTTAAAATCACAGCTTCTAGAAGGTTTACATGATTTCGTAAAAAACACAAGTTTTTAGAAAATGTGTTTTATTTCATAGATGGAATCTACAAGGTATGCACATTCTACGTCATAATGACTTTCTATAGTTTGCGCATGCTTCCGGAAATAAGAAAATCTTACTTCCCTCGTTTTTTAAAATCACAGCTTCGAGAAGGTTTACATGATTTCTTAAAAAACACGTGTTTTTAGAAAATATCTTTTATTTCATAAATGGAATCAACAAAGTATGCACATTCTACGTCATAACGACTTTCTATAGTTTGCGCATGCGTCCAGAAATAAGAAAAGCTTACTTCCACCGTTTTTTAAAATCACAGCTTCTAGAAGGTTTACATGATTTCGTAAAAAACACGAGTTTTTAGAAAATGTGTTTTATTTCATAAATGGAATCTACAAAGTATGCACATTCTACGTCATAACGACTTTCTATACTTTGCCCATGCGTCCGGAAAGAAGAAAAGCTTACTTCCCCCGTTTTTTAAAATCACAGCTTCTAGAAGGTTTACATGATTTCTTAAACAACACGAGTTTTTAGAAAATATCTTTTATTTCATCAATGGAATCAACAAAGTATGCACATTCTACGTCATAACGACTTTCTATGGTTTGCGCATGCGTCCGGAATTAAGAAAAGCTTACTTCCACCGTTTTTTAAAATCACAGCTTCTAGAAAGTTTACATGATTTCGTAAAAAACACGAGTTTTTAGAAAATGTGTTTTATTTCATAAATGGAATCTACAAAGTATGCACATTCTACAGCATAACGACTTTCTATAGTTTGCGCATGCGTCCGGAAATAAGAAAAGCTTACTTCCCCCGTTTTTTAAAATCACAGCTTCTAGAACGTTTACATGATTTCTTAAAAAACACGAGTTTTTTGAAAATATGTTTTATTTCATCAATAGAATCAACAAAGTATGCACATTCTACGTCATAATGACTTTCTATAGTTTGCGCATGCGTCCGGAAATAAGAAAAGCTTCCTTCCACCATTTTTTAAAATCACAGCTTCTAGAAGGTTTACATGATTTCGTAAAAAACATGGGTTTTTAGAAAATGTGTTTTATTTCATAAATGGAATCTACAAAGTATGCACATTCTACATCATAACGACTTTCTATAGTTTGTGCATGCGTCCGGAAATAAGAAAAGCTTACTTCCACCGTTTTTTATAATCACAGCTTCTAGAACGTTTACATGATTTCGTAAAAAACACGAGTTTTTAGAAAATGTGTTTTATTTCATAAATGGAATCTACAAAGTATGCACATTCTACAACATAACGACTTTCTATAGTTTGCGCATGCGTCCGGAAATAAGAAAAGCTTACTTCCACCATTTTTTAAAATCACAGCTTCTAGAAGGTTTACATGATTTCGTAAAAAACATGAGTTTTTAGAAAATGTGTTTTATTTCATAGATGGAATCTACAAAGTATGCACATTCTACGTCATAACGACTTTCTATAGTTTGCGCATGCGTCCGGAAATAAGAAAAGCTTACTTCCCTCGTTTTTTAAAATCACAGCTTCGAGAAGGTTTACATGATTTCTTAAAAAACGCGTGTTTTTAGAAAATATCTTTTATTTCATAAATGGAATCAACAAAGTATGCACATTCTACGTCATAACGACTTTCTATAGTTTGCGCATGCGTCCGGAAATAAGAAAAGCTTACTTCCACCGTTTTTTAAAATCACAGCTTCTAGAAGGTTTACATGATTTCGTAAAAAACACAGGTTTTTAGAAAATGTGTTTTATTTCATACATGGAATCTACAAAGTATGCACATTCTACATCATAACGACTTTCTATAGTTTGCGCATGCGTCCAGAAATAAGAAAAGCTTACTTCCACCGTTTTTTAAAATCACAGCTTCTAGAAGGTTTACATGATTTCGTAAAAAACACGAGTTTTTAGAAAATGTGTTTTATTTCATAAATCGAATCTACAAATTATGCACATTCTACGTCATAACGAATTTCTATACTTTGCACATGCGTCCAGAAAGAAGAAAAGCTTACTTCCCCCGTTTTTTAAAATCACAGCTTCTAGAAGGTTTACATGATTTCTTAAACAACACGAGTTTTTAGAAAATATCTTTTATTTCATCAAAGGAATCAACAAAGTATGCACATTCTACGTCATAACGACTTTCTATGGTTTGCGCAAGCGTCCGGAATTAAGAAAAGCTTACTTCCACCGTTTTTTAAAATCACAGCTTCTAGAAAGTTTACATGATTTCGTAAAAAACACGAGTTTTTAGAAAATGTGTTTTATTTCATAAATGGAATCAACAAAGTATGCAAATTCTACGTCATAACAACTTTCTATAGTTTACGCATGCGTTTGGAAATAAGAAAAGCTTACTTCCCCCATTTTTTAAAATCACAGCTTCTAGAAGGTTTACATCATTTCTTAAAAAACACGAGTTTTTAGAAAATGTCTTTCATTTCATAAATGGAATCAACAAAGTATGCACATTCTACGTCATAACGACTTTCTATAGTTTGCGCATGCGTCCGGAAATAAGAAAAGCTTACTTCCACCATTTTTTAAAATCACAGCTTCTAGAAGGTTTACATGATTTCGTAAAAAACACGAGTTTTAAGAAAATGTGTTTTATTTCATAAATTGAATCTACAAAGTATGCACATTCTACGTCATAACGACTTTCTATAGTTTGCGCATGCGTCCGGAAATAAGAAAAGCTTACTTCCACCATTTTTTAAAATCACAGCTTCTAGAAGGTTTACATGATTTCGTAAAAAACACGAGTTTTTAGAAAATGTGTTTTATTTCATAAATGGAATCAACAAAGTATGCAAATTCTACGTCATAACGACTTTCTATAGTTTGTGCATGCATCCGGAAATAAGAAAAGCTTACTTCCCCCGTTTTTTAAAATCACAGCTTCTAGAAGGTTTACATGATTTCTTAAAAAACACGAGTTTTTAGAAAATATCTTTTATTTCATAAATAGAATCAACAAAGTATGCACATTCTACGTCATAACGACTTTCTATAGTTTGCGGATGTATCCGGAAATAAGAAAAGCTTACTTCCACTGTTTTTTAAAATCACAGCTTCTAGAAGGTTTACATGATTTCGTAAAAAACACGAGTTTTTAGAAAATGTGTTTTATTTCATAAATGGAATCTACAAAGTATGCACATTCTACGTCATAATGACTTTCTATAGTTTGCGCATGCGTTTGGAAATAAGAAAAGCTTACTTCCCCCGTTTTTTAAAATCACAGCTTGTAGAAGGTTTACATGATTTCTTAAAAAACACGAGTTTTTAGAAAATGTGTTTTATTTCATAAATGGAATCAACAAAGTATGCACATTCTATGTCATAACGACTTTCTATAGTTTTCGCATGCGTCCAAAAATAAGAAAAGCTTACTTCCACCGTTTTTTAAAATCACAGCTTCTAGAAGGTTTACACGATTTCGTAAAAAACACGAGTTTTTAGAAAATGTGTTTTATTTCGTAAATGGAATCAACAAAGTATGCACATTCTACGTCATAACGACTTTCTATAGTTTTCGCATGCGTTCGGAAATAAGAAAAGCTTACTTCCACCATTTTTTAAAATCACAGCTTCTAGAAGGTTTACATGATTTCGTAAAAAACACGAGTTTTTAGAAAATGTGTTTTATTTCGTAAATGGAATCTACAAAGTATGCACATTCTACGTCATAACGACTTTCTATAGTTTTCGCATGCGTTCGGAAATAAGAAAAGCTTACTTCCACCGTTTTTTAAAATCACAGCTTCTAGAAGGTTTACATGATTTCGTAAAAAACACGAGTTTTTAGAAAATGTCTTTTATTTCGTAAATGGAATCAACAAAGTATGCACATTCTACGTCATAACGACATTCTATAGTTTGCGCATGCGTCCGGAAATAAGAAAAGCTTACTTCCCCCATTTTTTAAAATCACAGCTTCTAGAAGGTTTACATGATTTCTTAAAAAACACAAGTTTTTAGAAAATATCTTTTATGTCATCAATGGAATCAACAAAGTATGCACATTCTACATCATAACGACTTTCTATAGTTTGCGCTTGCGTTTGGAAATAAGAAAAGCTTACTTCCCCCGTTTTTTAAAATCACAGCTTCTACAAGGTTTACAAGATTTCTTAAAATACACGAGTTTTTAGAAAATGTGTTTTATTTCATAAATGGAATCAACAAAGTATGCACATCCTATGTCATAACGACTTTCTATAGTTTGCGCATTCGTCCGGAAATAAGAAAAGCTTACTTCCACCGTTTTTTAAAATAACAGCTTATAGAAGGTTTACATGATTTCGTAAAAAACACGAGTTTTTAGAAAATGTGTTTTATTTCATAAATGCAATCTACAAAGTATGCACATTCTATGTCATAACGACTTTCTATAGTTTTCGCATGCGTCCGGAAATAAGAAAAGCTTACTTCCCCCGTTTTTTAAAATCACAGCTTCTAGAAGGTTTACATGATTTCTTAAAAAACAAGAGTTTTTAGAAAATATCTTTTATTTCATAAATGGAATCAACAAAGTATGCACATTCTACGTCATAACGACTTTCTATAGTTTGCGCATGCGTCCGGAAATAAGAAAAGCTTACTTCCACCGTTTTTTAAAATCACAGCTTCTAGAAGGTTTACATGATTTCGTAAAAAACACGAGTTTTTAGAAAATGTGTTTTATTTCATAAAAGGAATCTACAAAGTATGCACATTCTACGTCATAACGACTTTCTATACTTTGCGCATGCGTCCGGAAATAAGAAAATCTTACTTCCCCCCTTTTTTAAAATCACAGCTTCTACAAGGTTTACATGATTTCTTAAAAAACACGAGTTTTTAGAAAATATCTTTTATTTCATAAATGGAATCAACAAAGTTTGCACATTAGAAAAGCTTACTATAGTTTGCACATGCGTCCGGAAATAAGAAAAGCTTACTTCCACCGTTTTTTAAAATCACAGCTTCTAGAAGGTTTACATGATTTCGTAAAAAAACACGAGTTTTTAGAAAATGTGTTTTATTTCACAAATGGAATCTACAAAGTATGCACATTCTACGTCATAACGACATTCTATAGTTTGCGCATGCGTCCGGAAATAAGAAAAGCTTACTTCCCCCGTTTTTTAAAATCACAGCTTCTAGAAGGTTTACATGATTTCTTAAAAAACACGAGTTTTTAGAAAATATCTTTTATGTCATCAATGGAATCAACAAAGTATGCACATTCTACATCATAACGACTTTCTATAGTTTGCGCTTGCGTTTGGAAATAAGAAAAGCTTACTTCCCCCGTTTTTTAAAATCACAGCTTCTAGAAGGTTTACACGATTTCGTAAAAAACACATGTTTTTAGAAAATGTGTTTTATTTCATAAATGGAATCTACAAAGTATGCACATTCTACGTCATAACGACTTTCTATAGCTTTCGCATGCGTCCGGAAATAAGAAAAGCTTACTTCCACCGTTTTTTAAAATCACAGCTTCTAGAAGGTTTACACGATTTCGTAAAAAACACGTGTTTTTAGAAAATGTGTTTTATTTCATAAATGGAATCTACAAAGTATGCACATTCTACGTCATAACGACTTTCTATAGTTTGCGCATTCATCCGGAAATAAGAAAAGCTTACTTCCACCGTTTTTTAAAATCACAGCTTCTAGAAGGTTTACATGATTTCTTAAAAAACACGAGTTTTTAGAAAATATCTTTTATGTCATCAATGGAATCAACAAAGTATGCACATTCTACATCATAACGACTTTCTATAGTTTGCGCTTGCGTTTGGAAATAAGAAAAGCTTACTTCCCCTGTTTTTTAAAATCACAGCTTCTAGAAGGTTTACACGATTTCGTAAAAAACACGTGTTTTTAGAAAATGTGTTTTATTTCATAAATGGAATCTAAAAAGTATGCACATTCTACGTCATAACGACTTTCTATAGTTTGCGCATGCGTCCGAAAATAAGAAAAGCTTACTTCTTCGTTTTTTAAAATCACAGCTTCTAGAAGGTTTACATGATTTCTTAAAAAACACGAGTTTTTAGAAAATATCTTTTATGTCTAAATGGAATCAACAGAGTATGCACATTCTACGTCATAACGACTTTCTATAGTTTGCGCATGCGTCCGGAAATAAGAAAAGCTTACTTCCACCGTTTTTTAAAATCACAGCTTCTAGAAGGTTTACATGATTTCGTAAAAAACACGAGTTTTTAGAAAATGTGTTTTATTTCATAAATGGAATCAACAAAGTATGCAAATTCTACGTCATAACGACTTTCTATAGTTTACGCATGCGTTTGGAAATAAGAAAAGCTTACTTCCCCCATTTTTTAAAATCACAGCTTCTAGAAGGTTTACATGATTTCTTAAAAAACACGAGTTTTTAGAAAATGTCTTTCATTTCATAAATGGAATCTACAAAGTATGCACATTCTACGTCATAACGACTTTCTATAGTTTGCGCATGCGTCCGGAAATAAGAAAAGCTTACTTCCACCATTTTTTAAAATCACAGCTTCTAGAAGGTTTACATGATTTCGTAAAAAACATGAGTTTTTAGAAAATGTGTTTTATTTCATAAATGGAATCTACAAAGAATGCACATTCTACATAATAACGACCTTCTATAGTTTGCGCATGCGTCCGGAAATAAGAAAAGCTTACTACCACCATTTTTTAAAATCACAGCTTCTAGAACGTTTACATGATTTCGTAAAAAACACGAGTTTTTAGAAAATGTGTTTTATTTCATAAATGGAATCTACAAAGTATGCACATTCTACAACATAACGACTTTCTATAGTTTGCGCATGCGTCCGGAAATAAGAAAAGCTTACTTCCACCGTTTTTTAAAATCACAGCTTCTAGAAGGTTTACATGATTTCGTAAAAAACACGAGTTTTTAGAAAACGTGTTTTATTTCATAGATGGAATCTACAAAGTATGCACATTCTACGTCATAAAGACTTTCTATAGTTTTCGCATGCGTTCGGAAATAAGAAAAGCTTACTTCCCCCTTTTTTTTAAAATCACAACTTCTAGAAGGTTTAAATGATTTGTTAAAAAACACGAGTTTTTAGAAAATGTGTTTTATTTCATAAATGGAATCTACAAAGTATGCACATTCTACGTCATAACGACTTTCTATAGTTTTCGCATTCGTTCGGAAATAAGAAAAGCTTACTTCCACCGTTTTTTAAAATCACAGCTTCTAGAAGGTTTACATGATTTCGTAAAAAACACGAGTTTTTAGAAAATGTCTTTTATTTCGTAAATGGAATCAACAAAGTATGCACATTCTACGTCATAACGACTTTCTATAGTTTGCGCATGCGTCCGGAAATAAGAAAAGCCTACTTCCCCCATTTTTTAAAATCACAGCTTCTAGAAGGTTTACATGATTTCTTAAAAAACACAAGTTTTTAGAAAATATCTTTTATGTCATCAATGGAATCAACAAAGTATGCACATTCTACATCATAACGACTTTCTATAGTTTGCGCTTGCGTTTGGAAATAAGAAAAGCTTACTTCCCCCGTTTTTTAAAATCACAGCTTCTACAAGGTTTACAAGATTTCTTAAAATACACGAGTTTTTAGAAAATGTGTTTTATTTCATAAATGGAATCAACAAAGTATGCACATCCTATGTCATAACGACTTTCTATAGTTTGCGCATTCGTCCGGAAATAAGAAAAGCTTACTTCCACCGTTTTTTAAAATAACAGCTTATAGAAGGTTTACATGATTTCGTAAAAAACACGAGTTTTTAGAAAATGTGTTTTATTTCATAAATGCAATCTACAAAGTATGCACATTCTATGTCATAACGACTTTCTATAGTTTTCGCATGCGTCCGGAAATAAGAAAAGCTTACTTCCCCCGTTTTTTAAAATCACAGCTTCTAGAAGGTTTACATGATTTCTTAAAAAACAAGAGTTTTTAGAAAATATCTTTTATTTCATAAATGGAATCAACAAAGTATGCACATTCTACGTCATAACGACTTTCTATAGTTTGCGCATGCGTCCGGAAATAAGAAAAGCTTACTTCCACCGTTTTTTAAAATCACAGCTTCTAGAAGGTTTACATGATTTCGTAAAAAACACGAGTTTTTAGAAAATGTGTTTTATTTCATCAATGGAATCTACAAAGTATGCACATTCTACGTCATAACGACTTTCTATACTTTGCGCATGCGTCCGGAAATAAGAAAATCTTACTTCCCCCCTTTTTTAAAATCACAGCTTCTACAAGGTTTAAATGATTTCTTAAAAACCACGAGTTTTTAGAAAATATCTTTTATTTCATAAATGGAATCAACAAAGTTTGCACATTCTACGTCATAACGACTTTCTATAGTTTGCGCATGCGTCCGGAAATAAGAAAAGCTTACTTCCACCGTTTTTTAAAATCACAGCTTCTAGAAGGTTTACATGATTTCGTAAAAAACACGAGTTTTTAGAAAATGTGTTTTATTTCACAAATGGAATCTACAAAGTATGCACATTCTACGTCATAACGACATTCTATAGTTTGCGCATGCGTCCGGAAATAAGAAAAGCTTACTTCCCCCGTTTTTTAAAATCACAGCTTCTAGAAGGTTTACATGATTTCTTAAAAAACACGAGTTTTTAGAAAATATCTTTTATGTCATCAATGGAATCAACAAAGTATGCACATTCTACATCATAACGACTTTCTATAGTTTGCGCTTGCGTTTGGAAATAAGAAAAGCTTACTTCCCCCGTTTTTTAAAATCACAGCTTCTAGAAGGTTTACACGATTTCGTAAAAAACACATGTTTTTAGAAAATGTGTTTTATTTCATAAATGGAATCTACAAAGTATGCACATTCTACGTCATAACGACTTTCTATAGCCTTCGCATGCGTCCGGAAATAAGAAAAGCTTACTTCCACCGTTTTTTAAAATCACAGCTTCTAGAAGGTTTACACGATTTCGTAAAAAACACGTGTTTTTAGAAAATGTGTTTTATTTCATAAATGGAATCTACAAAGTATGCACATTCTACGTCATAACGACTTTCTATAGTTTGCGCATTCATCCGGAAATAAGAAAAGCTTACTTCCACCGTTTTTTAAAATCACAGCTTCTAGAAGGTTTACATGATTTCTTAAAAAACACGAGTTTTTAGAAAATATCTTTTATGTCATCAATGGAATCAACAAAGTATGCACATTCTACATCATAACGACTTTCTATAGTTTGCGGTTGCGTTTGGAAATAAGAAAAGCTTACTTCCCCTGTTTTTTAAAATCACAGCTTCTAGAAGGTTTACACGATTTCGTAAAAAGCACGTGTTTTTAGAAAATGTGTTTTATTTCATAAATGGAATCTAAAAAGTATGCACATTCTACGCCATAACGACTTTCTATAGTTTGCGCATGCGTCCGAAAATAAGAAAAGCTTACTTCTTCGTTTTTTAAAATCACAGCTTCTAGAAGGTTTACATGATTTCTTAAAAAACACGAGTTTTTAGAAAATATCTTTTATGTCTAAATGGAATCAACAGAGTATGCACATTCTACGTCATAACGACTTTCTATAGTTTGCGCATGCGTCCGGAAATAAGAAAAGCTTACTTCCACCGTTTTTTAAAATCACAGCTTCTAGAAGGTTTACATGATTTCGTAAAAAACACGAGTTTTTAGAAAATGTGTTTTATTTCATAGATGGAATCAACAAAGTATGCAAATTCTACGTCATAACGACTTTCTATAGTTTACGCATGCGTTTGGAAATAAGAAAAGCTTACTTCCCCCATTTTTTAAAATCACAGCTTCTAGAAGGTTTACATGATTTCTTAAAAAACACGAGTTTTTAGAAAATGTCTTTCATTTCATAAATGGAATCTACAAAGTATGCACATTCTACGTCATAACGACTTTCTATAGTTTGCGCATGCGTCCGGAAATAAGAAAAGCTTACTTCCACCATTTTTTAAAATCACAGCTTCTAGAAGGTTTACATGATTTCGTAAAAAACATGAGTTTTTAGAAAATGTGTTTTATTTCATAAATGGAATCTACAAAGAATGCACATTCTACATAATAACGACCTTCTATAGTTTGCGCATGCGTCCGGAAATAAGAAAAGCTTACTTCCACCATTTTTTAAAATCACAGCTTCTAGAACGTTTACATGATTTCGTAAAAAACACGAGTTTTTAGAAAATGTGTTTTATTTCATAAATGGAATCTACAAAGTATGCACATTCTACAACATAACGACTTTCTATAGTTTGCGCATGCGTCCGGAAATAAGAAAAGCTTACTTCCACCGTTTTTTAAAATCACAGCTTCTAGAAGGTTTACATGATTTCGTAAAAAACACGAGTTTTTAGAAAATGTGTTTTATTTCATAGATGGAATCTACAAAGTATGCACATTCTACGTCATAAAGACTTTCTATAGTTTGCGCATGCGTCCGGAAATAAGAAAAGCTTACTTCCCCCGTTTTTTAAAATCACAGCTTCTAGAAGGTTTACATGATTTCTTAAAAAACACGTGTTTTTAGAAAATATCTTTTATTTCATAAATGGAATCAACAAAGTATGCACATTCTACGTCATAACGACTTTCTATAGTTTGCGCATGCGTCCGGAAATAAGAAAAACTTACTTCCACCGTTTTTTAAAATCACAGCTTCTAGAAGGTTTACATGATTTCGTAAAAAACACGAGTTTTTAGAAAATGTGTTTTATTTCATAAATGGAATCAACAAAGTATGCAATTATACGTGATAACGACTTTCTATAGTTTACGCATGCGTTTGGAAATAAGAAAAGCTTACTTCCCCCATTTTTAAAAATCACAGCTTCTAGAAGGTTTACATGATTTCTTAAAAAACACGAGTTTTTAGAAAATGTGTTTTATTTCATAAATGGAATCAACAAAGTATGCACATTCTACGTCATAACGACTTTTTATAGTTTGCGCATTCGTTCGGAAATAAGAAAAGCTTACTTCCACCATTTTTTAAAATCACAGCTTCTAGAAGGTTTACATGATTTCGTAAAAAACACGAGTATTTAGAAAATGTGTTTTATTTCATAAATGGAATCTACAAAGTATGCACATTCTACGTCATAACGACTTTCTATAGTTTGCGCATGCGTCCGGAAAAAAGAAAAGCTTACTTCCCCCGTTTTTTAAAATCACAGCTTCTAGAAAGTTTACATGATTTCGTAAAAAACACGAGTTTTTAGAAAATGTGTTTTATTTCATAAATGGAATCAACGAAGTATGCACATTCTATGTCATAACGACTTTCTATAGTTTGCGCATGCGTTTTGAAATAAGAAAAGCTTACTTCCCCCGTTTTTTAAAATCACAGCTTCTAGAATGTTTACATGATTTCGTAAAAAACACGAGTTTTAAGAAAATGCGTTTTATTTCATAAATAGAATCTACAAAGTATGCACATTCTACGTCATAACGACTTTCTATAGTTTGCGCATGCGTCCGGAAATAAGAAAAGCTTACTTCCACCGTTTTTTAAAATCACAGCTTCTAGAAGGTTTACATGATTTTGTAAAAAACACGAGTTTTTAGAAAATGTGTTTTATTTCATAAATGGAATCAACAAAGTATGCAAATTCTACGTCATAACGACTTTCTATAGTTTGTGCATCCGTCCGGAAATAAGAAAAGCTTACTTCCCCCGTTTTTTAAAATCACAGCTTCTAGAAGGTCTACATGATTTCTTAAAAAACACGAGTTTTTCGAAAATATCTTTTATTTCATAAATAGAATCAACAAAGTATGCACATTCTACGTCATAACGAGTTTCTATAGTTTGCGGATGCATCCGGAAATAAGAAAAGCTTACTTCCACCGTTTTTTAAAATCACAGCTTCTAGAAGGTTTACATGATTTCTTAAAAAACAAGAGTTTTTAGAAAATATCTTTTATTTCATAAATGGAATCAACAAAGTATGCACATTCTACGTCATAACGACTTTCTATAGTTTGCGCATGCGTCCGGAAATAAGAAAAGCTTACTTCCACCGTTTTTTAAAATCACAACTTCTAGAAGGTTTACATGATTTCGTAAAAAAACACGAGTTTTTAGAAAATGTGTTTTATTTCATAAATGGAATCTACAAAGTATGCACATTCTACGTCATAACGACTTTCTATAGTTTGCGCATGCATCCGGAAATAAGAAAAGCTTACTTCCACCATTTTTTAAAATCACAGCTTCTAGAAGGTTTACATGATTTCGTAAAAAACACGAGTTTTTAGAAAATGTGTTTTATTTCATAAATGGAATCTACAAAGTATGCACATTCTACATCATAACAACTTTCTATAGTTTGCGCATGCGTCCGGAAATAAGAAAAGCTTACTTCCACCGTTTTTTAAAATCACAGCTTCTAGAACGTTTACATGATTTCGTAAAAAACACGAGTTTTTAGAAAATGTGTTTTACTTCATAAATGGAATCTACAAAGTATGCACATTCTACAACATAACGACTTTCTATAGTTTGCGCATGCGTCCGGAAATAAGAAAAGCTTACTTCCACCGTTTTTTAAAATCACAGCTTCTAGAAGGTTTACATGATTTCGTAAAAAACACGAGTTTTTAGAAAATGTGTTTTATTTCATAAATGGAATCTACAAAGTATGCACATTCTACGTCATAACGACTTTCTATAGTTTGCGCATGCGTCCGGAAATAAGAAAAGCTTACTTCCCCCGTTTTTTAAAATCACAGCTTCTAGAAGGTTTACATGATTTCTTAAAAAACACGTGTTTTTAGAAAATATCTTTTATTTCATAAATGGAATCAACAAAGTATGCACATTCTACGTCATAACGACTTTCTATAGTTTGCGCATGCGTCCGGAAATAAGAAAAGCTTACTTCCACCGTTTTTTAAAATCACAGCTTCTAGAAGGTTTACATGATTTCGTAAAAAACACGAGGTTTTAGAAAATGTGTTTTATTTCATAAATGGAATCTACAAAGTATGCACATTCTACGTCATAACGACTTTCTATAGTTTGCGCATGCGTCCGGAAATAAGAAAAGCTTACTTCCCCCGTTTTTTAAAATCACAGCTTCTAGAAGGTTTACATGATTTCTTAAAAAACACGTGTTTTTAGAAAATATCTTTTATTTCATAAATGGAATCAACAAAGTATGCACATTCTACGTCATAACGACTTTCTATAGTTTGCGCATGCGTCCGGAAATAAGAAAAGCTTACTTCCACCGTTTTTTAAAATCACAGCTTCTAGAAGGTTTACATGATTTCGTAAAAAACACGAGTTTTTAGAAAATGTGTTTTATTTCATAAAGGGAATCAACAAAGTATGCAAATTCTACGGTATAACGACTTTCTATATTTTACGCATGCGTTTGGAAATAAGAAAAGCTTACTTCCCCCATTTTAAAAATCACAGCTTCTAGAAGGTTTACATGATTTCTTAAAAAACACGAGTTTTTAGAAAATGTGTTTTATTTCATAAATGGAATCAACAAAGTATACACATTCTACGTCATAACGACTTTCTATAGTTTGCGCATGCATCCGGAAATAAGAAAAGCTTACTTCCACCATTTTTTAAAATCACAGCTTCTAGAAGGTTTACATGATTTCGTAAAAAACACGAGTTTTTAGAAAATGTGTTTTATTTCATAAATGGAATCTACAAAGTATGCACATTCTACATCATAACGACTTTCTATAGTTTGCGCATGCGTCCGGAAATAAGAAAAGCTTACTTTCCCCGTTTTTTAAAATCACAGCTTCTAGAAGGTTTACATGATTTCTTAAAAAACACGAGTTTTTTTAAAATGTGTTTTATTTCATCAATAGAATCAACAAAGTATGCACATTCTACGTCATAACGACTTTCTATAGTTTGCGCATGCGTTTGGAAATAAGAAAAGCTTACTTCCCCCATTTTTTAAAATCACAGCTTCTAGAAGGTTTACATGATTTCTTAAAAAACACGAGTTTTTAGAAAATGTGTTTTATTTCATAAATGGAATCAACAAAGTATGCACATTCTATGTCATAACGACTTTCTATAGTTTTCGCATGCGTCCGGAAATAAGAAAAGCTTTCTTCCACCATTTTTTAAAATCACAGCTTCTAGAAGGTTTACACGATTTCGTAAAAAACACGAGTTTTTAGAAAATGTGTTTTATTTCGTAAATGGAATCAACAAAGTATGCACATTCTACGTCATAACGACTTTCTATAGTTTTCGCATGCGTTCGGAAATAAGAAAAGCTTACTTCCCCCTTTTTTTTAAAATCACAACTTCTAGAAGGTTTAAATGATTTGTTAAAAAACACGAGTTTTTAGAAAATGTGTTTTATTTCATAAATGGAATCTACAAAGTATGCACATTCTACGTCATAACGACTTTCTATAGTTTGTGCATGCATCCGGAAATAAGAAAAGCTTACTTCCACCGTTTTTTAAAATCACAGCTTCTAGAAGGTTTACATGATTTCGTAAAAAATACGAGTTTTTAGAAAATGTGTTTTATTTCATCAATGGAATCTACAAAGTATGCACATTCTACGTCATAACGACTTTCTATACTTTGCGCATGCGTCTGGAAATAAGAAAAGCTTACTTCCATCGTTTTTTAAAATCACAGCTTCTAGAAGGTTTACATGATTTCACAAAAAACATGAGTTTTTAGAAAATGTGTTTTATTTCATAAATGGAATCTACAAAGTATGCACATTCTACGTCATAACGACTTTCTATAGTTTGCGCATGCGTCCGAAAATAAGAAAAGCTTACTTCCACCGTTTTTTAAAATCACCACTTCTAGAAGGTTTACATGATTTCGTAAAAAACACGGGTTCTTAGAAAATGTGTTTTATTTCATAAATGGAATCAACAAAGTATGCACATTCTACGTCATAACGACTTTTTATAGTTTGCGCATTCGTTCGGAAATAAGAAAAGCTTACTTCCACCATTTTTTAAAATCACAGCTTCTAGAAGGTTTACATGATTTCGTAAAAAACACGAGTATCTAGAAAATGTGTTTTATTTCATAAATGGAATCAACAAAGTATGCACATTCTATGTCATAACGACTTTCTATAGTTTGCGCATGCATTTGGAAATAAGAAAAGCTTACTTCCCCCGTTTTTTAAAATCACAGCTTCTAGAATGTTTACATGATTTCGTAAAAAACACGAGTTTTAAGAAAATGCGTTTTATTTCATAATTAAAATCTACAAAGTATGCACATTCTACGTCGTAACGACTTTCTATAGTTTGCGCATGCGTCCGGAAATAAGAAAAGCTTACTTCCAACGTTTTTTAAAATCACAGCTTCTAGAAGGTTTACATGATTTTGTAAAAAACACGAGTTTTTAGAAAATGTGTTTTATTTCATAAATGGAATCAACAAAGTATGCAAATTCTACGTCATAACGACTTTCTATAGTTTGTGCATACGTCCGGAAATAAGAAAAGCTTGCTTCCCCCGTTTTTTAAAATCACAGCTTCTAGAAGGTTTACATGATTTCTTAAAAAACACGAGTTTTTAGAAAATATCTTTTATTTCATCAATAGAATCAACAAAGTATGCACATTCTACGTCATAACGACTTTCTATAGTTTGCGGATGCATCCGGAAATAAGAAAAGCTTACTTCCACCGTTTTTTAAAATCACAGCTTCTAGAAGGTTTACATGATTTCGTAAAAAACACGAGTTTTTAGAAGATGTGTTTTATTTCATAAATGGAATCTACAAAGTATGCACATTCTACGTCAAAATGACTTTCTATAGTTTGCGCATGCGTTTGGAAATAAGAAAAGCTTACTTCCCCCTTTTTTTAAAATCGCAGCTTCTAGAAGGTTTACATGATTTCTTAAAAAACACGAATTTTTAGAAAATGTGTTTTATTTTATAAATGGAATCAACAAAGTATTCACATTCTACGTCATAACGACTTTCTATAGTTTGCGCATTCGTCCGGATATAAGAAAAGCTTACTTCCACTGTTTTTTAAAATCACAGCTTCTAGAAGGTTTACATGATTTCTTAAATAACACGAGTTTTTAGAAAATGTGTTTTATTTCATAAATGGAATCAACAAAGTATACTAATTCTACGTCATAACGACTTTCTATAGTTTCCGCATGCGTCCGGAAATAAGAAAAGCTTACTTCCCCCGTTTTTTAAAATCACAGCTTCTAGAAGGTTTACATGATTTCTTAAAAAACACGAGTTTTTAGAAAATGTGTTTTATTTCATAAATTTTATCAACAAAGTATGCACATTCTATGTCATAACGACTTTCTATAATTTTCGCATGCGTCCGAAAATAAGAAAAGCTTTCTTCCACCATTTTTTAAAATCACAGCTTCTAGAAGGTTTACACGATTTCGTAAAAAACACGAGTTTTTAGAAAATGTGTTTTATTTCGTAAATGGAATCAACAAAGTATGCACATTCTACGTCATAACGACTTTCTATAGTTTTCGCATGCGTTCGGAAATAAGAAAAGCTTACTTCCACCGTTTTTTAAAATCACAGCTTCTAGAAGGTTTACATGATTTCGTAAAAAACACGAGTTTTTAGAAAATGTCTTTTATTTCGTAAATGGAATCAACAAAGTATGCACATTCTACGTCATAACGACTTTCTATAGTTTGCGCATGCGTTTGGAAATAAGAAAAGCTTACTTCCCCCGTTTTTTAAAATCACAACTTCTAGAAGGTTTAAATGATTTGTTAAAAAACACGAGTTTTTAGAAAATGTGTTTTATTTCATAAATGGAATCTACAAAGTATGCACATTCTACGTCATAACGATTTTCTATAGTTTGTGCATGCGTCCGGAAATAAGAAAAGCTTACTTCCACCGTTTTTTAAAATCACAGCTTCTAGAAGGTTTACATGATTTCGTAAAAAACACGAGTTTTTAGAAAATGTGTTTTATTTCATCAATGGAATCTACAAAGTATGGACATTCTACGTCATAACGACTTTCTATACTTTGCGCATGCGTCCGGAAATAAGAAAAGCTTACTTCCACCGTTTTTTAAAATCACAGCTTCTAGAAGGTTTACATGATTTCTTAAAAAACACGAGTTTTTAGAAAATGTCTTTTATTTCATAAATGGATTCAACAAAGTATGCACATCCTACGTCATAACGACATTCTATAGTTTGCGCATTCGTCTGGAAATAAGAAAAGCTTACTTCCACCATTTTTTAAAATCACTGCTTCTAGAAGGTTTACATGGTTTCGTAAAAAACACGAGTTTTTAGATAATGTGTTTTATTTCATAAATGGAATCTACAAAGTATGCACATTCTACGCATTAACGACTTTCTATAGTTTTCGCATGCGTCCGGAAATAAGAAAAGCTTACTTCCACCGTTTTTTAAAATCACAGCTTCTAGAAGGTTTACATGATTTCTTAAAAAACACGAGTTTTTAGAAAATGTGTTTTATTTCATAAATAGAATCTACAAAGTATGCACATTCTACATCATAATGACTTTCTATAGTTTGCGCATGCGTCCGGAAATAAGAAAAGCTTACTTCCACCGTTTTTTAAAATCACAGCTTCAAGAAGGTTTACACGATTTCGTAAAAAACACGTGTTTTTAGAAAATGTGTTTTATTTCATAAATGGAATCAACAAAGTATGAACATTCTACGTCATAACGACTTTCTATAGTTTGCGCATGCGTCCGGAAATAAGAAAAGCTTACTTCCACCGTTTTTTAAAATCACAGCTTCTAGAAGGTTTACATGATTTCGTAAAAAACATGAGTTTTTAGAAAATGTGTTTTATTTCATAAATGGAATCAACAAAGTATGCACATTCTACGTCAGAACGACTTTCTATAGTTGGCGCATTCATCCGGAAATAAGAAAAGCTTACTTCCACCGTTTTTTAAAATCACAGCTTCTAGAAGGTTCACATGATTTCGTAAAAAACACGAGTTTTTAGAAAATGTGTTTTATTTCATCAATGGAATCTACAAAGTATGCACATTCTACATCATAAGGACTTTCTATAGTTTGCGCATGCGTCCGGAAATAAGAAAAGCTTACTCGCCCCGTTTTTTAAAATCACAGCTTCTAGAAGGTTTACATGATTTCGTAAAAAACACTAGTTTTTAGAAAATGTGTTTTATTTCATAAATGGAATCAACAAAGTATGCACATTCTACGTCATAACGACTTTCTATAGTTTGCGCATGCGTCCGGAAATAAGAAAAGCTTACTTCCACCATTTTTTAAAATCACAGCTTCTAGAAGGTTTACATGATTTCATTAAAAACACGAGTTTTAAGAAAATGTGTTTTATTTCATCAATGGAATCAACAAAGTATGCACATTCTACGTCATAACGACTTTCTATAGTTTGCGCATGCGTGCGGAAATAAGAAAAGCTTACTTCCCCCGTTTTTTAAAATCACAGCTTCTAGAAGGTTTACATGATTTCGTAAAAAACACGAGTTTTTAGAAAATGTGTTTTATTTCATAAATGGAATCTACAAAGTATGCACATTCTACGTCATAACGACTTTCTATAGTTTGCGCATGCGTTTGGAAATAAGAAAAGCTTACTTCCCCCGTTTTTTAAAATCACAGCTTCTAGAAGGTTTACATGATTTCTTAAAAAACACGAGTTTTTAGAAAATGTGTTTTATTTCATAAATAGAATCTACAAAGTATGCACATTCTACGTCATAACGACTTTCTATAGTTTGCGCATGCGTCCGGAAATAAGAAAAGCTTACTTGCACCGTTTTTTAAAATCACAGCTTCTAGAAGGTTTACACGATTTCGTAAAAAACACGTGTTTTTAGAAAATGTGTTTTATTTCATAAATGGAATCAACAAAGTATGCACATTCTACGTCATAACGAATTTCTATAGTTTGCGCATGCGTCCGGAAATAAGAAAAGCTTACTTCCACCATTTTTTAAAATCACAGCTTCTAGAAGGTTTACATGATTTCTTAAAAAACATGAGTTTTTAGAAAATATCTTTTATTTCATAAATGGAATCAACAAAGTGTGCACATTTTACGTCATAACGACTTTCTATAGTTTGCGCATGCGTCCGGAAATAAGAAAAGGTTACTTCCACCGTTTTTTAAAATCACAGCTTCTAGAAGGTTTACATGATTTCTTAAAAAACACGAGTTTTTAGAAAATGTGTTTTATTTCATAAATGGAATCAACAAAGTATGCACATTCTACGTCATAACGACTTTCTATAGTTGGCGAATTCGTCCGGAAATAAGAAAAGCTTACTTCCACCGTTTTTTAAAATCACAGCTTCTAGAAGGTTTACATGATTTCGTAAAAAACACGAGTTTTTAGAAAATGTGTTTTATTTCATAAATGGAATCTACAAAGTATGCACATTCTACGGCATAACGACTTTCTATAGTTTTCCCATGTGTCCGGAAAGAAGAAAAGCTTACTTCCCCCATTTTTTAAAATCACAGCTTCTAGAAGGTTGACATGATTTCTTAAAAAACACGAGTTTTTAGAAAATATCTTTTATTTCATCAATGGAATCCACAAAGTATGCACATTCTACGTCATAACGACTTTCTATAGTTTGCGCATGCGTCCGGAAATAAGAAAAGCTTACTTCCACCGTTTTTTAAAATCACAGCTTCTAGAAGGTTTACATGATTTCTTAAAAAACACGAGTTTTTAGAAAATGTGTTTTATTTCATAAATGGAAACAACAAAGTATGCACATTCTATGTCATAACGACTTTCTATGGTTGGCGCATTCGCCCGGAAATAAGAAAAGCTTACTTCCACCGTTCTCTAAAATCACAGCTTCTAGAAGGTTTACATGATTTCGTAAAAAACACGAGTTTTTAGAAAATTTGTTTTATTTCATAAATGGAATCTACAAAGTATGCACATTCTACGTCATAACGACTTTCTATAGTTTGCGCATGCGTCCGGAAATAAGAAAAGCTTACTTCCACCATTTTTTAAAATCACAGCTTCTAGAAGGTTTGAATGATTTCGTAAAAAACACGAGTTCTTAGAAAATGTGTTTTATTTCATAATTGGAATCTAAAAAGTATGAACATTCTACGTCATAACGACTTTCTATAGTTTGCGCATGCGTACGGAAATAAGAAAAGCTTAGTTGCACCGTTTTTTAAAATCACAGCTTCTAGAAGGTTTACACGATTTCGTAAAAAACACGTGTTTTTAGAAAATGTGTTTTATTTCATAAATGGAATCAACAAAGTATGCACATTCTACGTGATAACGACTTTCTATAGTTTGCGCACGCGTTTGGAAATAAGAAAAGCTTACTTCCCCCGTTTTTTAAAATCACAGCTTCTAGAAGGTTTACATGATTTCTTAAAAAACACGAGTTTTTAGAAAAGGTGTTTTATTTCATAATTGTAATCAACAAAGTATGCACATTCTACATCATAACGACTTTCTATAGTTTGCGCATGCGTTTGGAAATAAGAAAAGCTTACTTACCCTGTTTTTTAAAATCACAGCTTCTAGAAGGTATACATGATTTCTTAAAAAAGACGAGTTTTTAGAAAATGTGTTTTATTTCATAAATAGAATCAACAAAGTATGCACATTCTACGTCATAACGACTTTCTATAGTTTGCGCATGCGTGCGGAAATAAGAAAAGCATACTTCCACCGTTTTTTAAAATCACAGCTTCGGGAAGGTTTACATGATTTCTTAAGAAACACGAGTTTTTAGAAAATGTGTTTTATTTCATAAATGGAATCAACAAAGTATGCACATTCTACGTCATAACGACTTTCTATAGTTTGTGCAAGCGTCTGGAAATAAGAAAAGCTTACTTCCACCGTTTTTTAAAATCACAGCTTCTAGAAGGTTTACATGATTTCATAAAAAACATGAGTTTTTAGAAAATATCTTTTATTTCATAAATGGAATCAACAAAGTGTGCACATTTTACGTCATAACGACTTTCTATAGTTTGCGCATGCGTCCGGAAATAAGAAAAGCTTACTTCCACCGTTTTTTAAAATCACAGCTTCTAGAAGGTTTACATGATTTCTTAAAAAACACGAGTTTTTAGAAAATGTGTTTTATTTCATAAATGGAATCAACAAAGTATGCACATTCTACGTCATAACGACTTTCTATAGTTGGCGAATTCGTCCGGAAATAAGAAAAGCTTACTTCCACCGTTTTTTAAAATCACAGCTTCTAGAAGGTTTACATGATTTCGTAAAAAACACGAGTTTTTAGAAAATGTGTTTTATTTCATAAATGGAATCTACAAAGTATGCACATTCTACGGCATAACGACTTTCTATAGTTTTCCCATGTGTCCGGAAAGAAGAAAAGCTTACTTCCCCCATTTTTTAAAATCACAGCTTCTAGAAGGTTGACATGATTTCTTAAAAAACACGAGTTTTTAGAAAATATCTTTTATTTCATCAATGGAATAAACAAAGTATGCACATTCTACGTCATAACGACTTTCTATAGTTTGCGCATGCGTCCGGAATTAAGAAAAGCTTACTTCCACCGTTTTTTAAAATCACAGCTTCTAGAAGGTTTACATGATTTCGTAAAACACGAGTTTTTAGAAAATGTGTTTTATTTCATAAATGGAATCTACAAAGTATGCACATTCTACGGCATAACGACTTTCTATAGTTTTCCCATGTGTCCGGAAAGAAGAAAAGCTTACTTCCCCCATTTTTTAAAATCACAGCTTCTAGAAGGTTGACATGATTTCTTAAAAAACACGAGTTTTTAGAAAATATCTTTTATTTCATCAATGGAATAAACAAAGTATGCACATTCTACGTCATAACGACTTTCTATAGTTTCCGCATGCGTCCGGAAATAAGAAAAGCTTACTTCCACCAATTTTTAAAATCACAGCTTCTAGAAGGTTTACATGATTTCGTAAAAAACATGAGTTTTTAGAAAATTTGTTTTATTTCATAAATGGAATCTACAAAGTATGCAAATTCTACGTCATAACGGCTTTCATTAGTTTGCGCATGTGTCCGGAAATAAGAAAAGCTTACTTCCCCCATTTTTTAAAATCACAGCTTCTAGAAGGTTTACATGATTTCTTAAAAAACACGAGATTTTAGAAAATGTGTTTTATTTCATAAATGGAATCAACAAAGTATGCACATTCTACGTCATAACGACTTTCTATAGTTTGCACATACGTCCGGAAATAAGAAAAGCTTACTTCCCCCGTTTTTTAAAATCACAGCTTCTAGAAGGTTTACATGATTTCTTAAAAAACATGAGTTTTTAGATAATGTGTTTTATTTAATAAATGGAATCAACAAAGTATGCACATTCTACATCATAACGACTTTCTATAGTTTTCGCATGCGTTTGGAAATAAGAAAAGCTTCCTTCCCCCGTTTTTTAAAATCACAGCTTCTAGAAGGTTTACATGATTTCTTAAAAAACACGAGCTTTTAGAAAATGTGTTTTATTTCATAAATGGAATCTACAAAGTATGCACATTCTACGTCATAACGACTTTCTATACTTTGCTTATGCGTCCGGAAATAAGAAAAGCTTACTTCCACCTTTTTTTAAAATCACAACTTCTAGAAGGTTTACATGATTTCGTAAAAAACAGGAGTTTTTAGAAAATGTGTTTTATTTCATAAATGGAATCTACAAACTATGCACATTCTACGTCATAACGACTTTCTATAATTTGCACATGTGTCTGGAAATAAGAAAAGCTTACTTCCCCGTTTTTTAAAATCACAGCTTCTAGAAGGTTTACATGATTTCTTAAAAACCACGAGTTTTTAGAAAATGTGTTTTATTTCATAAATGGAATCTACAAAGTATGCACATTCTACGTCATAACGACTTTCTTTAGTTTGCGCATGCGTTTGGAAATAAGAAAAGCTTACTTCCCCCGTTTTTTAAAATCACAGCTTCTAGAAGGTTTACACGATTTCGTAAAAAACACGTGTTTTTAGAAAATGTGTTTTATTTCATAAATGGAATCTACAAAGTATGCACATTCTACAACATAACGACTTTCTATAGTTTGCGCATGCGTCCGGAAATAAGAAAAGCTTACTTCCACCGTTTTTTAAAATCACAGCTTCTAGAAGGTTTCCATGATTTCGTAAAAAACACGAGTTTTTAGAAAATGTGTTTTATTTCATAAATGGAATCTACAAAGTATGCACATTCTACATCATAACGACTTTCTATAGTTTGCGTATGCGTCCGGAAATAAGAAAAGCTTACTTCCCCCGTTTTTTAAAATCACAGCTTCTAGAAGGTTTACATGATTTCTTAAAAAACAAGTGTTTTTAGAAAATATATTTTATTTCATAAATGGAATCAATAAAGTATGCACATTCTACGTCATAACGACTTTCTATAGTTTGCGCATGCGTCCGGAAATAAGAAAAGCTTACTTCCACCGTTTTCTAAAATCACAGCTTCTAGAAGGTTTACATGATTTCTTAAAAAACACTAGTTTTTAGAAAATATGTTTTATTTCATAAATGGAATCAACAAAGTATGCAAATTCTACGTCATAACGACTTTCTATAGTTTACGCATGCATTTGGAAATAAGAAAAGCTTACTTCCCCCATTTTTTAAAATCACAACTTATAGAAGGTTTACATGATTTCTTAAAAAACACGAGTTTTTAGAAAATGTCTTTTATTTCATAAATGGAATCTACAAAGTATGCACATTCTACGTCATAACGACTTTCTATAGTTTGCGCATGCGTCCGGAAATAAGAAAACCTTACTTCCACCATTTTTTAAAATCACAGCTTCTAGAAGGTTTACATGATTTCGTAAAAAACACGAGTTTTTAGAAAATGTGTTTTATTTCATAAATGGAATCAACAAAGTATGCACATCCTACGTCATAACGACATTCTATAGTTTGCGCATTCGTCTGGAAATAAGAAAAGCTTACTTCCACCGTTTTTTTAAAATCACTCCTTCTAGAAGGTTTACATGATTTCGTAAAAAACACGAGTTTTTAGAAAATGTGTTTTATTTCATAAATGGAATCTACAAAGTATGCACATTCTACGTCATAACGACTTTCTATAGTTTGCGCATGCGTCCGGAAATAAGAAAAGCTTACTTCCCCCGTTTTTTAAAACCACAGCTTCTAGAAGGTTTACAGGATTTCTTAAAAAACACGAGTTTTTAGAAAATGTGTTTTATTTCATAAATGGAATCAACAAAGTATGCACATTCTACGTCATAACGACTTTCTATAGTTTGCGCATGCGTCCGGAAATAAGAAAAGCTTACTTCCCCCGTTTTTTAAAATCACAGCTTCTAGAAGGTTTACATGATTTCGTAAAAAACACGAGTTTTTAGAAAATGTGTTTTATTTCATAAATGGAATCTACAAAGTATGCACATTCTACGTCATAACGACTTTCTATAGTTTGCGCATGCGTCCGGAAATAAGAAAAGCTTACTTCCACCGTTTTTTAAAATCACAGCTTCTAGAAGGTTTACAAGATTTCTTAGAATACACGAGTTTTTAGAAAATGTGTTTTATTTCATAAATGGAATCAACAAAGTATGCACATCCTATGTCATAATGACTTTCTATAGTTTGCGCATTCGTCCGGAAATAAGAAAAGCTTACTTCCACCGTTTTTTAAAATAACAGCTTCTAGAAGGTTTACATGATTTCGTAAAAAACACGAGTTTTTAGAAAATGTGTTTTATTTCATAAATGGAGTCTACCTAGTATGCACATTCTACGTCATAACGACTTTCTATAGTTTGCGCATGCGTCCGGAAATAAGAAAAGCTTACTTCCCCCGTTTTTTAAAATCACAGCTTTTAGAAGGTTTACATGATTTCTTAAAAAACACGAGTTTGTAGAAAATATCTTTTATTTCATAAATAGAATCAACAAAGTATGCACATTCTACGTCATAACGACTTTCTATAGTTTGCGCATGCGTCGGGAAATAAGAAAAGCTTACTTCCACCGTTTTTTAAAATCACAGCTTCTAGAAGGTTTACATGATTTCGTAAAAAACACGTGTTTTTAGAAAATATCTTTTATTTCATAAATGGAATCAACAAAGTATGCACATTCTACGTCATAACGACTTTCTATAGTTTGCGCATGCGTCCGGAAATAAGAAAAGCTTACTTCCACCGTTTTTTAAAATCACAGCTTCTAGAAGGTTTACATGATTTCTTAAAAAACACGAGTTTTTAGAAAATGTGTTTTATTTCATAAATCGAATCAACAAAGTATGCACATTCTACGTCATAACGACTTTCTACAGTTGGCGCATTCGTCCGGAAATAAGAAAAGCTTACTTCCACCGTTTTTTAAAATCACAGCTTCTAGAAGGTTTACATGATTTCGTAAAAAACACGAGTTTTTAGAAAATGTGTTTTATTTCATAAATGGAATCTACAAAGTATGCACATTCTACGCCATAACGACTTTCTATAGTTTGCGCATGCGTCCGGAAAGAAGAAAAGCTTACTTCCCCCGTTTTTTAAAATCACAGCTTCTAGAAGGTTTACATAATTTCTTAAAAAACACGAGTTTTTAGAAAATATCTTTTATTTCATCAATGGAATCAACAAAGTATGCACATTCTACGTCATAACGACTTTCTATAGTTTGCGCATGCGTCCGGAATTACGAAAAGCTTACTTCCACCGTTTTTTAAAATCACAGCTTCTAGAAAGTTTACATGATTTCGTAAAAAACACAAGTTTTTAGAAAATGTGTTTTATTTCATAAATGGAATCTACAAAGTATGCACATTCTACGTCATAACGACTTTCTATAGTTTGCGCATACGTCCGGAAATAAGAAAAGCTTACTTCCCCCGTTTTTTAAAATCACAGCTTCTAGAAGGTTTACATGATTTCTTAAAAAACAAGCGTTTTTAGAAAATATCTTTTATTTCATAAATGGAATCAACAAAGTATGCACATTCTACGTCATAAGGACTTTCTATAGTTTGCGGATGCGTCCGGAAATAAGAAAAGCTTACTTCCACCGTTTTTTTAAATCATAGCTTCTAGAAGGTTTACATGATTTCGTAAAAAACACGAGTTTTTAGAAAATGGGTTTTATTTCATAAATGGAATCTACAAAGTATGCACATTCTACGTCATAATGACTTTCTATAGTTTGCGCATGCGTTTGGAAATAAGAAAAGCTTACTTCCCCCGTTTTTTAAAATCACAGCTTCTAGAAGGTTTACATGATTTCTTAAGAAACACGAGTTTTTAGAAAAGGTGTTTTATATCATAAATGGAATCAACAAAGTATGCACATTCTACGTCATAACGACTTTCTATAGTTAGCGCATGCGTTCGGAAATAAGAAAAGCTTACTTCCACCGTTTTTTAAAATCACAGCTTCTAGAAGGTTTACATGATTTCTTAAAAAACACGAGTTTTTAGAAAATGTGTTTTATTTCATAAATGGAATCAACAAAGTATGCACATACTACGTGATAACGACATTCTATAGTTTGCGCATTCGTCTGGAAATAAGAAAAGCTTACTTCCACCGTTTTTTAAAATCTCTCCTTCTAGAAGGTTTACATGATTTCGTAAAAAACACGAGTTTTTAGAAAATGTGTTTTATTTCATAAATGGAATCTACAAAGTATGCACATTCTACGTCATAACGACTTTCTATAGTTTGCGCCTGCGTCCGGAAATAAGAAAAGCTTACTTCCCCCGTTTTTTAAAATCACAGCTTCTAGAAGGTTTACAGGATTTCTTAAAAAACACGAGTTTTTAGAAAATGTGTTTTATTTCATAAATGGAATCCACAAAGTATGCACATTCTATGTCATAACGACTTTCTATATTTTTCGCATGCGTCCGGAAATAAGAAAAGCTTACTTCCACCGTTTTTTAAAATCACAGCTTCTAGAAGGTTTACATGATTTCTTAAAAAACACGAGTTTTTAGAAAATGTGTTTTATTTCATAAATGGAATCAACAAAGTATGCACATTCTACGTCATAACGACTTTCTACAGTTGGCGCATTCGTCCGGAAATAAGAAAAGCTTACTTCCACCGTTTTTTAAAATCACAGCTTCTAGAAGGTTTACATGATTTCGTAAAAAACACGAGTTTTTAGAAAATGTGTTTTATTTCATAAATGGAATCTACAAAGTATGCACATTCTACGTCATAACGACTTTCTATAGTTTGCGCATGCTTCCGGAAAGAAGAAAAGCTTACTTCCCCCGTTTTTTAAAATCACAGCTTCTAGAAGGTTTACATAATTTCTTAAAAAACACGAGTTTTTAGAAAATATCTTTTATTTCATCAATGGAATCAACAAAGAATGCACATTCTACGTCATAACGACTTTCTATAGTTTGCGCATGCGTCCGGAATTACGAAAAGCTTACTTCCACCGTTTTTTAAAATCACAGCTTCTAGAAAGTTTACATGATTTCGTAAAAAACACAAGTTTTTAGAAAATGTGTTTTATTTCATAAATGGAATCTACAAAGTATGCACATTCTACGTCATAACGACTTTCTATAGTTTGCGCATGCGTCCGGAAATAAGAAAAGCTTACTTCCACCGTTTTCTAAAATCACAGCTTCTAGAAGGTTTACATGATTTCTTAAAAAACACTAGTTTTTAGAAAATATGTTTTATTTCATAAATGGAATCAACAAAGTATGCAAATTCTACGTCATAACGACTTTCTATAGTTTACGCATGCATTTGGAAATAAGAAAAGCTTACTTCCCCGATTTTTTAAAATCACAGCTTATAGAAGGTTTACATGATTTCTTAAAAAACACGAGTTTTTAGAAAATGTCTTTTATTTCATAAATGGAATCTACAAAGTATGCACATTCTACGTCATAACGACTTTCTATAGTTTGCGCATGCGTCCGGAAATAAGAAAACCTTACTTCCACCATTTTTTAAAATCACAGCCTCTAGAAGGTTTACATGATTTCGTAAAAAACACGAGTTTTTAGAAAATGTGTTTTATTTCATAAATGGAATCTACAAAGTATGCACATTCTACATCATAACGACTTTCTATAGTTTGCGCATTCGTCCGGAAATAAGAAAAGCTTACTTCCACCGTTTTTTAAAATCACAGCTTCTAGAAGGTTTACATGATTTCTTAAAAAACACGAGTTTTTAGAAAATGTGTTTTATTTCATAAATGGAATCAACAAAGTATGCACATCCTACGTCATAACGACATTCTATAGTTTGCGCATTCGTCTTGAAATAAGAAAAGCTTACTTCCACCGTTTTTTAAAATCACAGCTCCTAGAAGGTTTACATGATTTCGTAAAAAACACGAGTTTTTAGAAAATGTGTTTTATTTCATAAATGGAATCTACAAAGTATGCACATTCTACGTCATAACGAATTTCTATAGTTTTTGCATGCGTCCGGAAATAAGAAAAGCTTACTTTCCCCGTTTTTTTAAATCACAGCTTCTAGAAGGTTTACAGGATTTCTTAAAAAACACGATTTTTTAGAAAATGTGTTTTATTTCATAAATGGAATCAACAAAGTATGCACATTCTATGTCATAACGACTTTCTATACTTTTCGCATGCGTCCGGAAATAAGAAAAGCTTATTTCCACCGTTTTTTAAAATCACAGCTTCTAGAAGGTTTACATGATTTCGTAAAAAACACGAATTTTTAGAAAATGTGTTTTATTTCATCAATGGAATCTACAAAGTATTCACATTCTACATCATAACGACTTTCTATAGTTTGCGCATGTGTCCGGAAATAAGAAAAGCTTACTTCCCCCGTTTTTTAAAATCACAGCTTCTAGAAGGTTTACATGATTTCTTAAAAAACACGAGTTTTTAGAAAATGTGTTTTATTTCATAAATGGAATCAACAAAGTATGCACATTCTACGTCATAACGACTTTATATAGTTTGCGCATGCGTCCGGAAATAAGAAAAGCTTACTTCCACCGTTTTTTAAAATCACAGCTGCTAGAAGGTTTACATGATTTCTTAAAAAACAGGAGCTTTTAGAAAATGTGTTTTATTTCATAAATGGAATCAACAAAGTATGCCCATTCTACGTCATAACGACTTTCTATAGTTTGCGCATTCGTCCGGAAATAAGAAAAGCTTACTTCCACCGTTTTTTAAAACCACAGCTTCTAGAAGGTTTACATGATTTCTTAAAAAACACGAGTTTTTAGAAAATGTGTTTTATTTCATAAATGGAATTCACAAAGTATGCACATTCTACGTCATAACGACTTTCTATAGTTTGCGCATTCGTCCGGAAATAAGAAAAGCTTACTTCCCCCGTTTTTCTAAATCACAGCTTCTAGAAGGTTTACATGATTTCGTAAAAAACACGAGTTTTTAGAAAATGTGTTTTATTTCATAAATGGAATCTACAAAGTATGCACATTCTACGTCATAACGACTTTCTATAGTTTTCGCATGCATTTGGAAATAAGAAAAGCTTACTTCCCCCGTTTTTTAAAATCACAGCTTCTAGAAGGTTTACATGATTTCGTAAAAAACACGAGTTTTTAGAAAATGTGTTTTATTTCATAAATGGAATCAACAAAGTATGCACATTCTACGTCATAACGACTTTCTATAGTTTGCGTATGCGCCCGAAAATAAGAAAAGCTTTATTCCACCGTTTTTTAAAATCACAGCTTCTAGAAGGTTTACATGATTTCTTAAAAAACACGATTTTTTAGAAAATGTGTTTTATTTCATAAATGGATTCAAAAAAGTATGCACATTCTATGTCATAACGACTTTCTATAGTTTGCGCATTCGTCCGGAAATAAGAAAAGCTTACTTCCACCGTTTTTTAAAATCGCAGCTTATAGAAGGTTTACACGATTTCCTAAAAAACACGAGTTTTTAGAAAATGTGTTTTATTTCATAAATGGAATCTACAAAATATTCCCATTCTACGTCATAACGACTTTCTATAGTTTGTGCATGCATCCGGAAATAAGAAAAGCTTACTTCCCCCGTTTTTTAAAATCACAGCTTCTAGAAGGTTTACATGATTTCATAAAAAACACGAGTTTTTAGAAAATGTGTTTTATTTCATAAATCGAATCTACAAAGTATGCACATTCTATGTCATAACGACTTTCTATAGTTTGCGCATGCGTCCGGAAATAAGAAAAGCTTACTTCCCCCGTTTTTTAAAATCACAGCTTCTAGAAGGTTTACATGATTTCTTAAAAAACACGAGTTTTTAGAAAATGTGTTTTATTTCATAAATGGAATCAACAAAGTATGCGCATTCTACGTCACAAAGACTTTCTATAGTTTGCGAATGCGTTTGGAAATAAGAAAAGCTTACTTCCACCGTTTTTTAAAATCACAGCTTCTAGAATGTTTACATGATTTCTTAAAAAACATGAGTTTTTAGAAAATGTGTTTTATTTCATAAATGGAATTAACAAAGTATGCACGTTCTACGTCATAACGACTTTCTATAGTTTGCGCATGCGTCCGGAAATAAGAAAAGCTTACTTCCCCCGTTTTTTTAAATCACAACTTCTAGAAGGTTTACATGATTTCTTAAAAAACACGAGTTTTTAGAAAATGTGTTTTATTTCATAAATGGAATCAACAAAGTATGCACATTCTATGTCATAACGGCTTTCTATAGTTTTCGCATGCGTTTGGAAATAAGAAAATCTTACTTCCCCTGTTTTTTAAAATCACAGCTTCTAGAAGGTTTACATGATTTCTTAAAAAACACGAGTTTTTAGAAAATGTGTTTTATTTCATATATAGAATCTACAAAGTATGCCCATTCTACGTCATAACAACTTTCTATAGTTTGTGCATGCGTCCGGAAATAAGAAAAGCTTACTTCCACCGTTTTTTAAAATCACAGCTTCTAGAAGGTTTACACGATTTCATAAAAAACATGTGTTTTTAGAAAATGTGTTTTATTTCATAAATGGAATCTACAAAGTATGCACATTCTACGTCATAACGACTTTCTATAGTTTGCGCATGCGTCCGGAAATAAGAAAAGCTTACTTCCACCTTTTTTTAAAATCACAGCTTCTAGAAGGTTTACATGATTTCGTAAAAAACACGAGTTTTTAGAAAATGTGTTTTATTTCATAAATGGAATCAACAAAGTATGCACATTCTACGTCATAAGGACTTTCTATAGTTTGCGCATTTTTCCGGAAATAAGAAAAGCTTACTTCCACCGTTTTTTAAAATCACAGCTTATAGAAGGTTTACACGATTTCGTAAAAAACACGTGTTTTTAGAAAATGTGTTTTATTTCATAAATGGAATCTACAAAGTATGCACATTCTACGTCATAATGTCTTTCTATAGTTTGCGCATGCGTTTGGAAATAAGAAAAGCTTACTTCCCCCGTTTTTTAAAATCACAGCTTCTAGAAGGTTTACATGATTTCATAAAAAACACGAGTTTTTAGAAAATGTGTTTTATTTCATAAATGGAATCAACAAAGTATGCACATTCTACGTCATAAAGACTTTCTATAGTTTGTGAATGCATCCGGAAATAAGAAAAGCTTACTTCCACCGTTTTTTAAAATCACAGCTTCTAGAAGGTTTACATGATTTCTTAAAAAACACGACTTTTTAGAAAATGTGTTTTATTTCACAAATGGAATCAACAAAGTATGCACATTCTACGTCATAACGACTTTCTATAATTTGCGCATGCGTCCGGAAATAAGAAAAGCTTACTTCCACCGTTTTTTAAAATCATAGCTTCTAGAAGGTTTACATGATTTCTTAAAAAACACGAGTTTTTAGAAAATGTGTTTTATTTCATAAATGGAATCAACAAAGTATGCACATTCTACGTCATAACGACTTTCTATAGTTTGCGCATGCGTCCGGAAATAAGAAAAGCTTACTTCCACCGTTTTTTAAAATCACAGCTTCTAGAAGGTTTACATGATTTCGTAAAAAACACGAGTTTTTAGAAAATGTGTTTTATTTCATAAATGGAATCTACAAAGTATGCACATTCTACGTCATAACGACTTTCTATAGTTTGCGCATGCGTCCGGAAATAAGAAAAGCTTACTTCCACCATTTTTTAAAATCACAGCTTCTAGAAGGTTTACATGATTTCGTAAAAAACAAGAGTTTTTAGAAAATGTGTTTTATTTCATAAATGGAATCTACAAAGTATGCACATTCTACGTCATAACGACTTTCTATAGTTTGCGCATGCGTCCGGAAATAAGAAAAGCTTACTTCCCTCGTTTTTCTAAATCACAGCTTCTAGAAGGATTACATGATTTCTTAAAAAACAAGAGTTTTTAGATAATGTGTTTTATTTCATAAATGGAATCAACAAAATATGCAGATTCTACGTCATAACGACTTTCTATATTTTTCGCATGCGATTGGAAATAAGAAAAGCTTACTTCCCCCGTTTTTTAAAATCACAGCTTCTAGAAGGTTTACATGATATCATAAAAAACACAAGTTTTTAAAAAATGTGTTTTATTTCATAAATGGAATCAACAAAGTATGCACATTCTACGTCATAACGACTTTCTATAGTTTGCGTATGCGCCCGGAAATAAGAAAAGCTTACTTCCACCGTTTTTTAAAATCACAGCTTCTAGAAGGTTTACATGATTTCGTAAAAAACACGTGTTTTTAGAAAATGTGTTTTATTTCATAAATGGAATCTACAAAGTATGCACATTCTACGTCATAACGACTTTCTATAGTTTGCGCATGCGTCCGGAAATAAGAAAAGCTTACTTCCACCATTTTTTAAAATCACAGCTTCTAGAAGGTTTACATGATTTCTTAAAAAACACGAGTTTTTAGAAAATGTGTTTTATTTCATAAATGGAATCAACAAAGTATGCACATTCTACGTCATAACGACTTTCTATAGTTTGCGCATGCGTCCGGAAATAAGAAAAGCTTACTTCCACCGTTTTTTAAAATCACAGCTTCTAGAAGGTTTACATGATTTCTTAAAAAACACGAGTTTTTCGAAAATATCTTTTATTTCATCAATGGAATCAACAAAGTATGCACATTCTACGTCATAACGACTTTCTATGGTTTGCGAATGCGTCCGGAATTAAGAAAAGCTCACTTCCACCGTTTTTTAAAATCACAGCTTCTAGAAGGTTTACACGATTTCGTAAAAAACACGTGTTTTTAGAAAATGTGTTTTATTTCATAAATGGAATCAACAAAGTATGCACATTCTACGTCATAAGGACTTTCTATAGTTTGCGCATTTGTCCGGAAATAAGAAAAGCTTACTTCCACCGTTTTTTAAAATCACAGCTTATAGAAGGTTTACACGATTTCGTAAAAAACACGTGTTTTTAGAAAATGTGTTTTATTTCATAAATGGAATCTACAAAGTATGCACATTCTACGTCATAATGTCTTTCTATAGTTTGCGCATGCGTTTGGAAATAAGAAAAGCTTACTTCCCCCGTTTTTTAAAATCACAGCTTCTAGAAGGTTTACATGATTTCATAAAAAACACGAGTTTTTAGAAAATGTGTTTTATTTCATAAATGGAATCAACAAAGTATGCACATTCTACGTCATAAAGACTTTCTATAGTTTGTGAATGCATCCGGAAATAAGAAAAGCTTACTTCCACCGTTTTTTAAAATCACAGCTTCTAGAAGGTTTACATGATTTCTTAAAAAACACGACTTTTTAGAAAATGTGTTTTATTTCACAAATGGAATCAACAAAGTATGCACATTCTACGTCATAACGACTTTCTATAATTTGCGCATGCGTCCGGAAATAAGAAAAGCTTACTTCCACCGTTTTTTAAAATCATAGCTTCTAGAAGGTTTACATGATTTCTTAAAAAACACGAGTTTTTAGAAAATGTGTTTTATTTCATAAATGGAATCAACAAAGTATGCACATTCTACGTCATAACGACTTTCTATAGTTTGCGCATGCGTCCGGAAATAAGAAAAGCTTACTTCCACCGTTTTTTAAAATCACAGCTTCTAGAAGGTTTACATGATTTCGTAAAAAACACGAGTTTTTAGAAAATGTGTTTTATTTCATAAATGGAATCTACAAAGTATGCACATTCTACGTCATAACGACTTTCTATAGTTTGCGCATGCGTCCGGAAATAAGAAAAGCTTACTTCCACCATTTTTTAAAATCACAGCTTCTAGAAGGTTTACATGATTTCGTAAAAAACAAGAGTTTTTAGAAAATGTGTTTTATTTCATAAATGGAATCTACAAAGTATGCACATTCTACGTCATAACGACTTTCTATAGTTTGCGCATGCGTCCGGAAATAAGAAAAGCTTACTTCCCTCGTTTTTCTAAATCACAGCTTCTAGAAGGATTACATGATTTCTTAAAAAACACGAGTTTTTAGATAATGTGTTTTATTTCATAAATGGAATCAACAAAATATGCAGATTCTACGTCATAACGACTTTCTATATTTTTCGCATGCGATTGGAAATAAGAAAAGCTTACTTCCCCCCGTTTTTTAAAATCACAGCTTCTAGAAGGTTTACATGATATCATAAAAAACACAAGTTTTTAAAAAATGTGTTTTATTTCATAAATGGAATCAACAAAGTATGCACATTCTACGTCATAACGACTTTCTATAGTTTGCGTATGCGCCCGGAAATAAGAAAAGCTTACTTCCACCGTTTTTTAAAATCACAGCTTCTAGAAGGTTTACATGATTTCGTAAAAAACACGTGTTTTTAGAAAATGTGTTTTATTTCATAAATGGAATCTACAAAGTATGCACATTCTACGTCATAACGACTTTCTATAGTTTGCGCATGCGTCCGGAAATAAGAAAAGCTTACTTCCACCATTTTTTAAAATCACAGCTTCTAGAAGGTTTACATGATTTTGTAAAAAACACGAGTTTTTAGAAAATGTGTTTTATTTCATAAATGGAATCTACAAAGTATGCACATTCTACATCATAACGACTTTCTATAGTTTGCGCATGCGTCCGGAAATAAGAAAAGCTTACTTCCCCCGTTTTTTAAAATCACAGCTTCTAGAAGATTTACATTATTTCTTAAAAAACACGAGTTTTTTTAAAATTTGTTTTATTTCATCAATGGAATCAACAAAGTATGCACATTCTACGTCATGACGACTTTCTATAGTTTGCGCATGCGTTTGGAAATAAGAAAAGCTTACTTCCCCCGTTTTTTAAAATCACAGCTTCTAGAAGGTTTACATGATTTCTTTAAAAACACGAGTTTTTAGAAAATGTGTTTTATTTCATAAATGGAATCAACAAAGTATGCACATTCTATGTCATAACGACTTTCTATTGTTTTCGCATGCGTCCGAAAATAAGAAAAGCTTACTTCCACTGTTTTTTAAAATCACATCTTCTAGAAGGTTTACACGATTTCGTAAAAAACACGAGTTTTTAGAAAATGTGTTTTATTTCGTAAATGGAATCAAGAAAGTATGCACATTCTACGTCATAACGACTTTCTATAGTTTTCACATGCGTTCGGAAATAAGAAAAGCTTACTTCCACCGTTTTTTAAAATCACAGCTTCTAGAAGGTTTACATGATTTCGTAAAAAACACGAGTTTTTAGAAAATGTGTTTTATTTCATAAATGGAATCTACAAAGTACGCACATTCTACGTCATAACGAATTTCTATATTTCTCACATGCGTCCGGAAATAACAAAAACTTAGTTCCCCCGTTTTTTAAAATCACAGCTTCTAGAAGGTTTACATGATTTCTTAAAAAACGCGAGTTTTTAGAAAATGTGTTTTATTTCATAAATGGAATCAACAAAGTATGCACATTCTACGTCATAACGACTTTCTATAGTTTGCGCATGCGTTTAGAAATAAGAAAAGCTTAGTTCCCCCGTTTTTTAAAATCACAGCTTCTAGAAGGTTTACATGATTTCTTAAAAAACACGAGTTTTTTGAAAATATGTTTTATTTCATAAATGGAATCAACAAAGTATGCACATTCTACATCATAACGACTTTCTATAGTTTGCGCATGCATTTGGAAATAAGAAAAGCTTACTTCCACCGTTTTTTAAAATCACAGATTCTATATAGAAGGTTTACATGATTTCTTAAAAAACACGAGTTTTTTGAAAATGTGTTTTATTTCATAAATGGAATCAACAAAGTATGCACATTCTACATCATAACGAATTTCTATAGTTTTCGCATGCGTCCGGAAATAAGAAAAGCTTACTTCCCCCGTTTTTTAAAATCACAGCTTCTAGAAGGTTTACATGATTTCGTAAAAAACACGAGTTTTTAGAAAATGTGTTTTCTTTCATAAATGGAATCTACAAAGTATGTACATTCTACGTCATAACGACTTTCTATAGTTTGCGCATGCGTTTGGAAATAAGAAAAGCTTACTTCCCTCGTTTTTTAAAATCACAGCTTCTAGAAGGTTTGAATGATTTCTTAAAAAACACGAGTTTTTAGAAAATGTGTTTTATTTCATAAATGGAATCAACAAAGTATGCAAATTCTACATCATAACGACTTTCTATAGTTTACGCATGCGTTTGGAAATAAGAAAAGCTTACTTCCCCCATTTTTTAAAATCACAGCTTCTAGAAGGTTTACATGATTTCTTAAAAAACACGAGTTTTTAGAAAATGTGTTTTATTTCATAAATGGAATCAACAAAGTATGCACATTCTACGTCATTACGACTTTCTATAGTTTGCGCATGCATCCGGAAATAAGAAAAGCTTACTTCCACCATTTTTTAAAATCACAGCTTCTAGAAGGTTTACATGATTTCGTAAAAAACACGAGTTTTTAGAAAATATGTTTTATTTCATAAATGGAATCTACAAAGTATGCACATTCTACATCATAACGACTTTCTATAGTTTGCGCATGCGTCCGGAAATAAGAAAAGCTTACTTCCCCCGTTTTTTAAAATCACAGCTTCTAGAAGATTTACATGATTTCTTAAAAAACACGAGTTTTTTTAAAATGTGTTTTATTTCATCAATGGAATCAACAAAGTATGCACATTCTACGTCATAACGACTTTCTATAGTTTGCGCATGCGTTTGGAAATAAGAAAAGCTTACTTCCCCCGTTTTTTAAAATCACAGCTTCTAGAAGGTTTACATGATTTCTTAAAAAACACGAGATTTTAGAAAATGTGTTTTATTTCATAAATGGAATCAACAAAGTATGCACATTCTATGTCATAACGAATTTCTATAGTTTTCGCATGCGTCCGAAAATAAGAAAAGCTTACTTCCACCGTTTTTTAAAATCACAGCTTCTTGAAGGTTTACACGATTTCGTAAAAAACACGAGTTTTTAGAAAATGTGTTTTATTTCGTAAATGGAATCAAAGAAGTATGCACATTCTACGTCATAACGACTTTCTATATTTTTTGCATGCGTTCGGAAATAAGAAAAGCTTACTTCCACCGTTTTTTAAAATCACAGCTTCTAGAAGGTTTACATGATTTCGTAAAAAACACGAATTTTTAGAAAATGTCTTTTATTTCGTAAATGGAATCAACAAAGTATGCACATTCTACGTCATAACTAATTTCTATAGTTTGCACATGCGTTTGGAAATAAGAAAAGCTTACTTCCCCTGTTTTTTAAAATCACAACTTCTAGAAGGTTTACATGATTTGTTTAAAAACACGAGTTTTTAGAAAATGTGTTTTATTTCATAAATGGAATCTACAAAGTATGCACATTCTACGTCATAACGACTTTCTATAGTTTGTGCATGCGTCCAGAAATAAGAAAAGCTTACTTCCACCGTTTTTTAAAATCACAGCTTCTAGAAGGTTTACATGATTTCGTAAAAAACACGAGTTTTTAGAAAATGTATTTTATTTCATAAATGGAATCAACAAAGTATGCACATTCTACGTCATAACGACTTTCTATAGTTTGTGCATTCGTCCGGAAATAAGAAAAGCTTACTTCCACCATTTTTTAAAATCACAGTTTCTAGAAGGTTTAGATGATTTCGTAAAAAACACGAGTATTTAGAAAATGTGTTTTATTTCATAAATGGAATCTACAAAGTATGCACATTCTACGTCATAACGACTTTCTATAGTTTGCGCATGCGTCCGGAAATAAGAAAAGCTTACTTCCCCCCGTTTTTTTAAATCACAGCTTCTAGAAGGTTTACATGATTTAGTAAAAAACACGAGTTTTTAGAAAATGTGCTTTATTTCATATATGGAATCAACAAAGTATACACATTCTATGTCATAACGACTTTCTATAGTTTGCGCATGCGTTTGGAAATAAGAAAAGCTTACTTCCCCCGTTTTTTAAAATCACAGCTTCTAGAAGGTTTACATGATTTCTTAAAAAACACGAGTTTTTAGAAAATATCTTTTATTTCCTAAATAGAATCAACAAAGTATGCACATTCTACGTGATAACGACTTTCTATAGTTTGCGGATGCATCTGGAAATAAGAAAAGCTTACTTCCACCGTTTTTTAAAATCACAGCTTCTAGAAGGTTTACATGATTTCGTAAAAAACACGAGTTTTTAGAAAATGTGTTTTATTTCATAAATGGAATCTACATAGTATGCACATTCTACGTCATAATGACTTTCTATAATTTGCGCATGCGTTTGGAAATAAGAAAAGCTTACTTCCCCCTTTTTTTAAAATCACAGCTTCTAGAAGGTTTACATGATTTCTTAACAAACACGAATTTTTAGAAAATGTGTTTTATTTTATAAATGGAATCAACAAAGTATGCACATTCTACGTCATAACGACTTTCTATAGTTTGCGCATGCGTCCGGATATAAGAAAAGCTTACTTCCACTGTTTTTTAAAATCACAGCTTCTAGAAGGTTTACATGATTTCTTAAACAACACGAGTTTTTAGAAAATATGTTTTATTTCATAAATGGAATCAACAAAGTATGCACATACTACGTCATAACGACTTTCTATAGTTTGCGCATGCGTCCGGAAATAAGAAAAGCTTACTTCCCCCCGTTGTTTTAAATCACAGCTTCTAGAAGGTTTACATGATTTCGTAAAAAACACGAGTTTTTAGAAAATATGTTTTATTTCATATATGGAATCAACAAACTATGCACATTCTATGTCATAACGACTTTCTATAGTTTGCGCATGCGTTTGGAAATAAGAAAACTTACTTCCGCCGTTTTTTAAAATAACAGCTTCTATAAGGTTTACATGATTTCTTAAAAAACACGAGTTTTTAGAAAATATCTTTTATTTCATAAATGGAATGAAGAAAGTATGCACATTCTACGTCATAACGACTTTCTATAGTTTTCGCATGCATCCGGAAATAAGAAAAGCTTACTTCCACCATTTTTTAAAATCACAGCTTCTAGAAGGTTTACATGATTTCGTAAAAAACACGAGTTTTTAGAAAATGTGTTTTATTTCATCAATGGAATCAACAAAGTATGCACATTCTACGTCATAACGACTTTCTATAGTTTGCGCATTCGTCCGGAAATAAGAAAAGCTTACTTCCACCGTTTTTTAAAATCACATCTTCTAGAAGGTTTACATGATTTTGTAAAAAACACGAGTTTTTAGAAAATGTGTTTTATTTCATAAATGGAATCTACAAAGTATGCACATTCTACGTCATAACGACTTTCTATAGTTTACGCATGCGTCTGGAAATAAGAAAAGCTTACTTCCACCGTTTTTTAAAATCACAGCTTCTAGAAGGTTTACAAGATTTCTTAAAATACACGAGTTTTTAGAAAATGTGTTTTATTTCATAAATGGAATCAACAAAGTATCCACATCCTATGTCATAACGACTTTCTATAGTTTGCGCATTCGTCCGGAAATAAGAAAAGCTTACTTCCACCGTTTTTTAAAATAACAGCTTCTAGAAGGTTTACATGATTTCGTAAAAAACACGAGTTTTTAGAAAATGCCATTTATTTCATAAATGGAATCTACAAAGTATGTACATTCTACGTCATAGCCACTTTCTATAGTTGGCGCATTCGTCCGGAAATAAGAAAAGCTTACTTCCACCGTTTTTTAAAATCACAGCTTCTAGAAGGTTTACATGATTTCGTAAAAAACACGAGTTTTTAAAAAATGTGTTTTATTTCATAAATGGAATCTACAAAGTATGCACATTCTACGTCATAACGACTTTCTATAGTTTGCGCATGCGTCCGGAAAGAACAAAAGCTTACTTCCCCCATTTTTTAAAATCACAGCTTCTAGAAGGTTTACATGATTTCTTAAAAAACACGAGTTTTTAGAAAATATCTTTTATTTCATCAATGGAATCTACAAAGTATGCACATTCTACGTCATAATGACTTTCTATAGTTTGCGCATGCGTTTGGAAATAAGAAAAGCTTACTTCCCCCCGTTTTTTAAAATCACAGCTTCTAGAAGGTTTACATGATTTCTTAAAAAACACGAGTTTTTAGAAAATGTGTTTTATATCATAAATGGAATCAACAAAGTATGCACATTCTACGTCATAACGACTTTCTATAGTTTGCGCATGCGTCCAGAAATAAGAAAAGCTTACTTCCCCCGTTTTTTAAAATCACAGCTTCTAGAAGGTTTACATGATTTCTTAAAAAACACGAGTTTCTAGAAAATGTGTTTTATATCATAAATGGAATCAACAAAGTATGCACATTCTACGTCATAACGACTTTCTATAGTTTGCGCATGCGTCCGGAAATAAGAAAAGCTTACTTCCACCGTTTTTTAAAATCACAGCTTCTAGAAGGTTTACATGATTTCTTAAAAAACACGAGTTTTTAGAAAATGTGTTTTATTTCATAAATGGATTCAACAAAGTATGCACATCCTACGTCATAACGACATTCTATAGTTTGCGCAGTCGTCTGGAAATAAGAAAAGCTTACTTCCACCGTTTTTTAAAATCACTGCTTCTAGAAGGTTTACATGGTTTCGTAAAAAACACGAGTTTTTAGATAATGTGTTTTATTTCATAAATGGAATCTACAAAGTATGCACATTCTACGTCATAACGACTTTCTATAGTTTTCGCATGCGTCTGGAAATAAGAAAAGCTTACTTCCACCATTTTTTAAAATCACAGCTTCTAGAAGCTTTAGATGATTTCTTAAAAAACACGAGTTTTTAGAAAATGTGTTTTATTTCATAAATAGAATCTACAAAGTATGCACATTCTACATCATAATGACTTTCTATAGTTTGCGCATGCGTCCGGAAATAAGAAAAGCTTACTTCCACCGTTTTTTAAAATCACAGCTTCAAGAAGGTTTACACGATTTCGTAAAAAACACGTGTTTTTAGAAAATGTGTTTTATTTCATAAATGGAATCAACAAAGTATGAACATTCTACGTCATAACGACTTTCTATAGTTTGCGCATGCGTCCGGAAATAAGAAAAGCTTACTTCCACCGTTTTTTAAAATCACAGCTTCTAGAAGGTTTACATGATTTCGTAAAAAACATGAGTTTTTAGAAAATGTGTTTTATTTCATAAATGGAATCAACAAAGTATGCACATTCTACGTCAGAACGACTTTCTATAGTTGGCGCATTCGTCCGGAAATAAGAAAAGCTTACTTCCACCGTTTTTTAAAATCACAGCTTCTAGAAGGTTTACATGATTTCGTAAAAAACACGAGTTTTTAGAAAATGTGTTTTATTTCATAAATGGAATCTACAAAGTATGCACATTCTACATCATAACGACTTTCTATAGTTTGCGCATGCGTTCGGAAATAAGAAAAGCTTACTCGCCCCGTTTTTTTAAAATCACAACTTCTAGAAGGTTTACATGATTTCGTAAAAAACACGAGTTTTTAGAAAATGTGTTTTATTTCATAAATGGAATCAACAAAGTATGCACATTCTATGTCATAACGACTTTCTATGGTTTGCGCATGCGTTTGGAAATAAGAAAAGCTTACTTCCCCCGTTTTTTAAAATAACAGCTTCTACAAGGTTTACATGATTTCTTAAAAAACACTAGTTTTTAGAAAATATTTTTTTTTTGATAAATGGAATCAACAAAGTATGCACATTCTACGTCATAACGACTTTCTATAGTTTGCGCATGCGTCCGGAAATAAGAAAAGCTTACTTCCACCGTTTTTTAAAATCACAGCTTCTAGAAGGTTTACATGATTTCGTAAAAAACACGAGTTTTTAGAAAATGTGCTTTATTTCATCAATGGAATCAACAAAGTATGCACATTCTATGTCATAACGAATTTCTATAGTTTGCGCATTCGTCCGGAAATAAGAAAAGCTTACTTCCACCGTTTTTTAAAATCACAGCTTCTAGAAGGTTTACATGATTTCGTAAAAAACACGAGTTTTTAGAAAATGTGTTTTATTTCATAAATGGAATCTACAAAGTATGCACATTCTACGTCATAACGACTTTCTATAGTTTGCCCATGCGTCCGGAAATAAGAAAAGCTTACTTCCACCGTTTTTTAAAATCACAGCTTCTAGAAGGTTTACATGATTTCGTAAAAAACACGAGTTTTTAGAAAATGTGTTTTATTTCATAAATGGAATCAACAAAGTATGCACATTCTATGTCATAACGACTTTCTATGGTTTGCGCATGCGTTTGGAAATAAGAAAAGCTTACTTCCCCCGTTTTTTAAAATAACAGCTTCTACAAGGTTTACATGATTTCTTAAAAAACACTAGTTTTTAGAAAATATTTTTTTTTTGATAAATGGAATCAACAAAGTATGCACATTCTACGTCATAACGACTTTCTATAGTTTGCGCATGCGTCCGGAAATAAGAAAAGCTTACTTCCACCGTTTTTTAAAATCACAGCTTCTAGAAGGTTTACATGATTTCGTAAAAAACACGAGTTTTTAGAAAATGTGCTTTATTTCATCAATGGAATCAACAAAGTATGCACATTCTATGTCATAACGAATTTCTATAGTTTGCGCATTCGTCCGGAAATAAGAAAAGCTTACTTCCACCGTTTTTTAAAATCACAGCTTCTAGAAGGTTTACATGATTTCGTAAAAAACATGAGTTTTTAGAAAATGTGTTTTATTTCATAAATGGAATCTACAAAGTATGCACATTCTACGTCATAACGACTTTCTATAGTTTGCGCATGCGTCCGGAAATAAGAAAAGCTTACTTCCCCCCGTTTTTTTAAATCACAGCTTCTAGAAGGTTTACATGATTTCGTAAAAAACACGAGTTTTTAGAAAATGTGTTTTATTTCATAAATGGAATCAACAAAGTATGCACATTCTATGTCATAACGACTTTCTATAGTTTGCGCATGCGTTTGGAAATAAGAAAAGCTTACTTCCCCTGTTTTTTAAAATAACAGCTTCTATAAGGTTTACATGATTTCCTTAAAAACACGAGTTTTAAGAAAATGTGTTTTATTTCATAAATGGAATCAACAAAGTATGCACATTCTATGTCATAACGACTTCCTATAGTTTCCACATGCGTTTGGAAATAAGAAAAGCTTACTTCCCCCGTTTTTTAAAATCACAGCTTCTAGAAGGTTTACATGATTTCGTAAAAAACACGTGTTTTTAGAAAATGTGTTTTATTTCATAAATGGAATCTACAAAGTATGCACATTCTACGTCATAACGACTTTCTATAGTTTTCCCATGCGTCCGGAAATAAGAAAAGCTTACTTCCACCGTTTTTTAAAATCACAGCTTCTAGAAGGTTTACAAGATTTCTTAAAATACACGAGTTTTTAGAAAATGTGTTTTATTTCATAAATGGAATCAACAAAGTATGCACATCCTATGTCATAACGACTTTCTATAGTTTGCGCATTCGTCCGGAAATAGGAAAAGCTTACTTCCACCGTTTTTTAAAATAACAGCTTCTAGAAGGTTTACATGATTTCGTAAAAAACACGAGTTTTTAGAAAATGTGTTTTATTTCATAAATGGAATCTACAAAGTATGCACATTCTACGTCATAACGACTTTCTATAGTTTGCGCATGCGTCCGGAAATAAGAAAAGATTACTTCCCCCGTTTTTTAAAATCACAGCTTCTAGAAGGTTTACATGATTTCTTAAAAAACAAGAGTTTTTAGAAAATATCTTTTATTTCATAAATGGAATCAACAAAGTATGCACATTCTACGTCATAACGACTTTCTATAGTTTGCGCATGCATCCGGAAATAAGAAAAGCTTACTTCCACCGTTTTTTAAAATCACAGCTTCTAGAAGGTTTACATTGTTTCGTAAAAAACACGAGTTTTTAGAAAATGTGTTTTATTTCATAAATGGAATCTACAAAGTATGCACATTCTACGTCATAACGACTTTCTATAGTTTGCGCATGTGTCCGGAAATAAGAAAAGCTTACTTCCACCGTTTTTTAAAATCACAGCTTCTAGAAGGTTTACAAGATTTCTTAAAATACACGAGTTTTTAGAAAATGTGTTTTATTTCATAAATGGAATCAACAAAGTATGCACATCCTATGTCATAACGACTTTCTATAGTTTGCGCATTCGTCCGGAAATAGGAAAAGCTTACTTCCACCGTTTTTTAAAATAACAGCTTCTAGAAGGTTTACATGATTTCGTAAAAAACACGAGTTTTTAGAAAATGTGTTTTATTTCATAAATGGAATCTACAAAGTATGCACATCCTATGTCATAACGACTTTCTATAGTTTGCGCATGCGTCCGGAAATAAGAAAAGCTTACTTCCCTCGTTTTTTAAAATCACAGCTTCTAGAAGGTTTACATTATTTCTTAAAAAACACGAGTTTTTAGAAAATGTGTTTTATTTCATAAATGGCATCAACAAAGTATGCACATTCTACGTCACAAAGACTTTCTATAGTTTGCGAATGCGTTTGGAAATAAGAAAAGCTTACTTCCACCATTTTTTAAAATCACAGCTTCTAGAAGGTTTACATGATTTCTTAAAAAACACGAGTTTTTTGAAAATGTGTTTTATTTCATAAATGGAATCAACAAAGTATGCACATTCTATGTCATAGCGACTTTCTATAGTTTGCGCATTCGTCCGGAAATAAGAAAAGCTTACTTCCACCGTTTTTTAAAATCACAGCTTCTAGAAGCTTTACACGATTTCGTAAAAAACACGTGTTTTTAGAAAATGTGTTTTATTTCATAAATGGAATCTACAAAGTATGCACATTCTACGTCATAATGACTTTCTATAGTTTGTGCATGCGTCTGGAAATAAGAAAAGATTACTTCCCCCATTTTTCTAAATCACAGCTTCTAGAAGGTTTACATGATTTCTTCAAAAACACGAGTTTTTAGATAATGTGTTTTATTTCATAAATGGAATCTACAAAGTATGCCCATTCTACGTCATAATGACTTTCTATAGTTTGCGCATGCGTCCGGAAATAAGAAAAGCTTACTTCCACCATTTTTTAAAATCACAGCTTCTAGAAGGTTTACATGATTTTGTAAAAAACACGAGTTTTTAGAAAATGTGTTTTATTTCATAAATGGAATCAACAAAGTATTCACATTCTATGTCATAACGACTTTCTATAGTTTGCGAATGCGTCCGGAAATGAGAAAAGCTTACTTCCACCGTTTTTTAAAATCACAGGTTCTAGAAGGTTTACATGATTTCCTAAAAAACACGAGTTTTTAGAAAATGTGTTTTATTTCATAAATGGAATCTACAAAGTATGCACATTCTACGTCATAACGACTTTCTATAGTTTGCGCATGCGTCGGGAAATAAGAAAAGCTTACTTCCACCGTTTTTTAAAATCACAGCTTTTAGAAGGTTTACATGATTTCTTAAAAAACACGAGTTTTTATAAAATGTGTTTTATTTCATAAATGGAATCAACAAAGTATGCACATCCTACGTCATAATGACATTCTATAGTTTGCGCATTCGTCTGGAAATAAGAAAAGCTTACTTCCACCGTTTTTTAAAATCACAGCTCCTAGAAGGTTTACATGATTTCGTAAAAAACACGAGTTTTTAAAAATGTGTTTTATTTCATAAATGGAATCTACAAAGTATGCACATTCTATGTCATAAGGACTTTGTATAGTTTGCGCATGCGTCTGGAAATAAGAAAAGCTTACTTCCCCCGTTTTTTTAAATCACAGCTTCTAGAAGGTTTATAGGATTTCTTAAAAAACACAATTTTTTAGAAAATGTGTTTTATTTCATAAATGGAATCAACAAAGTATGCACATTCTATGTCATAACGACTTTCTATAGTTTTCGCATGCGTCCGGAAATAAGAAAAGCTTACTTCCACCGTTTTTTAAAATCACAGCTTCTAGAAGGTTTACATGATTTCGTAAAAAACACGAGTTTTTAGAAAATGTGTTTTATTTCATCAATGGAATCTACAAAGTATGCACATTCTACATCATAACGACTTTCTATAGTTTGCGCATGTGTCCCGAAATAAGAAAAGCTTACTTCCCCTGTTTTTTAAAATCACATCTTCTAGAAGGTTTACATGATTTCTTAAAAAACACGAGTTTTTAGAACATGTGTTTTATTTCATAAATGGAATCAACAAAGTATGCACATTCTACGTCATAACGACTTTATATAGTTTGCGCATGCGTCCGGAAATAAGAAAAGCTTACTTCCACCGTTTTTTAAAATCACAGCTTCCTGAAGGTTTACATGATTTCTTAAAAAACACGAGTTTTTAGAAAATGTGTTTTATTACATAAATGGAATCAACAAAGTATGCCCATTCTACGTCATAACGACTTTCTATAGTTTGCGCATTCGTCCGGAAATAAGAAAAGCTTACTTCCACCGTTTTTTAAAATCACAGCTTCTAGAAGGTTTACATGTTTTCTTAAAAAACACGAGTTTTTAGAAAATGTGTTTTATTTCATAAATGGAATCAACAAAGTATGCACATTCTACGTCATAACGACTTTCTATAGTTTGCGCATTCGTCCGGAAATAAGAAAAGCTTACTTCCCCCATTTTTCTAAATCACAGCTTCTAGAAGGTTTACATGATTTCGTAAAAAACACGAGTTTTTAGAAAATGTGTTTTATTTTATAAATGGAATCTAGAAAGTATGCACATTCTACGTCATAACGACTTTCTATAGTTTTCGCATGCATTTGGAAATAAGAAAAGCTTACTTCCCCCGTTTTTTAAAATCACAGCTTCTAGAAGCTTTACATGATTTCGTAAAAAACACGAGTTTTTAGAAAATGTGTTTTATTTCATAAATGGAATCAACAAAGTATGCACATTCTACGTCATAACGACTTTCTATAGTTTGCCTATGCGCCCGGAAATAAGAAAAGCTTACTTCCACCGTTTTTTAAAATCACAGCTTCTAGAAGGTTTACACGATTTCGTAAAAAACACGAGTTTTTAGAAAATGTGTTTTATTTCATAAATGGAATCTACAAAGTATGCCCATTCTACGTCATAATGACTTTCTATAGTTTACGCATGCGTCCGGAAATAAGAAAAGCTTACTTCCCCCATTTCTTAAAATCGCATCTTGTACAAGGTTTACATGATTTCTTAAAAAACACGAGTTTTTAGAAAATGTGTTTTATTTCATAAATCGAATCTACAAAGTATGCACATTCTACGTCATAACGACTTTCTATAGTTTGCGCATGCGTCCGGAAATAAGAAAAGCTTACTTCCCCCGTTTTTTAAAATCACAGCTTCTAGAAGGTTTACATGATTTCTTAAAAAACACGAGTTTTTAGAAAATGTGTTTTATTTCATAGATGGAATCAACAAAGTATGCACATTCTACGTCACAAAGACTTTCTATAGTTTGCAAATGCGTTTGGAAATAAGAAAAGCTTACTTCTACCGTTTTTTAAAATCACAGCTTCTAGAAGGTTTACATGATTTCTTAAAAAACACGAGTTTTTAGAAAATGTGTTTTATTTCATATATAGAATCTACAAAGTATGCCCATTCTACGTCATAACAACTTTCTATAGTTTGCGCATGCGTCCGGAAATAAGAAAAGCTTACTTCCCCCGTTTTTTAGAATCACAGCTTCTAGAAGGTTTACATGATTTCATAAAAAACACGAGTTTTTAGAAAATGTGTTTTATTTCATAAATGGAATCAACAAAGTATGCACATTCTACGTCATAACGACTTTCTATAGTTTGCGCATTCGTCCGGAAATAAGAAAGGCTTACTTCCACCGTTTTTTAAAATCACGGCTTCTAGAAGGTTTACATGATTTATTAAAAAACACGAGTTTTTAGAAAATGTGTTTTATTTCATAAATGGAATCAACGAAGTATGCACATTCTACGTCATAACGACTTTCTATAGTTTGCGCATGCGCCGGAAATAAGAAAAGCTTACTTCCACCGTTTTTTAAAATCACAGCTTCTAGAAGGTTTACATGATTTCGTAAAAAACACAAGTTTTTAGAAAATGTGTTTTATTTCATAGATGGAATCTACAAAGTATGCACATTCTACCTCATAACGACTTTCTATAGTTTTCGCATGCGTTTGGAAATAAGAAAAGCTTACTTCCCCCGTTTTTTAAAATCACAGCTTTTACAAGGTTTACATGATTTCTTAAAAAACACGAGTTTTTAGAAAATGACTTTTATCTCATAAATGGAATCAACAAAGTATGCACATTCTACGTCATAACGACTTTCTATAGTTTGCGTATGCGCCTAGAAATAAGAAAAGCTTACTTCCACCGTTTTTTAAAATCACAGCTTCTAGAAGGTTTACATGATTTCTTAAAAAACACGAGTTTTTAGAAAATGTGTTTTATTTCATAAATGGAATCAACAAAGTATGCACATTCTACATCATAACTTTTTTCTATAGTTTGCGCATTCGTCCGGAAATAAGAAAAGCTTACTTCCACTGTTTCTTAAAATCACAGCTTATAGAACGTTTACTCGATTTCGTAAAAAACACGTGTTTTTAGAAAATGTGTTTTATTTCATAAATGGAATCTACAAAGTATGCCCATTCTACGTCATAACGACTTTCTATAGTTTGCGCATGCGTCCGGAAATAAGAAAAGCTTACTTCCCCCCGTTTTTTAAAATTACAGCTTCTAAAAGGTTTACATGATTTCTTAAAAAACACGAGTTTTTAGAAAATGTGTTTTATTTCATAAATCGAATCTACAAAGTATGCACATTCTACGTCATAACAACTTTATATAGTTTGCGCATGCGTCCGGAAATAAGAAAAGCTTACCTGCCCCGTTATTTAAAATCACAGCTTCTAGAAGGTTTACATGATTTCTTAAAAAACACGAGTTTTTAGAAAATGTGTTTTATTTCATAAATGGAATCAAGAAAGTATACACATTCTACATCATAACGACTTTCTATAGTTTGCGCATGCGTTCGGAAATAAGAAAAGCTTACTCGCCCCGTTTTTTTAAAATCACAACTTCTAGAAGGTTTACATGATTTCGTAAAAAACACGAGTTTTTAGAAAATGTGTTTTATTTCATAAATGGAATCAACAAAGTATGCACATTCTATGTCATAACGACTTTCTATGGTTTGCGCATGCGTTTGGAAATAAGAAAAGCTTACTTCCCCCGTTTTTTAAAATAACAGCTTCTACAAGGTTTACATGATTTCTTAAAAAACACTAGTTTTTAGAAAATATTTTTTTTTTGATAAATGGAATCAACAAAGTATGCACATTCTACGTCATAACGACTTTCTATAGTTTGCGCATGCGTCCGGAAATAAGAAAAGCTTACTTCCACCGTTTTTTAAAATCACAGCTTCTAGAAGGTTTACATGATTTCGTAAAAAACACGAGTTTTTAGAAAATGTGCTTTATTTCATCAATGGAATCAACAAAGTATGCACATTCTATGTCATAACGAATTTCTATAGTTTGCGCATTCGTCCGGAAATAAGAAAAGCTTACTTCCACCGTTTTTTAAAATCACAGCTTCTAGAAGGTTTACATGATTTCGTAAAAAACATGAGTTTTTAGAAAATGTGTTTTATTTCATAAATGGAATCTACAAAGTATGCACATTCTACGTCATAACGACTTTCTATAGTTTGCGCATGCGTCCGGAAATAAGAAAAGCTTACTTCCCCCGTTTTTTTAAATCACAGCTTCTAGAAGGTTTACATGATTTCGTAAAAAACACGAGTTTTTAGAAAATGTGTTTTATTTCATAAATGGAATCAACAAAGTATGCACATTCTATGTCATAACGACTTTCTATAGTTTGCGCATGCGTTTGGAAAGAAGAAAAGCTTACTTCCCCTGTTTTTTAAAATAACAGCTTCTATAAGGTTTACATGATTTCCTTAAAAACACGAGTTTTAAGAAAATGTGTTTTATTTCATAAATGGAATCAACAAAGTATGCACATTCTATGTCATAACGACTTCCTATAGTTTCCACATGCGTTTGGAAATAAGAAAAGCTTACTTCCCCCGTTTTTTAAAATCACAGCTTCTAGAAGGTTTACATGATTTCGTAAAAAACACGTGTTTTTAGAAAATGTGTTTTATTTCATAAATGGAATCTACAAAGTATGCACATTCTACGTCATAACGACTTTCTATAGTTTGCCCATGCGTCCGGAAATAAGAAAAGCTTACTTCCACCGTTTTTTAAAATCACAGCTTCTAGAAGGTTTACAAGATTTCTTAAAATACACGAGTTTTTAGAAAATGTGTTTTATTTCATAAATGGAATCAACAAAGTATGCACATCCTATGTCATAACGACTTTCTATAGTTTGCGCATTCGTCCGGAAATAGGAAAAGCTTACTTCCACCGTTTTTTAAAATAACAGCTTCTAGAAGGTTTACATGATTTCGTAAAAAACACGAGTTTTTAGAAAATGTGTTTTATTTCATAAATGGAATCTACAAAGTATGCACATTCTACGTCATAACGACTTTCTATAGTTTGCGCATGCGTCCGGAAATAAGAAAAGATTACTTCCCCCGTTTTTTAAAATCACAGCTTCTAGAAGGTTTACATGATTTCTTAAAAAACAAGAGTTTTTAGAAAATATCTTTTATTTCATAAATGGAATCAACAAAGTATGCACATTCTACGTCATAACGACTTTCTATAGTTTGCGCATGCATCCGGAAATAAGAAAAGCTTACTTCCACCGTTTTTTAAAATCACAGCTTCTAGAAGGTTTACATTGTTTCGTAAAAAACACGAGTTTTTAGAAAATGTGTTTTATTTCATAAATGGAATCTACAAAGTATGCACATTCTACGTCATAACGACTTTCTATAGTTTGCGCATGTGTCCGGAAATAAGAAAAGCTTACTTCCACCGTTTTTTAAAATCACAGCTTCTAGAAGGTTTACAAGATTTCTTAAAATACACGAGTTTTTAGAAAATGTGTTTTATTTCATAAATGGAATCAACAAAGTATGCACATCCTATGTCATAACGACTTTCTATAGTTTGCGCATTCGTCCGGAAATAGGAAAAGCTTACTTCCACCGTTTTTTAAAATAACAGCTTCTAGAAGGTTTACATGATTTCGTAAAAAACACGAGTTTTTAGAAAATGTGTTTTATTTCATAAATGGAATCTACAAAGTATGCACATCCTATGTCATAACGACTTTCTATAGTTTGCGCATGCGTCCGGAAATAAGAAAAGCTTACTTCCCTCGTTTTTTAAAATCACAGCTTCTAGAAGGTTTACATTATTTCTTAAAAAACACGAGTTTTTAGAAAATGTGTTTTATTTCATAAATGGCATCAACAAAGTATGCACATTCTACGTCACAAAGACTTTCTATAGTTTGCGAATGCGTTTGGAAATAAGAAAAGCTTACTTCCACCATTTTTTAAAATCACAGCTTCTAGAAGGTTTACATGATTTCTTAAAAAACACGAGTTTTTTGAAAATGTGTTTTATTTCATAAATGGAATCAACAAAGTATGCACATTCTATGTCATAGCGACTTTCTATAGTTTGCGCATTCGTCCAGAAATAAGAAAAGCTTACTTCCACCGTTTTTTAAAATCACAGCTTCTAGAAGCTTTACACGATTTCGTAAAAAACACGTGTTTTTAGAAAATGTGTTTTATTTCATAAATGGAATCTACAAAGTATGCACATTCTACGTCATAATGACTTTCTATAGTTTGTGCATGCGTCTGGAAATAAGAAAAGATTACTTCCCCCATTTTTCTAAATCACAGCTTCTAGAAGGTTTACATGATTTCTTCAAAAACACGAGTTTTTAGATAATGTGTTTTATTTCATAAATGGAATCTACAAAGTATGCCCATTCTACGTCATAATGACTTTCTATAGTTTGCGCATGCGTCCGGAAATAAGAAAAGCTTACTTCCACCATTTTCTAAAATCACAGCTTCTAGAAGGTTTACATGATTTTGTAAAAAACACGAGTTTTTAGAAAATGTGTTTTATTTCATAAATGGAATCAACAAAGTATTCACATTCTATGTCATAACGACTTTCTATAGTTTGCGAATGCGTCCGGAAATGAGAAAAGCTTACTTCCACCGTTTTTTAAAATCACAGGTTCTAGAAGGTTTACATGATTTCCTAAAAAACACGAGTTTTTAGAAAATGTGTTTTATTTCATAAATGGAATCTACAAAGTATGCACATTCTACGTCATAACGACTTTCTATAGTTTGCGCATGCGTCGGGAAATAAGAAAAGCTTACTTCCACCGTTTTTTAAAATCACAGCTTTTAGAAGGTTTACATGATTTCTTAAAAAACACGAGTTTTTATAAAATGTGTTTTATTTCATAAATGGAATCAACAAAGTATGCACATCCTACGTCATAATGACATTCTATAGTTTGCGCATTCGTCTGGAAATAAGAAAAGCTTACTTCCACCGTTTTTTAAAATCACAGCTCCTAGAAGGTTTACATGATTTCGTAAAAAACACGAGTTTTTAAAAATGTGTTTTATTTCATAAATGGAATCTACAAAGTATGCACATTCTACGTCATAAGGACTTTCTATAGTTTGCGCATGCGTCTGGAAATAAGAAAAGCTTACTTCCCCCGTTTTTTTAAATCACAGCTTCTAGAAGGTTTATAGGATTTCTTAAAAAACACAATTTTTTAGAAAATGTGTTTTATTTCATAAATGGAATCAACAAAGTATGCACATTCTATGTCATAACGACTTTCTATAGTTTTCGCATGCGTCCGGAAATAAGAAAAGCTTACTTCCACCGTTTTTTAAAATCACAGCTTCTAGAAGGTTTACATGATTTCGTAAAAAACACGAGTTTTTAGAAAATGTGTTTTATTTCATCAATGGAATCTACAAAGTATGCACATTCTACATCATAACGACTTTCTATAGTTTGCGCATGTGTCCCGAAATAAGAAAAGCTTACTTCCCCTGTTTTTTAAAATCACATCTTCTAGAAGGTTTACATGATTTCTTAAAAAACACGAGTTTTTAGAACATGTGTTTTATTTCATAAATGGAATCAACAAAGTATGCACATTCTACGTCATAACGACTTTATATAGTTTGCGCATGCGTCCGGAAATAAGAAAAGCTTACTTCCACCGTTTTTTAAAATCACAGCTTCTAGAAGGTTTACATGATTTCTTAAAAAACACGAGTTTTTAGAAAATGTGTTTTATTACATAAATGGAATCAACAAAGTATGCCCATTCTACGTCATAACGAATTTCTATAGTTTGCGCATTCGTCCGGAAATAAGAAAAGCTTACTTCCACCGTTTTTTAAAATCACAGCTTCTAGAAGGTTTACATGTTTTCTTAAAAAACACGAGTTTTTAGAAAATGTGTTTTATTTCATAAATGGAATCAACAAAGTATGCACATTCTACGTCATAACGACTTTCTATAGTTTGCGCATTCGTCCGGAAATAAGAAAAGCTTACTTCCCCCATTTTTCTAAATCACAGCTTCTAGAAGGTTTACATGATTTCGTAAAAAACACGAGTTTTTAGAAAATGTGTTTTATTTTATAAATGGAATCTAGAAAGTATGCACATTCTACGTCATAACGACTTTCTATAGTTTTCGCATGCATTTGGAAATAAGAAAAGCTTACTTCCCCCGTTTTTTAAAATCACAGCTTCTAGAAGCTTTACATGATTTCGTAAAAAACACGAGTTTTTAGAAAATGTGTTTTATTTCATAAATGGAATCAACAAAGTATGCACATTCTACGTCATAACGACTTTCTATAGTTTGCCTATGCGCCCGGAAATAAGAAAAGCTTACTTCCACCGTTTTTTAAAATCACAGCTTCTAGAAGGTTTACACGATTTCGTAAAAAACACGAGTTTTTAGAAAATGTGTTTTATTTCATAAATGGAATCTACAAAGTATGCCCATTCTACGTCATAATGACTTTCTATAGTTTACGCATGCATCAGAGCTTTTATGAAGTGCCGCTTCCGGTTATGATCTAGATCTTGAACTGTTGTTGCCGAAACTCGAAAGGGTTTCTAGTTCTGGTATTTCTGTGCATTTCTGGGCTGTGGGAGGTGTTCCATTGCGTCCGGAGCGTCGTTACGGTTCCCGGTTGCTCCAGAAACGCATTTTTCATCAGATCTGAAGGTATAATGTTACAGTGACGCATTTTTTTTATTTAGTTTTTGAAAAGAAAAAAATCTCATATTTCATTTTGTTTACTGTTAGTTTTTTTTTTGGTTCGGATTGTTGCTTTCCCGTCTGCGTATGCTCTTTGCCGTGCACCTTGAGCGATCTCGGCAAATCAGAAACAGAAAGGGAAAGGGTTTTTTCGGCTGCGTATGCTCTTTGCCGTGCACTTTGCGCGATCTCGGCAAATCAGAAACAGAGAGAAAACGTAGACTTTCTGGGAAAGCTAACAAGATCTAACTCCACAAGTGTGGAAAAGTTTTTTTGTTTCGTTTTGTGGTTTGTTTTGCAGGAAAAAGGGCAAGCACGCAAACCGAGCAAGAAGAGTAAAAAAAAAAAAAAAAAAAAAAGCCCCCTTCCTCATTTCCATATTTTACATACCTTTTAAACTAGCTCACTTGGTCCAAAGTTGCTTTATTCCTTAATAGGTCTTGAGTTCAAGTCTTAGGAAGTTACTTTTAAAAAGAAAAGTGCATGCAATTTCTATTTTCAAGTTACTTTATTGTAAAAGTGCATCTCACTTAAATAATAAAAAATAAAAATACAAGTGAGTCACTTAAGCTTTTTATTGTTGCATTATTTAAAAGTAATATCATTGTAAAAGTGAAATCACTTATTTTACAAAAGTGATTCACTTAAAAGCAACTTTTTTGTAAAGTGATTGTCAAAAGGTTCATCTTGGGAAGAGGGGGGTTCTTTTTTTTTGCTGGACATTCTCTAGCTGCCACGTCACTATTGGGGACATCTTCAACAGTTTCTTTGTTCAAGCATAACTTCATCATACAGAGTCCGTTTTCAGTGCCGTTTTTTTTTAAACCGCCTTTTTTTTTCGAGCTCTTCACATCCAAACTATTGCTTTCTGCTTTTACAGCCATTAATTTACAAATATGGCCGCCCTTTGTGATATTCTACTTAACAGTTCCAACTATTTCTCATGGAAATCCCGTATGGAGGATGTTCTACGAAGTAGGGGACTTTTCAGAATTACAACAGGGAAAGAAAAAGAACCCACTGATGATGATAAGAAAATAAAATGGGAAAATAGATGTGATGAAGCTCGTGGATTGATTGGGATGTCAATCTCTACTGATTTGCGATTCCACATATCTGGAATTGATGAACCTAATGCTGCTTGGGACAAGTTGGAAACTGTGTTTGGTAAACACAATGAAATTCGAGGTCACCAACTCGAAAATGAGTTGATTTCTTTAAATCCAAGTGACTTTTCATGCATTCAAGATTATTTATCTAAGTATAAAACTCTCAAGCTCTTATGTGCAGAATGTAAGATTGAGAGGGAAGACAAACAATGCATTTATCATATTCTTTCCAAACTTGGACCTGCATATTCTGTTTTTGTATCTACATTTTACTCCATGAAAGCGTCATTGAATGCAGCTAGCTATCAAGAGCCTAGTCTTGAATCCTTTTGTGATTCCTTGATTAGAGAACAAGATAAACTCATTCATCTTGGAATAATCAACAATGCAGATACATCTGGGAAAGCCTTATTGTCCCAACAGAAAGAAAAGTCCAAGCCTCCCAAGAAACAAAATTTTCGCAATAATAAGTCAAACAAGGGTCCAAAACCCTCTCAGTCAGCTCCTTCTTTAAAAAATGACAAAGGATCCAAGCCAAAAGGCAAGAAGACTGAGCGTCATTGCAACTATTGTGGGAAAGATAATCATGATGAATCTAAGTGTTTCAAGAAGATGGCAGCCTTAGAAGCAGCAATGAAGAAGCACCACATCAGCCTAGATTCGCCTTCAGAATCTACCTCTCATGGACATGCACTTTGTGCTTCTGGTTATTCTTATAATGCATCTTCTTCTTCTACTTCAAATGAATGGCTCATTGATTCTGGAGCATCTTATCATATGGCTAAGGATCAAGCCATCTTTTCTACTATGCATGAATGTAACACCAAACAAATATTTGTTGGTGATGATAGATCTCTAAGTGTTGTAGGAGCTGGAACAGTTCCAGTAGATAATGGTCATTTTAGTGATGTACTATGTGTTCCAAGAATTTCCTGCAATTTGTTATCAATCTATCAGATCACTCATTCTGGTGAAGGTAAAACTGTGACCTTTACACCTCACCAAGTTGTAATCAAGGATTTTAAAGATCCTCAACAGGTTCTAGCTACCGGAATTGTTGATGATATTACCAGGTTGTACAAGTTTAACAACTTTGGGTCATCACCTTTCCCTTCAGTTTTTGTTGCTCATAGTGATAACTTGAGCAAACTTTGGCATGAGCGATTTGGTCACTTAAATTATCGCTCATTGCAACAACTATGTAAAGAAAATATGGTGACAGGTCTTCCGATGGTATCTTGCAGAGATGGTGTTTGTTCCGGTTGTGTACTCGGAAAACATCATCGGGACAGTTTTGACAAACGTGCCTCTTGGCACGCCTCGGTTCCCTTGGAGCTTGTGCATAGTGACTTGTGTGGTCCTCTTCCATCTGCTTCCTTTTCTGGTTTCAAGTATTTCTTAACTTTCATTGATGATTACACCAGACGCACTTGGGTTTATTTCCTAAAACTTAAGAGCGAAGTATTTAACATGTTCTTGGCCTACAAGGCCCTTGTTGAAAAACAATCTGGTCATCAAATTATCAAGTTAAGATCTGACAATGGAGGAGAATATGTTAACAAACAGTTTACTACTTTCTGCACTGAACAAGGCATCCAACAACAGCACACTGTTCCATATACACCACAACAAAATGGTGTATCTGAGCGGAAGAACCGCACTTTAAAAGAAATGACTAATTGTATGATCCAATCTAAGGGACTAAGTCTTCAATTTTGGGCTGAAGCCATAAATTGTGCAAATTACATAGTTAATCGCACCCCCACAAAAGAATTACAAGGTATAACACCAGAAGAAGCATGGAGTAAAATTAAACCTGATGTAAGTCACTTTCGTGTGTTTGGTAGTGAAGCATGGGCTCACATTCCGGATGAAAAACGGAAAGCATTGCAGCCTAAAAGTGAAAAGTGCATATTTGTTGGATATTCTGAAGATGTAAAAGGTTATAGACTTCTTCAACCACCTTCTCATGCTATAATCATTAGAAGAGATGTTAAATTTGATGAAAATATCTTGGCCTGGGAGCCTAAATCGGCGAGTGTGCCATCTTTGGCCTGCGAGCCTGATTCGGCGTTTGTGCCTTCTTCTTCTTCTTCCAACTTCCTTGACAGGTTTCCAACTCCAGTTTCTGATGATGACAGTGAGGATGAAAATCCACCTCCGCCTGCTCATGTTCCTCCAGTTGCACCAGCACAAGTGCTTCCTCGATGGGTCCGTTCAACATGTGAAGCAGCTGGTGATCTTGCCGGTGATCCTAGAGATCAACGTCGAACACGTTCTCAGTTTCAGCGAGCCTCTTCTCTTTTGGCTCAAGTTTCCGAGAATCATGATCCAGAAACTTTTGCAGAAGCTTCAGGGAATCCAGATTGGGATGCAGCCATGGATGAAGAATATCGTTCCTTAATGGCGAACGATACTTGGGATCTTGTACCTCTTCCAAAAGGAAGAAAACTTGTCAGATGTAAATGGGTCTACAGAACTAAGTATGCATCAGATGGAAGTGTTGAAAGACTTAAGGCAAGGTTAGTTGCCAAAGGTTTTTCTCAAGTTGAAGGGATTGACTACAATGAAACCTTTGCTCCCGTCGCCAAAATGAACTCCATCCGCCTTGTTCTTTCCCTTGCAGCCTTACACAACTGGGAAGTCCATCAAATGGATGTCAAGTCTGCCTTCTTACATGGTGATTTACAGGAGGAAATTTACATGGAACAACCTCCTGGCTATGTTCAGAATAACTCTAGCCTTGTCTGTCGCCTTAAGAAATCCTTATATGTCCTTAAGCAAGCTCCTAGAGCTTGGTATGCCAAAATGGATAACTTTCTCCTTGACACTGGTTTTTCTAGATGCCATTCTGACCCCAATGTCTATACCAAGAAAGTAGGAAACCATCTCATCATACTTGTTCTATATGTTGATGACCTTATTCTTACTGGTAGTGACCCTAAGCTTATAACCCATGTGAAATCCAGTCTTAAACAAACTTTTGAAATGTCAGACTTAGGACATTTGCATTATTTTCTTGGTCTCCAAGTTCTGCAAACCAAAGAAGGAATCTTTCTTTCTCAGTCTAAGTATGCTTGTGACCTTCTTCGTCGCTTTCACATGGAAGATTGTAAACCAGCCCCTTCTCCCTTCCAGTCTGGAGTCAAACTTTCTGCCACTTGTACTTCACCTGAAGTAGATGCCACATTGTATCGTCAGCTTGTTGGTAGTCTTTTATACTTGACTCATTCCCGTCCTGACCTTTCCTTTGCTGTTGGTCGAGTTGCCCGTTATATGCAGACACCTCATGAAAGTCACTGGAAAGCAGCTAAAAGAATACTTCGATATATTCGAGGCACAGTTCAGTTTGGGATTCATTACAGTACAGGGGGGAAACCTTTGTTGGTTGGTTTCACCGATTCAGATTGGGCCGGCGATCTTGATGATCGAAAGTCTACTGCAGGTTATGTTTTCAGTCTGGGATCTGGACCTATTACTTGGGCTTGTAAGAAACAACAAGCTCTTGCTCTTTCTTCAGCAGAGGCAGAATATCGAGCAGCAGTTAATGCCAGTCAGGAAGCTTTATGGCTTCGACAGATCCTTTCAGAGTTTGGATTCGAGCAGCAGCAGCCTACTCCACTTTGGTGCGACAATCAAAGTGCCATCAAGCTTGCCAAAGATCCAGTTCTACATCAACGCAGCAAACACATTGAGCTACATATGCACTTCATCAGAAATCTTGTTCATGATCGTGTTCTTGAAGTGCTCTTTTTCCCTACAGATGATCAAGTTGCAGACATCTTCACCAAGTCTCTTACAGAAGCGAAGTTTTCTAAACTTCGATCTATGTTAGGAGTTCAGGAACTTGTCATTAAGGGGGGATAGGCTCTAATGCCTCCTTCCTTCTCCTAATAGTGTCACTTTTGTAAATCCTTCAATCCTATCCCAAGTTGTTCTTAAGGGGGGATGTTAGGATATTTAGACACTTAGGAGTTAGTTAAGATCAACTTGTGTAATATATCCGTTAGGGATAGTGTGTTTCTTTAGTATGCATTAGTATGCATTTGTAAATACTTAATCCGACTGTCACGATATGTTTCCGACATAGAGTGATCCGACGGCTCAACTTCTCTTAGATCAAACCTAACCTTGATCCGTGGCTTAACACCCGATTGGTCCATGATCTCTATTTAAAGAGCATGGAGGGTCATTGTTTAGTTGATCCATTATGAGAAGCTCATTTGTAACTTTCTTTCTTTGCATAATAAATTGTCCCGTAAAAGCTATTTGGCCGGGGCCGTGGAGTGTTTCCCTCTCGAGGGTTTAAACCACGTCAAAACATCGGTGTGTTGATCTGTGATCTGTTTGTGTGAAGTGGTTGCTCTTGGTGTTCGGTCCTTTAGTAGTACCCTGTGTACCCGAACAAAAAGCTTACTTCCACCATTTTTTAAAATCACAGCTTCTAGAAGGTTTACATGATTTCTTAAAAAACACGAATTTTTAGAAAATGTGTTTTATTTCATAAATGGAATCAACAAAGTATGCACATTCTACGTCATAACGACTTTCTATAGTTTGCGCATTCGTCCGGAAATAAGAAAATCTTACTTCCACCGTTTTTTAAAATCACAGCTTATAGAACGTTTACACGATTTCGTAAAAAACACGTGTTTTTAGAAAATGTGTTTTATTTCGTAAATGGAATCTACAAAGTATGCCCATTCTACATCATAATGACTTTCTATAGGTTGCGCATGCGTCCGGAAATAAGAAAAGCTTACTTCCCCCGTTTTTTAGAATCACAGCTTCTAGAAGGTTTACATGATTTCTTAAAAAACACGAGTTTTTAGAAAATGTGTTTTATTTCATAAATGGAATCAACAAAGTATGCACATTCTACGTCATAACGATTTTCTATAGTTTGCGCATGCGTCCGGAAATAAGAAAAGCTTACTTCCACCGTTTTTTTAAAATCACAGCTTCTAGAAGGTTTACATGATTTCTTAAAAAACACAAGTTTTTAGAAAATGTCTTTTATTTCATAAATGGAATCAACAAAGTATGCACATTCTACGTCATAACGACTTTCTATAGTTTGCGCATGCATCCGGAAGTAAGAAAAGCTTACTTCCACCGTTTTTTAAAATCACAGCTTCTAGAAGGTTTACATTGTTTCGTAAAAAACACGAGTTTTTAGAAAATGTGTTTTATTTCATAAATGGAATCTACAAAGTATGCACATTCTACGTCATAACGACTTTCTATAGTTTGCGCATGCGTCCGGAAATAAGAAAAGCTTACTTCCACCATTTTTTAAAATCACAGCTTCTAGAACGTTTACATGATTTTGTAAAAAACACGAGTTTTTAGAAAATGTGTTTTATTTCATAAAAGGAATCTACAAAGTATGCACATTCTACGTCATAACGACTTTCTATAGTTTGCGCATGCGTCCGGAAATAAGAAAAGCTTACCTCCCCCGTTTTTCTAAATCACAGCTTCTAGAAGGTTTACATGATTTCTTAAAAAACACGAGTTTTTAGATAATGTGTTTTATTTCATAAATGGAATCAACAAACTATGCACATTCTACATCATAACGACTTTCTATAGTTTTCGCATGCGTTTGGAAATAAGAAAAGCTTGGTTCCCCCGTTTTTTAAAATGACAGCTTCTAGAAGGTTTACATGATTTCTTAAAAAACACGAGTTTTTAGAAAATGTGTTTTATTTCATAAAAGGAATCTACAAAGTATGCACATTCTACGTCATAACGACTTTCTATAGTTTGCGCATGCGTCCGGAAATAAGAAAAGCTTACCTCCCCCGTTTTTCTAAATCACAGCTTCTAGAAGGTTTACATGATTTCTTAAAAAACACGAGTTTTTAGATAATGTGTTTTATTTCATAAATGGAATCAACAAACTATGCACATTCTACGTCATAACGACTTTCTATAGTTTGCGCATGCGTCCGAAAATAAGAAAAGCTTACTTCCACCATTTTTTAAAATCACAGCTTCTAGAAGGTTTACATGATTTCGTAAAAAACACGAGTTTTTAGAAAATGTGTTTTATTTCATAAATGGAATCTACAAGGTATGCACACTCTACGTCATAACGACTTTCTATAGTTTGCGCATGCGTCCGGAAATAAGAAAAGCTTACTTCCACCATTTCTTAAAATCACAGCTTCTAGAAGTTTTACATAATTTCGTAATAAACAAGAGTTTTCAGAAAATGTGTTTTATTTCATAAATGGAATCTACAAAGTATGCACATTCTACGTCATAACGACTTTCTATAGTTTGCGCATGCGTCCGGAAATAAGAAAAGCTTACCTCCCCCGTTTTTCTAAATCACAGCTTCTAGAAGGTTTACATGATTTCTTAAAAAACACAAGTTTTTAGATAATTTGTTTTATTTCATAAATGGAATCAACAAAGTATGCAGATTCTACGTAATAACGACTTTCTATAGTTTTCACATGCGTTTGGAAATAAGAAAAGCTTACTTCCCCCGTTTTTTAAAATCACAGCTTCTAGAAGGTTTACATGATTTCGTAAAAAACACGAGTTTTTAGAAAATGTGTTTTATTTCATAAATGGAATCAACAAACTATGCACATTCTACGTCATAACGACTTTCTATAGTTTGCGCATTCGTCTGGAAATAAGAAAAGCTTACTTCCACCGTTTTTTAAAATCACAACTTATAGAAGGTTTACACGATTTCGTAAAAAACACGTGTTTTTAGAAAATGTATTTTATTTCATAAATGGAATCTACAAGGTATGCCCATTCTACGTGATAACGACTTTCTATAGTTTGTGCATGCGTCCGGAAATAAGAAAAGCTTACTTCCACCATTTTTTAAAATCACAGCTTCTAGAAGGTTTACATGATTTCTTAAAAAACACGAGTTTTTAGAAAAGGTTTTTTATTTCATAAATCGAATCTACAAAGTATGCACATTCTACGTCATAACGACTTTCTATAGTTTGCGCATGCGTCCGGAAATAAGAAAAGCTTACTTCCCTCGTTTTTTAAAATCACAGCTTCTAGAAGGTTTACATGATTTCTTAAAAAACACGAGTTTTTAGAAAATGTGTTTTATTTCATAAATGGCATCAACAAAGTATGCACATTCTACGTCACAAAGACTTTCTATAGTTTGCGAATGCGTTTGGAAATAAGAAAAGCTTACTTCCACCGTTTTTTAAAATCACAGCTTCTAGAAGGTTTACATGATTTCTTAAAAAACACGAGTTTTTAGAAAATGTGTTTTATTTCATAAATGGAATCAACAAAGTATGCACATTCTATGTCATAGCGAATTTCTATAGTTTGCGCATTCGTCCGGAAATAAGAAAAGCTTACTTCCACCGTTTTTTAAAATCACAGCTTCTAGAAGCTTTACACGATTTCGTAAAAAACACGTGTTTTTAGAAAATGTGTTTTATTTCATAAATGGAATCTACAAAGTATGCACATTCTACGTCATAATGACTTTCTATAGTTTGTGCATGCGTCTGGAAATAAGAAAAGCTTACTTCCCTCGTTTTTCTAAATCACAGCTTCTAGAAGGTTTACATGATTTCTTAAAAAACACGAGTTTTTAGATAATGTGTTTTATTTCATAAATGGAATCTACAAAGTATGCCCATTCTACGTCATAACGACTTTCTATAGTTTGCGCATGCGTCCGGAAATAAGAAAAGCTTTTTTCCACCATTTTTTAAAATCACAGCTTCTAGAAGGTTTACATGATTTTGTAAAAAACACAAGTTTTTAGAAAATGTGTTTTATTTCATAAATGGAATCAACAAAGTATTCACATTCTATGTCATAACGACTTTCTATAGTTTGCCAATGCGTCCGGAAATAAGAAAGCTTACTTCCACCGTTTTTTAAAATCACAGCTTCTAGAAGGTTTACATGATTTCTTAAAAAACACGAGTTTTTAGAAAATGTGTTTTATTTCATAAATGGAATCTACAAAGTATGCACATTCTACGTCATAACGACTTTCTATAGTTTGCGCATGCGTCGGGAAATAAGAAAAGCTTACTTCCACCGTTTTTTAAAATCACAACTTTTAGAAGGTTTACATGATTTCTTCAAAAACACGAGTTTTTAGAAAATGTGTTTTATTTCATAAATGGAATCAACAAAGTATGCACATCCTACGTCATAATGACATTCTATAGTTTGTGCATTCGTCTGGAAATAAGAAAAGTTTACTTCCACCGTTTTTTAAAATCACAGCTCCTAGAAGGTTTACATGATTTCGTAAAAAACACGAGTTTTTAGAAAATGTGTTTTATTTCATAAATGGAATCTACAAAGTATGCACATTCTACATCATAAGGACTTTCTATAGTTTGCGCATGCATCTGGAAATAAGAAAAGCTTACTTCCCCCGTTTTTTTAAATTACAGCTTCTAGAAGGTTTATAGGATTTCTTAAAAAACACAATTTTTTAGAAAATGTGTTTTATTTCATAAATGGAATCAACAAAGTATGCACATTCTATGTCATAACGACTTTCTATAGTTTTCGCATGCGTCCGGAAATAAGAAAAGCTTACTTCCACCGTTTTTTAAAATCACAGCTTCTAGAAGGTTTACATGATTTCGTAAAAAACACAAGTTTTTAGAAAATGTGTTTTATTTCATCAATGGAATCTACAAAGTATGCACATTCTACGTCATAACGACTTTATATAGTTTGCGCATGCGTCCGGAAATAAGAAAAGCTTACTTCCACCGTTTTTTAAAATCACAGCTTCTTGAAGCTTTACACGATTTCGTAAAAAACACGTGTTTTTAGAAAATGTGTTTTATTTCATAAATGGAATCTACAAAGTATGCACATTCTACGTCATAATGACTTTCTATACTTTGTGCATGCGTCTGGAAATAAGAAAAGCTTACTCCACCCGTTTTTCTAAATCACAGCTTCTAGAAGGTTTACATGATTTCTTAAAAAACACGAGTTTTTAGATAATGTGTTTTATTTCATAAATGGAATCAACAAAGTATGCCCATTCTAAGTCATAACGACTTTCTATAGTTTGCGCATTCGTCCGGAAATAAGAAAAGCTTACTTCCACCGTTTTTTAAAATCACAGCTTCTAGAAGGTTTACATGATTTCTTAAAAAACACGAGTTTTTAGAAAATGTGTTTTATTTCATAAATGGAATCAACAAAGTATTCACATTCTATGTCATAACGACTTTCTATAGTTTGACAATGCGTCCGGAAATAAGAAAGCTTACTTCCACCGTTTTTTAAAATCACAGCTTCTAGAAGGTTTACATGATTTCTTAAAAAACACGAGTTTTTAGAAAATGTGTTTTATTTCATAAATGGAATCTACAAAGTATGCACATTCTACGTCATAACGACTTTCTATAGTTTGCGCATGCGTCCGGAAATAAGAAAAGCTTACCTCCCCCGTTTTTCTAAATCACAGCTTCTAGAAGGTTTACATGATTTCTTAAAAAACACGAGTTTTTAGATAATGTGTTTTATTTCATAAATGGAATCAACAAAGTATGCAGATTCTACGTAATAACGACTTTCTATAGTTTTCACATGCGTTTGGAAATAAGAAAAGCTTACTTCCCCCGTTTTTTAAAATCACAGCTTCTAGAAGCTTTACACGATTTCGTAAAAAACACGTGTTTTTAGAAAATGTGTTTTATTTCATAAATGGAATCTACAAAGTATGCACATTCTACGTCATAATGAATTTCTATAGTTTGTGCATGCGTCTGGAAATAAGAAAAGCTTACTTCCCCCATTTTTCTAAATCACAGATTCTAGAAGGTTTACATGATTTCTTAAAAAACACGAGTTTTTAGATAATGTGTTTTATTTCATAAATGGAATCTACAAAGTATGCCCATTCTACGTCATAACGACTTTCTATAGTTTGCGCATGCGTCCAGAAATAAGAAAAGCTTACTTCCACCATTTTTTAAAATCACAGCTTCTAGAAGGTTTACATGATTTTGTAAAAAAACACAAGTTTTTAGAAAATGTGTTTTATTTCATAAATGGAATCAACAAAGTATTCACATTCTATGTCATAACGACTTTCTATAGTTTGCCAATGCGTCCGGAAATAAGAAAGCTTACTTCCACCGTTTTTTAAAATCACAGCTTCTAGAAGGTTTACATGATTTCTTAAAAAACACGAGTTTTTAGAAAATGTGTTTTATTTCATAAATGGAATCTACAAAGTATGCACATTCTACGTCATAACGACTTTCTATAGTTTGCGCATGCGTCGGGAAATAAGAAAAGCTTACTTCCACCGTTTTTTAAAATCACAACTTTTAGAAGGTTTACATGATTTCTTCAAAAACACGAGTTTTTAGAAAATGTGTTTTATTTCATAAATGGAATCAACAAAGTATGCACATCCTACGTCATAATGACATTCTATAGTTTGTGCATTCGTCTGGAAATAAGAAAAGTTTACTTCCACCGTTTTTTAAAATCACAGCTCCTAGAAGGTTTACATGATTTCGTAAAAAACACGAGTTTTTAGAAAATGTGTTTTATTTCATAAATGGAATCTACAAAGTATGCACATTCTACGTCATAAGGACTTTCTATAGTTTGCGCATGCATCTGGAAATAAGAAAAGCTTACTTCCCCCGTTTTTTTAAATCACAGCTTCTAGAAGGTTTATAGGATTTCTTAAAAAACACAATTTTTTAGAAAATGTGTTTTATTTCATAAATGGAATCAACAAAGTATGCACATTCTATGTCATAATGACTTTCTATAGTTTTCGCATGCGTCCGGAAATAAGAAAAGCTTACTTCCACCGTTTTTTAAAATCACAGCTTCTAGAAGGTTTACATGATTTCGTAAAAAACACGAGTTTTTAGAAAATGTGTTTTATTTCATCAATGGAATCTACAAAGTATGCACATTCTACGTCATAACGACTTTATATAGTTTGCGCATGCGTCCGGAAATAAGAAAAGCTTACTTCCACCGTTTTTTAAAATCACAGCTTCTAGAAGCTTTACACGATTTCGTAAAAAACACGAGTTTTTAGAAAATGTGTTTTATTTCATAAATGGAATCAACAAAGTATGCACATTCTACGTCATAACGACTTTCTATAGTTTTCGCATGCATTTGGAAATAAGAAAAGCTTACTTCCCCCGTTTTTTAAAATCACAGCTTCTAGAAGGTTTACATGATTTCGTAAAAAACACGAGTTTTTAGAAAATGTGTTTTATTTCATAAATGGAATCAACAAAGTATGCACATTCTACGTCATAACGACTTTCTATAGTTTGCCTATGCGCCCGGAAATAAGAAAAGCTTACTTCCACCCTTTTTTAAAATCACAGCTTCTAGAAGGTTTACACGATTTCGTAAAAAACACGAGTTTTTAGAAAATGTGTTTTATTTCATAAATGGAATCTACAAAGTATGCCCATTCTACGTCATAACGACTTTCTATAGTTTGCGCATGCGTCCGGAAATAAGAAAAGCTTACTTCCCCCATTTTTTAAAATCGCATCTTCTACAAGGTTTACATGATTTCTTAAAAAACACGAGTTTTTAGAAAATGTGTTTTATTTCATAAATCGAATCTACAAAGTATGCACATTCTATGTCATAACGACTTTCTATAGTTTGCGCATGCGTCCGGAAATAAGAAAAGCTTACTTCCCCCGTTTTTTAAAATCACAGCTTCTAGAATGTTTACATGATTTCTTAAAAAACACGAGTTTTTAGAAAATGTGTTTTATTTCATAAATGGAATCAACAAAGTATGCACATTCTACGTCACAAAGACTTTCTATAGTTTGCGAATGCGTTTGGAAATAAGAAAAGCTTACTTCTACCGTTTTTTAAAATCACAGCTTCTAGAAGGTTTACATGATTTCTTAAAAAACACGAGTTTCTAGAAAATGTGTTTTATTTTATAAATGGAATCAACAAAGTATGCACATTCTACGTCATAACGACTTTCTATAGTTTGCGCATTCGTTCGGAAATAAGAAAGGCTTACTTCCACCGTTTTTTAAAATAACGGCTTCTAGAAGGTTTACATGATTTATTAAAAAACACGAGTTTTTAGAAAATGTGTTTTATTTCATAAATGGAATCAACAAAGTATGCACATTCTACGTCATAACGACTTTCTATAGTTTGCACATGCGTCCGGAAATAAGAAAAGCTTACTTCCACCGTTTTTTAAAATCACAGCTTCTAGAAGGTTTACATGATTTCGTAAAAAACACGAGTTTTTAGAAAATGTGTTTTATTTCATAAATGGAATCTACAAAGTATGCACATTCTACGTCATAACGACTTTCTATAGTTTTCGCATGCGTTTGGAAATAAGAAAAGCTTACTTCCCCCGTTTTTTAAAATCACAGCTTCTAGAAGGTTTACATGATTTCTTAAAAAACACGAGTTTTTAGAAAATGTGTTTTATTTCATTAATGGAATCAACAAAGTATGCACATTCTACGTCATAACGACTTTCTATAGTTTGCGTATGCGCCTGGAAATAAGAAAAGCTTACTTCCACCGTTTTTTAAAATCACAGCTTCTAGAAGGTTTACATGATTTCTTAAAAAACACGAGTTTTTAGAAAATGTGTTTTATTTCATAAATGGAATCAACAAAGTATGCACATTCTACATCATAAAGACTTTCTATAGTTTGCGCATTCGTCCGGAAATAAGAAAAGCTTACTTCCACTGTTTTTTAAAATCACAGCTTATAGAACGTTTACACGATTTCGTAAAAAACACGTGTTTTTAGAAAATGTGTTTTATTTCATAAATGGAATCTACAAAGTATGCCCATTCTACGTCATAACGACTTTCTATAGTTTGCGCATGCGTCCGGAAATAAGAAAAGCTTACTTCCCCCGTTTCTACAAGGTTTACATGATTTCTTAAAAAACACGAGTTTTTAGAAAATGTGTTTTATTTCATAAATCGAATCTACAAAGTATGCACATTCTACGTCATAACGACTTTATATAGTTTGCGCATGCGTCCGGAAATAAGAAAAGCTTACCTGCCCCGTTTTTTAAAATCACAGCTTCTAGAAGGTTTACATGATTTCTTAAAAAACACGAGTTTTTAGAAAATGTGTTTTATTTCATAAATGGAATCAAGAAAGTATACACATTCTACATCATAATGACTTTCTATAGTTTGCGCATGCGTTTGGAAGTAAGAAAAGCTTACTTCCCCCGTTTTTTAAAATCACAGCTTCTAGAAGGTGTACATGATTTGTTAAAAAACATGAGTTTTTAGAAAATGTGTTTTATTTCATAAATGGAATCAACAAAGTATGCACATTCTACGTCACAACGACTTCCTATAGTTTGCGCATGCGTCCGGAAATAAGAAAAGTTTACTTCCACCGTTTTTTAAAATCACAGCTTCTAGAAGGTTTACATGATTTCGTAAAAAACACGAGTTTTTAGAAAATGTGTTTTATTTCATAAATGGAATCTACAAAGTATGCACATTCTACGTCATAACGACTTTCTATAGTTTGAGCATGCGTTTGGAAATAAGAAAAGCTTACTTCCCCGTTTTTTAAAACCACAGCTTCTAGAAGGTTTACATGATTTCTTAAAAAACACGAGTTTTTAGAAAATGTGTTTTATTTCATAAATGGAATCAAAAAAGTATGCACATTCTACATCATAACGACTTTCTATAGATTGCACATGCGTCCGGAAATAAGAAAAGCTTACTTCCACCGTTTTCTAAAATCACAGCTTATAGAACGTTACACGATTTCGTAAAAAACACGTGTTTTTAGAAAATGTGTTTTATTTCATAAATGGAATCTACAAAGTATGCCCATTCTACGTCATAACGACTTTCTATAGTTTGCGCATGCGTCCGGAAATAAGAAAAGCTTACTTCCCCCGTTTTTTAAAATTACAACTTCTAGAAGGTTTACATGATTTCTTAAAAAACACGAGTTTTTTGAAAATGTGTTTTATTTGATAAATCGAATCTACAAAGTATGAGCATTCTACGTCATAACGACTTTATATAGTTTGCGCATGCGTCCGGAAATAAGAAAAGCTTACCTGCCCCGTTTTTTAAAACCACAGCTTCTTGAAGGTTTACATGATTTCTTAAAAAACACTAGTTTTTAGAAAATGTGATTTATTTCATAAATGGAATCAAAAAAGTATGCACATTCTACGTCATAACGACTTTCTATAGTTTGCACATGAGTCCGGAAATAAGAAAATCTTACTTCCACCGTTTTTTAAAATCACAGCTTCTAGAAGGTTTACATGATTTCTTAAAAAACACGAGTTTTTAGAAAATGTGTTTTATTTCATAAATGGAATCAACAAAGTATGCACATTCTACGTCATAATGAATTTCTATAGATTGCGCATGCGTCCGGAAATAAGAAAAGAATACTTCCACCGTTTTTTAAAATCACAGCTTCTAGAAGGTTTACATGATTTCTTAAAAAACACGAGTTTTTAGAAAATGTGTTTTATTTCATAAATGTAATCTACAAAGTATGCACATTCTACGTCATAACGACTTTCTATAGTTTTCGCATGCGTTTGGAAATAAGAAAAGCTTACTTCCCCCGTTTTTTAAAATCACAGCTTCTAGAAGGTTTACATGATTTCTTAAAAAACACGAGTTTTTAGAAAATGTGTTTTATTTCATAAATGGAATCAACAAAGTATGCACATTCTACGTCATAACGACTTTCTATAGTTTGCGTATGCGCCTGGAAATAAGAAAAGCTTACTTCCACCGTTTTTTAAAATCACAGCTTCTAGAAGGTTTACATGATTTCTTAAAAAACACGAGTTTTTAGAAAATGTGTTTTATTTCATAAATGGAATCAACAAAGTATGCACATTCTACATCATAACGACTTTCTATAGTTTGCGCATTCGTCCGGAAATAAGAAAAGCTTACTTCCACCGTTTTTTAAAATCACAGCTTATAGAACGTTTACACGATTTCGTAAAAAACACGTGTTTTTAGAAAATGTGTTTTATTTCATAAATGGAATCTACAAAGTATGCCCATTCTACGTCATAACGACTTTCTGTAGTTTGCGCATGCGTCCGGAAATAAGAAAAGCTTACTTCCCCCGTTTTTTAAAATTACAGCTTCTAGAAGGTTTACATGATTTCTTAAAAAACACGAGTTTTTAGAAAATGTGTTTTATTTCATAAATCGAATCTACAAAGTATGCACATTCTACGTCATAACGACTTTATATAGTTTGCGCATGCGTCCGGAAATAAGAAAAGCTTACCTGCCCCGTTTTTTAAAATCACAGCTTCTAGAAGGTTTACATGATTTCTTAAAAAACACGAGTTTTTAGAAAATGTGTTTTATTTCATAAATGGAATCAACAAAGTATGCACATTCTACGTCACAACGACTTTCTATAGTTTGCGCATGCGTCCGGAAATAAGAAAACCTTACTTCCCCCGTTTTTTAAAATCACAGCTTCTAGAAGGTTTACATGATTTCTTAAAAAACACGAGTTTTTAGAAAATGTGTTTTATTTCATAAATGGAATCAACAAAGTATGCAAATTCTACGTCACAACGACTTCCTATAGTTTGCGCATGCGTCCGGAAATAAGAAAAGTTTACTTCCCTCATTTTTTAAAATCACAGCTTCTAGAAGGTTTACATGATTTCTTAAAAAACACGAGTTTTTAGAAAATGTGTTTTATTCCATAAATGGAATCAACAAAGTATGCACATTCTACGTCACAACGACTTTCTATAGTTTGCGCATGCGTCTGGAAATAAGAAAACCTTACTTCCCCCGTTTTTTAAAATCACAGCTTCTAGAAGGTTTACATGATTTCTTAAAAAACACGAGTTTTTCGAAAATGTGTTTTATTTCATAAATGGAATCAACAAAGTATGCACATTGTACATCATAACGACTTTCTATAGTTTGCGTATGCGCCTGGAAATAAGAAAAGCTTACTTCCACCGTTTTTTAAAATCACAGCTTCTAGAAGGTTTACATGATTTCTTAAAAAACACGAATTTTTAGAAAATGTGTTTTATTTCATAAATGGAATCAACAAAGTATGCACATTCTACATCATAACGACTTTCTATAGTTTGCGCATTCGTCCGGAAATAAGAAAAGCTTACTTCCACCGTTTTTTAAAATCACAGCTTATAGAACGTTTACACGATTTCGTAAAAAACACGTGTTTTTAGAAAATGTGTTTTATTTCATAAATGGAATCTACAAAGTATGCCCATTCTACGTCATAACGACTTTCTATAGTTTGCGCATGCGTCCGGAAATAAGAAAAGCTTACTTCCCCCGTTTTTTAAAATTACAGCTTCTAGAAGGTTTACATGATTCCTTAAAAAACACGAGTTTTTAGAAAATGTGTTTTATTTCATAAATCGAATCTACAAAGTATGCACATTCTACGTCTAACGACTTTATATAGTTTGCGCATGCGTCCGGAAATAAGAAAAGCTTACCTGCCCCGTTTTTTAAAATCACAGCTTCTAGAAGGTTTACATGATTTCTTAAAAAACACGAGTTTTTAGAAAATGTGTTTTATTTCATAAATGGAATCAACAAAGTATGCACATTCTACGTCATAACGACTTTCTATAGATTGCGCATGCGTCCGGAAATAAGAAAAGATTACTTCCACCGTTTTTTAAAATCACAGCTTCTAGAAGGTTTACATAATTTCGTAAAAAATACGAGTTTTTAGAAAATGTGTTTTATTTCATAAATGGAATCTACAAAGTATTCACATTCTACGTCACAACGACTTTCTATAGTTTGCGCATGCGTCCGGAAATAAGAAAAGCTTACTTCCGTTGTTTTTTAAAATCACAGCTTCTAGAAGGTTTACATGATTTCTTAAAAAACACGAGTTTTTAGAAAATGTGTTTTATTTCATAAATGGAATCAACAAAGTATGCACATTCTACGTCACAACGACTTTCTATAGTTTGCGCATGCGTCTGGAAATAAGAAAACCTTACTTCCCCCGTTTTTTAAAATCACAGCTTCTAGAAGGTTTACATGATTTCTTAAAAAACACGAGTTTTTAGAAAATGTGTTTTATTTCATAAATGGAATCAACAAAGTATGCAAATTCTACGTCATAACGACTTTATATAGTTTGCGCATGCCTTTGGAAATAAGAAAAGCTTACATCCCCCTTTTTTTAAAATCACAGCTTCTAGAAGGTTTACATGATTTCTTAAAAAACATGAGTTTTTAGAAAATGTGTTTTATTTCATAAATAGAATCAACAAAGTATGCACATTCCACGTCATAACGACTTTCTATAGTTTGCGGATGCGTCCGGAAATAAGAAAAGCTTACTTCCATCGTTTTTTAAAATCACAGCTTCTAGAAGGTTTACATGATTTCTTAAAAAACATGAGTTTTTAGAAAATGTGTTTTATTTCATAAATGGAATCAAAAAAGTATGCACATCCTACGTCTTAACGACTTTGTATAGTTTGCGCATTCGTCCGGAAATAAAAAAAGCTTACTTCCACCGTTTTTTAAAATCACAGCTTCTAGAAGGTTTACATGATTTCGTAAAAAACACGAGTTTTTAGAAAATGTGTTTTATTTCATAAATGGAATCTACAAAGTATGCACATTCTACGTCATAACGAATTTATATAATTTGCGCATGCGTCCGGAAATAAGAAAAGCTTACTTCCCCAGTTTTTTAAAATCACAGCTTCTAGAAGGTTTAAATGATTTCTTAAAAAACACGAGTTTTTAGAAAATGTGTTTTATTTCATAAATGGAATCAAGAAAGTATACACATTCTACATCATAACGACTTTCTATAGTTTGCGCATGCGTTTGGAAGTAAGAAAAGCTTACTTCCCCCGTTTTTTAAAATCATAGCTTCTAGAAGGTGTACATGATTTGTTAAAAAACATGAGTTTTTAGAAAATGTGTTTTATTTCATAAATGGAATCAACAAAGTATGCACATTCTACGTCACAACGACTTCCTATAGTTTGCGCATGCGTCCGGAAATAAGAAAAGTTTGCACATTCTACGTCATAACGAATTTCTATAGTTTGAGCATGCGTTTGGAAATAGGAAAAGCATACTTCCCCGTTTTTTAAAACCACAGCTTCTAGAAGGTTTACATAATTTCTTAAAAAACACGAGTTTTTAGAAAATGTGTTTTATTTCATAAATGGAATCAAAAAAGTATGCACATTCTACGTCATAACGACTTTCCATAGATTGCACATGCGTCCGGAAATAAGAAAAGCTTACTTCCACCGTTTTTTAAAATCACAGCTTCTAGAAGGTTTACATGATTTCTTAAAAAACATGAGTTTTTAGAAAATGTGTTTTATTTCATAAATGGAATCAACAAAGTATGCACATTCTACGTCATAATGACTTTCTATAGATTGCGCATGCGTCTGGAAATAAGAAAAGATTACTTCCACCGTTTTTTAAAATCACAGCTTCTAGAAGGTTTACATGATTTCTTAAAAAACACGAGTTTTTAGAAAATGTGTTTTATTTCATAAATGGAATAAACAAAGTATGCACATTCTATGTCATAACGACTTTCAATAGATTGCACATGCCTTTGGAAATAAGAAAAGCTTACAACCCCCGTTTTTTAAAATGACAGCTTCTAGAAGGTTTACATGATTTCTTAAAAAACATGAGTTTTTAGAAAATGTGTTTTATTTCATAAATGGAATCAACAAAGTATGCACATTCTACGTCATAACGACTTTCTATAGTTTGTGCATCCTTCCGGAAATAAGAAAAGCTTACTTGCACCATTTTTTAATATCACAGCTTCTAGAAGGTTTACATGACTTCTTAAAAAACACGAGTTTTTAGAAAATGTGTTTTATTTCATAAATGGAATCAACAAAGTATGCACATTCTACGTCATAACGACTTTCTATAGTTTGCGCATGCGTCCAGAAATAAGAAAAGCTTACCTCCCCCATTTTTTAAAATCACAGATTCTAGAAGGTTTACATGATTTCTTAAAAAACACCAGTTTTTAGAAAATGTGTTTTATTTCATAAATGGGATCAACAAAGTATACACATTCTACATCATAATGATATTTCTATAGTTTGCGCATGCATTTGGAAATAAGAAAAGCTTACTTCCCCAGTTTCTTAAAATCACAGCTTCTAGAAGGTGTAGATGATTTAAAAAACATGAGATTTTAGAAAATGTGTTTTATTTCATAAATGGAATCAACAAAGTATGCACATTCTACGTCACAACGACTTTCTGTAGTTTGCGCATGCGACCGAAAATAAGAAAAGCTTATTTCCCCCGTTTTTTAAAATCACAGCTTCTAGAAGGTTTACATGATTTCTTAAAAAACACGAGTTTTTAGAAAATGTGTTTTATTTCATAAATGGAATCAACAAAGTATGCACATTCTACGTCACAACGACTTTCTATAGTTTGCGCATGCGTCCGGAAATAAGAAAAGCTTACTTCCCCCGTTTTTTAAAATCACAGCTTCTAAAAGGTTTACATGATTTCGTAAAAAACACGAGTTTTTAGAAAATGTGTTTTATTTCATAAATGGAATCAACAAAGTATGCACATTCTACATCATAACGACCTTCTATAGTTTGCGCATGCATTTGGAAATAAGAAAAGCTTTCTTCCCCCGTTTTTAAAATCACAGCTTCTAGAAGGTTTACATGATTTCGTAAAAAACACGAGTTTTTAGAAAATGTGTTTTATTTCATAAATGGAATCTACAAAGTATGCACATTCTACATCATAACGACTTTCTATAGTTTGCGCATGCGTCCGGAAATAAGAAAAGCTTACTTCCACCGTTTTTTAAAATCACAGCTTCTAGAAGGTTTACATGATTTCTTAAAAAACACGAGTTTTTAGAAAATGTGTTTTATTTCATAAATGGAATCAACAAAGTATGCACATTCTACGTCTTAACGACTTTCTATAGTTTGCGCATTCGTACGGAAATAAGAAAAGCTTACTTCCACCATTTTTTAAAATCACAGCTTCTAGAAGGTTTACATGATTTCGTAAAAAACACGAGTTTTTAGAAAATGTGTTTTATTTCATAAATGGAATCTACAAAGTATGCACATTCTACGTCATAACGACTTTATATAGTTTGTGCATGCGTCCGGAAATAAGAAAAGCTTACTTCCCCCGTTTTTTAAAAGCACAGCTTCTAGAAGGTTTACATGATTTCTTAAAAAACACGAGTTTTTAGAAAATGTGTTTTATTTCATAAATGGAACCAACAAAGTATACACATTCTACATCATAACAACTTTCTATAGTTTGCGCATGCGTTTGGAAGTAAGAAAAGCTTACCTCCCCCGTTTTTTAAAATCACAGCTTCTTGAAGGTTTACATGATTTCGTTAAAAACACGAGTTTTTAGAAAATGTGTTTTATTTCATAAATGGAATCAACAAAGTATGCACATTCTACGTCATAACGACTTTCTATTTCTTGCGCATGCGTCCGGAAGTAAGAAAACATTACTTCCACCGTTTTTTAAAATCACAGCTTCTAGAAGGTTTACATAATTTCGTAAAAAACACGAGTTTTTAGAAAATGTGTTTTATTTCATAAATGGAATCTAAAAAGTATGCACATTCTACGTCACAACGACTTTCTATAGTTTGCGCATGCGTCCGGAAATAAGAAAAGCTTACTTCCCCCGTTTTTTAAAATCACAGCTTCTAGAAGGTTTACATGAGTTCTTAAGAAACACGAGTTTTTAGAAAATGTGTTTTATTTCATAAATGGAATCAACAAAGTATGCACATTCTATGTCATAACGACTTTCTATTTCTTGCGCATGCGTCCGGAAGTAAGAAAAGATTACTTCCACCGTTTTTTAAAATCACAGCTTCTAGAAGGTTTACATAATTTCGTAAAAAACAAGAGTTTTTAGAAAATGTGTTTTGTTTCATAAATGGAATCAACAAAGTATGCACATTCTACGTCATAACGACTTTCTATAGTCTGCGCATGCGTCCGGAAATAAGAAAAGATTACTTCCACCGTTTTTTAAAATCACAGCTTCTAGAAGGTTTACATAATTACGTAAAAAACGCGAGTTTTTAGAAAATGTGTTTTATTTCATAAATGGGATCTACAAAGTATGCACATTCTACGTCACAACGACTTTCTATAGTTTGCGCATGCGTCTGGATATAAGAAAATCTTACTTCCCCCGTTTTTTAAAATCACAGCTTCTAGAAGGTTTACATGATTTCTTAAAAAACACGAGTTTTTAGAAAATGTGTTTTATTTCATAAATGGAATCAACAAAGCATGCACATTCTACGTCATAACGACTTTCTATAGTTTGCGCATGCGTCTGGAAATAAGAAAAGCTTACTTGCACCATTTTTTAAAATCACAGCTTCTAGAAGGTTTAGATGACTTCTTACAAAACACGAGTTTTTCGAAAATGTGTTTTATTTCATAAATGGAATCAACAAAGTATGCACATTCTACGTCATAACGACTTTCTATAGTTTGGGCATGCGTCCGAAAATAAGAAAAGCTTACCTCCCTAGTTTTTTCAAATCACAGATTCTAGAAGTTTTGCATGATTTCTTAAAATACACGAGTTTTTAGAAAATGTGTTTTATTAAATAAATGGAATCAACAAAGTCTGCACATTCTACGTCATAACAAATTTCTATAGTTTGCCCATGCGTATGGAAATAAGAAAAGCTTACTTCCCCCGTTTGTTAAAATCACAGCTTCTAGAAGGTTTACATGATTCCGTAAAAAACACGAGTTTTTAGAAAATGTGTTTTATTTCATAAATAGAATCAACAAAGTATCCATATTCTACATGATAACGACCTTCTATAGTTTGCGCATGCGTTTGGAAATAAGAAAAGCTTACTTCCCCCGTTTTTTAAAATCACAGCTTCTAGAAGGTTTACATGATTTCTTAAAAAACACGAGTTTTTAGAAAATTTGTTTTATTTCATAAATAGAATCAACAAAGTATGCACATTCTACGTCATAACGACTTTCTATAGTTTGCGGATGCGTCCGAAAATAAGAAAAGCTTACTTCAATCGTTTTTTAAAATCACAGCTTCTAGATGGTTTACATGATTTCGTAAAAAACACGAGTTTTTAGAAAATGTGTTTTATTTCATAAATGGTATCTACAAAGTATGCACATTCTACGTCATAACGACTTTCTATAGTTTGCGCATGCGTCCGGAAATAAGAAAAGCTTACTTCCACCGTTTTTTAAAATCACAGCTTCTAGAAGGTTTACATGATTTCTTAAAAAACACGAGTTTTTAGAAAATGTGTTTTATTTCATAAATGGAATCAACAAAGTATGCACATTCTACGTCTTAACGACTTTCTATAGTTTGTGCATTCGTCCGGAAATAAGAAAAGCTTACTTCAACTGTTTTTTAAAATCACAGTTTCTAGAAGGTTTACATGATTTCGTAAAAAACACGAGTTTTTAGAAAATGTGTTTTATTTCATAAATGGAATCTACAAAGTATGCACATTCTACGTCATAACGACTTTATATAGTTTGCGCATGCGTCCGGAAATAAGAAAAGCTTACTTCCACCGTTTTTTAAAATCACAGCTTCTAGAAGGTTTACATGATTTCTGAAAAAAGACGAGTTTTTAGAAAATGTGTTTTATTTCATAAATGGAATCTACAAAATATACACATTCTACATCATAACGACTTTCTATAGTTTGTGCATGCGTTTGGAAGTAAGAAAAGCTTACTTCCCCCGTTTTTTAAAATCACAGCTTCTAGAAGGTGTACATGATTTGTTAAAAAACATGAGTTTTTAGAAAATGTGTTTTATTTCATAAATGGAATCAACAAAGTATGCACATTCTACGTCATAACGACTTTCTATAGTTTGGGCATGCGTCCGGAAATAAGAAAAGCTTACCTCCCTAGTTTTTTCAAATCACAGATTCTAGAAGTTTTGCATGATTTCTTAAAATACACGAGTTTTTAGAAAATGTGTTTTATTAAATAAATGGAATCAACAAAGTATGCACATTCTACGTCATAATGAATTTCTATAGTTTTCCCATGCGTATGGAAATAAGAAAAGCTTACTTCCCCCGTTTGTTTAAATCACAGCTTCTAGAAGGTTTACATGATTCCGTAAAAAACACGAGTTTTTAGAAAATGTGTTTTATTTCATAAATGGAATCAACAAAGTATGCACATTCTACGTCATAACGACTTTCTATAGTTTGCGGATGTTCCGGAAATAAGAAAAGCTTACTTCCACCGTTTTTTAAAATCACAACTTCTAGAAGGTTTACATGATTTCGTAAAAAACACGAGTTTTTAGAAAATGTGTTTTATTTCATGAATGAAATCTACAAAGTATGCACATTCTACGTCATAACGACTTTCTATAGTTTGCGCATGCGTCCGGAAATAAGAAAAGCTTACTTCCACCGTTTTTTAAAATCACAGCTTCTAGAAGGTTTACATGATTTCGTAAAAAACACGAGTTTTTAGAAAAAAAAAATTTATTTCATAAATGGAATCTACAAAGTATGCAGATTCTACGTCATAATGACTTTCTATAGTTTGCGCATGCGTCTAGAAATAAGAAAAGCTTACTTGCACCGTTTTTTAAAATCACAGCTTCTAGAAGGTTTACATGATTTGTGAAAAAACATGAGTTTTTAGAAAATGTGTTTTATTTCATAAATGGAATCAACAAACTATGCACATTCTACGTTATAACGACTTTCTATAGTTTGCGCATGCGTCCGGAAATAAGAAAAGCTTACATCCGCCATTTTTTAAAATCACATCTTCTAGAAGGTTTACATGATTTCGTAAAAAACACGAGTTTTTAGAAAATGTGTTTTATTTCATAAATGGAATCTACAAAGTATGCACATTCTACGTCACAACAACTTTCTATAGTTTGCGCATGCGTCCGGATATAAGAAAAGCTTACTTCCCCCGTTTTTTAAAATCACAGCTTCTAGAAGGTTTACATGATTTCTTAAAAAACACGAGTTTTTAGAAAATGTGTTTTATTTCATAAATGGAATCAACAAAGTATGCACATTCTACGTCATAACGAATTTCTATAGTTTGCGCATGCGTCCGGAAATAAGAAAAGCTTACCTCCCCCGTTTTTTAAAATCACAGATTCTAGAAGTTTTGCATGATTTCTTAAAAATCACAGCTTTTTAGAAAATGTGTTTTATTTCATCAATGGAATCAACAAAGTATGCACATTCTACATCATAACGACCTTCTATAGTTTGCGCATGTGTTTGGAAATAAGAAAATCTTACTTCCCCCGTTTCTTAAAATCACAGCTTCTACATGGTTTACATGATTTCTTAAAAAACATGAGTTTTTAAAAAATGTGTTTTATTTCATAAATAGAATCAACAAAGTATGCACATTCTACGTCATAACGACTTTCTATAGTTTGCGCATGCGTCTGGAAATAAGAAAAGCTTACTTCCACCGTTTTTTAAAATCACAGCTTCTAGAAGATTTACATGATTTCGTAAAAAACACGAGTTTTTAGAAAATGTGTTTTATTTCATAAATGGAATCTACAAAGTATGCACATTCTACGTCATAACGACTTTCTATAGTTTGTGCATGTGTCTGGAAATAAGAAAAGCTTAGTTCCACCGTTTTTTAAAATCACAGATTCTAGAAGGTTTACATGATTTCGTAAAAAACACGAGTTTTTAGAAAATGTGTTTTATTTCATAAATGGAATCAACAAAGTATGCACATTCTACGTCATAATGACTTTCTATAGTTTTCGCATTCGTCCGGAAATAAGAAAAGCTTACTTCTACCGTTTTTTAAAATCACAGCTTCTAGAATGTTTACATGTTTTCGTAAAAAACAAGAGTTTTTAGAAAATGTGTTTTATTTCATAAATGGAATCAACAAAGTATGAACATTCTACGTCATAACGACTTTCTATAGTTTGAGCATGCGTCTGGAAATAAGAAAAGCTTACTTCCACCGTTTTTTAAAATCACAGCTTCTAGAAGATTTACATGATTTCGTAAAAAACACGAGTTTTTAGAAAATGTGTTTTATTTCATAAATGGAATCTACAAAGTATGCACATTCTATGTCATAACGACTTTCTATAGTTTGCGCATGTGTCTGGAAATAAGAAAAGCTTAGTTCCACCGTTTTTTAAAATCACAGCTTCTAGAAGGTTTACATGATTTCGTAAAAAACACGAGTTTTTAGAAAATGTGTTTTATTTCATAAATGGAATCAACAAAGTATGCACATTCTACGTCATAATGACTTTCTACAGTTTTCGCATTCGTCCGGAAACAAGAAAAGCTTACTTCCATCGTTTTTTAAAATCACAGCTTCTAGAAGGTTTACATGATTTCGTAAAAAACACGAGTTTTTAGAAAATATGTTTTATTTCATAAATGGAATCAACAAAGTATGCACGTTCTACGTCATATCGACTTTCTATAATTTGCGCATGCGTTCGGAAATAAGAAAAGCTTACTTCCCCCGTTTTTTAAAATCATAGCTTCTAGAAGATTTACATGATTTCGTAAAAAACTCGAGTTTTTAGAAAATGTGTTTTATTTCATAAATGGAATCAACAAAGTATGCACATTCTACGTCATAACGACTTTCTATAGTTTGTGCATGCATCCGGAAATAAGAAAAGCTTACTTCTACCGTTTTTTAAAATCACAGCTTCTAGAATGTTTACATGTTTTCGTAAAAAACAAGAGTTTTTAGAAAATGTGTTTTATTTCAGAAATGGAATTAACAAAGTATGAACATTCTACGTCATAACGAGTTTCTATAGTTTGCGCATGCGTCCGGAAATAAGAAAAGATTACTTCCACCGTTTTTTAAAATCACAGCTTCTAGAAGGTTTACATAATTACGTAAAAAACGCGAGTTTTTAGAAAATGTGTTTTATTTCATAAATGGAATCTACAAAGTATGCACATTCTACGTCACAACGACTTTCTATAGTTTGCGCATGCGTCCGGATATAAGAAAAGCTTAATTCCCCCGTTTTTTAAAATCACAGCTTCTAGAAGGTTTACATGATTTCTTAAAAAACACGAGTTTTTAGAAAATGTGTTTTATTTCATAAATGGAATCAACAAAGTATGCACATTCTACGTCATAACGACTTTCTATAGTTTGCGCATGCGTCTGGAAATAAGAAAAGCTTACTTGCACCATTTTTTAAAATCACAGCTTCTAGAAGGTTTACATGACTTCTTAAAAAACACGAGTTTTTAGAAAATGTGTTTTATTTCATAAATGGAATCAACAAAGTATGCACATTCTACGTCATAACGACTTTCTATAGTTTGGGCATGCGTCCGGAAATAAGAAAAGCTTACCTCCCTAGTTTTTTCAAATCACAGATTCTAGAAGTTTTGCATGATTTCTTAAAATACACGAGTTTTTAGAAAATGTGTTTTGTTAAATAAATGGAATCAACAAAGTATGCACATTCTACGTCATAACGAATTTCTATAGTTTGCGCATGCGTTTGGAAATAAGAAAAGCTTACTTCCCCCGTTTGTTAAAATCACAGCTTCTAGAAGGTTTACATGATTCCGTAAAAAACATGAGTTTTTAGAAAATGTGTTTTATTTCATAAATGGAATCAACAAAGTATCCATATTCTACATCATAACGACCTCCTATAGTTTGCGCATGCGTTTGGAAATAAGAAAAGCTTACTTCCCCCGTTTTTTAAAATCACAGCTTCTAGAAGGTTTACACGATTTCTTAAAAAACACGAGTTTTTAGAAAATGTGTTTTATTTCATAAATAGAATCAACAAAGTATGCACATTCTACGTCATAATGACTTTCTATAGTTTGCGGATGCGTCCGGAAATAAGAAAAGCTTATTTCCACCGTTTTTTAAAATCACAACTTCTAGAAGGTTTACATGATTTCGTAAAAAACACGAGTTTTTAGAAAATGTGTTTTATTTCATGAATGAAATATACAAAGTATGCACATTCTACGTCATAACGACTTTCTATAGTTTGCGCATGCGTCCGGAAATAATAAAAGCTTACTTCCACCGTTTTTTAAAATCACAGCTTCTAGAAGGTTTAAATGATTTCGTAAAAAACACGAGTTTTTAGAAAATGTGTTTTATTTCATAAATGGAATCTACAAAGTATGCACCTTCTACGTCATAACGACTTTCTATAGTTTGCGCATGCGTCTAGAAATAAGAAAAGCTTACTTGCACCATTTTGCAAAAATCACAGCTTCTAGAAGGTTTACATGATTTGTGAAAAAACATGAGTTTTTAGAAAATGTGTTTTATTTCATAAATGGAATCAACAAACTATGCACATTCTACGTCATAACGACTTTCTATAGTTTGCGCATGCGTCCGGAAATAAGAAAATCTTACATCCGCCGTTTTTTAAAATCACAGCTTCTAGAAGGTTTACATGATTTCGTAAAAAACACGAGTTTTTAGAAAAGGTGTTTTATTTCATAAATGGAATCAACATATTATGCACATTCTACGTCATAACGACTTTCTATAGTTTGCGCATGCATCCGGAAATAAGAAAAGCTTACTTCCACCGTTTTTTAAAATCACAGCTTCTAGAAGGTTTACATGATTTCTTAAAAAACACGAGTTTTTAGAAAATGTGTTTTATTTCATAAATGGAATCAACAAAGTATGCACATTCTACGTCATAACGACTTTCTATAGTTTGCGAATGCGTCCGGAAATAAGAAAAGATTACTCCCACCGTTTTTTAAAATCACAGCTTCTAGAAGGTTTACATAATTTCGTAAAAAACTCAAGTTTTTAGAAAATGTGTTTTATTTCATAAATGGAATCTACAAAGTAGGCACATTCTACGTCGCAACGACTTTCTATAGTTTGCGCATGCGTCCGGATATAAGAAAAGCTTACTTCCCCCGTTTTTTAAAATCACAGCTTCTAGAAGGTTTACATGATTTCTTAAAAAACACGAGTTTTTAGAAAATGTGTTTTATTTCATAAATGGAATCAACAAAGTATGCACATTCTACGTCATAACGACTTTCTATAGTTTGCGCATGCGTCTGGAAATAAGAAAAGCTTACTTGCACCATTTTTTAAAATCACAGCTTCTAGAAGGTTTACATGACTTCTTAAAAAACACGAGTTTTTAGAAAATGTGTTTTATTTCATAAATGGAATCAACAAAGTATGCACATTCTACGTCATAACGACTTTCTATAGTTTGCGCATGCGTCCGGAAATAAGAAAAGCTTACCTCCCCAGTTTTTTCAAATCACAGATTCTAGAAGTTTTGCATGATTTCTTAAAAAACACGAGTTTTTAGAAAATGTGTTTTATTAAATAAATGGAATCAACAAAGTATGCACATTCTACGTCATAACGACTTTCTATAGTTTGCGCATGCGTTTGGAAATAAGAAAAGCTTACTTCCCCCGTTTTTTAAAATCACAGCTTCTAGAAGGTTTACATGATTTCGTAAAAAACACGAGTTTTTAGAAAATGTGTTTTATTTCATAAATGGAATCAACAAAGTATGCATATTCTACATCATAACGACCTTCTATAGTTTGCACATGCGTTTGGAAATAAGAAAAGCTTACTTCCCCCGTTTTTTAAATTCACAGCTTCGAGAAGGTTTACATGATTTCTTAAAAAACACGAGTTTTTAGAAAATGTGTTTTATTTCATAAATGGAATCTACAAAGTATGCACATTCTATGTCATAACGACTTTATATAGTTTGCGCATGCGTCCGGAAATAAGAAAAGCTTACTTCCACCGTTTTTTAAAATCACAGCTTCTAGAAGGTTTGCATGATTTCTTAAAAAACATGAGTTTTTAGAAAATGTGTTTTATTTCATAAATGGAATCATCAAAGTATGCACATTCTACGTCATAACGACTTTATATAGTTTGTGCATGCGTCCAGAAATAAGAAAAGCTTTCTTCCCCCGTTTTTTAAAATCACAGCTTCTAGAAGGTTTACATGATTTCTTAAAAAACACGAGTATTTAGAAAATGTGTTTTATTTCATAAATGGAATCAACAAAGTATACACATTCTACGTCATAACGACTTTCTATAGTTTGCGCATGCGTTTGGAAATAAGAAAAGCTTACTTCCCCCGTTTTTTAAAATCACAGCTTCTAGAAGGTTTACATGATTTCGTAAAAAACACGAGTTTTTAGAAAATGTGTTTTATTTCATAAATGGAATCTACAAAGTATGCACATTCTACGTCATAACGACTTTCTATAGTTTGCGCATGCGTCCGGAAATAAGAAAAGCTTACTTCCACCATTTTTTAAAATCACAGCTTCTATAAGGTTTACATGATTTCGTAAAAAACACGAGTTTCTAGAAAATGTGTTTTATTTCATAAATGGAATCTACAAAGTATGCACATTCTATGTCATAACGACTTTCTATAGTTTACGCATGGGTCCGGAAATAAGATTAGCTTACTTCCCCCGTTTTTTAAAATCACAGCTTCTAGAAGGTTTACATGATTTATTAAAAAACACGAGTTTTTAGAAAATGTGTTTTATTTAAAAAATGGAATCAACAAAGTATGTACATTCTATGTCATAATGACTTTCTATAGTTTGAGCATGAGTTTGGAAATAAGAAAAGCTTACTTCCCCCGTTTTTTAAAATCACAGCTTCTAGAAGGTTTACATGATTCCGTAAAAAACACGAGCTTTTAGAAAATGTGTTTTATTTGATAAATGGAATCTACAAAGTATGCACATCCTACGTCATAACGACTTTCTATTGTTTGCGCATGCGTTTGGAAATAAGAAAAGCTTACTTCCCCCGTTTTTTAAAATCACAGCTTCTAGAAGGTTTACATGATTTATTAAAAAAGACGAGTTTTTACAAAATGTGTTTTATTTCATAAATGGAGTCAACAAAGTATGCAGATTCTACGTCATAACGACTTTCTATAGTTTGCGCATCATTTGGAAATAAGAAAAGCTTACATCCCCCGTTTTTTAAAATCACAGCTTCTAGAAGGTTTACATGATTTCTTAAAAAACACGAGTTTTTAGAAAATGTGTTTTATTTCATAAATGGAATCAACAAAGTATGCACATTCTACGTCATAACGACTTTCTATAGTTTGCGCATGCGTCTGGAAATAAGAAAAGCTTACTTGCACCATTTTTTAAAATCACAGCTTCTAGAAGGTTTACATGACTTCTTAAAAAACACGAGTTTTTAGAAAATGTGTTTTATTTTAGAAATGGAATCAACAAAGTATGCACATTCTACGTCATAACAACTTTCTATAGTTTGGGCATGCGTTTGGAAATAAGAAAAGCTTACTTACCCCGTTTTTTAAAATCACAGCTTCTAGAAGGTTTGCATGATTTCTTAAAAAACACGAGTTTTTAGAAAATGTGTTTTATTAAATAAATGGAATCAACAAAGTATGCACATTCTACGTCATAACGAATTTCTATAGTTTGCGCATGCGTTTGGAAATAAGAAAAGCTTACTTACCCCGTTTTTTAAAATCACAGCTTCTAGAAGGTTTACATGATTTCGTAAAAAACACGAGTTTTTAGAAAATGTGTTTTATTTCAAAAATGGAATCAACAAAGTATCCATATTCTACATCATAACGACCTTCTATAGTTTGCGCATGCGTTTGGAAATAAGAAAAGCTTACTTCCCCCGTTTTTTAAAATCACAACTTCTAGAAGGTTTACATGATTTCTTAAAAAACACGAGTTTTTAGAAAATGTGTTTTATTTCATAAATAGAATCAACAAAGTATGCACATTCTACGTCATAACGACTTTCTATAGTTTGCGGATGCGTCCAGAAATAAGAAAAGCTTACTTCCACCGTTTTTTAAAATCACAACTTCTAAAAGGTTTACATGATTTCGTAAAAAACACGAGTTTTTAGAAAATGTGTTTTATTTCATAAATGGTATCTACAAAGTATGCACATGCTACATCATAACGACTTTCTATAGTTTGCGCATGCGTCTGGAAATAAGAAAAGCTTACTTCCACCGTTTTTTAAAATCACAGCTTCTAGAAGGTTTACATGATTTCTTAAAAAACATGATTTTTTAGAAAATGTGTTTTATTTCATAAATGGAATCATCAAAGTATGCACATTCTATGTCATAACGACTTTCTATAGTTTGCACATTCGTCCGGAAATAAGAAAAGCTTACTTCCACCGTTTTTTAAAATCACAGCTTCTAGAAGGTTTACATGATTTCGTAAAAAACACGAGTTTTTAGAAAATGTGTTTTATTTCATGAATGAAATCTACAAAGTATGCACATTCTACGTCATAACGACTTTATATAGTTTGCGCATGCGTCCAGAAATAAGAAAAGCTTTCTTCCCCCGTTTTTTAAAATGACAGCTTCTAGAAGGTTTACATGATTTCTTAAAAAACACGATTTTTTAGAATATATGTTTTATTTCATAAATGGAATCAACAAAGTATACACATTCTACGTCATAACGACATTCTATAGTTTGCGCATGCGTTTGGAAATAAGAAAAGCTTACTTCCCCCGTTTTTTAAAATCACAGCTTCTAGAAGGTTTACATGATTTCTTAAAAAACACTAGTTTTTAGAAAATATGTTATATTTCATAAATGGAATCAACAAAGTATTCAAATTCTACGTCATAACAACTTTCTATAGTTTACGCATGCGTTTGGAAATAAGAAAAGCTTACTTCCCCCATTTTTTAAAATCACAGCTTCTAGAAGGTTTACATGATTTCTTAAAAAACACGAGTTTTTAGAAAATATCTTTTATTTCATAAATGGAATCAACAAAGTATGCACATTATACGTCATAACGACTTTCTATAGTTTGCGCATGCGTCCGGAAATAAGAAAAGCTTACTTCCACCGTTTTTTAAAATCACAGCTTCTAGAAGGTTTACATGATTTCTTAAAAAACACTAGTTTTTAGAAAATATGTTATATTTCATAAATGGAATCAACAAAGTATGCAAATTCTACGTCATAACGACTTTCTATAGTTTACGCATGCGTTTGGAAATAAGAAAAGCTTACTTCCCCCATTTTTTAAAATCACAGCTTCTAGAAGGTTTACATGATTTCTTAAAAAACACGAGTTTTTAGAAAATATCTTTTATTTCATAAATGGAATCAACAAAATATGAACATTATACGTCATAACGACTTTCTATAGTTTGCGCATGCGTCCGAAAATAAGAAAAGCTTACTTCCACCGTTTTTTTAAATCACAGCTTCTAGAAGGTTTACATGATTTCTTAAAAAACACTAGTTTTTAGAAAATATGTTATATTTCATAAATGGAATCAACAAAGTATGCAAATTCTACGTCATAACGACTTTCTATAGTCTACGCATGCGTTTGGAAATAAGAAAAGCTTACTTCCCCCATTTTTTAAAATCACAGCTTCTAGAAGGTTTACATGATTTCTTAAAAAACACGAGTTTTTAGAAAATGTCTTTTATTTCATAAATGGAATCTACAAATTATGCACATTCTACGCCATAACGACTTTCTATAGTTTGCGCATGCTTCCGGAAATAAGAAAAGCTTACTTCCACCATTTTTTAAAATCACAGCTTCTAGAAGGTTTACATGATTTCGTAAAAAACTGGAGTTTTTAGAAAATGTTTTTTATTTCATAAATGGAATCTACAAAGTATGCACATTCTACATCATAACGACTTTCTATAGTTTGCGCATGCGTCCGGAAATAAGAAAAGCTTACTTCCACCGTTTTTTAAAATCACAGCTTCTAGAAGGTTTACATGATTTCTTAAAAAACACGAGTTTTTTGAAAATGTGTTTTATTTCATCAATGGAATCAACAAAGTATGCACATTCTACGTCATAACGATTTTCTATAGTTTGCGCATGCGTCCGGAAATAAGAAAAGCTTACTTCCACCGTTTTTTAAAATCACAGCTTCTAGAAGGTTTACATGATTTCTTAAAAAACACAAGTTTTTAGAAAATGTGTTTTATTTCATAAATGGAATCAACAAAGTATGTACATTCTACGTCATAACGACTTTCTATAGTTTGTGCATGCGTCTGGAAATAAGAAAAGCTTACTTCCACCGTTTTTTTAAATCACAGCTTCTAGAAGGTTTACATGATTTCTTAAAAAACACGAGTTTTTAGAAAATGTCTTTTATTTCATAAATGGAATCTACAAAGTATGCACATTCTACGTCATAACGACTTTCTATAGTTTGCGCATGCGTCCGGAAATAAGAAAAGCTTACTTCCACCATTTTTTAAAATCACAGCTTCTAGAAGGTTTACATGATTTTGTAAAAAACACGAGTTTTTAGAAAATGTGTTTTATTTCATAAATGCAATCTACAAAGTATGACATTCTACATCATAACGACTTTCTATAGTTTGCGCATGCGTCCGGAAATAAGAAAAGCTTACTTCCCCCGTTTTTCTAAATCACAGCTTCTAGAAGGTTTACATGATTTCTTAAAAAACATGAGTTTTTAGATAATGTGTTTTATTTCATAAATAGAATCAACAAAGTATGCACATTCTACGTCATAATGAATTTCTATATTTTTCGCATGCGTTTGAAAATAAGAAAAGCTTGCTTCCTCCGTTTTTTAAAATCACAGCTTCTAGAAGGTTTACATGATTTCTTAAAAAACACGAGTTTTTAGAAAATGTGTTTTATTTCATAAATGGAATCAACAAAGTATGCACATTCTACCTCATAATGACCTTCTATAGTTTGCGCATGCGTCCGGAAATAAGAAAAGCTTACTTCCCCCGTTTTTTAAAATCACAGCTTCTAGAAGGTTTACATGATTTCGTAAAAAACACGTGATTTTAGAAAATGTGTTTTATTTCATAAATAGAATCAACAAAGTATGCACATTCTAGGTCATAACGACTTTCTATAGTTTGCGGATGCGTCCGGAAATAAGAAAAGCTTACTTCCACCGTTTTTTAAAATCACAGCTTCTAGAAGATTTACATGATTTCGTAAAAAACACGAGTTTTTAGAAAATGTGTTTTATTTCATAAATGGAATCAACAAAGTATGCACATTCTACGTCATAACGACTTTCTATAGTTTGCGCATTCGTACGGAAATAAGAAAAGCTTACTTCCACCGTTTTTTAAAATCACAGCTTCTAGAAGGTTTATATGATTTCGTAAAAAACACGAGTTTTTAGAAAATGTGTTTTATTTCATAAATGGAATCTTCAAAGTATGCACATTCTACGTCATAACGACTTTCTATAGTTTGCGCATGCGTCCGGAAATAAGAAAAGCTTACTTCCACCATTTTCTAAAAACACGAGTTTTTAGAAAATGTGTTTTATTTCATAAATGGAATCAACAAAGTATGCACATTCTACCTCATAATGACCTTCTATAGTTTGCGCATGCGTCCGGAAATAAGAAAAGCTTACTTCCCCCGTTTTTTAAAATCACAGCTTCTAGAAGGTTTACATGATTTCGTAAAAAACACGAGTTTTTAGAAAATGTGTTTTATTTCATAAATGGAATCAACAAAGTATGCACATTCTACGCCATAACCACTTTCTATAGTTTGCGTATGCGTCCGGAAATAAGAAAAGCTTACTTCCAGCATTTTTTAAAATCACAGCTTCTAGAAGGTTTACATGATTTCTTAAAAAACACGAGTTTTTATAAAATGTGTTTTATTTCATAAATGGAATCAACAAAGTATGCACATTCTACGTCACAAAGACTTTCTATAGTTTGCGAATGCGTTTGGAAATAAGAAAAGCTTACTTCCCCCATTTTTTAAAATCACAGCTTCTAGAAGGTTTACATGAATTCTTAAAAAACACGAGTTTTTAGAAAATGTGTTTTATTTCATAAATGGAATCAATAAAGTATGCACATTCTTCGTCATAACGACTTTCTATAGTTTGAGCATGCGTTTGGAAATAAGAAAAGCTTACTTCCCCCGTTTTTTAAAATCACAGCTTGTAGAAGGTTTACATGATTTCTTAAAAAACACGAGTTTTTATAAAATGTGTTTTATTTCATAAATGGAATAAAAAAAGTATGCACATTCTACGTCATAACGACTTTCTACAGTTCGTGCATGCATCCGGAAATAAGAAAAGCTTACTTCAACTGTTTTTTAAAATCACAGCTTCTAGAAGGTTTACATCATTTCTTAAAAAACACGAGCTTTTAGAAAATGTGTTTTATTTCATAAATGGAATCAACAAAGTATGCACATTCTACGTCATAACGACTTTCTATAGTTTGCGCATGCGTCCAGAAATAAGAAAAGCTTAGTTCCACCGTATTTTAAAATCACAGCTTCTAGAAGGTTTACATGATTTCTTAAAAAACACGAGTTTTCAGAAAATGTGTTTTATTTCATAAATGGAATCTACAAAGTATGCACATTCTACGTCATAACGACTTTCTATAGTTTGCACATGCGTCCGGAAATAAGAAAAGCTTACTTCCCCCATTTTTTAAAATCACAGCTTCTAGAAGGTTTACATGATTTCTTAAGAAACACGAGTTTTTAGAAAATGTGTTTTATTTCATAAATGGAATCAAAAAAGTATGCACATTATACGTCATAATGACTTTCTATAGTTTGCGCATGCGTCCAGAAATAAGAAAAGCTTAGTTCCACCGTATTTTAAAATCACAGCTTCTAGAAGGTTTACATGATTTCGTAAAAAACACGAGTTTTCAGAAAATGTGTTTTATTTCATAAATGGAATCTACAAAGTATGCACATTCTACGTCATAACGACTTTCTATAGTTTGCGCATGCGTCCGGAAATAAGAAAAGCTTACTTCCCCCGTTTTTTAAAATCACAGCTTCTAGAAGGTTTACATGATTTCTTAAAAAACACGAGTTTTTATAAAATGTGTTTTATTTCATAAATGGAATCAACAAAGTATGCACATTCTACGTCATAACGACTTTCTATAGTTTGCGCATGCGTCCGGAAATAAGAAAAGCTTACTTCCACCATTTTCTAAAAACACGAGTTTTTAGAAAATGTGTTTTATTTCATAAATGGAATCAACAAAGTATGCACATTCTACCTCATAATGACCTTCTATAGTTTGCGCATGCGTCCGGAAATAAGAAAAGCTTACTTCCCCCGTTTTTTAAAATCACAGCTTCTAGAAGGTTTACATGATTTCGTAAAAAACACGAGTTTTTAGAAAATGTGTTTTATTTCATAAATGGAATCAACAAAGTATGCACATTCTACGCCATAACCACTTTCTATAGTTTGCGTATGCGTCCGGAAATAAGAAAAGCTTACTTCCAGCATTTTTTAAAATCACAGCTTCTAGAAGGTTTACATGATTTCTTAAAAAACACGAGTTTTTATAAAATGTGTTTTATTTCATAAATGGAATCAACAAAGTATGCACATTCTACGTCACAAAGACTTTCTATAGTTTGCGAATGCGTTTGGAAATAAGAAAAGCTTACTTCCCCCATTTTTTAAAATCACAGCTTCTAGAAGGTTTACATGAATTCTTAAAAAACACGAGTTTTTAGAAAATGTGTTTTATTTCATAAATGGAATCAATAAAGTATGCACATTCTTCGTCATAACGACTTTCTATAGTTTGAGCATGCGTTTGGAAATAAGAAAAGCTTACTTCCCCCGTTTTTTAAAATCACAGCTTGTAGAAGGTTTACATGATTTCTTAAAAAACACGAGTTTTTATAAAATGTGTTTTATTTCATCAATGGAATCAACAAAGTATGCACATTCTACGTCATAACGACTTTCTACAGTTTGTGCATGCATCCGGAAATAAGAAAAGCTTACTTCAACTGTTTTTTAAAATCACAGCTTCTAGAAGGTTTACATCATTTCTTAAAAAACACGAGCTTTTAGAAAATGTGTTTTATTTCATAAATGGAATCAACAAAGTATGCACATTCTACGTCATAACGACTTTCTATAGTTTGCGCATGCGTCCAGAAATAAGAAAAGCTTAGTTCCACCGTATTTTAAAATCACAGCTTCTAGAAGGTTTACATGATTTCTTAAAAAACACGAGTTTTCAGAAAATGTGTTTTATTTCATAAATGGAATCTACAAAGTATGCACATTCTACGTCATAACGACTTTCTATAGTTTGCACATGCGTCCGGAAATAAGAAAAGCTTACTTCCCCCATTTTTTAAAATCACAGCTTCTAGAAGGTTTACATGATTTCTTAAGAAACACGAGTTTTTAGAAAATGTGTTTTATTTCATAAATGGAATCAAAAAAGTATGCACATTATACGTCATAATGACTTTCTATAGTTTGCGCATGCGTCCAGAAATAAGAAAAGCTTAGTTCCACCGTATTTTAAAATCACAGCTTCTAGAAGGTTTACATGATTTCGTAAAAAACACGAGTTTTCAGAAAATGTGTTTTATTTCATAAATGGAATCTACAAAGTATGCACATTCTACGTCATAACGACTTTCTATAGTTTGCGCATGCGTCCGGAAATAAGAAAAGCTTACTTCCCCCGTTTTTTAAAATCACAGCTTCTAGAAGGTTTACATGATTTCTTAAAAAACACGAGTTTTTATAAAATGTGTTTTATTTCATAAATGGAATCAACAAAGTATGCACATTCTACGTCATAACGACTTTCTATAGTTTGCGCATTCGTCCGGAAATAACAAAAGCTTACTTCCACCGTTTTTTAAAATCACAGCTTCTAGAAGTTTTGCATGATTTCTTAAAAAACATGAGTTTTTAGAAAATGTGTTTTATTAAATAAATTGAATCAACAAAGTATGCACATTCTACAACATAACGACTTTCTATAGTTTGCGCATGCGTTTGGAAATAAGAAAAGCTTACTTCCCCCGTTTTTTAAAATCACAGCTTCTAGAAGGTTTACATGATTTCGTAAAAAACACGAGTTTTTAGAAAATGTGTTTTATTTCATAAATGGAATCAACAAAGTATGCACATTCTACGTCATAATGACCTTCTATAGTTTGCGCATGCGTCCGGAAATAAGAAAAGCTTACTTCCCCCGTTTTTTAAAATCACAGCTTCTAGAAGGTTTACATGATTTCGTAAAAAACACGTGATTTTAGAAAATGTGTTTTATTTCATAAATAGAATCAACAAAGTATGCACATTCTAGGTCATAACGACTTTCTATAGTTTGCGGATGCGTCCGGAAATAAGAAAAGCTTACTTCCACCGTTTTTTAAAATCACAACTTCTAGAAGGTTTACATGATTTCGTAAAAAACACGAGTTTTTAGAAAATGTGTTTTATTTCATAAATGGAATCTACAAAGTATGTACATTCTACGTCATAACGACTTTCTATAGTTTGCGCATGCGTCCGGAAATAAGAAAAGCTTACTTCCCCTGTTTTTTAAAATCACAGCTTCTAGAAGGTTTACATGATTTCTTAAAAAACACGAGTTTCTAGAAAATATCTTTTATGTCATAAAAGGAATCAACAAAGTATGCACATTCTACGTCATAACGACTTTCTATAGTTTGCACATGCAACCGGAAATAAGAAAAGCTTACTTCCACCATTTTTTAAAATCACAGCTTCTAGAAAGTTTACATGATTTCGTAAAAAACACGAGTTTTTAGAAAATGTGTTTTATTTCATAAATGGAATCTAAAAAGTATGCACATTCTACGTCACAACGACTTTCTATAGTTTGCGCATGCGTCCGGATATAAGAAAAGCTTACTTCCCCCGTTTTTTAAAATCACAGCTTATAGAAGGTTTACGTGATTTCGTAAAAAACACGTGTTTTTAGAAAATGTGGTTTATTTCATAAATGGAATCTACAAAGTATGCCCATTCTACGCCATAACGACTTTCTATAGTTTGCGCATGCATCCGGAAATAAGAAAAGCTTACTTCCCCCGTTTTTTAAAATCACAGCTTCTAGAAGGTTTACATGATTTCTTAAAAAACACGAGTTTTTAGAAAATGTGTTTTATTTCATAAATCGAATCTACAAAGTATGCACATTCTATGTCATAACGACTTTCTATAGTTTGCGCATGCGTCCGGAAATAAGAAAAGCTTACTTCCCCCGTTTTTTAAAATCACAGCTTCTAGAAGGTTTACATGATTTCTTAAAAGACACGAGTTTTTAGAAAATGTGTTTTATTTCATAAATGGAATCAACAAAGTATGCACATTCTACATCACAAATACTTTCTATAGTTTGCGAATGCGTTTGGAAATAAGAAAAGCTTACTTCCACCGTTTTTTAAAATCACAGCTTCTAGAATGTTTACATGATTTCTTAAAAAACACGAGTTTTTAGAAAATGTGTTTTATTTCATGAATGGAATCTACAAAGTATGCACATTCTACGTCATAACGACTTTATATATTTTGCACATACGTCCAGAAATAAGAAAAGCTTTCTTCCCCCGTTTTTTAAAATCACAGCTTCTAGAAGGTTTACATGATTTCTTAAAAAACACGAGTTTTTAGAAAATATGTTTTATTTCATAAATGGAATCAACAAAGTATACACATTCTACGTCATAACGACATTCTATAGTTTGCGCATGCGTTTGGAAATAAGAAAAGCTTACTTCCCCCGTTTTTTAAAATCACAGCTTCTAGAAGGTTTACATGATATCTTAAAAAACACTAGATTTTAGAAAATGTGTTTTATTTCATAAATGGAATCAACAAAGTATGCACATTCTACGTCATAACGACTTTCTATAGTTTGCACATGCATCCGGAAATAAGAAAAGCTTACTTCCCCCGTTTTTTAAAATCACAGCTTCTAGAAGGTTAACATGATTTCTTAAAAAACACGTGTTTTTAGAAAATATCTTTTATTTCATAAATGGAATCAACAAAGTATGCACATTCTACGTCATAACGACTTTCTATAGTTTGCGCATGCGTCCTGAAATAAGAAAAGCTTACTTCCACCGTTTTTTAAAATCACAGCTTCTAGAAGGTTTACATGATTTCTTAAAAAACACTAGTTTTTAGAAAATATGTTATATTTCATAAATGGAATCAACAAAGTATGCAAATTCTACGTCATAATGACTTTCTATAGTTTACGCATGCGTTTGGAAATAAGAAAAGCTTAATTCCCCCATTTTTTAAAATCACAGCTTCTAGAAGGTTTACATGATTTCTTAAAAAACACGAGTTTTTAGAAAATGTCTTTTATTTCATAAATGGAATCTACAAATTATGCACATTCTACGTCATAACGACTTTCTATAGTTTGCGCATGCGTCCGGAAATAAGAAAAGCTTACTTCCACCATTTTTTAAAATCACAGCTTCTAGAAGGTTTACATGATTTCGTAAAAAACTGGAGTTTTTAGAAAATGTTTTTTATTTCATAAATGGAATCTACAAAGTATGCACATTCTACATCATAACGACTTTCTATAGTTTGCGCATGCGTCCGGAAATAAGAAAAGCTTACTTCCACCGTTTTTTAAAATCACAGCTTCTAGAAGGTTTACATGATTTCTTAAAAAACACGAGTTTTTTGAAAATGTGTTTTATTTCATCAATGGAATCAACAAAGTATGCACATTCTACGTCATAACGATTTTCTATAGTTTGCGCATGCGTCCGGAAATAAGAAAAGCTTACTTCCACCGTTTTTTAAAATCACAGCTTCTAGAAGGTTTACATGATTTTGTAAAAAACACGACTTTTTAGAAAATGTGTTTTATTTCATAAATGCAATCTACAAAGTATGACATTCTACGTCATAACGACTTTCTATAGTTTGCGCATGCGTCCGGAAATAAGAAAAGCTTACTTCCCCCGTTTTTCTAAATCACAACTTCTAGAAGGTTTACATGATTTCTTAAAAAACACGAGTTTTTAGATAATGTGTTTTATTTCATAAATAGAATCAACAAAGTATGCACATTCTACGTCATAATGACTTTCTATATTTTTCGCATGCGTTTGGAAATAAGAAAAGCTTGCTTCCTCCGTTTTTTAAAATCACAGCTTCTAGAAGGTTTACATGATTTCTTAAAAAACACGAGTTTTTAGAAAATGTGTTTTATTTCATAAATGGAATCAACAAAGTATGCACATTCTACGTCATAACGACTTTCTATAGTTTGCGTATGCACCCGGAAATAAGAAAACCTTACTTCCACCGTTTTTTAAAATCACAACTTCTAGAAGGTTTACATGATTTCTTAAAAAACACTAGTTTTTAGAAAATGTGTTTTATTTCATAAATGGAATCAACAAAGTATGCACATTCTACGTCATAACGACTTTCTATAGTTTGCGCATTCGTACGGAAATAAGAAAAGCTTACTTCCACCGTTTTTTAAAATCACAGCTTCTAGAAGGTTTACACGATTTCATAAAAAGCACGTGTTTTTAGAAAATGTGTTTTATTTCATAAATGGAATCTACAAAGTATGCACATTCTACGTCATAACGACTTTCTATAGTTTGCGCATGCATCCGGAAATAAGAAAAGCTTACTTCCACCATTTTTTAAAATCACAGCTTCTAGAAGGTTTACATGATTTCGTAAAAAACACGAGGTTTTAGAAAATGTGTTTTATTTCATAAATGGAATCTACAAAGTATGCACATTCTACGTCATAACGACTTTCTATAGTTTGCGCATGCGTCCAGAAATAAGAAAAGCTTACCTCCCCCGTTTTTCTAAATCACAGCTTCTAGAAGGTTTACATGATTTCTTAAAAAACACGAGTTTTTAGATAATGTGTTTTATTTCATAAATGGAATCAACAAAGTATGCAGATTCTACGTCATAACGACTTTCTATAGTTTGCGCATGCGTCCGGAAATAAGAAAAGCTTACTTCCCCCGTTTTTTAAAATCACAGCTTCTAGAAGGTTTACATGATTTCTTAAAAAACACGAGTTTCTAGAAAATATCTTTTATGTCATAAATGGAATCAACAAAGTATGCACATTCTACGTCATGACGACTTTCTATAGTTTGCACATGCAACCGGAAATAAGAAAAGCTTACTTCCACCGTTTTTTAAAATCACAGCTTCTAGAAAGTTCACATGATTTCGTAAAAAACACGAGTTTTTAGAAAATGTGTTTTATTTCATAAATGGAATCTACAAAGTATGCACATTCTACGTCACAACGAATTTCTATAGTTTGCGCATGCGTCCGGATATAAGAAAAGCTTACTTCCCCCGTTTTTTAAAATCACAGCTTATAGAAGGTTTACACGGTTTCGTAAAAAACACGTGTTTTTAGAAAATGTGTTTTATTTCATAAATGGAATCTATAAAGTATGCCCATTCTACGTCATAACGACTTTCTATAGTTTGCCCATGCATCCGGAAATAAGAAAAGCTTACTTCCCCCGTTTTTTAAAATCACAGCTTCTAGAAGGTTTACATGATTTCTTAAAAAACACGAGTTTTTAGAAAATGTGTTTTATTTCATAAATCGAATCTACAAAGTATGCACATTCTATGTCATAACGACTTTCTATAGTTTGCGCATGCGTCCGGAAATAAGAAAAGCTTACTTCCCCCGTTTTTTAAAATCACAGCTTCTAGAAGGTTTACATGATTTCTTAAAAGACACGAGTTTTTAGAAAATGTGTTTTATTTCATAAATGGAATCAACAAAGTATGCACATTCTACGTCACAAATACTTTCTATAGTTTGCGAATGCGTTTGGAAATAAGAAAAGCTTACTTCCACCGTTTTTTAAAATCACAGCTCCTAGAATGTTTACATGATTTCTTAAAAAACACGAGTTTTTAGAAAATGCGTTTTATTCCATGAATGCAATCTACAAAGTATGCACATTCTACGTCACAACGACTTTATATATTTTGCGCATACGTCCAGAAATAAGAAAAGCTTTCTTCCCCCGTTTTTTAAAATCACAGCTTCTAGAAGGTTTACATGATTTCTTAAAAAACACGAGTTTTTAGAAAATATGTTTTATTTCATAAATGGAATCAACAAAGTATACACATTCTACGTCATAACGACATTCTATAGTTTGCGCATGCGTTTGGAAATAAGAAAAGCTTACTTCCCCCGTTTTTTAAAATCACAGCTTCTAGAAGGTTTACATGATTTCTTAAAAAACACTAGATTTTAGAAAATGTGTTTTATTTCATAAATGGAATCTTCAAAGTATGCACATTCTACGTCATAACGACTTTCTATAGTTTGCACATGCGTCCGGAAATAAGAAAAGCTTACTTCCACCATTTTCTAAAATCACAGCTTCTAGAAGGTTTACATGATTTCGTAAAAAACACGAGTTTTTAGAAAATGTGTTTTATTTCATAAATGGAATCTACAAAGTATGCACATTCTACGTCATAACGACTTTCTATAGTTTGCGCATGCGTCCGGAAATAAGAAAAACTTACTTCCACCATTTTTTAAAATCACAGCTTCTAGAAGGTTTACATGATTTCGTAAAAAACACGAGTTTTTAGAAAATGTGTTTTATTTCATAAATGGAATCAACAAAGTATGCACATTCTACGCCATAACCACTTTCTATAGTTTGCGTATGCGTCCGGAAATAAGAAAAGCTTACTTCCAGCATTTTTTAAAATCACATCTTCTAGAAGGTTTACATGATTTCTTAAAAAACACGAGTTTTTAGAAAATGTGTTTTATTTCATAAATGGAATCAACAAAGTATGCACATTCTACGTCACAAAGACTTTCTATAGTTTGCGAATGCGTTTGGAAATAAGAAAAGCTTACTTCCACCATTTTTTAAAATCACAGCTTCTAGAAGGTTTACATGATTTCTTAAAAAACACGAGTTTTTAGAAAATGTGTTTTATTTCATAAATGGAATCAACAAAGTATGCACATTCTACATCATAACGACTTTCTATAGTTTGCGCATTCTTCCGGAAACAAGAAAAGCTTACTTCCACCATTTTTTAAAATCACAGCTTATGGAAGGTTTACACGATTTCGTAAAAAACACGTGTTTTTAGAAAGTGTGTTTTATTTCATAAATGGAATCTACAAAGTATGCACATTCTACGTCATAACGACTTTCTATAGTTTGCGCATACGTTTGGAAATAAGAAAAGCTTACTTCCCCCGTTTTTTAAAATCACAGCTTCTAGAAGGTTTACATGATTTCTTAAAAAACACGAGTTTTTAGAAAATGTGTTTTATTTCATAAATGGAATCAGTAAAGTATGCACATTCTACTTCATAACGACTTTCTATAGTTTGCGAATGCGTCCGGAAATAAGAAAAGCTTACTTCCACCGTTTTTTAAAATCACAGCTTCTAGGCGGTTTACATGATTTATTAAAAAACACGAGTTTTTAGAAAATGTGTTTTATTTCATAAATGGAATCAACAAAGTATGCACATTCTACGTCATAACGACTTTCTATAGTTTGCGCATTCGTCCGGAAATAAGAAAAGCTTACTTCCCCCGTTTTTCTAAATCACAGCTTCTAGAAGGTTTAAATGATTTCTTAAAAAACACGAGTTTTTAGAAAATGTGTTTTATTTCATAAATGGAATCTACAAAGTATGCACATTCTACGTCATAAATACTTTCTATAGTTTTCGCATGCATTTGGAAATAAGAAAAGCTTACTTCCCCCGTTTTTTAAAATCACGGCTTCTAGAAGGTTTACATGATTTCGTAAAAAACACGAGTTTTTAGAAAATGTGTTTTATTTCATAAATGGAATCAACAAAGTATGCACATTCTACGTCATAACGACTTTCTATAGTTTGCGTATGCACCCGGAAATAAGAAATGCTTACTTCCACAGTTTTTTAAAATCACAGCTTCTAGAAGGTTTACATGATTTCTTAAAAAACACGAGTTTTTAGAAAATGTGTTTTATTTCATAAATGGAATCAACAAAGTATGCACATTCTACGTCATAACGACTTTCTATAGTTTGTGCATTCGTCCGGAAATAAGAAAAGCTTACTTCCACCGTTTTTTAAAATCACAGCTTATAGAAGGTTTATACGATTTCGTAAAAAACACGTGTTTTTAGAAAATGTGTTTTATTTCATAAATGGAATCTACAAAGTATGCCCATTCTACGTCATAACGACTTTCTATACTTTGCGCATGCATCCGGAAATAAGAAAAGCTTACTTCCCCCATTTTTTAAAATCACAGCTTCTAGAAGGTTTACATGATTTCTTAAAAAACACGACATTTTAGAAAATGTGTTTTATTTCATAAATGGAATCAACAAAGTATGCACATTCTACGTCATAACGACTTTCTATAGTTTGCGCATGCGTCCGGAAATAAGAAAAGCTTACTTCAACCGTTTTTTAAAATCACAGCTTCTAGAAGGTTTACATGATTTCGTAAAAAACACGAGTTTTTAGAAAATGTGTTTTATTTCATAAATGGAATCTATAAAGTATGCACATTCTACGTCATAACGACTTTCTATAGTTTGCGCATGCGTCTGGAAATAAGAAAAGCTTACTTCCACCGTTTTTTAAAATCACAGCTTCTAGAAGGTTTACATGATTTCTTAAAAAACACGTGTTTTTAGAAAATGTGTTTTATTTCATAAATGGAATCTACAAAGTATGCACATTCTACGTCATAACGACTTTCTATAGTTTGCGCATGCGTTTGGAAATAAGAAAAGCTTACTTCCCCCGTTTTTTAAAATCATAGCTTCTGGAAGGTTTACATGATTTGTTAAAAAATACGAGTTTTTAGAAAATGTGTTTTATTTCATAAATGGAATCAGCAAAGTATGCACATTCTACGTCATAACGACTTTCTATAGTTTGCGAATGCGTCCGGAAATAAGAAAATCTTACTTCCACCGTTTTTTAAAATCACAGCTTCTAGGCGGTTTACATGATTTATTAAAAAACACGAGTTTTTAGAAAATGTGTTTTATTTCATAAATGGAATCAACAAAGTATGCACATTCTACGTCATAACGACTTTCTATAGTTTGCGCATGCGTCCGGAAATAAGAAAAGCTTACTTCCTCCATTTTTTAAAATCACAGCTTCTAGAAGGTTTACATGATTTCGTAGAAAACACGAGTTTTTAGAAAATGTGTTTTATTTCATCAATGGAATCTACAAAGTATGGACATTCTATGTCATAACGACTTTCTATAGTTTGCGCATGTGTCCGGAAATAAGAAAAGCTTACTTCCCCCGTTTTTTAAAATCACAGCTTCTAGAAGGTTTACATGATTTTTTTAAAAACATGAGTTTTTAGAAAATGTGTTTTATTTCATAAATGGAATCAACAAAGTATGCACATTCTATGTCATAACTACTTACTATAGTTTGCGCATGCGTCCGGAAATAAGAAAAGCTTACTTCCCCCGTTTTTTAAAATCGCAGCTTCTAGAAGGTTTACATGATTTCTTAAAAAACATGAGTTTTTAGAAAATGTGTTTTATTTCATAAATGGAATCAACAAAGTATACACATTATACGTCATAACGACTTTCTATAGTTTGCGCATTCGTCCGGAAATAAGAAAAGCTTACTTCCACCGTTTTTTAAAATCACAGCTTTTAGAAGGTTTACATGATTTCTTAAAAAACACGAGTTTTTTAAAAATGTGTTTTATTTCATAAATGGAATCAACAAAGTATGCACATTCTACGTCATAACGACTTTCTATAGTTTGCGCATTCGTCTGGAAATAAGAAAAGCTTACTTCCCCCGTTTTTCTAAATCACAGCTTCTAGAAGGTTTACATGATTTCGTAAAAAACGCGAGTTTTTAGAAAATGTGTTTTATTTCAAAATGGAATCTTACAAAGTATGCACATTCTACGTCATAACGAATTTCTATAGTTTGCGAATGCGTCCGGAAATAAGAAAAGCTTACTTCCCCCGTTTTTTAAAATCACAGCTTCTAGAAGGTTTACATGATTTCTTAAAAAACGCAAGTTTTTAGAAAATGTGTTTTATTTCATAAATGGAATCAGCAAAGTATGCACATTCTACGTCATAACGACTTTCTATAGTTTGCGAATGCGTCCGGAAATAAGAAAAGCTTACTTCCACCGTTTTTTAAAATCACAGCTTCTAGGCGGTTTACATGATTTATTCAAAAACACGAGTTTTTAGAAAATGTGTTTTATTTCATAAATGGAATCAACAAAGTATGCACATTCTACGTCACAAAGACTTTCTATAGTTTGCGAATGCGTTTGGAAATAAGAAAAGCTTACTTTCACCGTTTTTTAAAATCACAGCTTCTAGAATGTTTACATGATTTCTTAAAAAACATGAGTTTTTAGAAAATGTGTTTTATTTCATAAATGGAATCAACAAAGTATGCACATTCTACGTCATAACGACTTTCTATAGTTTGCGCATGCGTCCGGAAATAAGAAAAGCTTACTTCCCCCGTTTTTTTAAATCACAGCTTCTAGAAGGTTTACATGATTTCTTAAAAAACACGAGTTTTTAGAAAATGTGTTTTATTTCATAAATGGAATCAACAAAGTATGCACATTCTATGTCATAACGACTTTCTATAGTTTGCGCATGCGTTTGGAAATAAGAAAATCTTACTTCCCCCGTTTTTTAAAATCACAGCTTCTAGAAGGTTTACATGATTTCTTAAAAAACACGAGTTTTTAGAAAATGTGTTTTATTTCATAAATAGAATCTGAAAGTATGCACATTCTACGTCATAACGACTTTCTATAGTTTGCGCATGCGTCCGGAAATAAGAAAAGCTTACTTCCACCGTTTTTTAAAATCACAGCTTTTAGAAGGTTTACACAATTTCGTAAAAAACACGTGTTTTTAGAAAATGTGTTTTATTTCATAAATGGAATCTACAAAGTATGCACATTCTACGTCATAACGAATTTTTATAGTTTACGCATGCGTCGGGAAATAAGAAAAGCTTACTTCCACCATTTTTTAAAATCACAGCTTCTAGAAGGTTTACATGATTTCGTAAAAAACACGAGTTTTTAGAAAATGTGTTTTATTTCATAAATGGAATCAACAAAGTATGGACATTCTACGTCATAACGACTTTCTATAGTTTTTGCATTTGTCCAGAAATAAGAAAACCTTACTTCCACCATTTTTTAAAATCACAGCTTCTAGAAGGTTTACATGATTTCGTAAAAAACACGAGTTTTTAGAAAATGTGTTTTATTTCATAAATGGAATCTACAAAGTATGCACATTCTACGTCATAACGACTTTCTATAGTTTGCGCATGCGTCCGGAAATAAGAAAAGCTTACCTCCCCCGTTTTTCTAAATCACAGCTTCTAGAAGGTTTACATGATTTCTTAAAAAACACGAGTTTTTAGATAATGTGTTTTATTTCATAAATGGAATCAACAAAGTATGCAGATTCTACGTCATAACGACTTTCTATAGTTTTCGCATGCGTTTGGAAATAAGAAAAGCTTACTTCTCCCGTTTTTTAAAATCACAGTTTCTAGAAGGTTTACATGATTTCTTAAAAAACACGAGTTTTTAGAAAATGTGTTTTATTTCATAAATGCAATCAAAAAAGTATGCACATTCTACGTCACAAAGACTTTCTATAGTTTACGAATGCGTTTGGAAATAAGAAAAGCTTACTTCTACCGTTTTTTAAAATCACAGCTTCTAGAAGGTTTACATGATTTCTTAAAAAACACGAGTTTTTAGAAAATGTGTTTTATTTCATAAATGCAATCAAAAAAGTATGAACATTCTACGTCACAAAGACTTTCTATAGTTTACGAATGCGTCTGGAAATAAGAAAAGCTTACTTCTACCGTTTTTTAAAATCACAGCTTCTAGAAGGTTTACATGATTTCTTAAAAAACACGAGTTTTTAGAAAATGTATTTTATTTCATAAATGGAATCAACAGAGTATGCACATTCTACGTCATAACGACTTTCTATAGTTTGCGCATTCGTCCGGAAATAAGAAAAGCTTACTTCCACCGTTTTTTAAAATCACAGCTTCTAGAAGGTTTACATGATTTATTAAAAAACATGAGTTTTTAGAAAATGTGTTTTATTTCATAAATGGAATCAACAAAGTATGCACATTCTACGTCATAACGACTTTCTATAGTTTGCGCATGCGTCCAGAAAAAAGAAAAGCTTACTTCCTCCATTTTTTAAAATCACAGCTTCTAGAAGGTTTACATGATTTCGTAAAAAACACGAGTTTTTAGAAAATGTGTTTTATTTCATCAATGGAATCTACAAAGTATGCACATTCTACGTCATAACGACTTTCTATAGTTTGCGCATGCGTCTGGAAATAAGAAAAGCTTACTTCCCCCGTTTTTTTAAATCACAGCTTCTAGAAGGTTTACACGATTTCGTAAAAAACATGAGTTTTTAGAAAATGTGTTTTATTTCATAAATGGAATCAACAAAGTATGCACATTCTACGTCATAACGACTTTCTATAGTTTGCGCATGCGTCGAGAAATAAGAAAAGCTTACCTCCCCCGTTTTTCTAAATCACAGCTTCTAGAAGGTTTACATGATTTCTTAAAAAACACGAGTTTTTAGATAATGTGTTTTATTTCATAAATGGAATCAACAAAGTATGCACATTCTATGTCATAACGACTTTCTATAGTTTTCGAATGCGTTTGGAAATAAGAAAAGCTTACTTCCCCCGTTTTTTAAAATCACAGCTTCTAGAAGGTTTACATGATTTCTTAAAAAACACGAGTTTTTAGAAAATGTGTTTTATTTCATAAATGGAATCAACAAAGTATGCACATTCTACGTCATAACGACTTTCTATAGTTTGCGCATTCGTCCAGAAATAAGAAAAGCTTACTTCCACCGTTTTTTAAAATCACAGCTTCTAGAAGGTTTACATGATTTCGTAAAAAACACGAGTTTTTAGAAAATGTGTTTTATTTCATAAATGGAATCTACAAATTATGCACATTCTATGTCATAACGACTTTCTATAGTTTGCGCATGCGTCCGGAAATAAGAAAAGCTTACTTCCACTGTTTTTTAAAATCACAGCTTCTAGAAGGTTTACACGATTTCGTAAAAAACACGTGTTTTGGGAAAATGTGTTTTATTTCATAAATCGAATCTAAAAAGTATGCACATTCTACGTCATAACGACTTTCTATAGTTTGTGCATGCGTCCGGAAATAAGAAAAGCTTACTTCCCCCGTTTTTTAAAATCACAGCTTCTAGAAGGTTTACATGATTTCGTAAAAAACACGAGTTTTTAGAAAATGTGTTTTATTTCATAAATGGAATCTAAAAAGTATGCACATTCTACGTCATAACGACTTTCTCTAGTTTGCGCATGCATCTGGAAATAAGAAAAGCTTACTTGCACCATTTTTTAAAATCACAGCTTCTAGAAGGTTTACATGACTTCTTAAAAAACATGAGTTTTTAGAAAATGTGTTTTATTTCATAAATGGAATCAACAAAGTATGCACATTCTACGACATAACGAATTTCTATAGTTTGGGCATGCGTCCGGAAATAAGAAAAGCTTACCTCCCCCGTTTTTTCAAATCACAGCTTCTAGAAGTTTTGCATGATTTCTTAAAAAACACGAGTTTTTAGAAAATTTGTTTTATTTCATAAATGGAATCAACAAAGTATGCACATTCTACGTCATAACGACTTTCTATAGTTTGCGCATGCGTCAAGAAATAAGAAAACCGTACTTCCACCGTTTTTTAAAATCACAGAATCTAGAAGGTTTACATGATTTCTTAAAAAACACGAGTTTTTAGAAAATGTGTTTTATTTCATAAATGGAATCAACAAAGTATGCACATTCTACGTCATAACGACTTTCTATAGTTTGCGCATGCGTCCGGAAATAAGAAAAGCTTACTTCCACCATTTTTTAAAATCACAGCTTCTAGAAGGTTTACATGATTTCGTAAAAAACACGAGTTTTTAGAAAATGTGTTTTATTTCATAAATGGAATCAACAAAGTATGGACATTCTACGTCACAACGACTTTCTATAGTTTTCGCATTTGTCCGGAAATAAGAAAACCTTACTTCCACCATTTTTTAAAATCACAGCTTATAAAAGGTTTATACGATTTCGTAAAAAACACGTGTTTTTAGAAAATGTGTTTTATTTCATAAATGGAATCTACAAAGTATGCACATTCTACGTCATAACGACTTTCTACAGTTTGCGCATGCGTTTGGAAATAAGAAAAGGTTACTTCCCCCGTTTTTTAAAATCACAGCTTCTAGAAGGTTTACATGATTTCTTAAAAAACACGAGTTTTTAGAAAATGTGATTTACTTCAAAAATGGAATCAACAAAGTATGCACATTCTACGTCATAACGACTTTCTATAGTTTGCGCATGCGTCCGGAAATAAGAAAAGCTTACGTCCACCGTTTTTTAAAATCACAGCTTCTAGAAGGTTTACATGATTTCTTAAAAAACACAAGTTTTTAGAAAATGTGTTTTATTTCATAATTGGAATCAACAAAGTATGCACATTCTACGTCATAACGACTTTCTATAGTTTGCGCATTCGTCCGGAAATAAGAAAAGCTTACTTCCACCGTTTTTTAAACACAGCTTATGGAAGGTTTACACGATTTCGTAAAAAACACGTGTTTTTAGAAAATGTGTTTTATTTCATAAATGGAATCTACAAAGTATGCACATTCTACGTCATAACGACTTTCTATAGTTTGCGCATGCGTTTGGAAATAAGAAAAGCTTACTTCCCCCGTTTTTTAAAATCATAGCTTCTAGAAGGTTTACATGATTTCTTAAAAAATACGAGTTTTTAGAAAATGTGTTTTATTTCATAAATGGAATCAGCAAAGTATGCACATTCTACGTCAATAACGACTTTCTATAGTTTGCGAATGCGTCCGGAAATAAGAAAAGCTTACTTCCACCGTTTTTTAAAATCACAGCTTCTAGGCGGTTTACATGATTTATTAAAAAACACGAGTTTTTAGAAAATGTGTTTTATTTCATAAATGGAATCAACAAAGTATGCACATTATACGTCATAACGACTTTCTCTAGTTTGCGCATGCGTCCGGAAATAAGAAAAGGTTACTTCCTCCATTTTTTAACATCACAGCTTCTAGAAGGTTTACATGATTTCGTAAAAAACACGAGTTTTTAGAAAATGTGTTTTATTTCATCAATGGAATCTACAAAGTATGGACATTCTATGTCATAACGACTTTCTATAGTTTGCGCATGTGTCCGGAAATAAGAAAAGCTTACTTCCCCCGTTTTTTAAAATCACAGCTTCTAGAAGGTTTACATGATTTCTTAAAAAACACGAGTTTTTAGAAAATGTGTTTTATTTCATAAATGGAATCAACAAAGTATGCACATTATACGCCATAACGACTTTCTATAGTTTGCGCATGCGTCCGGAAATAAGAAAAGCTTACTTCCACCATTTTTTAAAATCACAGCTTCTAGAAGGTTTACACGATTTCGTAAAAAACACGTGTTTTTAGAAAATGTGTTTTATTTCATAAATGGAATCTACAAAGTATGCACATTCTACATCATAACGACTTTCTATAGTTTGCGCATGCGTTTGGAAATAAGAAAAGGTTACTTCCCCCGTTTTTTAAAATCACAGCTTCTAGAAGGTTTACATGATTTCTTAAAAAACACGAGTTTTTAGAAAATGTGATTTACTTCAAAAATGGAATCAACAAAGTATCCACATTCTACGTCATAACGAATTTCTATAGTTTGCGAATGCATCCAGAAATAAGCGAAACTTACTTCCACCGTTTTTTAAAATCACAGCTTCTAGAAGGTTTACATGATTTCCTAAAAAACACGACTTTTTAGAAAATTTGTTTTATTTCATAAATGGAATCAACAAAGTATGCACATTCTACATCATAACGACTTTCTATAGTTTGCGCATGCGTCCACAAATAAGAAAAGCGTACTTCCACCGTTTTTTAAAATCAGAGCTTCTAGAAGGTTTACATGATTTCTTAAAAAACACGAGTTTTTAGAAGATGTGTTTTATTTCATAAATGGAATCAACAAAGTATGGACATTCTACGTCATAATGACTTTCTATAGTTTCGAATGCGTCCGGAAATAAGAAAAGCTTACTTCCACCGTTTTTTAAAATCACAGCTTCTACAAGGTTTACATGATTTCGTAAAAAACAGGAGTTTTTAGAAAATGTGTTTTATTTCATAAATGGAATCTACAAAGTATGCACATTCTACGTCATAACGACTTTCTATAGTTTGCGCATGCGTCCGGAAATACGAAAAGCTTACCTCCCCCGTTTTTTCAAATCACAGGTTCTAGAAGTTTTGCATGATTTCTTAAAAAACACGAGTTTTTAGAAAATTTGTTTTATTTCATAAATGGAATCAACAAAGTATGCACATTCTACGTCATAACGACTTTCTATAGTTTGCGCATGCGTCCGGAAATAAGAAAACCGTACTTCCACCGTTTTTTAAAATCACAGCTTCTAGAAGGTTTACATGATTTCTTAAAAAACACGAGTTTTTAGAAAATGTGTTTTATTTCATAAATGGAATCAACAAAGTATGCACATTCTACGTCATAACGACTTTCTATAGTTTCCGCATGCGTCCGGAAATAAGAAAAGCTTACTTCCACCATTTTTTAAAATCACAGCTTCTAGAAGGTTTACATGATTTCGTAAAAAACACGAGTTTTTAGAAAATGTGTTTTATTTCATAAATGGAATCAACAAAGTATGGACATTCTACGTCATAACGACTTTCTATAGTTTTCGCATTTGTCCGGAAATAAGAAAACCTTACTTCCACCATTTTTTAAAATCACAGCTTATAGAAGGTTTATACGATTTCGTAAAAAACACGTGTTTTTAGAAAATGTGTTTTATTTCATAAATGGAATCTACAAAGTATGCACATTCTACGTCATAACGACTTTCTATAGTTTGCGCATGCGTTTGGAAATAAGAAAAGCTTACTTCCCCCGTTTTTTAAAATCATAGCTTCTAGAAGGTTTACATGATTTCTTAAAAAATACGAGTTTTTAGAAAATGTGTTTTATTTCATAAATGGAATCAGCAAAGTATGCACATTCTACGTCATAACGACTTTCTATAGTTTGCGAATGCGTCCGGAAATAAGAAAAGCTTACTTCCACCGTTTTTTAAAATCACAGCTTCTAGGCAGTTTACATGATTTATTAAAAAACACGAGTTTTTAGAAAATGTGTTTTATTTCATAAATGGAATCAACAAAGTATGCACATTCTACGTCATAACGACTTTCTATAGTTTGCGCATGCGTCCGGAAATAAGAAAAGGTTACTTCCTCCATTTTTTAAAATCACAGCTTCTAGAAGGTTTACATGATTTCGTAAAAAACACGAGTTTTTAGAAAATATGTTTTATTTCATCAATGGAATCTACAAAGTATGGACATTCTATGTCATAACGACTTTCTATAGTTTGCGCATGTGTCCGGAAATAAGAAAAGCTTACTTCCCCCGTTTTTTAAAATCACAGCTTCTAGAAGGTTTACATGATTTCTTAAAAAACACGAGTTTTTAGAAAATGTGTTTTATTTCATAAATGGAATCAACAAAGTATGCACATTATACGCCATAACGACTTTCTATAGTTTGCGAATGCGTCCGGAAATAAGAAAACTTACTTCCACCGTTTTTTAAAATCACAGCTTCTAGAAGGTTTACATGATTTCGTAAAAAACACGAGTTTTTAGAAAATGTGTTTTATTTCATAAATGGAATCTACAAAGTATGCACATTCTACGTCATAACGACTTTCTATAGTTTGCGCATGCGTCTAGAAATAAGAAAAGCTTACTTCCCCCGTTTTTTAAAATCACAGCTTCTAGAAGGTTTACATGATTTCTTAAAAAACACGAGTGTTTAGAAAATGTGTTTTATTTCATAAATGGAATCAACAAAGTATGCACATTCTACGTCACAAAGACTTTCTATAGTTTGCGAATGCGTTTGGAAATAAGAAAAGCTTACTTCCACCGTTTTTTAAAATCACAATTTCTAGAATGTTTACATGATTTCTTAAAAAACACGAGTTTTTAGAAAATGTATTTTATTTCATAAATCGAATCTACAAAGTATGCACATTCTACGTCATAACGACTTTCTATAGTTTGCGCATGCGTCCGGAAATAAGAAAAGCTTACTTCCCCCGTTTTTTAAAATCACAGCTTCTAGAAGGTTTACATGATTTCTTAAAAAACACGAGTTTTTAGATAATGTGTTTTATTTCATAAATGGAATCAACAAAGTATGCACATTCTATGTCATAACGACTTTCTATAGTTTTCGAATGCGTTTGGAAATAAGAAAACCTTACTTCCCCCGTTTTTTAAAATCACAGCTTCTAGAAGGTTTACATGATTTCGTAAAAAACACGAGTTTTTAGAAAATGTGTTTTATTTCATAAATGGAATCAACAAATATGGACATTCTACGTCATAACGACTTTCTATAGTTTTCGCATTTGTCCGGAAATAAGAAAACCTTACTTCCACCGTTTTTTAAAATCACAGCTTATAGAAGGTTTACACGATTTCGTAAAAAACACGTGTTTTTAGAAAATGTGTTTTATTTCATAAATGGAATCTACAAAGTATGCACATTCTACGTCATAACGACTTTCTATAGTTTGAGCATGCGTTTGGAAATAAGAAAAGGTTACTTCCCCCGTTTTTTAAAATCACAGCTTCTAGAAGGTTTACATGATTTCTTAAAAAACACGAGTTTTTAGAAAATGTGATTTACTTCAAAAATGGAATCAACAAAGTATGCACATTCTACGTCATAACGACTTTCTATAGTTTGCGCATGCGTCCGGAAATAAGAAAAGCGTACTTCCCCCGTTTTTTAAAATCACAGCTTCTAGAAGGTTTACATGATTTCTTAAAAAACACGAGTTTTTAGAAAATGTGTTTTATTTCATAACTGGAATCAACAAAGTATGCACATTCTACGTCATAACGACTTTCTATAGTTTGCGCATGCGTCCGGAAATAAGAAAAGCTTACTTCCACCGTTTTTTAAAATCACAGCTTCTAGAAGGTTTACATGATTTCGTAAAAAACACGAGTTTTTAGAAAATGTGTTTTATTTCATAAATGGAATATATAAAGTATGCACATTCTATGTCATAACGACTTTCTATAGTTTGCGCATGCGTCCGGAAATAAGAAAAGCTTACTTCCACCGTTTTTTAAAATCACAGCTTCTAGATGGTTTACATGATTTCTTAAAAAACACAAGTTTTTAGAAAATGTGTTTTATTTCATAAATGGAATCAACAAAGTATGCACATTCTACGTCATAACGACTTTCTATAGTTTGCGCATTCGTCCGGAAATAAGAAAAGCTTACTTCCACCGTTTTTTAAACACAGCTTATGGAAGGTTTACACGATTTCGTAAAAAACACGTGTTTTTAGAAAATGTGTTTTATTTCATAAATGGAATCTACAAAGTATGCACATTCTACGTCATAACGACTTTCTATAGTTTGCGCATGCGTCCGGAAATAAGAAAAGCTTACTTCCACCGTTTTTTAAAATCACAGCTTCTAGAAGGTTTACATGATTTCGTAAAAAACACGAGTTTTTAGAAAATGTGTTTTATTTCATAAATGGAATCTACAAAGTATGCACATTCTACGTCATAACGACTTTCTATAGTTTGCGCATGCGTCTGGAAATAAGAAAAGCTTACTTCCCCCGTTTTTTAAAATCACAGCTTCTAGAAGGTTTACATGATTTCTTAAAAAACACGAGTGTTTAGAAAATGTGTTTTATTTCATAAATGGAATCAACAAAGTATGCACATTCTACGTCACAAAGACTTTCTATAGTTTGCGAATGCGTTTGGAAATAAGAAAAGCTTACTTCCACCGTTTTTTAAAATCACAATTTCTAGAATGTTTACATGATTTCTTAAAAAACACGAGTTTTTAGAAAATGTATTTTATTTCATAAATCGAATCTACAAAGTATGCACATTCTACGTCATAACGACTTTCTATAGTTTGCGCATGCGTCCGGAAATAAGAAAAGCTTACTTCCCCCGTTTTTTAAAATCACAGCTTCTAGAAGGTTTACATGATTTCTTAAAAAACACGAGTTTTTAGATAATGTGTTTTATTTCATAAATGGAATCAACAAAGTATGCACATTCTATGTCATAACGACTTTCTATAGTTTTCGAATGCGTTTGGAAATAAGAAAACCTTACTTCCCCCGTTTTTTAAAATCACAGCTTCTAGAAGGTTTACATGATTTCGTAAAAAACACGAGTTTTTAGAAAATGTGTTTTATTTCATAAATGGAATCAACAAATATGGACATTCTACGTCATAACGACTTTCTATAGTTTTCGCATTTGTCCGGAAATAAGAAAACCTTACTTCCACCGTTTTTTAAAATCACAGCTTATAGAAGGTTTACACGATTTCGTAAAAAACACGTGTTTTTAGAAAATGTGTTTTATTTCATAAATGGAATCTACAAAGTATGCACATTCTACGTCATAACGACTTTCTATAGTTTGAGCATGCGTTTGGAAATAAGAAAAGGTTACTTCCCCCGTTTTTTAAAATCACAGCTTCTAGAAGGTTTACATGATTTCTTAAAAAACACGAGTTTTTAGAAAATGTGATTTACTTCAAAAATGGAATCAACAAAGTATGCACATTCTACGTCATAACGACTTTCTATAGTTTGCGCATGCGTCCGGAAATAAGAAAAGCGTACTTCCCCCGTTTTTTAAAATCACAGCTTCTAGAAGGTTTACATGATTTCTTAAAAAACACGAGTTTTTAGAAAATGTGTTTTATTTCATAACTGGAATCAACAAAGTATGCACATTCTACGTCATAACGACTTTCTATAGTTTGCGCATGCGTCCGGAAATAAGAAAAGCTTACTTCCACCGTTTTTTAAAATCACAGCTTCTAGAAGGTTTACATGATTTCGTAAAAAAACACGAGTTTTTAGAAAATGTGTTTTATTTCATAAATGGAATATATAAAGTATGCACATTCTATGTCATAACGACTTTCTATAGTTTGCGCATGCGTCCGGAAATAAGAAAAGCTTACTTCCACCGTTTTTTAAAATCACAGCTTCTAGATGGTTTACATGATTTCTTAAAAAACACAAGTTTTTAGAAAATGTGTTTTATTTCATAAATGGAATCAACAAAGTATGCACATTCTACGTCATAACGACTTTCTATAGTTTGCGCATTCGTCCGGAAATAAGAAAAGCTTACTTCCACCGTTTTTTAAACACAGCTTATGGAAGGTTTACACGATTTCGTAAAAAACACGTGTTTTTAGAAAATGTGTTTTATTTCATAAATGGAATCTACAAAGTATGCACATTCTACGTCATAACGACTTTCTATAGTTTGCGCATGCGTTTGGATATAAGAAAAGATTACTTCCCCCGTTTTTTAAAATCATAGCTTCTAGAAGGTTTACATGATTTCTTAAAAAATACGAGTTTTTAGAAAATGTGTTTTATTTCATAAATGGAATCAGCAAAGTATGCACATTCTACGTCATAACGACTTTCTATAGTTTGCGAATGCGTCCGGAAATAAGAAAAGCTTACTTCCACCGTTTTTTAAAATCACAGCTTCTAGGCGGTTTACATGATTTATTAAAAAACACGAGTTTTTAGAAAATGTGTTTTATTTCATAAATGGAATCAGCAAAGTATGCACATTCTACGTCATAACGACTTTCTATAGTTTGCGCATGCGTCCGGAAATAAGAAAAGCTTACTTCCCCCGTTTTTTAAAATCACAGCTTCTAGAAGGTTTACATGATTTCTTAAAAAACACGAGTTTTTAGATAATGTGTTTTATTTCATAAATGGAATCAACAAAGTATGCACATTCTACGTCATAACGACTTTCTATAGTTTTCGAATGCGTTTGGAAATAAGAAAAGCTTACTTCCCCCGTTTTTTAAAATCACAGCTTCTAGAAGGTTTACATGATTTCTTAAAAAACACGAGTTTTTAGAAAATGTGTTTTATTTCATAAATGGAATCAACAAAGTCTGCACATTCTATGTCATAACGACTTTCTATAGTTTTCGAATGCCTTTGGAAATAAGAAAAGCTTACTTCCCCCGTTTTTTAAAATCACAGCTTCTAGAAGGTTTACATGATTTCTTAAAAAACACGATTTTTTAGAAAATGTGTTTTATTTCATAAATGGAATCAACAAAGTATGCACATTCTACGTCATAACGACTTTCTATAGTTTGCGCATGCGTCCGGAAATAAGAAAAGCTTACTTCCACCATTTTTTAAAATCACAGCTTCTAGGCGGTTTACATGATTTATTAAAAAACTCGAGTTTTTAGAAAATGTGTTTTATTTCATAAATGGAATCAAAAAAGTATGCACATTCTACGTCACAAAGACTTTCTATAGTTTGCGAATGCGTTTGGAAATAAGAAAAGCTTACTTTCACCGTTTTTTAAAATCACAGCTTCTAGAATGTTTACATGATTTCTTAAAAAACATGAGTTTTTAGAAAATGTGTTTTATTTCATAAATGGAATCAACAAAGTATGCACATTATACGTCATAACGACTTTCTATAGTTTGCGCATGCGTCCGGAAATAAGAAAAGATTACTTCCCCCGTTTTTTAAAATCACAGCTTCTAGAAGGTCTACATGATTTCTTAAAAAACACGAGTTTTTAGATAATGTGTTTTATTTCATAAATGAAATCAACAAAGTATGCACATTCTATGTCATAACGACTTTCTATAGTTTTCGAATGCGTTTGGAAATAAGAAAAGCTTACTTCCCTCGTTTTTTAAAATCACAGCTTCTAGAAGGTTTACATGATTTCTTAAAAAACACGAGTTTTTAGAAAATGTGTTTTATTTCATAAATGAAATCAACAAAGTATGCACATTCTACGTCATAACGACTTTCTATAGTTTGCGCATGCGTCCGGAAATAAGAAAAGCTTACTTCCACCATTTTTTGAAATCATAGCTTCTAGAAGGTTTACATGATTTCGTAAAAAACACGAGTTTTTAGAAAATGTGTTTTATTTCATAAATGGAATCAACAAAGTATGGACATTCTACGTCATAACGACTTTCTATAGTTTTCGCATTTGTCCGGAAATAAGAAAACCTTACTTCCACCGTTTTTTAAAATCACAGCTTATAGAAGGTTTACACGATTTCGTAAAAAACACGTGTTTTTAGAAAATGTGTTTTATTTCATAAATGGAATCTACAAAGTATGCACATTCTACGTCATAACGACTTTCTATAGTTTGAACATGCGTCCGGAAATAAGAAAAGTTTACTTCCCCCGTTTTTTAAAATCACAGCTTCTAGAAGGTTTACATGATTTCTTAAAAAACACGAGTTTTTAGATAATGTGTTTTATTTCATAAATGGAATCAACAAAGTATGCACATTCTATGTCATAACGACTTTCTATAGTTTTCGAATGCGTTTGGAAATAAGAAAAGCTTACTTCCCCCGTTTTTTTAAAATCACAGCTTCTAGAAGGTTTACATGATTTCTTAAAAAACACGAGTTTTTAGAAAATGTGTTTTATTTCATAAATGGAATCAACAAAGTATGCACATTCTATGTCATAACGACTTTCTATAGCTTTCGAATGCATTTGGAAATAAGAAAAGCTTACTTTCCCCGTTTTTTAAAATCACAGGTTCTAGAAGGTTTACATGATTTCTTAAAAAACACGAGTTTTTAGAAAATGTGTTTTATTTCATAAATGGAATCAACAAAGTATGCACATTCTACGTCATAACGACTTTCTATAGTTTGCGCATGCGTCCGGAAATAAGAAAAGCTTACTTCCACCATTTTTTAAAATCACAGCTTCTAGAAGGTTTACATGATTTCGTAAAAAACACGAGTTTTTAGAAAATGTGTTTTATTTCATAAATGGAATCAACAAAGTATGGACATTCTACGTCATAACGACTTTCTATAGTTTTCGCATTTGTCCGGAAAAAAGAAAACCTTACTTCCACCGTTTTTTAAAATCACAGCTTATAGAAGGTTTACACGATTTCGTAAAAAACACGTGTTTTTAGAAAATGTGTTTTATTTCATAAATGGAATCTACAAAGTATGCACATTCTACGTCATAACGACTTTCTATAGTTTGCGCATGCGTGTGGAAATAAGAAAAGCTTACCTCCCCCGTTTTTTAAAATCATAGCTTCTAGAAGGTTTACATGATTTCTTAAAAAATACGAGTTTTTAGAAAATGTGTTTTATTTCATAAATGGAATCAGCAAAGTATGCACATTCTATGTCATAACGACTTTCTATAGTTTGCGAATGCGTCCGGAAATAAGAAAAGCTTACTTCCACCGTTTTTTAAAATCACAGCTTCTAGAAGGTTTACATGATTTATTAAAAAACACGAGTTTTTAGAAAATGTGTTTTATTTCATAAATGGAATCAACAAAGTATGCACATTCTACGTCATAACGACTTTCTATAGTTTGCGCATGCGTCCAGAAATAAGAAAAGGTTACTTCCTCCATTTTTTAAAATCACAGCTTCTAGAAGGTTTACATGATTTCGTAAAAAACACGAGTTTTTAGAAAATGTGTTTTATTTCATCAATGGAATCTACAAAGTATGGACATTCTATGTCATAAAGACTTTCTATAGTTTGCGCATGAGTCCGGAAATAAGAAAAGCTTACTTCCCCCGTTTTTTAAAATCACAGCTTCTAGAAGGTTTACATGATTTCTTAAAAGACACGAGTTTTTAGAAAATGTGTTTTATTTCATAAACGGAATCAACAAAGTATGCACATTGTACGTCATAACGACTTTCTATAGTTTGTGAATGCGTCCGGAAATAAGAAAAGCTTACTTCCACCGTTTTTTAAAATCACAGCTTCTAGAAGGTTTACATGATTTCGTAAAAAACACGAGTTTTTAGAAAATGTGTTTTATTTCATAAATGGAATCTACAAAGTATGCACATTCTACGTCATAATGACTTTCTATAGTTTGCGCATGCGTCCGGAAATAAGAAAAGCTTACTTCCACTGTTTTTTAAAATCACAGCTTCTAGAAGGTTTACACGATTTCGTAAAAAACACGTGTTTTTAGAAAATGTGTTTTATTTCATAAATCGAATCTACAAAGTATGCACATTCTACGTCATAACGACTTTCTATAGTTTGCGCATGCGTCCGGAAATAAGAAAAGCTTACTTCCCCCGTTTTTTAAAATCACAGCTTCTAGAAGGTTTACATGATTTCTTAAAAAACACGAGTGTTTAGAAAATGTGTTTTATTTCATAAATGGAATCAACAAAGTATGCACATTCTACGTCACAAAGACTTTTTATAGTTTGCGAATGCGTTTGGAAATAAGAAAAGCTTACTTCCACCGTTTTTTAAAATCACAATTTCTAGAATGTTTACATGATTTCTTAAAAAACACGAGTTTTTAGAAAATGTGTTTTATTTCATAAATCGAATCTACAAAGTATGCACATTCTACGTCATAACGACTTTCTATAGTTTGCGCATGCGTCCGGAAATAAGAAAAGCTTACTTCCCCCGTTTTTTAAAATCACAGCTTCTAGAAGGTTTACATAATTTCTTAAAAAACACGAGTTTTTAGATAATGTGTTTTATTTCATAAATGGAATCAACAAAGTATGCACATTCTATGTCATAACGACTTTCTATAGTTTTCGAATGCATTTGGAAATAAGAAAACCTTACTTCCCCCGTTTTTTAAAATCACAGCTTCTAGAAGGTTTACATGATTTCGTAAAAAACACGAGTTTTTAGAAAATGTGTTTTATTTCATAAATGGAATCTACAAAGTATGCACATTCTACGTCATAACGACTTTCTATAGTTTTCGCATTTGTCCGGAAATAAGAAAACCTTACTTCCACCGTTTTTTAAAATCACAGCTTATAGAAGGTTTACACGATTTTGTAAAAAACACGTGTTTTTAGAAAATGTGTTTTATTTCATAAATGGAATCTACAAAGTATGCACATTCTACGTCATAACGACTTTCTATAGTTTGAGCATGCGTTTGGAAATAAGAAAAGGTTACTTCCCCCGTTTTTTAAAATCACAGCTTCTAGAAGGTTTACATGATTTCTTAAAAAACACGAGTTTTTAGAAAATGTGATTTACTTCAAAAATGGAATCAACAAAGTATGCACATTCTACGTCATAACGACTTTCTGTAGTTTGCGCATGCGTCCGGAAATAAGAAAAGCTTACTTCCCCCGTTTTTTAAAATCACAGCTTCTAGAAGGTTTACATGATTTCTTAAAAAACACGAGTTTTTAGAAAATGTGTTTTATTTCATAAATGGAATCAACAAAGTATGCACATTCTACATCATAACGACTTTCTATAGTTTGCGCATGCGTCCGGAAATAAGAAAAGCTTACTTCCACCGTTTTTTAAAATCATAGCTTCTAGAAGGTTTACATGATTTCGTAAAAAACACGAGTTTTTAGAAAATGTGTTTTATTTCATAAATGGAATCTATAAAGTATGCACATTCTATGTCATAACGACTTTCTATAGTTTGTGCATGCGTCCGGAAATAAGAAAAGCTTACTTCCACCGTTTTTTAAAATCACAGCTTCTAGAAGGTTTACATGATTTCTTAAAAAACACAAGTTTTTAGAAAATGTGTTTTATTTCATAAATGGAATCAACAAAGTATGCACATTCTACGTCATAACGACTTTCTATAGTTTGCGCATGCGTCCGGAAATAAGAAAAGCTTACTTCCACCGTTTTTTAAAATCATAGTTTCTAGAAGGTTTACATGATTTCGTAAAAAAACACGAGTTTTTAGAAAATGTGTTTTTATTTCATAAATGGAATCTACAAAGTATGCACATTCTACGTCATAACGACTTTCTATAGTTTGCGCATGCGTTTGGAAATAAGAAAAGCTTACTTCCCCCGTTTTTTAAAATCATAGTTTCTAGAAGGTTTACATGATTTCTTAAAAAATACGAGTTTTTAGAAAATGTGTTTTATTTCATAAATGGAATCAGCAAAGTATGCACATTCTACGTCATAACGACTTTCTATAGTTTGCGAATGCGTCCGGAAATAAGAAAAGCTTACTTCCACCGTTTTTTAAAATCACAGCTTCTAGGCGGTTTACATGATTTATTAAAAAACACGAGTTTTTAGAAAATGTGTTTTATTTCATAAATGGAATCAGCAAAGTATGCACATTCTACGTCATAACGACTTTCTATAGTTTGCGCATGCGTCCGGAAATAAGAAAACCTTACTTCCCCCGTTTTTTAAAATCACAGCTTCTAGAAGGTTTACATGATTTCTTAAAAAACACGAGTTTTTAGATAATGTGATTTATTTCATAAATGGAATCAACAAAGTATGCACATTCTATGTCATAACGACTTTCTATAGTTTTCGAATGCGTTTGGAAATAAGAAAAGCTTACTTCCCCCGTTTTTTAAAATCACAGCTTCTAGAAGGTTTACATGATTTCTTAAAAAACACAAGTTTTTAGAAAATGTGTTTTATTTCATAAATGGAATCAACAAAGTATGCACATTCTATGTCATAACGACTTTCTATAGTTTTCGAATGCGTTTGGAAATAAGAAAAGCTTACTTCCCCCATTTTTTAAAATCACAGCTTTTAGAAGGTTTACATGATTTCTTAAAAAACACGAGTTTTTAGAAAATGTGTTTTATTTCATAAATGGAATCAACAAAGTATGGACATTCTACGTCATAACGACTTTCTATAGTTTTCGCATTTGTCCGGAAAAAAGAAAACCTTACTTCCACCGTTTTTTAAAATCACAGCTTATAGAAGGTTTACACGATTTCGTAAAAAACACGTGTTTTTAGAAAATGTGTTTTATTTCATAAATGGAATCTACAAAGTATGCACATTCTACGTCATAACGACTTTCTATAGTTTGCGCATGCGTTTGGAAATAAGAAAAGGTTACTTCCCCTGTTTTTTAAAATCACAGCTTCTAGAAGGTTTACATGATTTCTTAAAAAACACGAGTTTTTAGAAAATGTGATTTACTTCAAAAATGGAATCAACAAAGTATGCACATTCTACGTCATAACGACTTTCTATAGTTTGCGAATGCATCCAGAAATAAGCAAAACTTACTTCCACCGTTTTTTAAAATCACAGCTTCTAGAAGGTTTACATGATTTCTTAAAAAACAGGACTTTTTAGAAAATTTGTTTTATTTCATAAATGGAATCAACAAAGTATGCACATTCTACGTCATAACGACTTTCTATAGTTTGCGCATGCGTCCGGAAATAAGAAAAGCGTACTTCCACCGTTTTTTAAAATCAGAGCTTCTAGAAGGTTTACATGATTTTTTAAAAAACACGAGTTTTTAGAAAATGTGTTTTATTTCATAAATGGAATCAACAAAGTATGCACATTCTACGTCATAACGACTTTCTATAGTTTGCGCATGCGTCCGGAAATAAGAAAAGCTTACTTCCACCATTTTTTAAAATCACAGCTTCTAGAAGGTTTACATGATTTCGTAAAAAACACGAGTTTTTAGAAAATGTGTTTTATTTCATAAATGGAATCAACAAAGTATGGACATTCTACGTCATAACGACTTTCTATAGTTTTCGCATTTGTCCGGAAAAAAGAAAACCTTACTTCCACCGTTTTTTAAAATCACAGCTTATAGAAGGTTTACACGATTTCGTAAAAAACACGTGTTTTTAGAAAATGTGTTTTATTTCATAAATGGAATCTACAAAGTATGCACATTCTACGTCATAACGACTTTCTATAGTTTGCGCATGCGTTTGGAAATAAGAAAAGGTTACTTCCCCTGTTTTTTAAAATCACAGCTTCTAGAAGGTTTACATGATTTCTTAAAAAACACGAGTTTTTAGAAAATGTGATTTACTTCAAAAATGGAATCAACAAAGTATGCACATTCTACGTCATAACGACTTTCTATAGTTTGCGAATGCATCCAGAAATAAGCAAAACTTACTTCCACCGTTTTTTAAAATCACAGCTTCTAGAAGGTTTACATGATTTCTTAAAAAACAGGACTTTTTAGAAAATTTGTTTTATTTCATAAATGGAATCAACAAAGTATGCACATTCTACGTCATAACGACTTTCTATAGTTTGCGCATGCGTCCGGAAATAAGAAAAGCGTACTTCCACCGTTTTTTAAAATCAGAGCTTCTAGAAGGTTTACATGATTTTTTAAAAAACACGAGTTTTTAGAAAATGTGTTTTATTTCATAAATGGAATCAACAAAGTATGCACATTCTACGTCATAACGACTTTCTATAGTTTGCGCATGCGTCCGGAAATAAGAAAAGCTTACTTCCACCATTTTTTAAAATCACAGCTTCTAGAAGGTTTACATGATTTCGTAAAAAACACGAGTTTTTAGAAAATGTGTTTTATTTCATAAATGGAATCAACAAAGTATGGACATTCTACGTCATAACGACTTTCTATAGTTTGTGCATGCGTCCGGAAATAAGAAAAGCTTACTTCCACCGTTTTTTAAAATCACAGCTTCTAGAAGGTTTACATGATTTCTTAAAAAACACAAGTTTTTAGAAAATGTGTTTTATTTCATAAATGGAATCAACAAAGTATGCACATTCTACGTCATAACGACTTTCTATAGTTTGCGCATGCGTCCGGAAATAAGAAAAGCTTACTTCCACCGTTTTTTAAAATCATAGTTTCTAGAAGGTTTACATGATTTCGTAAAAAACACGAGTTTTTAGAAAATGTGTTTTATTTCATAAATGGAATCTACAAAGTATGCACATTCTACGTCATAACGACTTTCTATAGTTTGCGCATGCGTTTGGAAATAAGAAAAGCTTACTTCCCCCGTTTTTTAAAATCATAGCTTCTAGAAGGTTTACATGATTTCTTAAAAAATACGAGTTTTTAGAAAATGTGTTTTATTTCATAAATGGAATCAGCAAAGTATGCACATTCTACGTCATAACGACTTTCTATAGTTTGCGAATGCGTCCGGAAATAAGAAAAGCTTACTTCCACCGTTTTTTAAAATCACAGCTTCTAGGCGGTTTACATGATTTATTAAAAAACACGAGTTTTTAGAAAATGTGTTTTATTTCATAAATGGAATCAGCAAAGTATGCACATTCTACGTCATAACGACTTTCTATAGTTTGCGCATGCGTCCGGAAATAAGAAAAGCTTACTTCCCCCGTTTTTTAAAATCACAGCTTCTAGAAGGTTTACATGATTTCTTAAAAAACACGAGTTTTTAGATAATGTGTTTTATTTCATAAATGGCATCAACAAAGTATGCACATTCTATGTCATAACGACTTTCTATAGTTTTCGAATGCGTTTGGAAATAAGAAAAGCTTACTTCCCCCGTTTTTTAAAATCACAGCTTCTAGAAGGTTTACATGATTTCTTAAAAAACACGAGTTTTTAGAAAATGTGTTTTATTTCATAAATGGAATCAACAAAGTATGCACATTCTATGTCATAACGACTTTCTATAGTTTTCGAATGCGTTTGGAAATAAGAAAAGCTTACTTCCCCCGTTTTTTAAAATCACAGCTTCTAGAAGGTTTACATGATTTCTTAAAAAAGACGAGTTTTTAGAAAATGTGTTTTATTTCATAAATGGAATCAACAAAGTATTCACATTCTACGTCATAACGACTTTCTATAGTTTGCGCATGCGTCCGGAAATAAGAAAACCTTACTTCCACCATTTTTTAAAATCACAGCTTCTAGAAGGTTTACATGATTTCGTAAAAAACACGAGTTTTTAGAAAATGTGTTTTATTTCATAAATGGAATCAACAAAGTATGGACATTCTACGTCATAACGACTTTCTATAGTTTTCGCATTTGTCCGGAAAAAAGAAAACCTTACTTCCACCGTTTTTTAAAATCACAGCTTATAGAAGGTTTACACGATTTCGTAAAAAACACGTGTTTTTAGAAAATGTGTTTTATTTCATAAATGGAATCTACAAAGTATGCACATTCTACGTCATAACGACTTTCTATAGTTTGCGCATGAGTTTGGAAATAAGAAAAGGTTACTTCCCCTGTTTTTTAAAATCACAGCTTCTAGAAGGTTTACATGATTTCTTAAAAAACACGAGTTTTCAGAAAATGTGATTTACTTCAAAAATGGAATCAACAAAGTATGCACATTCTACGTCATAACGACTTTCTATAGTTTGCGAATGCATCCAGAAATAAGCAAAACTTACTTCCACCGTTTTTTAAAATCACAGCTTCTAGAAGGTTTACATGATTTCTTAAAAAACAGGACTTTTTAGAAAATTTGTTTTATTTCATAAATGGAATCAACAAAGTATGCACATTCTACGTCATAACGACTTTCTATAGTTTGCGCATGCGTCCGGAAATAAGAAAAGCGTACTTCCACCGTTTTTTAAAATCAGAGCTTCTAGAAGGTTTACATGATTTTTTAAAAAACACGAGTTTTTAGAAAATGTGTTTTATTTCATAAATGGAATCAACAAAGTATGCACATTCTATGTCATAACGACTTTCTATAGTTTGCGAATGAGTCCGGAAATAAGAAAAGCTTACTTCCACCGTTTTTTTAAATCACAGCTTCTAGAAGGTTTACATGATTTCGTAAAAAACACGAGTTTTTAGAAAATGTGTTTTATTTCATAAATGGAATCTACAAAGTATGCACATTCTACGTCATAACGACTTTCTATAGTTTGCGCATGCGTCCGGAAATAAGAAAAGCTTACTTCCACTGTTTTTTAAAATCACAGCTTCTAGAAGGTTTACACAGTTTCGTAAAAAACACGTGTTTTTAGAAAATGTGTTTTATTTCATAAATCGAATCTACAAAGTATGCACATTCTACGTCATAACGACTTTCTATAGTTTGCGCATGCGTCTGGAAATAAGAAAAGCTTACATCCCCCGTTTTTCTAAATCACAGCTTTTAGAAGGTTTACATGATTTCTTAAAAAACACGAGTTTTTAGATAAGGTGTTTTATTTCATAAATGGAATCAACAAAGTATGCACATTCTATGTCATAACGACTTTCTATAGTTTTCGAATGCGTTTGGAAATAAGAAAAGCTTACTTCCCCTGTTTTTTAAAATCACAGCTTCTAGAAGGTTTACATGATTTCTTAAAAAACACGAGTTTTTAGAAAATGTGTTTTATTTCATAAATGGAATCAACAAAGTATGCACATTCTACGTCATAACGACTTTCTATAGTTTGCGCATGCGTCCGGAAATAGGAAAAGCTTCCTTCCACCATTTTTTAAAATCACAGCTTCTAGAAGTTTTACATGATTTTGTAAAAAACACGAGTTTTTAGAAAATGTGTTTTATTTCATAAATGGAATCTAAAAAGTATGCACATTCTACGTCATAACGACTTTCTATAGTTTGCGCATGCGTCCGGAAATAAGAAAAGCGTACTTCCACCGATTTTTAAAATCACAGCTTCTAGAAGGTTTACATGATTTCTTAAAAAACACGAGTTTTTAGAAAATGTGTTTTATTTCATAAATGGAATCAACAAAGTATGCACATTCTACGTCAGAACGAATTTCTATAGTTTGCGCATGCGTCCGGAAATAAGAAAAGCTTACTTCCACCATTTTTTAAAATCACAGCTTCTATAAGGTTTACATGATTTCGTAAAAAACACGAGTTTTTAGAAAATGTGTTTTATTTCATAAATGGAATCAACAAAGTATGGACATTCTACGTCATAACGACTTTCTATAGTTTTCGCATTTGTCCGGAAATAAGAAAACCTTACTTCCACCGTTTTTTAAAATCACAGCTTATAGAAGGTTTACACGATTTCGTAAAAAACAAGTGTTTTTAGAAAATGTGTTTTATTTCATAAATGGAATCTAAAAAGTATGCACATTCTACGTCATAACGACTTTCTATAGTTTGCGCATGCGTTTGGAAATAAGAAAAGGTTACTTCCCCCGTTTTTTAAAATCACAGCTTCTAGAAGGTTTACATGATTTCTTAAAAAACACGAGTTTTTAGAAAATGTGTTTTAGTTCATACATAGAATCTGAAAGTATGCACATTCTACGTCATAACGACTTTCTATAGTTTGCGCATGCGTCCGGAAATAAGAAAAGCTTACTTCCACCGTTTTTTAAAATCACAGTTTCTAGAAGGTTTACATGATTTCGTAAAAAACACGAGTTTTTAGAAAATGTGTTTTATTTCATAAATGGAATCTACAAAGTATGCACATTCTACGTCATAACGACTTTCTATAGTTTGCGCATGCGTCCAGAAATAAGAAAAGCTTACTTCCACCGTTTTTTAAAATCACAGTTTCTACAAGGTTTACATGATTTCTTAAAAAACACGAGTTTTTAGAAAATGTGTTTTATTTCATAAATGGAATCAACAAAGTATGCACATTCTACGTCATAACGACTTTCTATAGTTTGCGTAGGCGTCCGGAAATAAGAAAAGCTTAGTTCCACCGTATTTTAAAATCACAGCTTCTAGAAGGTTTACATGATTTCGTAAAAAACACGAGTTTTCAGAAAATGTGTTTTATTTCATAAATGGAATCTACAAAGTATGCACATTCTAAGTCATAACGACTTTCTATAGTTTGCGCATGCGTCCGGAAATAAGAAAAGCTTCCTTCCACCATTTTTTAAAATCACAGCTTCTAGAAGGTTTACATGATTTCGTAAAAAACACGAGTTTTTAGAAAATGTGTTTTATTTCATAAATGGAATCTAAAAAGTATGCACATTCTACGTCATTACGACTTTCTCTAGTTTGCGCATGCATCTGGAAATAAGAAAAGCTTACTTGCACCATTTTTTAAAATCACAGCTTCTAGAAGGTTTACATGACTTCTTAAAAAACACGAGTTTTTATAAAATGTGTTTTATTTCATAAATGGAATCAACAAAGCATGGACATTCTACGTCATAACGACTTTCTATAGTTTGGGCATGCTTCCGGAAATAAGAAAAGCTTACCTCCCCCGTTTTTTCAAATCACAACTTCTAGAAGTTTTGCATGATCTCTTAAAAAACACGAGTTTTTAGAAAATTTGTTTTATTTCATAAATGGAATCAACAAAGTATGCACATTCTACGTCATAACGACTTTCTATAGTTTGCGCATGCGTCCGGAAATAAGAAAAGCGTACTTCCACCGTTTTTTAAAATCACAGCTTCTAGAAGGTTTACATGATTTCTTAAAAAACACGAGTTTTTAGAAAATGTGTTTTATTTCATAAATGGAATCAACAAAGTATGCACATTCTACGTCATAACGACTTTCTATAGTTTGCGCATGCGTCCGGAAATAAGAAAAGCTTACTTCCACCATTTTTTAAAATCACAGCTTCTAGAAGGTTTACATGATTTCGTAAAAAACACGAGTTTTTAGAAAATGTGTTTTATTTCATAAATGGAATCAACAAAGTATGGACATTCTACGTCATAACGACTTTCTATAGTTTTCGCATTTGTCCGGAAATAAGAAAACCTTACTTCCACCGTTTTTTAAAATCACAGTTTATAGAAGGTTTACACGATTTCGTAAAAAACAAGTGTTTTTAGAAAATGTGTTTTATTTCATAAATGGAATCTACAAAGTATGCACATTCTACGTCATAACGACTTTCTATAGTTTGCGCATGCGTCCGGAAATAAGAAAAGCTTACTTCCACTGTTTTTTAAAATCACAGCTTCTAGAAGGTTTACAAGATTTCGTAAAAAACACGTATTTTTAGAAAATGTGTTTTATTTCATAAATCGAATCTACAAAGTATGCACATTCTACGTCATAACGACTTTCTATAGTTTGCGCATGCGTCTGGAAATAAGAAAAGCTTACTTCCCCCGTTTTTCTAAATCACAGCTTCTAGAAGGTTTACATGATTTCTTAAAAAACACGAGTTTTTAGATAAGGTGTTTTATTTCATAATTGGAATCAACAAAGTATGCACATTCTATGTCATAACGACTTTCTATAGTTTTCGAATGCGTTTGGAAATAAGAAAAGCTTACTTCCACCATTTTTTAAAATCACAGCTTATAGAAGGTTTACACGATTTCGTAAAAAACACGTGTTTTTAGAAAATGTGTTTTATTTCATAAATGGAATCTAAAAAGTATGCACATTCTACGTCATAACGACTTTCTATAGTTTGCGCATGCGTTTGGAAATAAGAAAAGGTTACTTCCCCCGTTTTTTAAAATCACAGCTTCTAGAAGGTTTACATGATTTCTTAAAAAACACGAGTTTTTAGAAAATGTGATTCACTTCAAAAATGGAATCAACAAAGTATGCACATTCTACGTCATAACGACTTTCTATAGTTTGCGAATGCATCCAGAAATAAGCAAAACTTACTTCCACCGTTTTTTAAAATCACAGCTTCTAGAAGGTTTACATGATTTCTTAAAAAACACGACTTTTTAGAAAATTTGTTTTATTTCATAAATGGAATCAACAAAGTATGCACATTCTACGTCATAACGACTTTCTATAGTTTGCGCATGCGTCCGGAAATAAGAATAGCGTACTTCCACCGTTTTTTAAAATCAGAGCTTCTAGAAGGTTTACATGATTTCTTAAAAAACACGAGTTTTTAGAAAATGTGTTTTATTTCATAAATGGAATCAACAAAGTATGCACATTCTACGTCATAACGACTTTCTATAGTTTGCGAATGCGTCCGGAAATAAGAAAAGCTTACTTCCACCGTTTTTTAAAATCACAGCTTCTAGAAGGTTTACATGATTTCGTAAAAAACAGGAGTTTTTAGAAAATGTGTTTTATTTCATAAATGGAATCTACAAAGTATGCACATTCTACGTCATAACGACTTTCTATAGTTTGCGCATGCGTCCGGAAATAGGAAAAGCTTACTTCCACCGTTTTTTAAAATCACAGCTTATAGAAGGTTTACACGATTTCGTAAAAAACAAGTGTTTTTAGAAAATGTGTTTTATTTCATAAATGGAATCTACAAAGTATGCACATTCTACGTCATAACGACTTTCTATAGTTTGCGCATGCGTTTGGAAATAAGAAAAGGTTACTTCCCCCGTTTTTTAAAATCACAGCTTCTAGAAGGTTTACATGATTTCTTAAAAAACACGAGTTTTTAGAAAATGTGATTTACTTCAAAAATGGAATCAACAAAGTATGCACATTCTACGTCATAACGACTTTCTATAGTTTGCGAATGCATCCAGAAATAAGCAAAACTTACTTCCACCGTTTTTTAAAATCACAGCTTCTAGAAGGTTTACATGATTTCTTAAAAAACACGACTTTTTAGAAAATTTGTTTTATTTCATCAATGGAATCAACAAAGTATGCACATTCTACGTCATAACGACTTTCTATAGTTTGCGCATGCGTCCGGAAATAACAAAAGCGTACTTCCACCGTTTTTTAAAATCAGAGCTTCTAGAAGTTTTACATGATTTCTTAAAAAACACGAGTTTTTAGAAAATGTGTTTTATTTCATAAATGGAATCAACAAAGTATGCACATTCTACGTCATAACGACTTTCTATAGTTTGCGAATGCGTCCGGAAATAAGAAAAGCTTACTTCCACCGTTTTTTAAAATCACAGCTTCTAGAAGGTTTACATGATTTCGTAAAAAACACGAGTTTTTAGAAAATGTGTTTTATTTCATAAATGGAATCTACAAAGTATGCACATTCTACGTCATAACGACTTTCTATAGTTTGCGCATGCGTCCGGAAATAAGAAAAGCTTACTTCCACTGTTTTTTAAAATCACAGCTTCTAGAAGGTTTACACGATTTCGTAAAAAACACGTGTTTTTAGAAAATGTGTTTTATTTCATAAATCGAATCTACAAAGTATGCACATTCCACGTCATAACGACTTTCTATAGTTTGCGCCTGCGTCCGGAAATAAGAAAAGCTTACTTCCCCCGTTTTTTAAAATCACAGCTTCTAGAAGGTTTACATGATTTCTTAAAAAACACGAGTGTTTAGAAAATGTGTTTTATTTCATAAATGGAATCAACAAAGTATGCACATTCTACGTCACAAAGACTTTCTATAGTTTGCGAATGCGTTTGGAAATAAGAAAAGCTTACTTCCACCGTTTTTTAAAATCACAATTTCTAGAATGTTTACATGATTTCTTAAAAGACACGAGTTTTTAGAAAATGTGTTTTATTTCATAAATCAAATCTACAAAGTATGCACATTCTACGTCATAACGACTTTCTATAGTTTGCGCATGCGTCCGGAAATAAGAAAAGCTTACTTCCCCCGTTTTTTAAAATCACAGCTTCTAGAAGGTTTACATGATTTCTTAAAAAACACGAGTTTTTAGAAAATGTGTTTTATTTCATAAATGGAATCAACAAAGTATGCACATTCTACGTCACAAAGACTTTCTATAGTTTGGTAATGCGTTTGGAAATAAGAAAAGCTTACTTCCACCGTTTTTTAAAATCACAGCTTCTAGAATGTTTACATGATTTCTTAAAAAACACGAGTTTTTAGAAAATGTGTTTTATTTCATAAATGGAATCAACAAAGTATGCACATTCTACGTCATAACGACTTTCTATAGTTTGCGCATGCGTCCGGAAATAAGAAAAGCTTACTTCCCCCGTTTTTTTAAATCACAACTTCTAGAAGGTTTACATGATTTCTTAAAAAACACGAGTTTTTAGAAAATTGTGTTTTATTTCATAAATGGAATCAACAAAGTATGCACATTCTATGTCATAACGACTTTCTATAGTTTGCGCATGCGTTTGGAAATAAGAAAATCTTACTTCCCCCGTTTTTTAAAATCACAGCTTCTAGAATGTTTATACGATTTCTTAAAAAACACGAGTTTTTAGAAAATGTGTTTTATTTCATAAATAGAATCTACAAAGTATGCACATTCTACGTCATAACGACTTTCTATAGTTTCCGCATGCGTCCGGAAATAAGAAAAGCTTACTTCCACTGTTTTTTAAAATCACAGCTTCTAGAAGGTTTACACGATTTCGTAAAAAACACGTGTTTTTAGAAAATGTGTTTTATTTCATAAATGGAATCTACAAAGTATGCACATTCTACGTCATAACGACTTTCTATAGTTTGCGCATGCGTCCGGAAATAAGAAAAGCTTACTTCCACCATTTTTTAAAATCACAGCTTCTAGAAGGTTTACATGATTTCGTAAAAAACACGAGTTTTCAGAAAATGTGTTTTATTTCATAAATGGAATCTACAAAGTATGCACATTCTAAGTCATAACGACTTTCTATAGTTTGCGCATGCGTCCGGAAATAAGAAAAGCTTCCTTCCACCATTTTTTAAAATCACAGCTTCTAGAAGGTTTACATGATTTCGTAAAAAACACGAGTTTTTAGAAAATGTGTTTTATTTCATAAATGGAATCTAAAAAGTATGCACATTCTACGTCATAACGACTTTCTCTAGTTGGCGCATGCATCTGGAAATAAGAAAAGCTTACTTGCACCATTTTTTAAAATCACAGCTTCTAGAAGGTTTACATGACTTCTTAAAAAACACGAGTTTTTATAAAATGTGTTTTATTTCATAAATGGAATCAACAAAGCATGCACATTCTACGTCATAACGACTTTCTATAGTTTGGGCATGCTTCAGGAAATAAGAAAAGCTTACCTCCCCCGTTTTTTCAAATCACAACTTCTAGAAGTTTTGCATGATCTCTTAAAAAACACGAGTTTTTAGAAAATTTGTTTTATTTCATAAATGGAATCAACAAAGTATGCACATTCTACGTCATAACGACTTTCTATAGTTTGCGCATGCGTCCGGAAATAAGAAAAGCGTACTTCCACCGTTTTTTAAAATCACAGCTTCTAGAAGCTTTACATGATTTCTTAAAAAACACGAGTTTTTAGAAAATGTGTTTTATTTCATAAATGGAATCAACAAAGTATGCACATTCTACGTCATAACGACTTTCTATAGTTTGCGCATGCGTCCGGAAATAAGAAAAGCTTACTTCCACCATTTTTTAAAATCACAGCTTCTAGAAGGTTTACATGATTTCGTAAAAAACACGAGTTTTTAGAAAATGTGTTTTATTTCATAAATGGAATCAACAAAGTATGGACATTCTACGTCATAACGACTTTCTATAGTTTTCGCATTTGTCCGGAAATAAGAAAACCTTACTTCCACCGTTTTTTAAAATCACAGTTTATAGAAGGTTTACACGATTTCGTAAAAAACAAGTGTTTTTAGAAAATGTGTTTTATTTCATAAATGGAATCTACAAAGTATGCACATTCTACGTCATAACGACTTTCTATAGTTTGCGCATGCGTCCGGAAATAAGAAAAGCTTACTTCCACTGTTTTTTAAAATCACAGCTTCTAGAAGGTTTACAAGATTTCGTAAAAAACACGTATTTTTAGAAAATGTGTTTTATTTCATAAATCGAATCTACAAAGTATGCACATTCTACGTCATAACGACTTTCTATAGTTTGCGCATGCGTCTGGAAATAAGAAAAGCTTACTTCCCCCGTTTTTCTAAATCACAGCTTCTAGAAGGTTTACATGATTTCTTAAAAAACACGAGTTTTTAGATAAGGTGTTTTATTTCATAATTGGAATCAACAAAGTATGCACATTCTATGTCATAACGACTTTCTATAGTTTTCGAATGCGTTTGGAAATAAGAAAAGCTTACTTCCACCATTTTTTAAAATCACAGCTTATAGAAGGTTTACACGATTTCGTAAAAAAACACGTGTTTTTAGAAAATGTGTTTTATTTCATAAATGGAATCTACAAAGTATGCACATTCTACGTCATAACGACTTTCTATAGTTTGCGCATGCGTTTGGAAATAAGAAAAGGTTACTTCCCCCGTTTTTTAAAATCACAGCTTCTAGAAGGTTTACATGATTTCTTAAAAAACACGAGTTTTTAGAAAATGTGATTCACTTCAAAAATGGAATCAACAAAGTATGCACATTCTACGTCATAACGACTTTCTATAGTTTGCGAATGCATCCAGAAATAAGCAAAACTTACTTCCACCGTTTTTTAAAATCACAGCTTCTAGAAGGTTTACATGATTTCTTAAAAAACACGACTTTTTAGAAAATTTGTTTTATTTCATAAATGGAATCAACAAAGTATGCACATTCTACGTCATAACGACTTTCTATAGTTTGCGCATGCGTCCGGAAATAAGAAAAGCGTACTTCCACCGTTTTTTAAAATCAGAGCTTCTAGAAGGTTTACATGATTTCTTAAAAAACACGAGTTTTTAGAAAATGTGTTTTATTTCATAAATGGAATCAACAAAGTATGCACATTCTACGTCATAACGACTTTCTATAGTTTGCGAATGCGTCCGGAAATAAGAAAAGCTTACTTCCACCGTTTTTTAAAATCACAGCTTCTAGAAGGTTTACATGATTTCGTAAAAAACACGAGTTTTTAGAAAATGTGTTTTATTTCATAAATGGAATCTACAAAGTATGCACATTCTACGTCATAACGACTTTCTATAGTTTGCGCATGCGTCCGGAAATAGGAAAAGCTTACTTCCACCGTTTTTTAAAATCACAGCTTATAGAAGGTTTACACGATTTCGTAAAAAACAAGTGTTTTTAGAAAATGTGTTTTATTTCATAAATGGAATCTACAAAGTATGCACATTCTACGTCATAACGACTTTCTATAGTTTGCGCATGCGTTTTGAAATAAGAAAAGGTTACTTCCCCCGTTTTTTAAAATCACAGCTTCTAGAAGGTTTACATGATTTCTTAAAAAACACGAGTTTTTAGAAAATGTGATTTACTTCAAAAATGGAATCAACAAAGTATGCACATTCTACGTCATAACGACTTTCTATAGTTTGCGAATGCATCCAGAAATAAGCAAAACTTACTTCCACCGTTTTTTAAAATCACAGCTTCTAGAAGGTTTACATGATTTCTTAAAAAACACGACTTTTTAGAAAATTTGTTTTATTTCATCAATGGAATCAACAAAGTATGCACATTCTACGTCATAACGACTTTCTATAGTTTGCGCATGCGTCCGGAAATAACAAAAGCGTACTTCCACCGTTTTTTAAAATCAGAGCTTCTAGAAGTTTTACATGATTTCTTAAAAAACACGAGTTTTTAGAAAATGTGTTTTATTTCATAAATGGAATCAACAAAGTATGCACATTCTACGTCATAACGACTTTCTATAGTTTGCGAATGCGTCCGGAAATAAGAAAAGCTTACTTCCACCGTTTTTTAAAATCACAGCTTCTAGAAGGTTTACATGATTTCGTAAAAAACACGAGTTTTTAGAAAATGTGTTTTATTTCATAAATGGAATCTACAAAGTATGCACATTCTACGTCATAACGACTTTCTATAGTTTGCGCATGCGTCCGGAAATAAGAAAAGCTTACTTCCACTGTTTTTTAAAATCACAGCTTCTAGAAGGTTTACACGATTTCGTAAAAAACACGTGTTTTTAGAAAATGTGTTTTATTTCATAAATCGAATCTACAAAGTATGCACATTCCACGTCATAACGACTTTCTATAGTTTGCGCCTGCGTCCGGAAATAAGAAAAGCTTACTTCCCCCGTTTTTTAAAATCACAGCTTCTAGAAGGTTTACATGATTTCTTAAAAAACACGAGTGTTTAGAAAATGTGTTTTATTTCATAAATGGAATCAACAAAGTATGCACATTCTACGTCACAAAGACTTTCTATAGTTTGCGAATGCGTTTGGAAATAAGAAAAGCTTACTTCCACCGTTTTTTAAAATCACAATTTCTAGAATGTTTACATGATTTCTTAAAAGACACGAGTTTTTAGAAAATGTGTTTTATTTCATAAATCAAATCTACAAAGTATGCACATTCTACGTCATAACGACTTTCTATAGTTTGCGCATGCGTCCGGAAATAAGAAAAGCTTACTTCCCCCGTTTTTTAAAATCACAGCTTCTAGAAGGTTTACATGATTTCTTAAAAAACACGAGTTTTTAGAAAATGTGTTTTATTTCATAAATGGAATCAACAAAGTATGCACATTCTACGTCACAAAGACTTTCTATAGTTTGGTAATGCGTTTGGAAATAAGAAAAGCTTACTTCCACCGTTTTTTAAAATCACAGCTTCTAGAATGTTTACATGATTTCTTAAAAAACACGAGTTTTTAGAAAATGTGTTTTATTTCATAAATGGAATCAACAAAGTATGCACATTCTACGTCATAACGACTTTCTATAGTTTGCGCATGCGTCCGGAAATAAGAAAAGCTTACTTCCCCCGTTTTTTTAAATCACAACTTCTAGAAGGTTTACATGATTTCTTAAAAAACACGAGTTTTTAGAAAATGTGTTTTATTTCATAAATGGAATCAACAAAGTATGCACATTCTATGTCATAACGACTTTCTATAGTTTGCGCATGCGTTTGGAAATAAGAAAATCTTACTTCCCCCGTTTTTTAAAATCACAGCTTCTAGAAGGTTTATACGATTTCTTAAAAAACACGAGTTTTTAGAAAATGTGTTTTATTTCATAAATAGAATCTACAAAGTATGCACATTCTACGTCATAACGACTTTCTATAGTTTCCGCATGCGTCCGGAAATAAGAAAAGCTTACTTCCACTGTTTTTTAAAATCACAGCTTCTAGAAGGTTTACACGATTTCGTAAAAAACACGTGTTTTTAGAAAATGTGTTTTATTTCATAAATGGAATCTACAAAGTATGCACATTCTACGTCATAACGACTTTCTATAGTTTGCGCATGCGTCCGGAAATAAGAAAAGCTTACTTCCACCATTTTTTAAAATCACAGCTTCTAGAAGGTTTACATGATTTCGTAAAAAACACGAGTTTTTAGAAAATGTGTTTTATTTCATAAATGGAATCAACAAAGTATGCACATTCTACGTCATAACGACTTTCTATAGTTTGCGAATGCGTCCGGAAATAAGAAAAGCTTACTTCCACCGTTTTTTAAAATCACAGCTTCTAGGCGGTTTACATGATTTATTAAAAAACACGAGTTTTTAGAAAATGTGTTTTATTTCATAAATGGAATCAGCAAAGTATGCACATTCTACGTCATAACGACTTTCTATAGTTTGCGCATGCGTCCGGAAATAAGAAAAGCTTACTTCCCCCGTTTTTTAAAATCACAGCTTCTAGAAGGTTTACATGATTTCTTAAAAAACACGAGTTTTTAGATAATCTGTTTTATTTCATAAATGGAATCAACAAAGTATGCACATTCTATGTCATAACGACTTTCTATAGTTTTCGAATGCGTTTGGAAATTAGAAAAGCTTACTTCCCCCGTTTTTTAAAATCACAGCTTCTAGAAGGTTTACATGATTTCTTAAAAAACACGAGTTTTTAGAAAATGTGTTTTATTTCATAAATGGAATCAACAAAGTATGCACATTCTATGTCATAACGACTTTCTATAGTTTTCGAATGCCTTTGGAAATAAGAAAAGCTTACTTCCCCCGTTTTTTAAAATCACAGCTTCTAGAAGGTTTACATGATTTCTTAAAAAACACGAGTTTTTAGAAAATGTGTTTTATTTCATAAATGGAATAAACAAAGTATGCACATTCTACGTCATAACGACTTTCTATAGTTTGCGCATGCGTCCGGAAATAAGAAAAGCTTACTTCCACCATTTTTTAAAATCACAGCTTCTAGGCGGTTTACATGATTTATTAAAAAACACGAGTTTTTAGAAAATGTGTTTTATTTCATAAATGGAATCAACAAAGTATGCACATTCTACGTCACAAAGACTTTCTATAGTTTGCGAATGCGTTTGGAAATAAGAAAAGCTTACTTTCACCATTTTTTAAAATCACAGCTTCTAGAATGTTTACATGATTTCTTAAAAAACATGAGTTTTTAGAAAATGTGTTTTATTTCATAAATGGAATCAACAAAGTATGCACATTCTACGTCATAACGACTTTCTATAGTTTGCGCATGCGTCCGGAAATAAGAAAAGATTACTTCCCCCGTTTTTTAAAATCACAGCTTCTAGAAGGTCTACATGATTTCTTAAAAAACATGAGTTTTTAGATAATGTGTTTTATTTCATAAATGAAATCAACAAAGTATGCACATTCTATGTCATAACGACTTTCTATAGTTTTCGAATGCGTTTGGAAATAAGAAAAGCTTACTTCCCTCGTTTTTTAAAATCACAGCTTCTAGAAGGTTTACATGATTTCTTAAAAAACACGAGTTTTTAGAAAATGTGTTTTATTTCATAAATGGAATCAACAAAGTATTCACATTCTACGTCATAACGACTTTCTATAGTTTGCGCATGCGTCTGGAAATAAGAAAAGCTTACTTCCACCATTTTTTAAAATCATAGCTTCTAGAAGGTTTACATGATTTCGTAAAAAACACGAGTTTTTAGAAAATGTGTTTTATTTCATAAATGGAATCAACAAAGTATGGACATTCTACGTCATAACGACTTTCTATAGTTTTCACATTTGTCCGGAAATAAGAAAACCTTACTTCCACCGTTTTTTAAAATCACAGCTTATAGAAGGTTTACACGATTTCGTAAAAAACACGTGTTTTTAGAAAATGTGTTTTATTTCATAAATGGAATCTACAAAGTATGCACATTCTACGTCATAACGACTTTCTATAGTTTGAACATGCGTCCGGAAATAAGAAAAGTTTACTTCCCCCGTTTTTTAAAATCACAGCTTCTAGAAGGTTTACATGATTTCTTAAAAAACACGAGTTTTTAGATAATGTGTTTTATTTCATAAATGGAATCAACAAAGTATGCACATTCTATGTCATAACGACTTTCTATAGTTTTCGAATGCGTTTGGAAATAAGAAAAGCTTACTTCCCACCGTTTTTTTAAAATCACAGCTTCTAGAAGGTTTACATGATTTCTTAAAAAACACGAGTTTTTAGAAAATGTGTTTTATTTCATAAATGGAATCAACAAAGTATGCACATTCTATGTCATAACGACTTTCTATAGTTTTCGAATGTGTTTGGAAATAAGAAAAGCTTACTTTCCCCGTTTTTTAAAATCACAGCTTCTAGAAGGTTTACATGATTTCTTAAAAAACACGAGTTTTTAGAAAATGTGTTTTATTTCATAAATGGAATCAACAAAGTATGCACATTCTACGTCATAACGACTTTCTATAGTTTGCGCATGCGTCCGGAAATAAGAAAAGCTTACTTCCACCATTTTTTAAAATCACAGCTTCTAGAAGGTTTACATGATTTCGTAAAAAACACGAGTTTTTAGAAAATGTGTTTTATTTCATAAATGGAATCAACAAAGTATGGACATTCTACGTCATAACGACTTTATATAGTTTTCGCATTTGTCCGGAAAAAAGAAAACCTTACTTCCACCGTTTTTTAAAATCACAGCTTATAGAAGGTTTACACGATTTCGTAAAAAACACGTGTTTTTAGAAAATGTGTTTTATTTCATAAATGGAATCTACAAAGTATGCACATTCTACGTCATAACGACTTTCTATAGTTTCCGCATGCGTGTGGAAATAAGAAAAGATTACTTCCCCCGTTTTTTAAAATCATAGCTTCTAGAAGGTTTACATGATTTCTTAAAAAATACGAGTTTTTAGAAAATGTGTTTTATTTCATAAATGGAATCAGCAAAGTATGCACATTCTACGTCATAACGACTTTCTATAGTTTGCGAATGCGTCCGGAAATAAGAAAAGCTTACTTCCACCGTTTTTTAAAATCACAGCTTCTAGGCGGTTTACATGATTTATTAAAAAACAAGAGTTTTTAGAAAATGTGTTTTATTTCATAAATGGAATCAACAAAGTATGCACATTCTACGTCATAACGACTTTCTATAGTTTGCGCATGCGTCCAGAAATAAGAAAAGGTTACTTCCTCCATTTTTTAAAATCACAGCTTCTAGAAGGTTTACATGATTTCGTAAAAAACACGAGTTTTTAGAAAATGTGTTTTATTTCATCAATGGAATCTACAAAGTATGGACATTCTATGTCATAAAGACTTTCTATAGTTTGCGCATGAGTCCGGAAATAAGAAAAGCTTACTTCCCCCGTTTTTTAAAATCACAGCTTCTAGAAGGTTTACATGATTTCTTAAAAAACACGAGTTTTTAGAAAATGTGTTTTATTTCATAAATGGAATCAACAAAGTATGCACATTCTACGTCATAACGACTTTCTATAGTTTGCGAATGCGTCCGGAAATAAGAAAAGCTTACTTCCACCGTTTTTTAAAATCACAGCTTCTAGAAGGTTTACATGATTTCGTAAAAAACACGAGTTTTTAGAAAATGTGTTTTATTTCATAAATGGAATCAACAAAGTATTCACATTCTACGTCATAACGACTTTCTATAGTTTGCGAATGCGTCCGGAAATAAGAAAAGCTTACTTCCACCGTTTTTTAAAATCACAGCTTCTAGAAGGTTTACATGATTTCTTAAAAAACACGAGTGTTTAGAAAATGTGTTTTATTTCATAAATGGAATCAACAAAGTATGCACATTCTACGTCACAAAGACTTTCTATAGTTTGCGAATGCGTTTGGAAATAAGAAAAGCTTACTTCCACCGTTTTTTAAAATCACAATTTCTAGAATGTTTACATGATTTCTTAAAAAAACACGAATTTTTAGAAAATGTATTTTATTTCATAAATCGAATCTACAAAGTATGCACATTCTACGTCATAACGACTTTCTATAGTTTGCGCATGCGTCCGGAAATAAGAAAAGCTTACTTCCCCCGTTTTTTAAAATCACAGCTTCTAGAAGGTTTACATAATTTCTTAAAAAACACGAGTTTTTAGATAATGTGTTTTATTTCATAAATGGAATCAACAAACTATGCACATTCTATGTCATAACGACTTTCTATAGTTTTCGAATGCGTTTGGAAATAAGAAAACCTTACTTCCCCCGTTTTTTAAAATCACAGCTTCTAGAAGGTTTACATGATTTCGTAAAAAACACGAGTTTTTAGAAAATGTGTTTTATTTCATAAATGGAATCAACAAAGTATGGACATTCTACGTCATAACGACTTTCTATAGTTTTCGCATTTGTCCGGAAATAAGAAAACCTTACTTCCACCGTTTTTTAAAATCACAGCTTATAGAAGGTTTACACGATTTCGTAAAAAACACGTGTTTTTAGAAAATGTGTTTTATTTCATAAATGGAATCTAAAAAGTATGCACATTCTACGTCATAACGACTTTCTATAGTTTAAGCATGCGTTTGGAAATAAGAAAAGGTTACTTCCCCCGTTTTTTAAAATCACAGCTTCTAGAAGGTTTACATGATTTCTTAAAAAACACGAGTTTTTAGAAAATGTGATTTACTTCAAAAATGGAATCAACAAAGTATGCACATTCTACGTCATAACGACTTTCTATAGTTTGCGCATGCGTCCGGAAATAAGAAAAGCTTACTTCCCCCGTTTTTTAAAATCACAGCTTCTAGAAGGTTTACATGATTTCTTAAAAAACACGAGTTTTTAGAAAATGTGTTTTATTTCATAAATGGAATCAACAAAGTATGCACATTCTACATCATAACGACTTTCTATAGTTTGCGCATGCGTCCGGAAATAAGAAAAGCTTACTTCCACCGTTTTTTAAAATCATAGCTTCTAGAAGGTTTACATGATTTCGTAAAAAACACGAGTTTTTAGAAAATGTGTTTTATTTCATAAATGGAATCTATAAAGTATGCACATTCTATGTCATAACGACTTTCTATAGTTTGTGCATGCGTCCGGAAATAAGAAAAGCTTACTTCCACCGTTTTTTAAAATCACAGCTTCTAGAAGGTTTACATGATTTCTTAAAAAACACAAGTTTTTAGAAAATGTGTTTTATTCATAAATGGAATCAACAAAGTATGCACATTCTACGTCATAACGACTTTCTATAGTTTGCGCATGCGTCCGGAAATAAGAAAAGCTTACTTCCACCGTTTTTTAAAATCATAGTTTCTAGAAGGTTTACATGATTTCGTAAAAAACACGAGTTTTTAGAAAATGTGTTTTATTTCATAAATGGAATCAACAAAGTATGCACATTCTACGTCATAACGACTTTCTATAGTTTGTGCATGCGTTTGGAAATAAGAAAAGCTTACTTCCCCCATTTTTTAAAATCATAGCTTCTAGAAGGTTTACATGATTTCTTAAAAAATACGAGTTTTTAGAAAATGTGTTTTATTTCATAAATGGAATCAGCAAAGTATGCACATTCTACGTCATAACAACTTTCTATAGTTTGCCAATGCGTCCGGAAATAAGAAAAGCTTACTTCCACTGTTTTTTAAAATCACAGCTTCTAGGCGGTTTACATGATTTATTAAAAAACACGAGTTTTTAGAAAATGTGTTTTATTTCATAAATGGAATCAGCAAAGTATGCACATTCTACGTCATAACGACTTTCTATAGTTTGCGCATGCGTCCAGAAATAAGAAAAGCTTACTTCCCCCGTTTTTTAAAATCACAGCTTCTAGAAGGTTTACATGATTTCTTAAAAAACACGAGTTTTTAGATAATGTGTTTTATTTCATAAATGGAATCAACAAAGTATGCACATTCTATGTCATAACGACTTTCTATAGTTTTCGAATGCGTTTGGAAATAAGAAAAGCTTACTTCCCCCGTTTTTTAAAATCACAGCTTCTAGAAGGTTTACATGATTTCTTAAAAAACACGAGTTTTTAGAAAATGTGTTTTATTTCATAAATGGAATCAACAAAGTATGCACATTCTATGTCATAACGACATTCTATAGTTTTCGAATGCGTTTGGAAATAAGAAAAGCTTACTTCCCCCGTTTTTTAAAATCACAGCTTCTAGAAGGTTTACATGATTTCTTAAAAAACACGAGTTTTTAGAAAATGTGTTTTATTTCATAAATGGAATCAACAAAGTTTGCACATTCTACGTCATAACGACTTTCTATAGTTTGCGCATGCGTCCGGAAATAAGAAAAGCTTACTTCCACTGTTTTTTAAAATCACAGCTTCTAGAAGGTTTACACGATTTCGTAAAAAACACGTGTTTTTAGAAAATGTGTTTTATTTCATAAATGGAATCTACAAAGTATGCACATTCTACGTCATAACGACTTTCTATAGTTTGCGCATGCGTCCGGAAATAAGAAAAGCTTACTTCCACCATTTTTTAAAATCACAGCTTCTAGAAGGTTTACATGATTTCTTAAAAAACATGAGTTTCTAGAAAATGTGTTTTATTTCATAAATGGAATCAACAAAGTATGCACATTCTACGTCATAACGACTTTCTATAGTTTGCGCATGCGTCCAGAAATAAGAAAAGCTTACTTCCACCGTTTTTTAAAATCACAGCTTCTAGAAGGTTTACATGATTTCTTAAAAAACACGAGTTTTTAGAAAATGTGTTTTATTTCATAAATGGAATCAACAAAGTATGCACATTCTACGTCATAACGACTTTCTATAGTTTGCGCATGCGTCCGAAAATAAGAAAAGCTTACTTCCACCATTTTTTAAAATCACAGCTTCTAGAAGGTTTACATGATTTCGTAAAAAACACGAGTTTTTAGAAAATGTGTTTTATTTCATAAATGGAATCTACAAAGTATGCACATTCTACGTCATAACGACTTTCTATAGTTTTCGCATGCGTCCGGAAATAAGAAAAGCTTACTTCCACTGTTTTTTAAAATCACAGCTTCTAGAAGGTTTACACGATTTCGTAAAAAACACGTGTTTTTAGAAAATGTGTTTTATTTCATAAATCGAATCTACAAAGTATGCACATTCTACGTCATAACGACTTTCTATAGTTTGCGCCTGCGTCCGGAAATAAGAAAAGCTTTCTTCCCCCGTTTTTTAAAATCACAGCTTCTAGAAGGTTTACATGATTTCTTAAAAAACACGAGTGTTTAGAAAATGTGTTTTATTTCATAAATGGAATCAACAAAGTATGCACATTCTACGTCACAAAGACTTTCTATAGTTTGCAAATGCGTTTGGAAATAAGAAAAGCTTACTTCCACCGTTTTTTAAAATCACAATTTCTAGAATGTTTACATGATTTCTTAAAAAACATGAGTTTTTAGAAAATGTGTTTTATTTCATCAATGGAATCAACAAAGTATTCACATTCTACGTCATAACGACTTTCTATAGTTTGCGCATGCGTCCGGAAATAAGAAAATCTTACTTCCACCGTTTTTTAAAATCACAGCTTCTAGAAGGTTTACATGATTTCTTAAAAAACACGAGTTTTTAGAAAATGTGTTTTGTTTCATAAATGGAATCAACAAAGTAAGCACATTCTACGTCATAACGACTTTCTATAGTTTGCGTATGCGTTTGGAAATAAGAAAAGCTTACATCCCCCGTTTTTTAAAATCACAGCTTCTAGAAGGTTTACATGATTTCTTAAAAAACACGAGTTTTTAGAAAATGTGTTTTATTTCATAAATAGAATCAACAAAGTATGCACATTCTATGTCATAAGGACTTTCTATAGTTTGCGCATGCATCCGGAAATAAGAAAAGCTTACTTCCCCCATTTTTTAAAAACACAGCTTCTAGAAGGTTTACATGATTTCGTAAAAAACACGAGTTTTTAGAAAATGTGTTTTATTTCATAAATGGAATCAACAAAGTATGCACATTCTACGTCATAACGACTTTCTATAGTTTGTGCATGCGTTTGGAAATAAGAAAAGCTTACATCCTCCGTTTTTTAAAATCACAGCTTCTAGAAGGTTTACATGATTTCTTATAAAACACGAGTTTTTAGAAAATGTGTTTTATTTCATAAATGGAATCAACAAAGTATGCACATTCTACATCATAACGAATTTCTATAGTTTGCGCATGCGTCCGGAAATAAGAAAAGCTTACTTCCCCCATTTTTTAAAATCACAGCTTCTAGAAGGTTTACATGATTTCTTAAAAAACACGAGTTTTTAGAAAATGTGTTTTCTTTCATAAATGGAATCAACAAAGTATGCACATTCTACGTCATAACGACTTTCTATTGTTTGCGCATGCGTTTGGAAATAAGAAAAGCTTACTTCCCCCGTTTTTTAAAATCACAGCTTCTAGAAGGTTTACATGATTTCTTAAAAAACACGAGTTTTTAGAAAATGTGTTTTATTTCATAAATGGAATCAACAAAGTATGCACATTCTACGTCATAACGACTTTCTATAGTTTGCGCATGCATTTGGAAATAAGAAAATCTTACATCCCTCGTTTTTTAAAATCACAGCTTCTAGAACGTTTACATGATTCCGTAAAAAACACGAGTTTTTAGAAAATGTCCTTTATTTCATAAATGGAATCTACAAAGTATGCACATTCTACGTCATAACGACTTTCTCAGGTTTGCGCATGCGTCCGGAAATAAGAAAAGCTTACTTCCCCCCGTTTTTTAAAATCACAGCTTTTAGAAGGTTTACATGATTTCTTAAAAAACACGAGTTTTTAGAAAATGTGTTTTATTTCATCAATGGAATCAACAAAGTATGCACATTCTACGTCATAACGACTTTCTATAGTTTGCGCATGCGTCCGGAAATAAGAAAATCTTACTTCCACCGTTTTTTAAAATCACAGCTTCTAGAAGGTTTACATGATTTCTTAAAAAACACGAGTTTTTAGAAAATGTGTTTTATTTCATAAATGGAATCAACAAAGTAAGCACATTCTACGTCATAACGACTTTCTATAGTTTGCGCATGCATTTGGAAATAAGAAAAGCTTACATCCCCCGTTTTTTAAAATCACAGCTTCTAGAAGGTTTACATGATTTCTTAAAAAACACGAGTTTTTAGAAAATGTGTTTTATTTCATAAATAGAATCATCAAAGTATGCACATTCTACGTCATAAGGACTTTCTATAGTTTGCGCATGCGTCCGGAAATAAGAAAAGCTTACTTCCCCCGTTTTTTAAAAACACAGCTTCTAGAAGGTTTACATGATTTCGTAAAAAACACGAGTTTTTAGAAAATGTGTTTTATTTCATAAATGGAATCAACAAAGTATGCACATTCTACGTCATAACGACTTTCTATAGTTTGCGCATGCGTCCGGAAATAAGAAAACCTTATTCCACCGTTTTTTAAAATCACAGCTTCTAGAAGGTTTACATGATTTCTTAAAAAACACAAGTTTTTAGAAAATGTGTTTTATTTCATAAATGGAATCAACAAAGTAAGCACATTCTATGTCATAACGAATTCTATAGTTTGCACATGCGTTTGGAAATAAGAAAAGCTTACATCCCCCGTTTTTTAAAATCACAGCTTCTAGAAGGTTTACATGATTTCTTAAAAAACACGAGTTTTTAGAAAATGTGTTTTCTTTGATAAATGGAATCAACAAAGTATGCACATTCTACGTCATAACGACTTTTTATTGTTTGCGCATGCGTTTGGAAATAAGAAAAGGTTACTTCACCCGTTTTTTAAAATCACAGCTTCATAAGGTTTACATGAGTTCTTAAAAAACATGAGTTTTTAGAAAATGTGTTTTATTTAATAAATGGAATCTACAAAGTATGCACATTCTACATCATAACGACTTTCTATAGTTTGCGCATTCGTCCGAAAATAAGAAAAGATTACTTCCACCATTTTTTAAAATCACAGCTTCTAGAAGGTTTACATAATTTCGTAAAAAACAAGAGTTTTTAGAAAATTTGTTTATTTCATAAATTGAATCTACAAAGTATGCACATTCTACGTCACAACGACTTTCTATAGTTTGCGCATGCGTCCGGAAATAAGAAAAGCTTACTTCCACCGTTTTTTAAAATCACAGCTTCTAGAAGGTTTACGTGATTTCTTAAAAAACATGAGTTTTTAGAAAATGTGTTTTATTTCATAAATGGAATCTAGAAAGTATGCACATTCTATGTCATAACGACTTTCTATAGTTTGCGCATGCATCCGGAAATAAGAAAAGCTTACTTCCCCCGTTTTTTAAAATCACAGCTTCTAGAAGGTTTAAATGAGTTCTTAAAAAACACGAGTTTTTAGAAAATGTGTTTTATTTCATAAATGGAATCAACAAAGTATGCACATTCTACGTCATAACGACTTTCTATAGTTTGTGCATGCGTTTGGAAATAAGAAAAGCTTACATCCCCCCGTTTTTTAAAATCACAGCTTCTAGAAGGTTTACATGATTTCTTAAAAAACACGAGTTTTTAGAAAATGTGTTTTATTTCATAAATGGAATCAACAAAGTATGCACATTCTACATCATAACGACTTTCTATAGTTTGCGCATGCGTCCGGAAATAAGAAAAGCTTACTTCCACCGTTTTTTAAAATCATAGCTTCTAGAAGGTTTACATGATTTCGTAAAAAACACGAGTTTTTAGAAAATGTGTTTTATTTCATAAATGGAATCTATAAAGTATGCACATTCTATGTCATAACGACTTTCTATAGTTTGTGCATGCGTCCGGAAATAAGAAAAGCTTACTTCCACCGTTTTTTAAAATCACAGCTTCTAGAAGGTTTACATGATTTCTTAAAAAACACAAGTTTTTAGAAAATGTGTTTTATTCATAAATGGAATCAACAAAGTATGCACATTCTACGTCATAACGACTTTCTATAGTTTGCGCATGCGTCCGGAAATAAGAAAAGCTTACTTCCACCGTTTTTTAAAATCATAGTTTCTAGAAGGTTTACATGATTTCGTAAAAAACACGAGTTTTTAGAAAATGTGTTTTATTTCATAAATGGAATCAACAAAGTATGCACATTCTACGTCATAACGACTTTCTATAGTTTGTGCATGCGTTTGGAAATAAGAAAAGCTTACTTCCCCCATTTTTTAAAATCATAGCTTCTAGAAGGTTTACATGATTTCTTAAAAAATACGAGTTTTTAGAAAATGTGTTTTATTTCATAAATGGAATCAGCAAAGTATGCACATTCTACGTCATAACAACTTTCTATAGTTTGCCAATGCGTCCGGAAATAAGAAAAGCTTACTTCCACTGTTTTTTAAAATCACAGCTTCTAGGCGGTTTACATGATTTATTAAAAAACACGAGTTTTTAGAAAATGTGTTTTATTTCATAAATGGAATCAGCAAAGTATGCACATTCTACGTCATAACGACTTTCTATAGTTTGCGCATGCGTCCAGAAATAAGAAAAGCTTACTTCCCCCGTTTTTTAAAATCACAGCTTCTAGAAGGTTTACATGATTTCTTAAAAAACACGAGTTTTTAGATAATGTGTTTTATTTCATAAATGGAATCAACAAAGTATGCACATTCTATGTCATAACGACTTTCTATAGTTTTCGAATGCGTTTGGAAATAAGAAAAGCTTACTTCCCCCCGTTTTTTAAAATCACAGCTTCTAGAAGGTTTACATGATTTCTTAAAAAACACGAGTTTTTAGAAAATGTGTTTTATTTCATAAATGGAATCAACAAAGTATGCACATTCTATGTCATAACGACATTCTATAGTTTTCGAATGCGTTTGGAAATAAGAAAAGCTTACTTCCCCCCGTTTTTTAAAATCACAGCTTCTAGAAGGTTTACATGATTTCTTAAAAAACACGAGTTTTTAGAAAATGTGTTTTATTTCATAAATGGAATCAACAAAGTTTGCACATTCTACGTCATAACGACTTTCTATAGTTTGCGCATGCGTCCGGAAATAAGAAAAGCTTACTTCCACTGTTTTTTAAAATCACAGCTTCTAGAAGGTTTACACGATTTCGTAAAAAACACGTGTTTTTAGAAAATGTGTTTTATTTCATAAATGGAATCTACAAAGTATGCACATTCTACGTCATAACGACTTTCTATAGTTTGCGCATGCGTCCGGAAATAAGAAAAGCTTACTTCCACCATTTTTTAAAATCACAGCTTCTAGAAGGTTTACATGATTTCGTAAAAAACACGAGTTTTTAGAAATGTGTTTTATTTCATAAATGGAATCAACAAAGTATGCACATTCTACGTCATAACGACTTTCTATAGTTTTCGAATGCGTTTGGAAATAAGAAAAGCTTACTTCCCCCCGTTTTTTAAAATCACAGCTTCTAGAAGGTTTACATGATTTCTTAAAAAACATGAGTTTCTAGAAAATGTGTTTTATTTCATAAATGGAATCAACAAAGTATGCACATTCTACGTCATAACGACTTTCTATAGTTTGCGCATGCGTCCAGAAATAAGAAAAGCTTACTTCCACCGTTTTTTTAAAATCACAGCTTCTAGAAGGTTTACATGATTTCTTAAAAAACACGAGTTTTTAGAAAATGTGTTTTATTTCATAAATGGAATCAACAAAGTATGCACATTCTACGTCATAACGACTTTCTATAGTTTGCGCATGCGTCCGAAAATAAGAAAAGCTTACTTCCACCATTTTTTAAAATCACAGCTTCTAGAAGGTTTACATGATTTCGTAAAAAACACGAGTTTTTAGAAAATGTGTTTTATTTCATAAATGGAATCTACAAAGTATGCACATTCTACGTCATAACGACTTTCTATAGTTTTCGCATGCGTCCGGAAATAAGAAAAGCTTACTTCCACTGTTTTTTAAAATCACAGCTTCTAGAAGGTTTACACGATTTCGTAAAAAACACGTGTTTTTAGAAAATGTGTTTTATTTCATAAATCGAATCTACAAAGTATGCACATTCTACGTCATAACGACTTTCTATAGTTTGCGCCTGCGTCCGGAAATAAGAAAAGCTTTCTTCCCCCGTTTTTTAAAATCACAGCTTCTAGAAGGTTTACATGATTTCTTAAAAAACACGAGTGTTTAGAAAATGTGTTTTATTTCATAAATGGAATCAACAAAGTATGCACATTCTACGTCACAAAGACTTTCTATAGTTTGCAAATGCGTTTGGAAATAAGAAAAGCTTACTTCCACCGTTTTTTAAAATCACAATTTCTAGAATGTTTACATGATTTCTTAAAAAACATGAGTTTTTAGAAAATGTGTTTTATTTCATCAATGGAATCAACAAAGTATTCACATTCTACGTCATAACGACTTTCTATAGTTTGCGCATGCGTCCGGAAATAAGAAAATCTTACTTCCACCGTTTTTTAAAATCACAGCTTCTAGAAGGTTTACATGATTTCTTAAAAAACACGAGTTTTTAGAAAATGTGTTTTGTTTCATAAATGGAATCAACAAAGTAAGCACATTCTACGTCATAACGACTTTCTATAGTTTGCGTATGCGTTTGGAAATAAGAAAAGCTTACATCCCCCGTTTTTTAAAATCACAGCTTCTAGAAGGTTTACATGATTTCTTAAAAAACACGAGTTTTTAGAAAATGTGTTTTATTTCATAAATAGAATCAACAAAGTATGCACATTCTATGTCATAAGGACTTTCTATAGTTTGCGCATGCATCCGGAAATAAGAAAAGCTTACTTCCCCCCATTTTTTAAAAACACAGCTTCTAGAAGGTTTACATGATTTCGTAAAAAACACGAGTTTTTAGAAAATGTGTTTTATTTCATAAATGGAATCAACAAAGTATGCACATTCTACGTCATAACGACTTTCTATAGTTTGTGCATGCGTTTGGAAATAAGAAAAGCTTACATCCTCCGTTTTTTAAAATCACAGCTTCTAGAAGGTTTACATGATTTCTTATAAAACACGAGTTTTTAGAAAATGTGTTTTATTTCATAAATGGAATCAACAAAGTATGCACATTCTACATCATAACGAATTTCTATAGTTTGCGCATGCGTCCGGAAATAAGAAAAGCTTACTTCCCCCATTTTTTAAAATCACAGCTTCTAGAAGGTTTACATGATTTCTTAAAAAACACGAGTTTTTAGAAAATGTGTTTTCTTTCATAAATGGAATCAACAAAGTATGCACATTCTACGTCATAACGACTTTCTATTGTTTGCGCATGCGTTTGGAAATAAGAAAAGCTTACTTCCCCCGTTTTTTAAAATCACAGCTTCTAGAAGGTTTACATGATTTCTTAAAAAACACGAGTTTTTAGAAAATGTGTTTTATTTCATAAATGGAATCAACAAAGTATGCACATTCTACGTCATAACGACTTTCTATAGTTTGCGCATGCATTTGGAAATAAGAAAATCTTACATCCCTCGTTTTTTAAAATCACAGCTTCTAGAACGTTTACATGATTCCGTAAAAAACACGAGTTTTTAGAAAATGTCCTTTATTTCATAAATGGAATCTACAAAGTATGCACATTCTACGTCATAACGACTTTCTCAGGTTTGCGCATGCGTCCGGAAATAAGAAAAGCTTACTTCCCCCCGTTTTTTAAAATCACAGCTTTTAGAAGGTTTACATGATTTCTTAAAAAACACGAGTTTTTAGAAAATGTGTTTTATTTCATCAATGGAATCAACAAAGTATGCACATTCTACGTCATAACGACTTTCTATAGTTTGCGCATGCGTCCGGAAATAAGAAAATCTTACTTCCACCGTTTTTTAAAATCACAGCTTCTAGAAGGTTTACATGATTTCTTAAAAAACACGAGTTTTTAGAAAATGTGTTTTTATTTCATAAATGGAATCAACAAAGTAAGCACATTCTACGTCATAACGACTTTCTATAGTTTGCGCATGCATTTGGAAATAAGAAAAGCTTACATCCCCCGTTTTTTAAAATCACAGCTTCTAGAAGGTTTACATGATTTCTTAAAAAACACGAGTTTTTAGAAAATGTGTTTTATTTCATAAATAGAATCATCAAAGTATGCACATTCTACGTCATAAGGACTTTCTATAGTTTGCGCATGCGTCCGGAAATAAGAAAAGCTTACTTCCCCCGTTTTTTAAAAACACAGCTTCTAGAAGGTTTACATGATTTCGTAAAAAACACGAGTTTTTAGAAAATGTGTTTTATTTCATAAATGGAATCAACAAAGTATGCACATTCTACGTCATAACGACTTTCTATAGTTTGCGCATGCGTCCGGAAATAAGAAAACCTTATTCCACCGTTTTTTAAAATCACAGCTTCTAGAAGGTTTACATGATTTCTTAAAAAACACAAGTTTTTAGAAAATGTGTTTTATTTCATAAATGGAATCAACAAAGTAAGCACATTCTATGTCATAACGAATTCTATAGTTTGCACATGCGTTTGGAAATAAGAAAAGCTTACATCCCCCGTTTTTTAAAATCACAGCTTCTAGAAGGTTTACATGATTTCTTAAAAAACACGAGTTTTTAGAAAATGTGTTTTCTTTGATAAATGGAATCAACAAAGTATGCACATTCTACGTCATAACGACTTTTTATTGTTTGCGCATGCGTTTGGAAATAAGAAAAGGTTACTTCACCCGTTTTTTAAAATCACAGCTTCATAAGGTTTACATGAGTTCTTAAAAAACATGAGTTTTTAGAAAATGTGTTTTATTTAATAAATGGAATCTACAAAGTATGCACATTCTACATCATAACGACTTTCTATAGTTTGCGCATTCGTCCGAAAATAAGAAAAGATTACTTCCACCATTTTTTAAAATCACAGCTTCTAGAAGGTTTACATAATTTCGTAAAAAACAAGAGTTTTTAGAAAATTTGTTTATTTCATAAATTGAATCTACAAAGTATGCACATTCTACGTCACAACGACTTTCTATAGTTTGCGCATGCGTCCGGAAATAAGAAAAGCTTACTTCCACCGTTTTTTAAAATCACAGCTTCTAGAAGGTTTACGTGATTTCTTAAAAAACATGAGTTTTTAGAAAATGTGTTTTATTTCATAAATGGAATCTAGAAAGTATGCACATTCTATGTCATAACGACTTTCTATAGTTTGCGCATGCATCCGGAAATAAGAAAAGCTTACTTCCCCCGTTTTTTAAAATCACAGCTTCTAGAAGGTTTAAATGAGTTCTTAAAAAACACGAGTTTTTAGAAAATGTGTTTTATTTCATAAATGGAATCAACAAAGTATGCACATTCTACGTCATAACGACTTTCTATAGTTTGTGCATGCGTTTGGAAATAAGAAAAGCTTACATCCCCCGTTTTTTAAAATCACAGCTTCTAGAAGGTTTACATGATTTCTTAAAAAACACGAGTTTTTAGAAAATGTGTTTTATTTCATAAATGGAATCTACAAAGTATGCACATTCTACGTCATAACGACTTTCTATAGTTTGCGCATGCGTTTGGAAATAAGAAAAGCTTACATCCCCCGTTTTTTAAAATCACAGCTTCTAGAAGGTTTACATGATTTCGTAAAAAACACGAGTTTTTACAAAATGTGTTTTATTTCATAAATGGAATCTACAAACTATGCACATTCTACGTCATAACGACTTTCTATAGTTTGCGCATGCATCCGGAAATAAGAAAAGCTTACTTCCCCCGTTTTTTAAAATCACAGCTTCTAGAAGGTTTACATGATTTCGTAAAAAACACGAGTTTTTAGAAAATGTGTTTTATTTCATAAATGGAATCTACAAAGTATGCACATTCTACGTCATAACGACTTTCTATAGTTTGCGCATGCGTTTGGAAATAAGAAAAGCTTACATCCCCCGTTTTTTAAAATCACAGCTTCTAGAAGGTTTACATGATTTCCTAAAAAACACGAGTTTTTAGAAAATGTATTTTATTTCATAAATGGAATCAACAAAGTATGCACATTCTACATCATAACGACCTTCTATAGTTTGCGCATGCTATTGGAAATAAGAAAAGCTTGCTTCCCCCCGTTTTTTAAAATCACAGCTTCTAGAAGGTTTACATGATTTCTTAAAAAACACGAGTTTTTACAAAATGTGTTTTATTTCATAATTGGAATCAACAAAGTATGCACATTCAACGTCATAACGACTTTCTATAGTTTGCGCATGCGTCCGGAAATAAGAAAAGCTTGCTTCCACCGTTTTTTAAAATCACAGCTTCTATAAGGTTTACATGATTTCGTAAAAAACACGAGTTTTTAGAAAATGTGTTTTATTTCATAAATGGAATCTACAAAGTATGCACATTCTACGTCATAACGACTTTCTATAGTTTGCGCATGCGTTTGGAAATAAGAAAAGCTTACATCCCCCGTTTTTTAAAATCACAGCTTCTAGAAGGTTTACATGATTTCCTAAAAAACACGAGTTTTTAGAAAATGTATTTTATTTCATAAATGGAATCAACAAAGTATGCACATTCTACATCATAACGACTTTCTATAGTTTGCGCATGCTATTGGAAATAAGAAAAGCTTGCTTCCCCCGTTTTTTAAAATCACAGCTTCTAGAAGGTTTACATGATTTCTTAAAAAACACGAGTTTTTAGAAAATGTGTTTTATTTCATAAATAGAATCAACAAAGTATGCACATTCTACGTCATAACGACTTTCTATAGTTTGCGCTTTCGTCCGGAAATAAGAAAAGCTTACTTCCACCGTTTTTTAAAATCACAGCTTCTAGAAGGTTTACATGATTTCTTAAAAAACATGAGTTTTTAGAAAATGTGTTTTATTTCATAAATGGAATCTACAAAGTATGCACATTCTACGTCATAACAACTTTATATAGTTTGCGCATGCGTCCGGAAATAAGAAAAGGTTACTTCCCCCATTTTTTAAAATCACAGCTTCTAGAAGGTTTACATGATTTTTTAAAAAACACGAGTTTTTAGAAAATGTGTTTTATTTCATAAATGGAATCAACAAAGTATACACATTCTACTTCATAATGACTTTCTATAGTTTGCGCATGCGTTTGGACATAAGAAAAGCTTACTTCCCCCGTTTTTTAAAATCACAGCTTCTAGAAGGTTTACATGATTTGTTAAAAAACATGAGTTTTTAGAAAATGTGTTTTATTTCATAAATGGAATCAACAAAGTATGCACATTCTACGTCATAACGAATTTCTATAGTTTGCGCATGCTTCCGGAAATAAGAAAAGCTTACTTCCACCGTTTTTTAAAATCACAGCTTTTAGAAGGTTTACATGATTTCGTAAAAAACATGAGTTTTTAGAAAATGTCTTTTATTTCATAAATGGAATCTACAAAGTATGCAGATTCTACTTCATAACGACTTTCTATAGTTTGCGCATGCGTCCGGAAATAAGAAAAGCTTACTTCCCCCGTTTTTTAAAATCACAGCTTCTAGAAGGTTTACATGATTTCTTAAAAAACACAAGTTTTTTGAAAATGTGTTTTATTTCATAAATGGAATCAACAAAGTATGCACATTCTACCTCATAACGACTTTCTATAGTTTGTGCATGCGTTTGGAAATAAGAAAAGCTTACTTCCCCCATTTTTTAAAATCACAGCTTCAAGAAGGTTTACATGATTTCGTAAAAAACACAAGTTTTTAGAAAATGTGTTTTATTTCATAAATGGAATCTACAAAGTATGCAGATTCTACTTCATAACGAATTTCTATAGTTTGCGCATGCGTCCGGAAATAAGAAAAGCTTACTTCCCCCGTTTTTTAAAATCACAGCTTCTAGAAGGTTTACATGATTTCTTAAAAAACACAAGTTTTTAGAAAATGTGTTTTATTTCATAAATGGAATCAACAAAGTATGCACATTCTACCTCATAACGACTTTCTATAGTTTGGGCATGCGTTTGGAAATAAGAAAAGATTACTTCCCCCGTTTTTTAAAATCACGGCTTCTAGAAGGTTTACATCATTTCTTAAAAAACACGAGTTTTTAGAAAATGTGATTTATTTCATAAATAGAATCAACAAAGTATGCACATTCTACATCATAACGACTTTCTAGAGTTTGCGCATGCATCCGGAAATAAGAAAAGCTTACTTCCACCGTTTTTTAAAATCACAGCTTCTAGAAGGTTTACATGATTTCGTAAAAAACACGAGTTTTTAGAAAATGTGTTTTATTTCATAAATGGAATCTACAAAGTATGCACATTCTACGTCAGAACGACTTTCTATAGATTGCGCATGCATCCGGAAATAAGAAAAGCTTACCTCCACCGTTTTTTAAAATCACAGCTTCTAGAAGGTCTACATGATTTCGTAAAAAACACGAGTTTTTAGAAAATGTGTTTTATTTCATCAATGGAATCAACAAGGTATGCACATTCTACATCATAATGACTTTCTATACTTTGCGCATTCTTCCGGAAATAAGAAAAGCTTACTTCCACCGTTTTTCAAAATCAAAACTTCTAGAAGGTTTACATGATTTCGTAAAAAACACGAGTTTTTAGAAAATGTGTTTTATTTCATAAATGGAATCAACAAAGTATGCACATTCTACGTCATAACGACTTTCTATAGTTTGCGCATGCGTCCGGAAATAAGAAAAGCTTACTTCCCCCGTTTTTTAAAATCACAGCTTCTAGAAGGTTTACATGACTTCTTAAAAAACACGAGTTTTTAGAAAATGTGTTTTATTAAATAAATGGAATCAACAAAGTATGCACATTCTACGTCATAACAACTTTCTATAGTTTGCGCATGAGTTTGGAAATAAGAAAAGCTTACTTCCCGCGTTTTTTAAATCACAGCTTCTAGAAGGTTTACATGATTTCTTAAAAAACACGAGTTTTTAGAAAATGTGTTTTATTAAATAAATGGAATCAAAAAAGTATCTACATTCTACGTCATAACGAATTTCTATAGTTTGCGCATGCATTTGGAAATAAGAAAAGCTTACTTCCACCATTTTTTAAAATCACAGCTTCTAGAAGGTTTACATGATTTATTAAAAAACACGAGTTTTTAGAAAATGTGTTTTATTTCATAAATGGAATCAACAAAGTATGCACATTCTACGTCATAACGACTTTCTATAGTTTGCGCTTGTGTTTGGAAATAAGAAAAGCTTACTTCCCCCGTTTTTTAAAATCACAGCTTCTAGAAGGTTTACATGATTTCTTAAAAAACAAGAGTTTTTAGAAAATGTGTTTTATTTCATAAATGGAATCTACAAAGTATGCACATTTTACATCATAACGACTTTCTATAGTTTGCGCATTCGTCCATAAATAAGAAAAGCTTACTTCCACCGTTTTTTAAAATCACAGCTTCAAGAAGGTTTACATGATTTCTTAAAAAACACGAGTTTTTAGAAAATGTGTTTTATTTGATAAATGGAATCTACAAAGTATGCACATTCTACGTCATAACGACTTTCTATAGTTTGCACATGCGTCCGGAAATAAGAAAAGCTTACATCCCCCGTTTTTTAAAATCACAGCTTCTAGAAGGTTTACATGATTTCTTAAAAAACACGAGTTTTTAGAAAATGTGTTTTATTTCATAAATGGAATCTACAAAGTATGCACATTCTACATCATAACGACTTTCTATAGTTTGCGCATGCGTCCGGAAATAAGAAAAGCTTACTTCCCCCATTTTTTAAAATCACAGCTTCTAGAAGGTTTACATGATTTCTTAAAAAACATGAGTTTTTAGAAAATGTGTTTTATCTCATAAATGGAATCAACAAAGTATGCACATTCTAAGTCATAACGACTTTCTATAGTTTGCGCAGGCGTTTGGAAATAAGAAAAGCTTACATCGCCCATTTTTTAAAATCACAGCTCTTAGAAGGTTTACATGATTTCTTAAAAAACACGAGTTTTTAGAAAATGTGTTTTATTTCATAAATGGAATCAACATAGTGTGCACATTCTACGTCATAATGACTTTCTATAGTTTGCACATGCGTTTGGAAATAAGAAAAGCTCACATCCCCCGTTTTTTAAAATCACAGCTTCTAGAAGGTTTACATGATTTCTTAAAAAACACGAGTTTTTAGAAAATGTGTTTTATTTCATCAATGGAATCAACAAAGTATGCACATTCTACGTCATAACGACTTTCCATAGTTTGCGCATGCGTCCGGAAATAAGAAAAGCTTACTTCCACCGTTTTTAAAAATCACAGCTTCTAGAAGGTTTACATGATTTCTTAAAAAACACGAGTTTTTAGAAAATGTGTTTTATTTCATAAATGGAATCAACAAAGTATGCAGATTCTACTTCATAACGACTTTCTATAGTTTGTGCATGCGTCCGGAAACAAGAAAAGCTTACTTCCCCCGTTTTTTAAAATCACAGCTTCTAGAAGGTTTACATGATATCTTAAAAAACACAGGTTTTTGGAAAATGTATTTTATTTCATAAATGGAATCAACAAAGTATGCACATTCTACCTCATAACGAGTTGCTGTAGTTTGTGCATGCGTTTGCAAATAAGAAAAGCTTACTTCCCCCGTTTTTTAAAATCACAGCTTCTAGAAGGTTTACATGATTTCTTAAAAAACACGAATTTTTAGAAAATGTGTTTTATTTCATAAATAGAATCAACAAAGTATGCACATTCTACGTCATAACGACTTTCTATAGTTTGTGCATGCGTCCGAAAATAAGAAAAGCTTACTTCCATGGTTTTTTAAAATCACAGATTCTAGAGGGTTTACATGATTTCGTAAAAAACACGAGTTTTTACAAAATGTGTTTTATTTCATAAATGGAATCTACAAAGTATGCACATTCTACGTCATAACGACTTTCTATAGTTTGCGCATGCGTCCGGAAATAAGAAAAGCTTACTTCCCCCGTTTTTTAAAATCACAGCTTCTAGAAGGTTTACATGATTTCGTAAAAAACACGAGTTTTTACAAAATGTGTTTTATTTCATAAATGGAATCTACAAAGTATGCACATTCTACGTCATAACGACTTTCTATAGTTTGCGCATGCGTCCGGAAATAAGAAAAGCTTACCTCCCCCGTTTTTTAAAATCACAGATTCTAGAAGTTTTGCATGATTTCTTAAAAAACACGAGTTTTTAAAAAATGTGTTTTATTTAATAAATGGAATCAACAAAGTATGCACATTCTACATCATAACGACTTTCTGCAGTTTTCGCCTTCATCCGGAAATAAGAAAATCTTACTTCCACCGTTTTTTAAAATCACATCTTCTAGAAGGTTTACATGATTTCGTAAAAAACACGAGTTTTTAGAAAATGTGTTTTATTTCATCAATGGAATCAACAAAGTATACACATTCTACGTCATAACGACTTTCTATGGTTTGCGCATTCGTCAGGAAATAAGAAAAGCTTACTTCCACCGTTTTTCAAAATCACAGCTTCTAGAAGGTTTAGATGATTTCGTAAAAAACACGAGTTTTTAGAAAATGTGTTTTATTTCATAAATGGAATCAACAAAGTATGCACATTCTACGTCATAACGACTTTCTATAGTTTGCGCTTGCGTTTGGAAATAAGAAAAGCTTACTTCCCCCGTTTTTTAAAATCACAGCTTCTAGAAGGTTTACATGACTTCTTAAAAAACACGAGTTTTTAGAAAATGTGTTTTATTTCATAAATGGAATCAACAAAGTATGCACATTCTATGTCATAACGACTTTCTGTAGTTTTCGCATTCGTCCGGAAATAAGAAAAGCTTACTTCCACCGTTTTTTAAAATCACAGCTTCTAGAAGGTTTACATGATTTCGTAAAAAACACGAGTTTTTAGAAAATGTGTTTTATTTCATAAATGGAATCAACAAAGTATGCACATTCTACGAGATAACGACTTTCTATAGTTTTCCCTCGCATTTGGAAATAAGAAAAGCTTACTTCCCCCGTTTTTTAAAATCACAGCTTCTAGAAGGTTTACATGATTTCTTAAAAAACACGAGTTTTTAGAAAATGTGTTTTATTTCATAAATGGAATCAACAAAGTATGCACATTCTACATCATAACGACTTTCTATAGTTTGCGCATGCGTCCGGAAATAAGAAAAGCTTACTTCCACCGTTTTTTAAAATCACAGCATCTAAAAGGTTTACATAATTTCGTAAAAAACACGAGTTTTTAGAAAATGTGTTTTATTTCATCAATGGAATCAACAAAGTATGCACATTCTACGTCATAGCTACCTTCTATAGTTTGCGCATTCGTCCGGAAATAAGAAAAGCTTACTTCCACCGTTTTTTAAAATCACAGCTTCTAAAAGGTTTACATGATTTCGTAAAAAACACGAGTTTTTAGAAAATGTGTTTTATTTCATAAATGGAATCTACAAAGTATGCACATTCTACGTCATAACGACTTTCTATATTTTGTGCACGCGTCCGGAAATAAGAAACGCTTACTTCCCCCGTTTTTTAAAATCACAGCTTCTAGAAGGTTTACATGATTTCTTAAAAAACACGAGTTTTTAGAAAATGTGTTTTATTTCATAAATGGAATCAACAAAGTATGCACATTCTAAGTCATAACGACTTTCTATAGTTTGTGCATGAGTTTGGAAATAAGAAAAGCTTACATCCCCCGTTTTTTAAAATCACAGCTTCTAGAAGGCTTACATGATTTCTTAAAAAACACGAGTTTTTAGAAAATGTGTTTTTCTTCATAAATGTAATGAACAAAGTATGCACATTCTACGTCATAACGACTTTCTATAGTTTGCGCATTCGTCCGGAAATAAGAAAAGCTTACTTCCACCGTTTTTTAAAATCACAGCTTCTAGAAGGTTTACATGATTTCGTAAAAAACACGAGTTTTTAGAAAATGTGTTTTATTTCATAAATGGAATCTACAAAGTATGCAAATTCTACGTCATAACGACTTTCTATAGTTTGCGCATGCGTCTGGAAATAAGAAAAGCTTACTTCCCCCATTTTTTAAAATCACAGCTTCAAGAAGGTTTACATGATTTCGTAAAAAACACGAGTTTTTAGAAAATGTGTTTTATTTCATAAATGGAATCAACAAAGTATGCACATTCTACGTCATAAAGACTTTCTATAGTTTGCGCTTGCGTTTGGAAATAAGAAATGCTTACTTCCCACGTTTTTTAAAATCACAACTTCTAGAAGGTTTACATGATTTCTTAAAAAACACGAGGTTTTAGAAAATGTGTTTTATTTCATAAATGGAATAAACAAAGTATGCACATTCTACGACATAACGACTTTCTATAGTTTGCGCATGTGTCTGGAAATAAGAAAAGCTTACTTCCACCTTTTTTTAAAATCACAGGTTCTAGAAGGTTACATAATTTCGTAAAAAACACGAGTTTTTAGAAAATTTGTTTTATTTCATAAATGGAAACAACAATGTATGCACATTCTATGTCATAATGACTTTCTATAGTTTGCGCATGCATCTGGAAATAAGAAAAGCTTACTTCCACCGTTTTTTAAAATCGCAGCTTCTAGAAGGTTTGCATGATTTCTTAAAAAACACGAGTTTTTAGAAAATGTGTTTTATTAAATAAATGGAATCAACAAAGTATGCACATTCTACGTCATAACGACTTTCTATAGTTTGCGCATGCGTTTGGAAATAAGAAAAACTTACTTCAATCGTTTTTTAAAATCACAGCTTCTAGAAGGTTTACATGATTTATTAAAAAACATGAATTTTTAGAAAATGTGTTTTATTTCATAAATGGAATCAACAAAGTATGCACATTCTACGTCATAACGACTTTCTATAGTTTGCGCTTGCGTTTGGAAATAAGAAAAGCTTACTTCCCCGGTTTTTTAAAATCACAGCTTCTAGAATGTTTACATGATTTCGTAAAAAACACGAGTTTTTAGAAAATGTGTTTTATTTCATAAATGGAATCAACAAAGTATGCACATTCTATGTCCTAACGACTTTCTATAGTTTGCGCATGCGTCCGGAAATAAGAAAAGCTTACTTCCAGCGTTTTTTAAAATCACAGCTACTAGAAGGTTTACACGATTTCTTAAAAAACACGAGTTTTTAGAAAATGTGTTTTGTTTCATAAATGGAATCAACAAAGTATGCACATTCTACGTCATAACGACTTTCTATAGTTTGCGCATTCGTCCGGAAATAAGAAAAGATTACTTCCACCATTTTTTAAAATCACAGCTTCTAGAAGGTTTACATGATTTCGTAAAAAACACGAGTTTTTAGAAAATGTGTTTTATTTCATCAATGGAATCAACAAAGTATGCACATTCTACGTCATAACGATTTTCTATAGTTTGCGCATGCGTTTGGAAATAAGAAAAGCTTACTTCCCCCATTTTTTAAACTCACAGCTTCTAGAAGGTTTACATGATTTGTTAAAAAACACGAGTTTTTAGAAAATGTGTTTTATTTAATAAATCGAATCAACAAAGTATACACATTCTACGTCATAACGACTTTATATAGTTTGCGCATGCGTCCGGAAATAAGAAAAGCTTACTTCCCCCATTTTTTGAAATCACAGCTTCTAGAAGGTTTACATGATTTCTTAAAAAACACGAGTTTTTAGAAAATGTGTTTTATTTTATAAATGGAATCTACAAAGTATGCACATTCTACGTCATAATGACTTTCTATAGTTTGTGCATGCTTCCGGAAATAAGAAACGCTTACTTCCCCCGTTTTTTAAAATCACAGCTTCTAGAAGGTTTACATGATTTATTAAAAAACACGAGTTTTTAGAAATTGTGTTTTATTTCATAAATGGAATCAACAAAGTGTGCACATTCTACGTCATAACGACTTTCTATAGTTTGCGCATGCGTCCCGAAATAAGAAAAGCTTACTTCCACCGTTTTTTAAAATCATAGCTTCCAGAAGGTTTACATGATTTCGTAAAAAGCACGAGTTTTTAGAAAATGTGTTTTATTTCATAAATGGAATCTACAAAGTATGCACATTCTACCTCATAACGTCTTTCTATAGTTTGTGCATGCGTCCGGAAATAAGAAAAGCTTACTTCCCCCGTTTTTTAAAATCACAGCTTCTAGAAGGTTTACATGATTTCTTAAAAAACACGAGTTTTTACAAAATGTGTTTTATTTCATAAATGGAATCAACAAAGTATGCACATTCTATGTCATAACGACTTTCTATAGTTTGCGCATGCGTTTGGAAATAAGAAAAGCTTACTTCCCCCGTTTTTTAAAATCACAGCTTCTAGAAGGTTAACATGATTTCTTAAAAAACACGAGTTTTTAGAAAATGTGTTTTATTTCATAAATGGAATCAACAAAGTATGCACATTCTACGTCATAACGACTTTCTATAGTATGCACATGCGTCAGGAAATAAGAAAAGCTTACTTCCACCGTTTTTTAAAATCACAGCTTCTAGAAGGTTTACATGATTTCTTAAAAAACACGAGTTTTTAGAAAATGTGTTTTATTTCATAAATGGAATCTACAAAGTATACACATTCTACGTCATGACGACTTTCTATAGTTTGCGCATGCGTCCGGAAATAAGAAAAGCTTACTTCCACCGTTTTTTAAAATCACAGCTTCCAGAAGGTTTACATGATTTCGTAAAAAACACGAGTTTTTAGAAAATGTGTTTTATTTCATAAATGGAATCTACAAAGTATGCACATTCTACGTCATAACGACTTTCTATAGTTTGCGCATGCTTCCGGAAATAAGAAACGCTTACTTCCCCCATTTTTTAAAATCACAGCTTCTAGAAGGTTTACATTATTTATTAAAAAACACGAGTTTTTAGAAATTGTGTTTTATTTCATAAATGGAATCAACAACGTATGCACATTCTACGTCAGAACGAATTTATATAGTTTGCGAATTCGTCCGGAAATAAGAAAAACTTACTTCCCCCGTTTTTTAAAATCACAGCTTCTAGAAGGTTTACATGATTTCTTAAAAAACATGAGTTTTTAGAAAATGTGTTTTATTTCATAAATGGAATCAAGAAAGTATGCACATTCTACGTCATAACGACTTTTTATAGTTTGCGCATGTGGTTGGAAATAAGAAAAGCTTACTTCCACCGTTTTTTAAAATCACAGCTTCTAGAAGGTTTACATGATTTCTTCAAAAACATGAGTTTTTAGAAAATGTGTTTTATTTCATAAATGGAATCAACAAAGTATGAACATTCTACGTCATAACGACTTTCTATAGTTTGCGCATGCGTTTGGAAATAAGAAAAGCATACTTCCCCCGTTTTTTAAAATCACAACTTCTAAAGTTTTACATGATTTCTTAAAAAACATGAGTTTTTAGAAAATGTGTTTTATTTCATAAATGGAATCAACAAAGTATGCACATTCTACGTCATAACGACTTTCTATAGTTTGCGCATTCGTCCGGAAATAAGAAAAGCTTACTTCCACAGTTTTTCAAAATCACAACTTCTAGAAGGTTTACATGATTTCGTAAAAAACACGAGTTTTTAGAAAATGTGTTTTATTTCATGAATGGAATCTACAAAGTATGCACATTCTACGTCATAACGACTTTCTATAGTTTACGCATGCGTCCGGAAATAAGAAAAGCTTACTTCCCCCATTTTTTAAAATCACAGCTTCTAGAAGGTTTACATGATTTCGTAAAACACACGAGTTTTTAGAAAATGTGTTTTATTTCATAAATGGAATCTACAAAGTATGCACATTTTACGTCATAACGACTTTCTATAGTTTACGCATGCATCCGGAAATAAGAAAAGCTTACTTCCACCGTTTTTTAAAATCACAGCCTCTAGAAGGTTTACATGATTTCATAAAAAACATGAGTTTTTAGAAAATGTGTTTTATTTCATAAATGGAATCTACAAAGTATGCACATTCTACTTTATAATGACTTTCTATAGTTTGCGCATGCGTCCGGAAATAAGAAAAGCTTACTTCCCCCGTTTTTTAAAATCACAGCTTCTAAAGGTTTACATGATTTCTTAAAAAACATGAGTTTTTTGAAAATGTGTTTTATTTCATAAATGGAATCAACAAAGTATGCACATTCTACGTCATAACGACTGTCTATAGTTTACGCATGCATCCGGATATAAGAAAAGCTTACTTCCACCGTTTTTTAAAATCACAGCTTCTAAAGGTTTACATGATTTCTTAAAAAACATGAGTTTTTAGAAAATGTGTTTTATTTCATAAATGGAATCAACAAAGTATGCACATTCTACGTCATAACGACTTTCTATAGTTTGCGCACGCGTTTGGAAATAAGAAAAGCTTACTTCCCCCGTTTTTAAAAATCACAGCTTCTAGAAGGTTTACATGATTTCTTAAAAAACACTAGCTTTTAGAAAATATGTTTTATTTCATAAATGGAATCAACAAAGTATGCACATTCTACGTCATAACGACTTTCTATAGTTTACGCATGCATCCGGAAATAAGAAAAGCTTACTTCCACCGTTTTTTAAAATTACAGCTTCTAGAACGTTTACATGATTTCATAAAAAACATGAGTTTTTAGAAAATGTGTTTTATTTCATAAATGGAATCTACAAAGTATGCACATTCTACGTCATAACGTCTTTCTATAGTTTGCGCATGCGTCCGGAAATAAGAAAAGCTTACTTCCCCCGTTTTTTAAAATCACAGCTTCTAAAGGTTTACATGATTTCTTAAAAAACACGAGTTTTTAGAAAATGTGTTTTATTTCATAAATGGAATCTACAAAGTATGCACATTCTACGTCATAACGACTTTCTATAGTTTACGCATGCATCTGGAAATAAGAAAAACTTACTTCCACCGTTTTTTAAAATCACAGCTTCTAGAAGGTTTACATGATTTCATAAAAAACATGAGTTTTTAGAAAATGTGTTTTATTTCATAAATGGAATCTACAAAGTATGCACATTCTATTTTATAACGACTTTGTATAGTTTGCGCATTCGTCCGGAAATAAGAAAAGCTTACTTCCCCCGTTTTTTAAAATCACAGCTTCTAAAGGTTTACATGATTTCTTAAAAAACATGAGTTTTTTGAAAATGTGTTTTATTTCATAAATGGAATCAACAAAGTATGCACATTCTACGTCATAACGACTTTCTATAGTTTACGCATGCATCCGGAAATAAGAAAAGCTTACTTCCACCGCTTTTTAAAATCACAGCTTCTAAAGGTTTACATGATTTCTTAAAAAACATGAGTTTTTAGAAAATGTGTTTTATTTCATAAATGGAATCAACAAAGTATGCACATTCTACGTCATAACGACTTTCTATAGTTTGCGCACGCGTTTGGAAATAAGAAAAGCTTACTTCCCCCGTTTTTAAAAATCACAGCTTCTAGAAGGTTTACATGATTTCTTAAAAAACACTAGCTTTTAGAAAATATGTTTTATTTCATAAATGGAATCAACAAAGTATGCACATTCTACGTCATAACGACTTTCTATAGTTTACGCATGCATCCGCAAATAAGAAAAGCTTACTTCCACCGTTTTTTAAAATCACAGCTTCTAGAAGGTTTACATGATTTCATAAAAAACATGAGTTTTTAGAAAATGTGTTTTATTTCATAAATGGAATCTACAAAGTATGCACATTCTACGTCATAACGACTTTCTATAGTTTGCGCATGCGTCCGGAAATAAGAAAAGCTTACTTCCCCCGTTTTTTAAAATCACAGCTTCTAAAGGTTTACATGATTTCTTAAAAAACACGAGTTTTTAGAAAATGTGTTTTATTTCATAAATGGCATCTACAAAGTATGCACATTCTACGTCATAACGACTTTCTATAGTTTACGCATGCATCCGGAAATAAGAAAAGCTTACTTCCACCGTTTTTTAAAATCACAGCTTCTAGAAGGCTTACATGATTTCATAAAAAACATGAGTTTTTAGAAAATGTGTTTTATTTCATAAATGGAATCTACAAAGTATGCACATTCTACGGCATAACGACTTTCTATAGTTTGCGCATTCGTCCGAAAATAAGAAAAGCTTACTTCCCCCGTTTTTTAAAATCACAGCTTCTAAAGGTTTACATGATTTCTTAAAAAACATGAGTTTTTAGAAAATGTGTTTTATTTCATAAATGGAATCAACAAAGTATGCACATTCTACGTCATAACGACTTTCTATAGTTTGCGAACGCGTTTGGAAATAAGAAAAGCTTACTTCCCCTGTTTTTTAAAATGACAGCTTCTAGAAGGTTTACATGATTTCTTAAAAAACACTAGTTTTTAGAAAATATGTTTTATTTCATAAATGGACTCAACAAAGTATGCACATTCTACGTCATAACGACTTTCTATAGTTTGCGCATTCGTCCGGAAATAAGAAAAGCTTACTTCCACGGTTTTTCAAAATCACAACTTCTAGAAGGTTTACATGATTTCTTAAAAAACACGAGTTTTTAGAAAATGTGTTTTATTTCGTAAATGGAGTCCACAAAGTATGCACATTCTACGTCATAACGACTTTCTATAGTTTGCGCATGCGTCCGGAAATAAGAAAAGCTTACTTCCCCCGTTTTTTAAAATCACAGCTTCTAGAAGGTTTACATGATTTCTTAAAAAACACGAGTTTTTAGAAAATGTGTTTTATTTCATAAATGGAATCTACAAAGTATGCACATTCTACGTCATAACGACTTTCTATACTTTGCGCATGCGTCCGGAAATAAGAAAAGCTTACTTCCCCCTTTTTTTAAAATCACAGCTTCTAGAAGGTTTACATGATTTCTTAAAAAACACGAGTTTTTAGAAAATGTGTTTTATTTCATAAATGGAATCAACAAAGTATGCACATTCTACGTCATAACGACTTTCTATAGTTTGCACATGCATTTGGAAATAAGAAAAGCTTACTTCTACCGTTTTTTAAAATCACAGCTTCTAGAAGGTTTACATGATTTCTTAAAAAACACGAGTTTTTTGAAAATGTGTTTTATTTCATAAATGGAATCTACAAAGTATGCACATTCTACGTCATAACGAATTTCTATAGTTTGCGCATGCGTTTGGAAATAAGAAAAGCTTACTTCCCCCGTTTTTTAAAATCACAGCTTCTAGAAGGTTTACATGATTTCTTAAAAAACACTAGTTTTTAGAAAATATGTTTTATTTCATAAATGGAATCAACAAAGTATGCACATTCTACGTCATAATGACTTTCTATAGTTTGAACATGCGTCCAGAAATAAGAAAAGCTTACTTCCACCGTTTTTTAAAACCACAAGTTCTAGAAGGTTTACATTATTTCTTAAAGAACACGAGTTTTTTGAAAATGTGTTTTATTTCATAAATGGAATCAACAAAGTATGCACATTCTACGTCATAACGACTTTCTATAGTTTGCGCATTCGTCCGGAAATAAGAAAAGCTTACTTCCACCGTTTTTTAAAATCACAGCTTCTAGAAGGTTTACATGATCTCTTAAAAAACACGAGTTTTTTGAAAATGTGTTTGATTTCATAAATGGAATCAACAAAGTATGCACATTCTCCGGCATAACGACTTTCTATAGTTTGCGCATTCGTCCGGAAATAAGAAAAGCTTACTTCCACCGTTTTTCAAAATCACAACTTCTAGAAGGTTTACATGATTTCGTAAAAAACATCAGTTTTTAGAAAATGTCTTTTATTTCATAAATGGAATCTACAAAGTATGCACATTCTACGTCATAACGAATTTCTAGAGTTTGCGCATGCGTCCGGAAATAAGAAAAGCTTACTTCCTCCGTTTTTTAAAATCACAGCTTCTAGAAGGTTTACATGATTTCTTAAAAAACACGAGTTTTTAGAAAATGTGTTTTATTTCATAAATGGAATCTACAAAGTATGCACATTCTACGTCATAACGACTTTCTATAGTTTGCGCATGCGTTCGGAAATAAGAAATGCTTACTTCCCCCGTTTTTTAAAATCACAGCTTCTAGAAGGTTTACATGATTTCTTAAAAAACACAAGTTTTTAGAAAAGGTGTTTTATTTCATAAATGGAATCAACAAAGTATGCACATTCTACGTCATAACGACTTTCTATAGTTTGCACATGCATTTGGAAATAAGAAAAGCTTACTTCTACCGGTTTTTAAAATCACAGCTTCTAGAAGGTTTACATGATTTCTTAAAAAACACGAGTTTTTTGAAAATGTGTTTTATTTCATAAATGGAATCAACAAAGTATGTACATTCTACGTCATAACGACTTTCTATAGTTTGTGCAATCGTCCGGAAATAAGAAAAGCTTATTTCCACCATTTTTTAAAATCACAGCTTCTAGAAGGTTTACATGATTTCGTAAAAAACACGAGTTTTTAGAAAATGTGTTTTATTTCATAAATGGAATCTACAAAGTATGCACATTCTACGTCATAACGACTTTCTATAGTTTACGCATGAATCCGGAAATAAGAAAAGCTTAGTTCCACCGTTTTTTAAAATCACAGCTTCTAGAAGGTTTACATGATTTCATAAAAAACGAGAGTTTTTAGAAAATGTGTTTTATTTCATAAATGGAATCAAGAAAGTATGCACATTCTACGTCATAACGACTTTCTATAGTTTGCGCATGCGTTTGGAAATAAGAAAAGCTTACTTCTCCCGTTTTTTAAAATCACAGCTTCTAGAAGGTTTACATGATTTCTTAAAAAACAAGAGTTGTTAGAAAATGTGTTTTATTTCATAAATGGAATCAACAAAGTATGCACATTCTACATCATAACGACTTTCTATAGTTTGCGCATGCGTCCGGAAATTAGAAAAGCTTACTTCCCCCGTTTTTTAAAATCACAGCTTCTAGAAGGTTTACATGATTTCGTAAAAAACACGAGTTTTTAGAAAATGTGTTTTATTTCATAAATGCAATCAACAAAGTATGCACATTATACGTCATAACGACTTTCTATAGTTTGCGCATGCGTTTGGAAATAAGAAAAGCTTACTTCCCCCGTTTTTTAAAATCACAGCTTCGAGAAGGTTTACATGATTTCATAAAAAACACGAGTTTTTAGCAAATGTGTTTTATTTCATAAATGTAATCAACAAAGTATGCACATTCTACGTGATAACGAATTTCTATAGTTTGCGCATGCGGCCGGAAATAAGAAAAGCTTACTTCCACCGTTTTTTATAATCACAGCTTCTAGAAGGTTTACATGATTTCGTAAAAAACATGAGTTTTTAGAAAATGTGTTTTATTTCATAAATAGAATCTACAAAGTATGCACATTCTACGTCATAACGACTTTCTATAGTTTGCGCATGCGTCCGGAAATAAGAAAAGCTTACTTCCCTTGTTTTTTAAAATCACAGCTTCTAGAAGGCTTACATGATTTCTTAAAAAACACGAGGTTTTAGAAAATGTGTTTTATTTCATAAATGGAATCAACAAAGTATGCACATTCTACGTCATAACGATTTTCTATAGTTTGCGCAATCGTCCGGAAATAAGAAAAGCTTAGTTCCACCGTTTTTTAAAATCACAACTTCTAGAAGGTTTACATGATTTCGTAAAAAACATCAGCTTTTAGAAAATGTGTTTTATTTGATAAATGGAATCTACAAAGTATGCACATTCTACGTCATAACGACTTTCTATAGTTTGCGCATGCGTCCGGAAATAAGGAAAGCTTACTTCCCCCGTTTTTTAAAATCACAGCTTCTAGAAGGTTTACATGATTTCGTAAAAAACACGAGTTTTTAGAAAATGTGTTTTATTTCATAAATTGAATGTACAAAGTATGCACATTCTACGTCATAACGACTTTCTATAGTTTACGCATGCATCCGGAAATAAGAAAAGCTTACTTCCACCGTTTTTTAAAATCACAGCTTCTAGAAGGTTTACATGATTTCATAAAAAACACGAGTTTTTAGAAAATGTGTTTTATTTCATAAATGGAATCTACAAAGTATGCACATTCTACGTCATAACGAATTTCTATAGTTTGTGCATGCGTTTGGAAATAAGAAAAGCTTACTTCCCCCATTTTTTAAAATCACAGCTTCAAGAAGGTTTACATGATTTCGTAAAAAACACAAGTTTTTAGAAAATGTGTTTTATTTCATAAATGGAATCTACAAAGTATGCAGATTCTACTTCATAACGAATTTCTATAGTTTGCGCATGCGTCCGGAAATAAGAAAAGCTTACTTCCCCCGTTTTTTAAAATCAGAGCTTCTAGAAGGTTTACATGATTTCTTAAAAAACACAAGTTTTTAGAAAATGTGTTTTATTTCATAAATGGAATCAACAAAGTATGCACATTCTACCTCATAACGACTTTCTATAGTTTGGGCATGCGTTTGGAAATAAGAAAAGATTACTTCCCCCGTTTTTTAAAATCACGGCTTCTAGAAGGTTTACATCATTTCTTAAAAAACACGAGTTTTTAGAAAATGTGATTTATTTCATAAATAGAATCAACAAAGTATGCACATTCTACATCATAACGACTTTCTAGAGTTTGCGCATGCGTCCGGAAATAAGAAAAGCTTACTTCCACCGTTTTTTAAAATCACAGCTTCTAGAAGGTTTACATGATTTCGTAAAAAACACGAGTTTTTAGAAAATGTGTTTTATTTCATAAATGGAATCTACAAAGTATGCACATTCTACGTCAGAACGACTTTCTATAGATTGTGCATGCATCCGGAAATAAGAAAAGCTTACCTCCACCGTTTTTTAAAATCACAGCTTCTAGAAGGTCTACATGATTTCGTAAAAAACACGAGTTTTTAGAAAATGTGTTTTATTTCATCAATGGAATCAACAAGGTATGCACATTCTACATCATAATGACTTTCTATACTTTGCGCATTCTTCCGGAAATAAGAAAAGCTTACTTCCACCGTTTTTCAAAATCAAAACTTCTAGAAGGTTTACATGATTTCGTAAAAAACACGAGTTTTTAGAAAATGTGTTTTATTTCATAAATGGAATCAACAAAGTATGCACATTCTACGTCATAACGACTTTCTATACTTTGCGCTTGCGTTTGGAAATAAGAAAAGCTTACTTCCCCCGTTTTTTAAAATCACAGCTTCTAGAAGGTTTACATGACTTCTTAAAAAACACGAGTTTTTAGAAAATGTGTTTTATTAAATAAATGGAATCAACAAAGTATGCACATTCTACGTCATAACAACTTTCTATAGTTTGCGCATGAGTTTGGAAATAAGAAAAGCTTACTTCCCGCGTTTTTTAAATCACAGCTTCTAGAAGGTTTACATGATTTCTTAAAAAACACGAGTTTTTAGAAAATGTGTTTTATTAAATAAATGGAATCAAAAAAGTATCTACATTCTACGTCATAACGAATTTCTATAGTTTGCGCATGCATTTGGAAATAAGAAAAGCTTACTTCCACCGTTTTTTAAAATCACAGCTTCTAGAAGGTTTACATGATTTATTAAAAAACACGAGTTTTTAGAAAATATGTTTTATTTCATAAATGGAATCAACAAAGTATGCACATTCTACGTCATAACGACTTTCTATAGTTTGCGCTTGTGTTTGGAAATAAGAAAAGCTTACTTCCCCCGTTTTTTAAAATCACAGCTTCTAGAAGGTTTACATGATTTCTTAAAAAACAAGAGTTTTTAGAAAATGTGTTTTATTTCATAAATGGAATCTACAAAGTATGCACATTTTACATCATAACGACTTTCTATAGTTTGTCGCATTCGTCCATAAATAAGAAAAGATTACTTCCACCGTTTTTTAAAATCACAGCTTCAAGAAGGTTTACATGATTTCTTAAAAAACACGAGTTTTTAGAAAATGTGTTTTATTTGATAAATGGAATCTACAAAGTATGCACATTCTACGTCATAACGACTTTCTATAGTTTGCACATGCGTCCGGAAATAAGAAAAGCTTACATCCCCCGTTTTTTAAAATCACGGCTTCTAGAAGGTTTACATGATTTCTTAAAAAACACGAGTTTTTAGAAAATGTGTTTTATTTCATAAATGGAATCTACAAAGTATGCACATTCTACATCATAACGACTTTCTATAGTTTGCGCATGCGTCCGGAAATAAGAAAAGCTTACTTCCCCCATTTTTTAAAATCACAGCTTCTAGAAGGTTTACATGATTTCTTAAAAAACATGAGTTTTTAGAAAATGTGTTTTATCTCATAAATGGAATCAACAAAGTATGCACATTCTAAGTCATAACGACTTTCTATAGTTTGCGCAGGCGTTTGGAAATAAGAAAAGCTTACATCCCCCATTTTTTAAAATCACAGCTCTTAGAAGGTTTACATGATTTCTTAAAAAACACGAGTTTTTAGAAAATGTGTTTTATTTCATAAATGGAATCAACATAGTGTGCACATTCTATGTCATAATGAGTTTCTATAGTTTGCACATGCGTTTGGAAATAAGAAAAGCTCACATCCCCCGTTTTTTAAAATCACAGCTTCTAGAAGGTTTACATGATTTCTTAAAAAACACGAGTTTTTAGAAAATGTGTTTTATTTCATAAATGGAAACAACAAAGTATGCACATTCTACGTCATAATGACTTTATGCAGTTTTCGCATTCGTCCGGAAATAAGAAAAGCTCACTTCCATCGTTTTTTAAAATCAGAGCTTCTAGAAGGTTTACATGATTTCGTAAAAAACACGAGTTTTTAGGAAATGTGTTTTATTTCATCAATGGAATCAACAAAGTATGCACATTCTACGTCATAACGACTTTCCATAGTTTGCGCATGCGTCCAGAAATAAGAAAAGCTTACTTCCACCGTTTTTAAAAATCACAGCTTCTAGAAGGTTTACATGATTTCTTAAAAAACACGAGTTTTTAGAAAATGTGTTTTATTTCATAAATGGAATCAACAAAGTATGCAGATTCTACTTCATAACGACTTTCTATAGTTTGTGCATGCGTCCGGAAACAAGAAAAGCTTACTTCCCCCGTTTTTTAAAATCACAGCTTCTAGAAGGTTTACATGATATCTTAAAAAACACAGGTTTTTGGAAAATGTGTTTTATTTCATAAATGGAATCAACAAAGTATGCACATTCTACCTCATAACGAGTTGCTGTAGTTTGTGCATGCGTTTGCAAATAAGAAAAGCTTACTTCCCCCGTTTTTTAAAATCACAGCTTCTAGAAGGTTTACATGATTTCTTAAAAAACACGAGTTTTTAGAAAATGTGTTTTATTTCATAAATAGAATCAACAAAGTATGCACATTCTACGTCATAACGACTTTCTATAGTTTGTGCATGCGTCCGAAAATAAGAAAAGCTTACTTCCATGGTTTTTTAAAATCACAGATTCTAGAAGGTTTACATGATTTCGTAAAAAACACGAGTTTTTACAAAATGTGTTTTATTTCATAAATGGAATCTACAAAGTATGCACATTCTACGTCATAACGACTTTCTATAGTTTGCGCATGCGTCCGGAAATAAGAAAAGCTTACTTCCCCCGTTTTTTAAAATCACAGCTTCTAGAAGGTTTACATGATTTCGTAAAAAACACGAGTTTTTACAAAATGTGTTTTATTTCATAAATGGAATCTACAAAGTATGCACATTCTACGTCATAACGACTTTCTATAGTTTGCGCATGCGTCCGGAAATAAGAAAAGCTTACCTCCCCCGTTTTTTAAAATCACAGATTCTAGAAGTTTTGCATGATTTCTTAAAAAACACGAGTTTTTAAAAAATGTGTTTTATTTAATAAATGGAATCAACAAAGTATGCACATTCTACATCATAACGACTTTCTGCAGTTTTCGCCTTCATCCGGAAATAAGAAAATCTTACTTCCACCGTTTTTTAAAATCACATCTTCTAGAAGGTTTACATGATTTCGTAAAAAACACGAGTTTTTAGAAAATGTGTTTTATTTCATCAATGGAATCAACAAAGTATACACATTCTACGTCATAACGACTTTCTATGGTTTGCGCATTCGTCAGGAAATAAGAAAAGCTTACTTCCACCGTTTTTCAAAATCACAGCTTCTAGAAGGTTTAGATGATTTCGTAAAAAACACGAGTTTTTAGAAAATGTGTTTTATTTCATAAATGGAATCAACAAAGTATGCACATTCTACGTCATAACGACTTTCTATAGTTTGCGCTTGCGTTTGGAAATAAGAAAAGCTTACTTCCCCCGTTTTTTAAAATCACAGCTTCTAGAAGGTTTACATGACTTCTTAAAAAACACGAGTTTTTAGAAAATGTGTTTTATTTCATAAATGGAATCAACAAAGTATGCACATTCTATGTCATAACGACTTTCTGTAGTTTTCGCATTCGTCCGGAAATAAGAAAAGCTTACTTCCACCGTTTTTTAAAATCACAGCTTCTAGAAGGTTTACATGATTTCGTAAAAAGCACGAGTTTTTAGAAAATGTGTTTTATTTCATAAATGGAATCAACAAAGTATGCACATTCTACGAGATAACGACTTTCTATAGTTTTCCCTCGCATTTGGAAATAAGAAAAGCTTACTTCCCCCATTTTTTAAAATCACAGCTTCTAGAAGGTTTACATGATTTCTTAAAAAACACGAGTTTTTAGAAAATGTGTTTTATTTCATAAATGGAATCAACAAAGTATGCACATTCTACATCATAACGACTTTCTATAGTTTGCGCATGCGTCCGGAAATAAGAAAAGCTTACTTCCACCGTTTTTTAAAATCACAGCATCTAAAAGGTTTACATAATTTCGTAAAAAACACGAGTTTTTAGAAAATGTGTTTTATTTCATCAATGGAATCAACAAAGTATGCACATTCTACGTCATAGCTACCTTCTATAGTTTGCGCATTCGTCCGGAAATAAGAAAAGCTTACTTCCACCGTTTTTTAAAATCACAGCTTCTAAAAGGTTTACATGATTTCGTAAAAAACACGAGTTTTTAGAAAATGTGTTTTATTTTATAAATGGAATCTACAAAGTATGCACATTCTACGTCATAACGACTTTCTATAGTTTGCGCATGCGTCCGGAAATAAGAAACGCTTACTTCCCCCGTTTTTTAAAATCACAGCTTCTAGAAGGTTTACATGATTTCTTAAAAAACACGAGTTTTTAGAAAATGTGTTTTATTTCATAAATGGAATCAACAAAGTATGCACATTCTAAGTCATAACGACTTTCTATAGTTTGTGCATGAGTTTGGAAATAAGAAAAGCTTACATCCCCCGTTTTTTAAAATCACAGCTTCTAGAAGGCTTACATGATTTCTTAAAAAACACGAGTTTTTAGAAAATGTGTTTTTCTTCATAAATGTAATGAACAAAGTATGCACATTCTACGTCATAACGACTTTCTATAGTTTGCGCATTCGTCCGGAAATAAGAAAAGCTTACTTCCACCGTTTTTTAAAATCACAGCTTCTAGAAGGTTTACATGATTTCGTAAAAAACACGAGTTTTTAGAAAATGTGTTTTATTTCATAAATGGAATCTACAAAGTATGCAAATTCTACGTCATAACGACTTTCTATAGTTTGCGCATGCGTCTGGAAATAAGAAAAGCTTACTTCCCCCATTTTTTAAAATCACAGCTTCAAGAAGGTTTACATGATTTCGTAAAAAACACGAGTTTTTTGAAAATGTGTTTTATTTCATAAATGGAATCAACAAAGTATGCACATTCTACGTCATAAAGACTTTCTATAGTTTGCGCTTGCGTTTGGAAATAAAAAATGCTTACTTCCCACGTTTTTTAAAATCACAACTTCTAGAAGGTTTACATGATTTCTTAAAAAACACGAGGTTTTAGAAAATGTGTTTTATTTCATAAATGGAATAAACAAAGTATGCACATTCTACGACATAACGACTTTCTATAGTTTGCGCATGTGTCTGGAAATAAGAAAAGCTTACTTGCACCTTTTTTAAAAATCACAGGTTCTAGAAGGTTACATAATTTCGTAAAAAACACGAGTTTTTAGAAAATTTGTTTTATTTCATAAATGGAAACAACAATGTATGCACATTCTATGTCATAATGACTTTCTATAGTTTGCGCATGCATCTGGAAATAAGAAAAGCTTACTTCCACCGTTTTTTAAAATCGCAGCTTCTAGAAGGTTTGCATGATTTCTTAAAAAACACGAGTTTTTAGAAAATGTGTTTTATTAAATAAATGGAATCAACAAAGTATGCACATTCTACGTCATAACGACTTTCTATAGTTTGCGCATGCGTTTGGAAATAAGAAAAACTTACTTCAATCGTTTTTTAAAATCACAGCTTCTAGAAGGTTTACATGATTTATTAAAAAACATGAATTTTTAGAAAATGTGTTTTATTTCATAAATGGAATCAACAAAGTATGCACATTCTACGTCATAACGACTTTCTATAGTTTGCGCTTGCGTTTGGAAATAAGAAAAGCTTACTTCCCCAGTTTTTTAAAATCACAGCTTCTAGAATGTTTACATGATTTCGTAAAAAACACGAGTTTTTAGAAAATGTGTTTTATTTCATAAATGGAATCAACAAAGTATGCACATTCTATGTCCTAACGACTTTCTATAGTTTGCGCATGCGTCCGGAAATAAGAAAAGCTTACTTCCAGCGTTTTTTAAAATCACAGCTACTAGAAGGTTTACACGATTTCTTAAAAAACACGAGTTTTTAGAAAATGTGTTTTGTTTCATAAATGGAATCAACAAAGTATGCACATTCTACGTCATAACGACTTTCTATAGTTTGCGCATTCGTCCGGAAATAAGAAAAGCTTACTTCCACCATTTTTTAAAATCACAGCTTCTAGAAGGTTTACATGATTTCGTAAAAAACACGAGTTTTTAGAAAATGTGTTTTATTTCATCAATGGAATCAACAAAGTATGCACATTCTACGTCATAACGACTTTCTATAGTTTGCACATGCGTTTGGAAATAAGAAAAGCTTACTTCCCCCATTTTTTAAAATCACAGCTTCTAGAAGGTTTACATGATTTGTTAAAAAACACGAGTTTTTAGAAAATGTGTTTTATTTAATAAATCGAATCAACAAAGTATACACATTCTACGTCATAACGACTTTATATAGTTTGCGCATTCGTCCGGAAATAAGAAAAGCTTACTTCCCCCATTTTTTGAAATCACAGCTTCTAGAAGGTTTACATGATTTCTTAAAAAACACGAGTTTTTAGAAAATGTGTTTTATTTTATAAATGGAATCTACAAAGTATGCACATTCTACGTCATAACGACTTTCTATAGTTTGCGCATGCGTCCCGAAATAAGAAAAGCTTACTTCCACCGTTTTTTAAAATCATAGCTTCCAGAAGGTTTACATGATTTCGTAAAAAGCACGAGTTTTTAGAAAATGTGTTTTATTTCATAAATGGAATCTACAAAGTATGCACATTCTACCTCATAACGTCTTTCTATAGTTTGCGCATGCGTCCGGAAATAAGAAAAGCTTACTTCCCCCGTTTTTTAAAATCACAGCTTCTAGAAGGTTTACATGATTTCTTAAAAAACACGAGTTTTTACAAAATGTGTTTTATTTCATAAATGGAATCAACAAAGTATGCACATTCTATGTCATAACGACTTTCTATAGTTTGCGCATGCGTTTGGAAATAAGAAAAGCTTACTTCCCCCGTTTTTTAAAATCACAGCTTCTAGAAGGTTAACATGATTTCTTAAAAAACACGAGTTTTTAGAAAATGTGTTTTATTTCATAAATGGAATCAACAAAGTATGCACATTCTACGTCATAACGACTTTCTATAGTATGCACATGCGTCCGGAAATAAGAAAAGCTTACTTCCACCGTTTTTTAAAATCACAGCTTCTAGAAGGTTTACATGATTTCTTAAAAAACACGAGTTTTTAGAAAATGTGTTTTATTTCATAAATGGAATCTACAAAGTATACACATTCTACGTCATGACGACTTTCTATAGTTTGCGCATGCGTCCGGAAATAAGAAAAGCTTACTTCCACCGTTTTTTAAAATCACAGCTTCCAGAAGGTTTACATGATTTCGTAAAAAACACGAGTTTTTAGAAAATGTGTTTTATTTCATAAATGGAATCTACAAAGTATGCACATTCTACGTCATAACGACTTTCTATAGTTTGCGCATGCTTCCGGAAATAAGAAACGCTTACTTCCCCCATTTTCTAAAATCACAGCTTCTAGAAGGTTTACATTATTTATTAAAAAACACGAGTTTTTAGAAATTGTGTTTTATTTCATAAATGGAATCAACAACGTATGCACATTCTACATCAGAACGAATTTATATAGTTTGCGAATTCGTCCGGAAATAAGAAAAATTTACTTCCCCCGTTTTTTAAAATCACAGCTTCTAGAAGGTTTACATGATTTCTTAAAAAACATGAGTTTTTAGAAAATGTGTTTTATTTCATAAATGGAATCAAGAAAGTATGCACATTCTACGTCATAACGACTTTTTATAGTTTGCGCATGTGGTTGGAAATAAGAAAAGCTTACTTCCACCGTTTTTTAAAATCACAGCTTCTAGAAGGTTTACATGATTTCTTCAAAAACATGAGTTTTTAGAAAATGTGTTTTATTTCATAAATGGAATCAACAAAGTATGAACATTCTACGTCATAACGACTTTCTATAGTTTGCGCATGCGTTTGGAAATAAGAAAAGCATACTTCCCCCGTTTTTTAAAATCACAACTTCTAAAGGTTTACATGATTTCTTAAAAAACATGAGTTTTTAGAAAATGTGTTTTATTTCATAAATGGAATCAACAAAGTATGCACATTCTACGTCATAACGACTTTCTATAGTTTGCGCATTCGTCCGGAAATAAGAAAAGCTTACTTCCACAGTTTTTCAAAATCACAACTTCTAGAAGGTTTACATGATTTCGTAAAAAACACGAGTTTTTAGAAAATGTGTTTTATTTCATGAATGGAATCTACAAAGTATGCACATTCTACGTCATAACGACTTTCTATAGTTTACGCATGCGTCCGGAAATAAGAAAAGCTTACTTCCCCCATTTTTTAAAATCACAGCTTCTAGAAGGTTTACATGATTTCGTAAAACACACGAGTTTTTAGAAAATGTGTTTTATTTCATAAATGGAATCTACAAAGTATGCACATTTTACGTCATAACGACTTTCTATAGTTTACGCATGCATCCGGAAATAAGAAAAGCTTACTTCCACCGTTTTTTAAAATCACAGCCTCTAGAAGGTTTACATGATTTCATAAAAAACATGAGTTTTTAGAAAATGTGTTTTATTTCATAAATGGAATCTACAAAGTATGCACATTCTACTTTATAACGACTTTCTATAGTTTGCGCATGCGTCCGGAAATAAGAAAAGCTTACTTCCCCCGTTTTTTAAAATCACAGCTTCTAAAGGTTTACATGATTTCTTAAAAATCATGAGTTTTTTGAAAATGTGTTTTATTTCATAAATGGAATCAACAAAGTATGCACATTCTACGTCATAACGACTGTCTATAGTTTACGCATGCATCCGGATATAAGAAAAGCTTACTTCCACCGTTTTTTAAAATCACAGCTTCTAAAGGTTTACATGATTTCTTAAAAAACATGAGTTTTTAGAAAATGTGTTTTATTTCATAAATGGAATCAACAAAGTATGCACATTCTACGTCATAACGACTTTCTATAGTTTGCGCACGCGTTTGGAAATAAGAAAAGCTTACTTCCCCCGTTTTTAAAAATCACAGCTTCTAGAAGGTTTACATGATTTCTTAAAAAACACTAGCTTTTAGAAAATATGTTTTATTTCATAAATGGAATCAACAAAGTATGCACATTCTACGTCATAACGACTTTCTATAGTTTACGCATGCATCCGGAAATAAGAAAAGCTTACTTCCACCGTTTTTTAAAATCACAGCTTCTAGAAGGTTTACATGATTTCATAAAAAACATGAGTTTTTAGAAAATGTGTTTTATTTCATAAATGGAATCTACAAAGTATGCACATTCTACGTCATAACGTCTTTCTATAGTTTGCGCATGCGTCCGGAAATAAGAAAAACTTACTTCCCCCGTTTTTTAAAATCACAGCTTCTAAAGGTTTACATGATTTCTTAAAAAACACGAGTTTTTAGAAAATGTGTTTTATTTCATAAATGGAATCTACAAAGTATGCACATTCTACGTCATAACGACTTTCTATAGTTTACGCATGCATCCGGAAATAAGAAAAGCTTACTTCCACCGTTTTTTAAAATCACAGCATCTAGAAGGTTTACATGATTTCATAAAAAACATGAGTTTTTAGAAAATGTGTTTTATTTCATAAATGGAATCTACAAAGTATGCACATTCTACGGCATAACGACTTTCTATAGTTTATGCATGCATCTGGAAATAAGAAAAACTTACTTCCACCGTTTTTTAAAATCACAGCTTCTAGAAGGTTTACATGATTTCATAAAAAACATGAGTTTTTAGAAAATGTGTTTTATTTCATAAATGGAATCTACAAAGTATGCACATTCTATTTTATAACGACTTTGTATAGTTTGCGCATTCGTCCGGAAATAAGAAAAGCTTACTTCCCCCGTTTTTTAAAATCACAGCTTCTAAAGGTTTACATGATTTCTTAAAAAACATGAGTTTTTTGAAAATGTGTTTTATTTCATAAATGGAATCAACAAAGTATGCACATTCTACGTCATAACGACTTTCTATAGTTTACGCATGCATCCGGAAATAAGAAAAGCTTACTTCCACCGCTTTTTAAAATCACAGCTTCTAAAGGTTTACATGATTTCTTAAAAAACATGAGTTTTTAGAAAATGTGTTTTATTTCATAAATGGAATCAACAAAGTATGCACATTCTACGTCATAACGACTTTCTATAGTTTGCGCACGCGTTTGGAAATAAGAAAAGCTTACGTCCCCCGTTTTTAAAAATCACAGCTTCTAGAAGGTTTACATGATTTCTTAAAAAACACTAGCTTTTAGAAAATATGTTTTATTTCATAAATGGAATCAACAAAGTATGCACATTCTACGTCATAACGACTTTCTATAGTTTACGCATGCATCCGCAAATAAGAAAAGCTTACTTCCACCGTTTTTTAAAATCACAGCTTCTAGAAGGTTTACATGATTTCATAAAAAAGATGAGTTTTTAGAAAATGTGTTTTATTTCATAAATGGAATCTACAAAGTATGCACATTCTACGTCATAACGACTTTCTATAGTTTGCGCATGCGTCCGGAAATAAGAAAAGCTTACTTCCCCCGTTTTTTAAAATCACAGCTTCTAAAGGTTTACATGATTTCTTAAAAAACACGAGTTTTTAGAAAATGTGTTTTATTTCATAAATGGCATTTACAAAGTATGCACATTCTACGTCATAACGACTTTCTATAGTTTACGCATGCATCCGGAAATAAGAAAAGCTTACTTCCACCGTTTTTTAAAATCACAGCTTCTAGAAGGTTTACATGATTTCATAAAAAACATGAGTTTTTAGAAAATGTGTTTTATTTCATAAATGGAATCTACAAAGTATGCACATTCTACGGCATAACGACTTTCTATAGTTTGCGCATTCGTCCGAAAATAAGAAAAGCTTACTTCCCCCGTTTTTTAAAATCACAGCTTCTAAAGGTTTACATGATTTCTTAAAAAACATGAGTTTTTAGAAAATGTGTTTTATTTCATAAATGGAATCAACAAAGTATGCACATTCTACGTCATAACGACTTTCTATAGTTTGCGAACGCGTTTGGAAATAAGAAAAGCTTACTTCCCCTGTTTTTTAAAATCACAGCTTCTAGAAGGTTTACATGATTTCTTAAAAAACACTAGTTTTTAGAAAATATGTTTTATTTCATAAATGGACTCAACAAAGTATGCACATTCTACGTCATAACGACTTTCTATAGTTTGCGCATTCGTCCGGAAATAAGAAAAGCTTACTTCCACGGTTTTTCAAAATCACAACTTCTAGAAGGTTTACATGATTTCTTAAAAAACACGAGTTTTTAGAAAATGTGTTTTATTTCGTAAATGGAGTCCACAAAGTATGCACATTCTACGTCATAACGACTTTCTATAGCTTTCGCATGCGTCTGGAAATAAGAAAAGCTTACTTCCCCCGTTTTTTAAAATCACAGCTTCTAGAAGGTTTACATGATTTCTTAAAAAACACGAGTTTTTAGAAAATGTGTTTTATTTCATAAATGGAATCTACAAAGTATGCACATTCTACGTCATAACGACTTTCTATACTTTGCGCATGCGTCCGGAAATAAGAAAAGCTTACTTCCCCTTTTTTTAAAATCACAGCTTCTAGAAGGTTTACATGATTTCTTAAAAAACACGAGTTTTTAGAAAATGTGTTTTATTTCATAAATGGAATCAACAAAGTATGCACATTCTACGTCATAACGACTTTCTATAGTTTGCACATGCATTTGGAAATAAGAAAAGCTTACTTCTACCGTTTTTTAAAATCACAGCTTCTAGAAGGTTTACATGATTTCTTAAAAAACACGAGTTTTTTGAAAATGTGTTTTATTTCATAAATGGAATCTACAAAGTATGCACATTCTACGTCATAACGAATTTCTATAGTTTGCGCATGCGTTTGGAAATAAGAAAAGCTTACTTCCCCCGTTTTTTAAAATCACAGCTTCTAGAAGGTTTACATGATTTCTTAAAAAACACTAGTTTTTAGAAAATATGTTTTATTTCATAAATGGAATCAACAAAGTATGCACATTCTACGTCATAATGACTTTCTATAGTTTGAACATGCGTCCAGAAATAAGAAAAGCTTACTTCCACCGTTTTTTAAAACCACAAGTTCTAGAAGGTTTACATTATTTCTTAAAGAACACGAGTTTTTTGAAAATGTGTTTTATTTCATAAATGGAATCAACAAAGTATGCACATTCTACGTCATAACGACTTTCTATAGTTTGCGCATTCGTCCGGAAATAAGAAAAGCTTACTTCCACCGTTTTTTAAAATCACAGCTTCTAGAAGGTTTACATGATCTCTTAAAAAACACGAGTTTTTTGAAAATGTGTTTGATTTCATCAATGGAATCAACAAAGTATGCACATTCTCCGGCATAACGACTTTCTATAGTTTGCGCATTCGTCCGGAAATAAGAAAAGCTTACTTCCACAGTTTTTCAAAATCACAACTTCTAGAAGGTTTACATGATTTCGTAAAAAACACGAGTTTTTAGAAAATGTGTTTTATTTCATGAATGGAATCTACAAAGTATGCACATTCTACGTCATAACGACTTTCTATAGTTTACGCATGCGTCCGGAAATAAGAAAAGCTTACTTCCCCCATTTTTTAAAATCACAGCTTCTAGAAGGTTTACATGATTTCGTAAAACACACGAGTTTTTAGAAAATGTGTTTTATTTCATAAATGGAATCTACAAAGTATGCACATTTTACGTCATAACGACTTTCTATAGTTTACGCATGCATCCGGAAATAAGAAAAGCTTACTTCCACCGTTTTTTAAAATCACAGCCTCTAGAAGGTTTACATGATTTCATAAAAAACATGAGTTTTTAGAAAATGTGTTTTATTTCATAAATGGAATCTACAAAGTATGCACATTCTACTTTATAACGACTTTCTATAGTTTGCGCATGCGTCCGGAAATAAGAAAAGCTTACTTCCCCCGTTTTTTAAAATCACAGCTTCTAAAGGTTTACATGATTTCTTAAAAAACATGAGTTTTTTGAAAATGTGTTTTATTTCATAAATGGAATCAACAAAGTATGCACATTCTACGTCATAACGACTGTCTATAGTTTACGCATGCATCCGGATATAAGAAAAGCTTACTTCCACCGTTTTTTAAAATCACAGCTTCTAAAGGTTTACATGATTTCTTAAAAAACATGAGTTTTTAGAAAATGTGTTTTATTTCATAAATGGAATCAACAAAGTATGCACATTCTACGTCATAACGACTTTCTATAGTTTGCGCACGCGTTTGGAAATAAGAAAAGCTTACTTCCCCCGTTTTTAAAAATCACAGCTTCTAGAAGGTTTACATGATTTCTTAAAAAACACTAGCTTTTAGAAAATATGTTTTATTTCATAAATGGAATCAACAAAGTATGCACATTCTACGTCATAACGACTTTCTATAGTTTACGCATGCATCCGGAAATAAGAAAAGCTTACTTCCACCGTTTTTTAAAATCACAGCTTCTAGAAGGTTTACATGATTTCATAAAAAACATGAGTTTTTAGAAAATGTGTTTTATTTCATAAATGGAATCTACAAAGTATGCACATTCTACGTCATAACGTCTTTCTATAGTTTGCGCATGCGTCCGGAAATAAGAAAAGCTTACTTCCCCCGTTTTTTAAAATCACAGCTTCTAAAGGTTTACATGATTTCTTAAAAAACACGAGTTTTTAGAAAATGTGTTTTATTTCATAAATGGAATCTACAAAGTATGCACATTCTACGTCATAACGACTTTCTATAGTTTACGCATGCATCCGGAAATAAGAAAAGCTTACTTCCACCGTTTTTTAAAATCACAGCATCTAGAAGGTTTACATGATTTCATAAAAAACATGAGTTTTTAGAAAATGTGTTTTATTTCATAAATGGAATCTACAAAGTATGCACATTCTACGGCATAACGACTTTCTATAGTTTACGCATGCATCTGGAAATAAGAAAAACTTACTTCCACCGTTTTTTAAAATCACAGCTTCTAGAAGGTTTACATGATTTCATAAAAAACATGAGTTTTTAGAAAATGTGTTTTATTTCATAAATGGAATCTACAAAGTATGCACATTCTATTTTATAACGACTTTGTATAGTTTGCGCATTCGTCCGGAAATAAGAAAAGCTTACTTCCCCCGTTTTTTAAAATCACAGCTTCTAAAGGTTTACATGATTTCTTAAAAAACATGAGTTTTTTGAAAATGTGTTTTATTTCATAAATGGAATCAACAAAGTATCCACATTCTACGTCATAACGACTTTCTATAGTTTACGCATGCATCCGGAAATAAGAAAAGCTTACTTCCACCGCTTTTTAAAATCACAGCTTCTAAAGGTTTACATGATTTCTTAAAAAACATGAGTTTTTAGAAAATGTGTTTTATTTCATAAATGGAATCAACAAAGTATGCACATTCTACGTCATAACGACTTTCTATAGTTTGCGCACGCGTTTGGAAATAAGAAAAGCTTACGTCCCCCGTTTTTAAAAATCACAGCTTCTAGAAGGTTTACATGATTTCTTAAAAAACACTAGCTTTTAGAAAATATGTTTTATTTCATAAATGGAATCAACAAAGTATGCACATTCTACGTCATAACGACTTTCTATAGTTTACGCATGCATCCGCAAATAAGAAAAGCTTACTTCCACCGTTTTTTAAAATCACAGCTTCTAGAAGGTTTACATGATTTCATAAAAAACATGAGTTTTTAGAAAATGTGTTTTATTTCATAAATGGAATCTACAAAGTATGCACATTCTACGTCATAACGACTTTCTATAGTTTGCGCATGCGTCCGGAAATAAGAAAAGCTTACTTCCCCCGTTTTTTAAAATCACAGCTTCTAAAGGTTTACATGATTTCTTAAAAAACACGAGTTTTTAGAAAATGTGTTTTATTTCATAAATGGCATTTACAAAGTATGCACATTCTACGTCATAACGACTTTCTATAGTTAACGCATGCATCCGGAAATAAGAAAAGCTTACTTCCACCGTTTTTTAAAATCACAGCTTCTAGAAGGTTTACATGATTTCATAAAAAACATGAGTTTTTAGAAAATGTGTTTTATTTCATAAATGGAATCTACAAAGTATGCACATTCTACGGCATAACGACTTTCTATAGTTTGCGCATTCGTCCGAAAATAAGAAAAGCTTACTTCCCCCGTTTTTTATAATCACAGCTTCTAAAGGTTTACATGATTTCTTAAAAAACATGAGTTTTTAGAAAATGTGTTTTATTTCATAAATGGAATCAACAAAGTATGCACATTCTACGTCATAACGACTTTCTATAGTTTGCGAACGCGTTTGGAAATAAGAAAAGCTTACTTCCCCTGTTTTTTAAAATCACAGCTTCTAGAAGGTTTACATGATTTCTTAAAAAACACTAGTTTTTAGAAAATATGTTTTATTTCATAAATGGACTCAACAAAGTATGCACATTCTACGTCATAACGACTTTCTATAGTTTGCGCATTCGTCCGGAAATAAGAAAAGCTTACTTCCACGGTTTTTCAAAATCACAACTTCTAGAAGGTTTACATGATTTCTTAAAAAACACGAGTTTTTAGAAAATGTGTTTTATTTCGTAAATGGAGTCCACAAAGTATGCACATTCTACGTCATAACGACTTTCTATAGTTTTCGCATGCGTCCGGAAATAAGAAAAGCTTACTTGCCCCGTTTTTTAAAATCACAGCTTCTAGAAGGTTTACATGATTTCTTAAAAAACACGAGTTTTTAGAAAATGTGTTTTATTTCATAAATGGAATCTACAAAGTATGCACATTCTACGTCATAACGACTTTCTATACTTTGCGCATGCGTCTGGAAATAAGAAAAGCTTACTTCCCCCTTTTTTTAAAATCACAGCTTCTAGAAGGTTTACATGATTTCTTAAAAAACACGAGTTTTTAGAAAATGTGTTTTATTTCATAAATGGAATCAACAAAGTATGCACATTCTACGTCATAACGACTTTCTATAGTTTGCACATGCATTTGGAAATAAGAAAAGCTTACTTCTACCGTTTTTTAAAATCACAGCTTCTAGAAGGTTTACATGATTTCTTAAAAAACACGAGTTTTTTGAAAATGTGTTTTATTTCATAAATGGAATCTACAAAGTATGCACATTCTACGTCATAACGAATTTCTATAGTTTGCGCATGCGTTTCGAAATAAGAAAAGCTTACTTCCCCCGTTTTTTAAAATCACAGCTTCTAGAAGGTTTACATGATTTCTTAAAAAACACTAGTTTTTAGAAAATATGTTTTATTTCATAAATGGAATCAACAAAGTATGCACATTCTACGTCATAATGACTTTCTATAGTTTGAACATGCGTCCAGAAATAAGAAAAGCTTACTTCCACCGTTTTTTAAAACCACAAGTTCTAGAAGGTTTACATTATTTCTTAAAGAACACGAGTTTTTTGAAAATGTGTTTTATTTCATAAATGGAATCAACAAAGTATGCACATTCTACGTCATAACGACTTTCTATAGTTTGCGCATTCGTCCGGAAATAAGAAAAGCTTACTTCCACCGTTTTTTAAAATCACAGCTTCTAGAAGGTTTACATGATCTCTTAAAAAACACGAGTTTTTTGAAAATGTGTTTGATTTCATAAATGGAATCAACAAAGTATGCACATTCTCCGGCATAACGACTTTCTATAGTTTGCGCATTCGTCCGGAAATAAGAAAAGCTTACTTCCACCGTTTTTCAAAATCACAACTTCTAGAAGGTTTACATGATTTCGTAAAAAACATCAGTTTTTAGAAAATGTCTTTTATTTCATAAATGGAATCTACAAAGTATGCACATTCTACGTCATAACGAATTTCTAGAGTTTGCGCATGCGTCCGGAAATAAGAAAAGCTTACTTCCTCCGTTTTTTAAAATCACAGCTTCTAGAAGGTTTACATGATTTCTTAAAAAACACGAGTTTTTAGAAAATGTGTTTTATTTCATAAATGGAATCTACAAAGTATGCACATTCTACGTCATAACGACTTTCTATAGTTTGCGCATGCGTCCGGAAATAAGAAAAGCTTACTTCCACCGTTTTTCAAAATCACAACTTCTAGAAGGTTTACATGATTTCGTAAAAAACATCAGTTTTTAGAAAATGTGTTTTATTTCATAAATGGAATCTACAAAGTATGCACATTCTACGTCATAACGACTTTCTATAGTTTGCGCATGCATTTGGAAATAAGAAAAGCTTCCTTCCCCCGTTTTTTAAAATCACAGCTTCTAGAAGGTTTACATGATTTCTTAAAAAACATGAGTTTTTAGAAAATGTGCTTTATTTCATAAATGGAATCAACAAAGTATGCACATTCTACATCATAACGACTTTCTACAGTTTGCGCATGCGTCCGGAAATAAGAAAAGCTTACTTCCACCGTTTTTTAAAATCACAGTTCTAGAAGGTTTACATGATTTCGTAAAAAACACGAGTTTTTAGAAAATGTGTTTTATTTCATAAATGGAATCTACAAAGTATGCACATTCTACGTCATAACGACTTTCTATAGTTTGCGCATGCGTCCGGAAATAAGAAAAGCTTACTTCCACTGTTTTTTAAAATCACAGCTTCTAGAAGGTTTACATGATTTCTTAAAAAACACGAGTTTTTTGAAAATGTGTTTTATTTCATAAATGGAATCAACAAAGTATGTACATTCTACGTCATAACGACTTTCTATAGGTTGTGCAATCGTCCAGAAATAAGAAAAGCTTATTTCCACCATTTTTTAAAATCACAGCTTCTAGAAGGTTTACATGATTTCGTAAAAAACACTAGTTTTTAGAAAATGTGTTTTATTTCATAAATGGAATCTACAAAGTATGCACATTCTACGTCATAACGACTTTCTATAGTTTACGCATGCATCTGGAAATAAGAAAAGCTTACTTCCACCATTTTTTAAAATCACAGCTTCTAGAAGGTTTACATGATTTCATAAAAAATGAGAGTTTTTAGAAAATGTGTTTTATTTCATAAATGGAATCAAGAAAGTATGCACATTCTACGTCATAACGACTTTCTATAGTTTGCGCATGCGTTTGGAAATAAGAAAAGCTTACTTCTCCCGTTTTTTAAAATCACAGCTTCTAGAAGGTTTACATGATTTCTTAAAAAACAAGAGTTGTTAGAAAATGTGTTTTATTTCATAAATGGAATCAACAAAGTATGCACATTCTACATCATAACGACTTTCTATAGTTTGCGAATGCGTCCGGAAATAAGAAAAGCTTACTTCCCCCGTTTTTTAAAATCACAGCTTCTAGAAGGTTTACATGATTTCGTAAAAAACACGAGTTTTTAGAAAATGTGTTTTATTTCATAAATGCAATCAACAAAGTATGCACATTCTACGTCATAACGACTTTCTATAGTTTGCGCATGCGTTTGGAAATAAGAAAAGCTTACTTCCCCCGTTTTTTAAAATCACAACTTCTAGAAGGTTTACATGATTTCATAAAAAACACGAGTTTTTAGAAAATGTGTTTTATTTCATAAATGTAATCAACGAAGTATGCACATTCTACGTCATAACGAATTTCTATAGTTTGCGCATGCGTCCGGAAATAAGAAAAGCTTACTTCCATCATTTTTTATAATCACAGCTTCTAGAAGGTTTACATGATTTCGTAAAAAACACGAGTTTTTAGAAAATGTGTTTCATTTCATAAATAGAATCTACAAAGTATGCACATTCTACGTCATAACGAATTTCTATAGTTTGCGCATGCGTCCGGAAATAAGAAAAGCTTACTTCCCCTGTTTTTTAAAATCACAGCTTCTAGAAGGTTTACATGATTTCTTAAAAAACACGAGTTTTTAGAAAATGTGTTTTATTTAATCAATGGAATCAACAAAGTATGCACATTCTACGTCATAACGACTTTCTATAGTTTGCGCATGCGTTTGGAAATAAGAAAAGCTTACTTCCCCCGTTTTTTAAAATCACAGCTTCTAGAAGGTTTACATGATTTCTTAAAAAACACGAGTTTTTAGAAAATCTGTTTTATTTCATAAATGGAATCAACAAAGTATGCACATTCTATGTCATAATGACTTTCTATAGTTTTCGCATGCGTCCGAAAATAAGAAAAGCTTACTTCCACCGTTTTTTAAAATCACAGCTTCTAGAAGGTTTAGACGATTTCGTAAAAAACACGAGTTTTTAGAAAATGTGTTTTATTTCGTAAATGGAATCAACAAAGTATGCACATTCTACGTCATAATGACTTTCTATATTTTTCGCATGCGTTCGGAAATAAGAAAAGCTTACTTCCACCGTTTTTTAAAATCACAGCTTCTAGAAGGTTTACATGATTTCGTAAAAAACACGAGTTTTTAGAAAATGTCTTTTATTTCGTAAATGGAATCAACAAAGTATGCACATTCTATGTCATAACGACTTTCTATAGTTTGCACATGCGTTTGGAAATAAGAAAAGCTTACTTCCCCTGTTTTTTAAAATCACAGCTTCTAGAAGGTTTACATGTTTTCGTAAAAAACACGAGTTTTTCGAAAATGTGTTTTATTTCATAAATGGAATATACAAAGTATGCACATTCTACTTCATAACGACTTTCTATAGTTTGCGCATGCGTCCGGAAATAAGAAAAGCTTACTTCCCCCGTTTTTTAAAATCACAGCTTCTAGAAGGCTTACATGATTTCTTAAAAAACGCGAGTTTTTAGAAAATGTGTTTTATTTCGTAAATGGAATCAACAAAGTATGCACATTCTACGTCATAACGACTTTCTATAGTTTGGGCACGCGTTTGGAAATAAGAAAAGCTTACTTCTCCCGTTTTTTAAAATCACAGCTTCTAGAAGGTTTACATGATTTCTTAAAAAAACCGAGTTGTTAGAAAATGTGTTTTATTTCATAAATGGAATCAACAAAGTATGCACATTCTACGTCATAACGAATTTCTATAGTTTGCGCATGTGTCCAGAAATAAGAAAAGCTTACTTCCACCATTTTTTAAAATCAAAGCTTCTAGAAGGTTTACATGATTTCTTAAAAAACACGAGTTTATAGAAAATGTGTTTTATTTCATAAATGGAATCAACAAAGTATGCACATTCTATGTCATAACGACTTTTTATAGTTTGCGCAATCGTCCGGAAATATGAAAAGCTTACTTCCACCGTTTTTTAAAATCACAGCTTCTAGAAGGTTTACATCATTTCGTAAAAAACATGAGTTTTTAGAAAATGTGTTTTATTTCGTAAATGGAATCTACAAAGTATGCACATTCTACGTCATAACGACTTTCTATGGTTTGCGCATGCGTTTGGAAATAAGAAAAGCTTACTTCCCCCGTTTTTTAAAATCACAGCTTCTAGAATGTTTACATGATTTCTTAAAAAACATTAGTTTTTAGAAAATGTGTTTTATTTCATAAATGGAATCAACAAAGTATGGACATTCTAAGTCATAACGACTTTCTATAGTTTGCGCATGCGTCCGGAAATAAGAAAAGCTTACTTCCACCGTTTTTTAAAATCACAGCTTCTAGAAGGTTTACGTGATTTCGTAAAAAATACGAGATTTTAGAAAATGTGTTTTATTTCATAAATGGAATCTACAAAGTATGCACATTCTACGTCATAACGACTTTCTATAGTTTGCGCAGGCGTCCGGAAAAAAGAAAAGCTTACTTCCACCGTTTTTTAAAATCACAGCTTCTAGAAGGTTTACATGATTTCGTAAAAAACACGAGTTTTTAGAAAATGTGTTTTATTTCATAAATGGAATCTACAAAGTATGCACATTCTACGTCATAACGACTTTCTATATTTTGCGCATGCGTCCGGAAATAAGAAAAGCTTACATCCCCCGTTTTTTAAAATCACAGCTTCTAAAGGTTTACATGATTTCTTAAAAAACACGAGTTTTTAGAAAATGTGTTTTATTTTATAAATGGAATCAACAAAGTATGCACATTCTACGTCATAACGACTTTCTATAGTTTGCGCATGCGTTTGGAAATAAGAAAAGCTTACTTCCCCCGTTTTTTAAAATCACAGCTTCTAAAGGTTTACATGATTTCTTAAAAAACACTAGTTTTTAGAAAATATGTTTTATTTCATAAATGGAATCAACAAAGTATGCACATTCTACGTCATAACGACTTTCTATAGTTTGCGCATTCGTCCGGAAATAAGAAAAGCTTACTTCCACCGTTTTTTAAAATCACAACTTCTAGAAGGTTTACATGATTTCGTAAAAAACACGAGTTTTTAGAAAATGTGTTTTATTTCATAAATGGAATCTACAAAGTATGCACATTCTACATCATAATGACTTTCTATAGTTTGCGCATGCGTCCGGAAATAAGAAAAGCTTACTTCCCCCGTTTTTTAAAATCACAGCTTCTAGAAGGTTTACATGATCTCTTAAAAAACACGAGTTTTTAGAAAATGTGTTTTATTTCGTAAATGGAGTCTACAAAGTATGCACATTCTACGTCATAACGACTTTCTATAGTTTGCGCATGCGTCCGTAAATAAGAAAATCTTACTTCCCCTGTTTTTTAAAATTACAGCTTCTAGAAGGTTTACATGATTTCTTAAAAAACACGAGTTTTTAGAAAATGTGTTTTATTTCATAAATGGAATCTACAAAGTATGCACATTCTACGTCATAACAACTTTCTATACTTTGCGCATGCGTCCGGAAATAAGAAAAGCTTACTTCCCCCGTTTTTTAAAATCACAGCTTCTAGAAGGTTTACATGATTTCTAAAAAAACATGAGTTTTTTTAAAATGTGTTTTATTTCATAAATGGAATCAACAAAGTATGCACATTCTACGTCATAACGACTTTCTATAGTTTGCGCATGCGTTTGGAAATAAGAAAAGCTTACTTCCCCCGTTTTTTAAAATCACAGCTTCTAGAAGGTTTACATGATTTCTTAAAAAACACAAGTTTTTAGAAAAGGTGTTTTATTTCATAAATGGAATCAACAAAGTATGCACATTCTTCGTCATAACGACTTTCTATAGTTTGTGCATGAGTTCGGAAATAAGAAAAGCTTACTTCCCCCGTTTTTTAAAATCACAGCTTCTAGAAGGTTTACATGATTTCGTAAAAAACACGAGTTTTTAGAAAATGTGTTTTATTTCATAAATGCAATCAACAAAGTATGCACATTCTATGTCATAACGACTTTCTATAGTTTGCGCATGCGTTTGGAAATAAGAAAAGCTTACTTCCCCCGTTTTTTAAAATCACAGCTTCTAGAAGGTTTACATGATTTCATAAAAAACACGAGTTTTTAGAAAATGTGTTTTATTTCATAAATGTAATCAACAAAGTATGCACATTCTACGTCATAACGACTTTCTATAGTTTGCACATGCGTCCGGAAATAAGAAAAGCTTATTTCCACCGTTTTTTATAATCACAACTTCTAGAAGGTTTACATGATTTCGTAAAAAACACGAGTTTTTAGAAAATGTGTTTTATTTCATAAATAGAATCTACAAAGTATGCACATTCTACGTCATAACGACTTTCTATAGTTTGCGCATGCATCCGGAAATAAGAAAAGCTTACTTCCCCTGTTTTTTAAAATCACAGCTTCTAGAAGGTTTAGATGATTTCGTAAAAAACACGAATTTTTAGAAAATGTGTTTTATTTCATAAATGGAATCAACAAAGTATGCACATTCTACGTCATAACGAATTTCTACAGTTTGCGCAATCGTCCGGAAATAAGAAAAGCTTAGTTCCACCGTTTTTTAAAATCACAACTTCTAGAAGGTTTACATGATTTCGTAAAAAACATCATCTTTTAGAAAATTTGTTTTTTTGATAAATGGAATCTACAAAGTATGCACATCCTACGTCATAACGACTTTCTATAGTTTGCGCATGCGTCCGGAACTAAGAAAAGCTTACTTCCCCCGTTTTTTAAAATCACAGCTTCTAGAAGGTTTACATGATTTCGTAAAAAACACGAGTTTTTAGAAAATGTGTTTTATTTCATAAATGGAATCTACAAAGTATGAACATTCTACGTCATAACGACTTTCTATAGTTTACGCATGCATCCGGAAATAAGAAAAGCTTAATTCCACCGTTTTTTAAAATCACAGCTTCTAGAAGGTTTACATGATTTCATAAAAAACACGAGTTTTTAGAAAATGTGTTTTATTTCATAAATGGAATCTACAAAGTATGCACATTCTACGTCATAACGAATTTCTATAGTTTGCGCATCCGTCCGGAAATAAGAAAAGCTTACTTCCCCCGTTTTTTAAAATCACAGCTTCTAGAAGGTTTACATGATTTCTTACAAAACACGAGTTTTTAGAAAATGTGTTTTATTTAATCAATGGAATCAACAAAGTATGCACATTCTACATCATAACGACTTTCTATAGTTTGCGCATGCATTTGGAAATAAGAAAAGCTTCCTTCCCCCGTTTTTTAAAATCACAGCTTCTAGAAGGTTTACATGATTTCTTAAAAAACACGAGTTTTTAGAAAATGTGCTTTATTTCATAAATGGAATCAACAAAGTATGCACATTCTAGGTCATAACGACTTTCTATAGTTTGCGCATGCGTCCGGATATAAGAAAAGCTTACTTCCACCATTTTTAAAATCACAGCTTCTAGAAGGTTTAGATGATTTCGTAAAAAACATGAGTTTCTATAAAATGTGTTTTATTTCATAAATGGAATCTACAAAGTATGCACATTCTACGTCATAACGACTTTCTATAGTTTGCGCATGCGTCCGGAAATAAGAAAAGCTTACTTCCCCCGTTTTTTAAAATCACAGCTTCTAAAGGTTTACATGATTTCTTAAAAAACACGAGTTTTTAGAAAATGTGTTTTATTTCATAAATGGAATCAACAAAGTATGCACATTCTACGTCATAACGACTTTATATAGTTTGCGCATGTGTTTGGAAATAAGAAAAGCTTACTTCCCCCGTTTTTTAAAATCACAACTTCTAGAAGGTTTACATGATTTTTTAAAAAACACTAGTTTTTAGAAAATATGTTTTATTTCATAAATGGAATCAACAAAGTATGCACATTCCACGTCATAACGACTTTCTATAGTTTGCGCATGCGTCCGAAAATAAGAAATGCTTACTTCCACCATTTTTTAAAATCACAGCTTCTAGAAGGTTTACATGATTTCTTAAAAAACACGAGTTTTTAGAAAATGTGTTTTATTTCATAAATAGAATCAACAAAGTATGCACATTCTATGTCATAACGACTTTCTATAGTTTGCGCATTCGTCCTGAAATAAGAAAAGCTTACTTCCACCGTTTTTTAAAATCACAGCTTCTAGAAGGTTTACATGATCTCTTAAAAAACACGAGTTTTTTTGAAAATGTGTTTTATTTCATAAATGGAATCAACAAAGTATGCACATTCTACGTCATAACGACTTTCTATAGTTTGCGCATTCGTCCTGAAATAAGAAAAGCTTACTTCCACCGTTTTTTAAAATCACAGCTTCTAGAAGGTTTACATGATCTCTTAAAAAACACGAGTTTTTTTGAAAATGTGTTTTATTTCATAAATGGAATCTACAAAGTATGCACATTCTACGTCATAACGAATTTCTATAGTTTGCGCATGCGTCCGGAAATAAGAAAAGATTACTTCCCCCGTTTTTTAAAATCACAGCTTCTAGAAGGTTTACATGATTTCTTACAAAACACGAGTTTTTAGAAAATGTGTTTTATTTAATCAATGGAATCAACAAAGTATGCACATTCTACGTCATAACGACTTTCTATAGTTTGCGCATGCATTTGGAAATAAGAAAAGCTTCCTTCCCCCGTTTTTTAAAATCACAGCTTCTAGAAGGTTTACATGATTTCTTAAAAAACACGAGTTTTTAGAAAATGTGCTTTATTTCATAAATGGAATCAACAAAGTATGCACATTCTACGTCATAACGACTTTCTATAGTTTGCGCATGCGTCCGGATATAAGAAAAGCTTACTTCCACCATTTTTAAAATCACAGCTTCTAGAAGGTTTAGATGATTTCGTAAAAAACATGAGTTTCTATAAAATGTGTTTTATTTCATAAATGGAATCTACAAAGTATGCACATTCTACGTCATAACGACTTTCTATAGTTTGCGCATGCGTCCGGAAATAAGAAAAGCTTACTTCCCCCGTTTTTTAAAATCACAGCTTCTAAAGGTTTACATGATTTCTTAAAAAACACGAGTTTTTAGAAAATGTGTTTTATTTCATAAATGGAATCAACAAAGTATGCACATTCTACGTCATAACGACTTTATATAGTTTGCGCATGCGTTTGGAAATAAGAAAAGCTTACTTCCCCCGTTTCTTAAAATCACAACTTCTAGAAGGTTTACATGATTTTTTAAAAAACACTAGTTTTTAGAAAATATGTTTTATTTCATAAATGGAATCAACAAAGTATGCACATTCTACGTCATAACGACTTTCTATAGTTTGCGCATGCGTCCGAAAATAAGAAATGCTTACTTCCACCATTTTTTAAAATCACAGCTTCTAGAAGGTTTACATGATTTCTTAAAAAACACGAGTTTTTAGAAAATGTGTTTTATTTCATAAATAGAATCAACAAAGTATGCACATTCTACGTCATAACGACTTTCTATAGTTTGCGCATTCGTCCTGAAATAAGAAAAGCTTACTTCCACCGTTTTTTAAAATCACAGCTTCTAGAAGGTTTACATGATCTCTTAAAAAACACGAGTTTTTTTGAAAATGTGTTTTATTTCATAAATGGAATCAACAAAGTATGCACATTCTACGTCATAACGACTTTCTATAGTTTGCGCATTCGTCCTGAAATAAGAAAAGCTTACTTCCACCGTTTTTTAAAATCACAGCTTCTAGAAGGTTTACATGATCTCTTAAAAAACACGAGTTTTTTTGAAAATGTGTTTTATTTCATAAATGGAATCAACAAAGTATGCACATTCTACGTCATAACGACTTTCTATAGTTTGCGCATTCGTCTGGAAATAAGAAAAGCTTACTTCCACCGTTTTTCAAAATCACAACTTCTAGAAGGTTTACATGATTTCGTAAAAAACACGAGTTTTTAGAAAATGTGTTTTATTTTCATAAATGGAATCAACAAAGTATGCACATTCTACGTCATAACGACTTTCTATAGTTTGTACATGCGTCCGGAAATAAGAAAAACTTACTTCCCCCGTTTTTTAAAATCACAGCTTCTAGAAGGTTTACGTGATTTCTTAAAAAAACACTAGTTTTTAGAAAATATGTTTTATTTCATAAATGGAATCAACAAAGTATGCACATTCTACGTCATAACGACTTTCTATAGTGTGCGCATGCGTCCGGAAATAAGAAAAGCTTACTTCCACCGTTTTTTAAAATCACAGCTTCTAGAAGGTTTACATGATTTCTTAAAGAACACGAGTTTTTTGAAAATGTGTTTTTATTTTTCATAAATAGAATCAACAAAGTATGCACATTCTACGTCATAACGACTTTCTCTAGTTTGCGCATTCGTCCGGAAATAAGAAAAGCTTACTTCCACCGTTTTTTTAAAATCACAGCTTCTAGAAGGTTTACATTGATCTCTTAAAAAACACGAGTTTTTTGAAAATGTGTTTTATTTCATAAATGGAATCAACAAAGTATGCACATTCTACGTCATAACGACTTCCTATAGTTTGCGCATTCGTCCGGAAATAAGAAAAGCTTACTTCCACCGTTTTTGAAAATCACAACTTCTAGAAGGTTTACATGATTTCGTAAAAAACACGAGTTTTTAGAAAATGTCTTTTATTTCATAAATGGAATCTACAAAGTATGCACATTCTACGTCATAACGACTTTCTATAGTTTGCGCATGCGTCCGGAAATAAGAAAAGCTTACTTCCCCGTTTTTTAAAATCACAGTTTCTAGAAGGTTTACATGATTTCTTAAAAAACACGAGTTTTTAGAAAATGTGTTTTATTTCATAAATGGAATCTACAAAGTATGCACATTCTACGTCATAACGTCTTTCTATAGTTTGCGCATGCGTCCGGAAATAAGAAAAGCTTACTTCCCCCGTTTTTAAAATCACAGCTTCTAGAAGGTTTACATGATTTCGTAAAAAACATGAGTTTCTAGAAAATGTGTTTTATTTCATAAATGGAATCTACAAAGTATGCACATTCTAAGTCATAACGACTTTCTATAGTTTGCGCATGCGTCCGGAAATAAGAAAAGCTTACTTCCCCCGTTTTTTAAAATCACAGCTTCTAAAGGTTTACATGATTTCTTAAAAAACACGAGTTTTTAGAAAATGTGTTTTATTTTATAAATGGAATCAACAAAGTATGCACATTCTACGTCATAACGACTTTCTATAGTTTGCGCATGCGTTTGGAAATAAGAAAAGCTTACTTCCCCCGTTTTTTAAAATCACAGCTTCTAAAGGTTTACATGATTTCTTAAAAAACACTAGTTTTTAGAAAATGTGTTTTATTTCATAAATGGAATCTACAAAGTATGCACATTCTAAGTCATAACGAATTTCTATAGTTTGCGAATGCCGTCCGGAAATAAGAAAAGCTTACTTCCCCCGTTTTTTTAAAATCACAGCTTCTAAAGGTTTACATGATTTCTTAAAAAACATGAGTTTTTAGAAAATGTGTTTTATTTCATAAATGGAATCAACAAAGTATTGCACATTCTACGTCATAACGACTTTCTATAGTTTGCGCATGCGTCCGGAAATAAGAAAAGCTTACTTCCACCGTTTTTAAAATCACAGCTTCTAGAAGGTTTACATGATTTCGTAAAAAACATGAGTTTCTAGAAAATGTGTTTTATTTCATCAATGGAATCTACAAAGTATGCACATTCTACGTCATAACGACTTTCTATAGTTTGCGCATGCGTCCGGAAATAAGAAAAGCTTACTTCCCCCGTTTTTTAAAATCACAACTTCGAAAGGTTACATGATTTCTTAAAAAACACGAGTTTTAGAAAATGTGTTTTATTTCATAAATGGAATCAACAAAGTATGCACATTCTACGTCATAACGACTTTCTATAGTTTGCGCATGCGTTTGGAAATAAGAAAAGCTTACTTCCCCCCTTCCCCCGTTTTTTAAAATCACAACTTCTAGAAGGTTTACATGATTTTTTAAAAAACACTAGTTTTTAGAAAATATGTTTTATTTCATAAATGGAATAAACAAAGTATGCACATTCTACGTCATAACGACTTTCTATAGTTTGCGCATGCGTCCGAAAATAAGAAAAGCTTACTTCCACCCTTTTTTAAAATCACAGCTTCTAGAAGGTTTACATGATTTCTTAAAAAACACGAGTTTTTTGAAAATGTGTTTTATTTCATAAATGGAATCAACAAAGTATGCACATTCTACGTCATAACGACTTTCTATAGTTTGCGCATTCGTCTGGAAATAAGAAAAGCTTACTTCCACCGTTTTTCAAAATCACAACTTCTAGAAGGTTTACATGATTTCGTAAAAAACACGAGTTTTTAGAAAATGTGTTTTATTTCATAAATGGAATCTACAAAGTATGCACATTCTACGTCATAACGACTTTCTATAGTTTGCGCATGCGTCCGGAAATAAGAAAAGCTTACTTCCCCAGTTTTTTAAAATCACAGCTTCTAAAGGTTTACATGATTTCTTAAAAAACACGAGTTTTTAGAAAATGTGTTTTATTTCATAAATGGAATCAACAAAGTATGCACATTCTACGTCATAACGACTTTCTATAGTTTGCGCATTCGTCTGGAAATAAGAAAAGCTTACTTCCACCGTTTTTCAAAATCACAACTTCTAGAAGGTTTACATGATTTCTTAAAAAACACGAGTTTTTAGAAAATGTGTTTTATTTCATAAATGGAATCAACAAAGTATGCACATTCTACGTCATAACGACTTTCTATAGTTTGCGCATGCGTCCAGAAATAAGAAAAGCTTACTTCCACCGTTTTTTAAAATCACAGCTTCTAGAAGGTTTACATTATTTCTTAAAGAACACGACTTTTTTGAAAATGTGTTTTATTTCATAAATAGAATCAACAAAGTATGCACATTCTACGTCATAACGACTTTCTATAGTTTTGCGCATTTGTCCGGAAATAAGAAAAGCTTACTTCCACCATTTTTTAAAATCACAGCTTCTAGAAGGTTTACTTGATCTCTTAAAAAACACGAGTTTTTTGAAAATGTGTTTTATTTCATAAATGGAATCAACAAAGTATGCAAATTCTACGTCATAACGACTTTCGATAGTTTGCGCATTCGTCCGGAAATAAGAAAAGCTTACTTCCACCGTTTTTCAAAATCACAACTTCTAGAAGGTTTACATGATTTCGTAAAAAACACGAGTTTTTAGAAAATGTCTTTTATTTCATAAATGGAATCTACAAAGTATGCACATTCTACGTCATAACGACTTTCTATAGTTTGCGCATGGGTCCGGAAATAAGAAAATCTTACTTCCCCCGTTTTTTAAAATCACAGTTTCTAGAAGGTTTACATGATTTCTTAAAAAACAAGAGTTTTTAGAAAATGTGTTTTATTTCCTAAATGGAATCTACAAAGTATGCACATTCTACGTCATAACGTCTTTCTATAGTTTGCGCATGCGTCCGGAAATAAGAAAAGCTTACTTCCCCCGTTTTTTAAAATCACAGCTTCTAGAAGGTTTACATGATTTCTTAAAAAACACGAGTTTTTACAAAATGTGTTTTATTTCATAAATGGAATCTAGAAAGTATGCACATTCTACGTCATAACGACTTTCTATAATTCGTGCATGCGTCCGGAAATAAGAAAAGCTTACTTCCCCCATTTTTTAAAATCACAGCTTCTAGAAGGTTTACATGATTTCTTAAAAAACACGAGTTTTTAGAAAATGTGTTTTATTTCATAAATGCAATCAACAAATTATGCACATTCTACGTCATAACGACTTTCTATAGTTTGCGCATGCGTTTGGAAATAAGAAAAGCTTACTTCCCCCATTTTTTAAAATCACAGCTTCTAGAAGGTTTACACGATTTCATAAAAAACACGAGTTTTTAGAAAATGTGTTTTATTTCATAAATGCAATCAACAAAGTATGCACATTCTACGTCATAATGACTTTCTATAGTTTGCGCATGCGTCCGGAAATAAGAAAAGCTTACTTCCCCTGTTTTTTAAAATCACAGCTTCTAGAAGGTTGACATGATTTCTTAAAAAACACGAGTTGTTAGAAAATGTGTTTTATTTCATAAATGGAATCAACAAAGGATGCACATTCTACGTCATAACGACTTTCTATAGTTTGCACATGCGTTTGGAAATAACAAAAGCTTACTTCCCCCGTTTTTTAAAATCACAGCTTCTAGAAGGTTTACATGATTTCGTTAAAAACACGAGTTGTTAGAAAATGTGTTTTATTTCATAAATGGAATCAACAAAGGATGCACATTCTACGTCATAACGAATTTCTATAGTTTGCACATGCATTTGGAAATAAGAAAATCTTACTTCCCCCGTTTTTTAAAATCACAGCTTCTAGAAGGTTTACATGATTTCGTAAAAAACAGGAGTTTTTTAGAAAATGTGTTTTATTTCATAAATGGAATCAACAAAGTATGCACATTCTACGTCATAACGACTTTCTATAGTTTGCACATGCGTTTGGAAATAAGAAAAGCTTACTTCCCCCGTTTTTTAAAATCACAGCTTCTAGAAGGTTTACATGATTTCTTAAAAAACACGAGTTTTTTGAAAATATGTTTTATTTCATAAATGGAATCAACAAAGTATGCACATTCTACATCATAACGACTTTCTATAGTTTGTGCATGCATTTGGAAATAAGAAAAGCTTACTTCCACCGTTTTTTAAAATCACAACTTATAGAAGGTTTTAAATGATTTCTTAAAAAACATGAGTTTTTTTTAAAGTGTGTTTTATTTCATAAATGGAATCAACAAAGTATGCACATTCTACGTCATAACGACTTTCTATAGTTTGCGCATGCGTCCGGAAATAAGAAAAGCTTACTTCCCCCGTTTTTTAAAATCACAGCTTCTAGAAGGTTTACATGATTTCGTAAAAAACACGAATTTTCAGAAAATGTGTTTTATTTCATCAATGGAATCTACAAAGTATGCGCATTCTACGTCATAACGACTTTCTATAGTTTGCGCATGCGTCCGGAAATAAGAAAAGCTTACTTCCCCCGTTTTTTAAAATCACAGCTTCTAGAAGGCTTACCTGATTTCTTAAAAAACGCGAGTTTATAGAAAATGTGTTTTACTTCGTAAATGGAATCAACAAAGTATGCACATTCTACGTCATAACGAATTTCTATAGTTTGGGCACGCGTTTGGAAATAAGAAAAGCTTACTTCTCCCGTTTTTTAAAATCACAGCTTCTAGAAGGTTTACATGGTTTCTTAAAAAACACGAGTTTTTTGAAAATGTGTTTTATTTCATCAATGGAATCAACAAAGTATGCACATTCTACGTCATAACGACTTTCTATAGTTTGCGTATGCGTTTGGAAATAAGAAAAGCTTACTTCCCCCGTTTTTTAAAATCACAGCTTCTAGAAGGTTTACATGATTCCTTAAAAAACACGAGTTTTTAGAAAATGTGTTTTATTTCATAAATGGAATCAACAAAGTATGCACATTCTACGTCATAACGACTTTCTATAGTTTGCGCATGCGTCCGGAAATAAGAAAAGCTTAATTCCACCGTTTTTTAAAATCAAAGCTTCTAGAAGGTTTACATGATTTCTTAAAAAACATGAGGTTTTAGAAAATGTGTTTTATTAAATAAATGGAATCAACAAAGTATGCACATTCTACGTCATAACGACTTTCTATAGTTTGCGCATGCGTTTGGAAATAAGAAAAGCTTACTTCCCCCGTTTTTTAAAATCACAACTTCTAGAAGGTTTACATGATTTCTTAAAAAAACACGAGTTTTTAGAAAATATGTTTTATTTCGTAAATGGAATCAACAAAGTATGCACATTCTACGTCATAACGACTTTCTATAGTTTGCACATGCGTCCGGAAATAAGAAAAGCTTACTTCCACCGTTTTTTTAAAATCACAGCTTCTAGAAGGTTTACATGATTTCGTAAAAAACACGAGTTTTTAGAAAATGTGTTTTATTAAATAAATGGAATCAACAAAGTATGCACATTCTACGTCATAACGACTTTCTATAGTTTGCGCATGCGTTTGGAAATAAGAAAAGCTTACTTCCCCCGTTTTTTAAAATCACAACTTCTAGAAGGTTTACATGATTTCTTAAAAAACACGAGTTTTTAGAAAATGTGTTTTATTACGTAAATGGAATCAACAAAGTATGCACATTCTACGTCATAACGACTTTCTATAGTTTGCGCATGCGTTTGGATATAAGAAAAGCTTACTTCCCCCGTTTTTTTAAAATCACAACTTCTAGAAGGTTTACATGATTTCTTAAAAAACATGAGTTTTTAGAAAATGTGTTTTATTTCATAGATGGAATTAACAAAGTATGCACATTCTACGTCATAACGACTTTCTATAGTTTGCGCATTCGTCCGGAAATAAGAAAAGCTTACTTCCACCGTTTTTTAAAATCACAGCTTCTAGAAGGTTTACATGATCTCTTAAAAACACGAGTTTTTTGAAAATGTGTTTTATTTCATAAATGGAATCAACAAAGTATGCACATTCTACGTCATAACGACTTTCTATAGTTTGCGCATTCGTTCGAAAATAAGAAAAGCTTACTTCCACCGTTTTTCAAAATCACAACTTCTAGAAGGTTTACATGATTTCGTAAAAAACACGAGATTTTAGAAAATGTGTTTTATTTCATAAATGGAATCTACAAAGTATGCACATTCTACGTCATAACGACTTTCTATAGTTTGCGCATGCGTCCGGAAATAAGAAAAGCTTACTTCCACCGTTTTTTTAAAATCACAACTTCTAGAAGGTTTACATGATCTCTTAAAAAACACGAGTTTTTTGAAAATGTGTTTTATTTCATAAATGGAATCAACAAAGTATGCACATTCTACGTCATAACGACTTTCTATAGTTTGCGCATTCGTCCGGAAATAAGAAAAGCTTACTTCCACCGTTTTTTCAAAATCACAACTTCTAGAAGGTTTACATGATTTCGTAAAAAACACGAGATTTTAGAAAATGTGTTTTATTTCATAAATGGAATCTACAAATTATGCACATTCTACGTCATAACGACTTTCTATAGTTTGCGCATGCGTCCGGAAATAATAAAAGCTTACTTCCCCCGTTTTTTAAAATCACAGCTTCTAGAAGGTTTACATGATTTCGTAAAAAACAAGAGTTTTTAGAAAATGTGTTTTATTTCCTCAATGGAATCTACAAAGTATGCACATTCTACGTCATAACGACTTTCTATAGTTTGCGCATGCGTCCGGAAATAAGAAAAGCTTACTTCCCCCGTTTTTTAAAATCACAGCTTCTAGAAGGCTTACATGATTTCTTAAAAAACGCGAGTTTTTAGAAAATGTGTTTTATTTCGTAAATGGAATCAACAAAGTATGCACATTCTACGTCATAACGACTTTCTATAGTTTGGGCACGGGTTTGGAAATAAGAAAAGCTTACTTCTCCCGTTTTTTAAAATCACATCTTCTAGAAGGTTTACATGATTTCTTAAAAAACACGAGTTTTTTGAAAATGTTTTTTATTTCATCAATGGAATCAACAAAGTATGCACATTCTACGTCATAACGACTTTCTATAGTTTGCGCATTCGTCCGGAAATAAGAAAAGCTTACTTCCACCGTTTTTCAAAATCACAACTTCTAGAAGGTTTACATGATTTCGTAAAAAACACGAGATTTTAGAAAATGTGTTTTATTTCATAAATGGAATCTACAAAGTATGCACATTCTACCTCATAACGACTTTCTATAGTTTGCGCATGCGTCCGGAAATAAGAAAAGCTTACTTCCACCATTTCTTAAAATCACAGCTTCTAGAAGGTTTACATGATTTCGTAAAAAACACGAGTTTTTAGAAAATGTGTTTTATTTCATAAATGGAATCTACAAAGTATGCACATTCTATGTCATAACGAATTTCTATAGTTTACGCATGCGTCCGGATATAAGAAAAGCTTACTTCCTCCGTTTTTTAAAATCACAGCTTCTAAAGGTTTACATGATTTCCTAAAAAACACGAGTTTTTAGAAAATGTGTTTTATTTCATAAATGGAATCAACAAAGTATGCACATTCTATGTCATAACGACTTTCTATAGTTTTCGCATGCGTCCGAAAATAAGAAAAGCTTACTTCGACCGTTTTTTAAAATCACAGCTTCTAGAAGGTTTACACGATTTCGTAAAAAACACGAGTTTTTAGAAAATGTGTTTTATTTCGTAAATGGAATCAACAAAGTATGCACATTCTACGTCATAACGACTTTCTATAGTTTTCGCATGCGTTCGGAAATAAGAAAAGCTTACTTCCACCGTTTTTTAAAATCACAGCTTCTAGAAGGTTTACATGATTTCGTAAAAAACACGAGTTTTTAGAAAATGTCTTTTATTTCGTAAATGGAATCAACAAAGTATGCACATTCTACGTCATAACAACTTTCTATAGTTTGCGCATGCGTTTGGAAATAAGAAAAGCTTACTTCCCCCGTTTTTTAAAATCACAACTTCTAGAAGGTTTACATGATTTGTTAAAAAACACGAGTTTTTAGAAAATGTGTTTTATTTCATAAATGGAATCTACAAAGAATGCACATTCAAGTCATAACGACTTTCTATAGTTTGTGCATGCATCCGGAAATAAGAAAAGCTTACTTCCACCGTTTTTTAAAATCACAGCTTCTAGAAGATTTACATGATTTCGTAAAAAACACGAGTTTTTAGAAAATGTGTTTTATTTCATAAATGGAATCTACAAAGTATGCACATTCTACATCATAACGAATTTCTATAGTTTACGCATGCATCCGGAAATAAGAAAATCTTACTTCCACCGTTTTTTAAAATCACAGCTTCTAGAAGGTTTACATGATTTCATAAAAAACATGAGTTTTTAGAAAATGTGTTTTATTTCATAATTGGAATCTACAAAGTATGCACATTCTACATCATAACGACTTTCTATAGTTTGCGCATGCGTCCGGAAATAAGAAAAGCTTACTTCCCCCGTTTTTTAAAATCACAGCTTCTAAAGGTTTACATGATTTCTTAAAAAACATGAGTTTTTAGAAAATGTGTTTTATTTTATAAATGGAATCAACAAAGTATGCACATTCTACGTCATAATGACTTTCTATAGTTTGCGCACGCGTTTGGAAATAAGAAAAGCTTACTTCCCCCGTTTTTTAAAATCACAGCTTCTAGAAGGTTTACATGATTTCTTAAAAAATACTAGTTTTTAGAAAATATGTTTTATTTCATAACTGGAATCAACAAAGTATGCACATTCTACATCATAACGAGTTTCTATAGTTTGCGCATGCGTTTGGAAATAAGAAAAGCTTACTACCCCCGTTTTTTAAAATCACAGCTTCTAGAAGGTTTACATGATTTCGTAAAAAACACGAGTTTTTAGAAAATGTGTTTTATTTCATAAATGGAATCTACAAAGTATGCACATTCTACGTCATAACGACTTTCTATAGTTTGCGCATGCGTCCGGAAATAAGAAAAGTTTACTTCCCCCGTTTTTTAAAATCACAGCTTCTAGAAGGCTTACATGATTTCTTAAAAAACGCGAGTTTTTAGAAAATGTGTTTAATTTCGTAAATGGAATCAACAAAGCATGCACATTCTACGTCATAACGAGTTTCTATAGTTTGGGCACGCGTTTGGAAATAAGAAAAGCTTACTTCTCCCGTTTTTTAAAATCACAGCTTCTAGAAGGTTTACATGATTTCTTAAAAAACACGAGTTTTTAAAAAATGTGTTTTATTTCATAAATGAAATCAACAAAGTATGCACATTCTACATCATAACGACATTCTATAGTTTGCGCATGCGTGTGGAAATAAGAAAAGCTTACTTGCCTTGTATTTTAAAATCACAGCTTCTAGAAGGTATACATGAGTTCTTAAAAAAGACGAGTTTTTAGAAAATGTGTTTTATTTCATAAATAGAATCAACAAAGTATGCACATTCTACGTCATAACGACTTTCTATAGTTTGCCCATGCGTGCGGAAATAAGAAAAGCATACTTCCACCGTTTTTTAAAATCACAGCTTCGAGAAGGTTTACATGATTTCTTAAAAAACACGAGTTTTTAGAAAATGTGTTTTATTTCATAAATGGAATCAACAAAGTATGCACATTCTACGTCATAACGACTTTCTATAGTTTGTGCATGTGTCTGGAAATAAGAAAAGCTTACTTCCACGGTTTTTTAAAATCACAGCTTCCAGAAGGTTTACATGATTTCGTAAAAAACACGAGTTTTTAGAAAATGTGTTTTATTTCATAAATGGAATCAACAAAGTATGCACATTATACGTCATAACGACTTTCTATAGTTTGCGCATGCGTCCGGAAATAAGAAAAGCTTACTTACACCGTTTTTTAAAATCACAGCTTCTAGAAGGTTTACATGATTTCGTAAAAAACACGAGTTTTTAGAAAATGTGTTTTATTTCATAAATGGAATCTACAAAGTATGCACATTTTACGTCATAACAAATTTCTATAGTTTGCGCATGCGTCCGGAAATAAGAAAAGATTACTTCCCCCGTTTTTTAAAATCACAGCTTCTAGAAGGTTTACATGATTTCTTAAAAAAACATGACTTTTTAGAAAATGTGTTTTATTTCATAAATGGAATCTACAAAGTATGCACATTCTACGTCATAACGACTTTCTATAGTTTGCGCATGCGTCCGGAAATAAGAAAAGCTTACTTCCCCCGTTTTTTAAAATCACAGCTTCTAAAGGTTTACATGATTTCTTAAAAAACACGAGTTTTTAGAAAATGTGTTTTATTTCATAAATGGAATCAACAAAGTATGCACATTCTACGTCATAACGACTTTCTATAGTTTGCGCATGCGTTTGGAAATAAGAAAAGCTTACTTTCCCCGTTTTTTAAAATCACAGCTTCTAAAGGTTTACATGATTTCTTAAAAAACACTAGTTTTTAGAAAATATGTTTTATTTCATAAATGGAATCAACAAAGTATGCACATTCTACGTCATAACGACTTTCTATAGTTTGCGCATGAGTCTGGAAATAAGAAAAGCTTACTTCCACCGTTTTTTAAAATCACAGCTTCTAGAAGGTTTACATGATTTCTTAAAAAACACGAGTTTTTAGAAAATGTGTTTTATTTCATAAATGGAATCAACAAAGTATGCACATTCTACGCCATAATGACTTTCTATAGTTTGCGCATTCATCCGGAAATAAGAAAAGCTTACTTCCACCGTTTTTTAAAATCACAGCTTCTAGAAGGTTTACATGATCTCTTAAAAAACACGAGTTTTTTGAAAATGTGTTTTATTTCATAAATGGAATCAACAAAGTATGCACATTCTACGTCATAACGACTTTCTATAGTTTGCGCATTCGTCCGGAAATAAGAAAAGCTTACTTCCACCGTTTTTCAAAATCACAACTTCTAGAAGGTTTACATGATTTCGTAAAAAACACGAGTTTTTAGAAAATGTGTTTTATTTCATAAACGGAATCTACAAAGTATGCACATTCTACGTCATAACGACTTTCTATAGTTTGCGCATGCGTCCGGAAATAAGAAAAGCTTACTTCCCCCGTTTTTTAAAATCACAGCTTCTAGAAGGTTTACATGATTTCTTAAAAAACACGAGTTTTTAGAAAATGTGTTTTATTTCGTAAATGGAGTCTACAAAGTATGCACATTCTACGTCATAACGACTTTCTATAGTTTGCGCATGCGTTTGGAAATAAGAAAAGCTTACTTCCCCCGTTTTTTAAAATCACAACTTCTAGAAGGTTTACATGATTTTTTAAAAAACAATAGTTTTTAGAAAATATGTTTTATTTCATAAATGGAATCAACAAAGTATGCACATTCTACGTCATAACGACTTTCTATAGTTTGCGCATGCGTCCGAAAATAAGAAAAGCTTACTTCAACCATTTTTTAAAATCACAGCTTCTAGAAGGTTTACATGATTTCGTAAAAAACACGAGTTTTTAGAAAATGTGTTTTATTTCATAAATGGAATCAAAAAAGTATGCACATTCTACGTCATAACGACTTTCTATAGTTTGCGCATGCGTTTGGAAATAAGAAAAGCTTACTTCCCCCGTTTTTTAAAATCACAGCTTCTAGAAGGTTTACATGATTTCTTAAAAAACACGAGTTTTTTGAAAATATGTTTTATTTCATAAATGGAATCAACAAAGTATAAACATTCTACGTCATAACGACTTTCTATCGTTTGCGCATGCGTCCGGAAATAAGAAAAGCTTACTTCCCCCATTTTTTAAAATCACAGCTTCTAGAAGGTTTACATGATTTCGTAAAAAACACGAGTTTTTAGAAAATGTGTTTTATTTCATCAATGGAATCTACAAAGTATGCACATTCTACGTCATAACAACTTTCTATAGTTTGCGCATGCGTCCGGAAATAAGAAAAGCTTACTTCCCTCGTTTTTTAAAATCACAGCTTCTAGAAGCCTTACATGATTTCTTAAAAAACGCGAGTTTTTAGAAAATGTGTTTTATTTCGTAAATGGAGTCAACAAAGTATGCACATTCTACGTCATAACGACTTTCTATAGTTTGGGCACGCGTTTGGAAATAAGAAAAGCTTACTTCTCCCATTTTTTAAAATCACAGCTTCTAGAAGGTTTACATGATTTCTTAAAAAACACGAGTTTTTAGAAAATGTGTTTTATTTCATCAATGGAATCAACAAAGTATGCACATTCTACGTCATAACGACTTTCTATAGTTTGTGCATGAGTTTGGAAATAAGAAAAGCTTACTTCCCCCGTTTTTTAAAATCACAGCTTCTAGAAGGTTTACATGATTTCTTAAAAAACACGAGTTTTTTGAAAATATGTTTTATTTCATAAATGGAATCAACAAAGTATGCACATTCTACATCATAACGACTTTCTATAGTTTGCGCATGCATTTGGAAATAAGAAAAGCTTACTTCTCCCGTTTTTTAAAATCACAGCTTCTAGAAGGTTTACATGATTCCTTAAAAAACGCGAGTTTTTAGAAAATGTGTTTTATTTCATCAATGGAATCTACAAATTATGCACATTCTACGTCATAACGACTTTCTATAGTTTGTGCATGCGTTTGGAAATAAGAAAAGCTTACTTCCACCGTTTTTTAAAATCACAGCTTCTAGAAGGTTTACATGATTTCGTAAAAAACACGAGTTTCTAGAAAATGTGTTTTATTTCATAAATGGAATCTACAAAGTATGCACATTCTACGTCATAACGACTTTCTATAGTTTGCGTATGCGTTTGGAAATAAGAAAAGCTTACTTCCCCCGTTTTTTAAAATCACAGCTTCTAGAAGGTTTACATGATTCTTTAAAAAACACGAGTTTTTAGAAAATGTGTTTTATTTCATAAATGGAATCAACAAAGTATGCACATTCTACGTCATAATGATTTTCTATAGTTTGCGCATGCGTCCGGAAATAAGAAAAGCTTACTTCCACCATTTTTTAAAATCACAGCTTCTAGAAGGTTTACATGATTTCGTAAAAAACATGAGTTTTTAGAAAATGTGTTTTATTAAATAAATGGAATCAACAAAGTATGCACATTCTACGTCATAACGACTTTCTATAGTTTGCGCATGCGTTTGGAAATAAGAAAAGCTTACTTCCCCCGTTTTTTAAAATCACAGCTTCTAGAAGGTTTACATGATTTCTTAAAAAACACGAGTTTTTAGAAAATGTGTTTTATTTCATAGATGGAATCAACAAAGTATGCACATTCTACGTCCTAACGACTTTCTATAGTTTGTGCATGAGTTTGGAAATAAGAAAAGCTTACTTCCCCCGTTTTTTAAAATCACAGCTTCTAGAAGCCTTACATGATTTCTTAAAAAACGCGAGTTTTTAGAAAATGTGTTTTATTTCGTAAATGGTATCAACAAAGTATGCACATTCTACATCATAACGACTTTCTATAGTTTGCGCATGCATTTGGAAATAAGAAAAGCTTACTTCTCCCGTTTTTTAAAATCACAGCTTCTAGAAGGTTTACATGATTTCTTAAAAAACATGAGTTTTTTTTAAATGTGTTTTATTTCATCAATGGAATCAACAAAGTATGCACATTCTACGTCATAACGACTTTCTATAGTTTGTGCATGCGTTTGGAAATAAGAAAAGCTTACATCCCCCGTTTTTTAAAATCACAGCTTCTAGAAGGTTTACATGATTTCGTAAAAAACACGAGTTTCTAGAAAATGTGTTTTATTTCATAAATGGAATCTACAAAGTATGCACATTCTACGTCATAACGACTTTCTATAGTTTGCGTATGCGTTTGGAAATAAGAAAAGCTTACTTCCCCCGTTTTTTAAAATCACAGCTTCTAGAAGGTTTACATGATTCCTTAAAAAACACGAGTTTTTAGAAAATGTGTTTTATTTCATAAATGGAATCAACAAAGTATGCACATTCTACGTCATAATGATTTTCTATAGTTTGCGCATGCGTCCGGAAATAAGAAAAGCTTACTTCCACCATTTTTTAAAATCACAGCTTCTAGAAGGTTTACATGATTTCGTAAAAAACATGAGTTTTTAGAAAATGTGTTTTATTAAATAAATGGAATCAACAAAGTATGCACATTCTACGTCATAACGACTTTCTATAGTTTGCGCATGCGTTTGGAAATAAGAAAAGCTTACTTCCCCCGTTTTTTAAAATCACAGCTTCTAGAAGGTTTACATGATTTCTTAAAAAACACGAGTTTTTAGAAAATGTGTTTTATTTCATAGATGGAATCAACAAAGTATGCACATTCTACGTCCTAACGACTTTCTATAGTTTGTGCATGAGTTTGGAAATAAGAAAAGCTTACTTCCCCCGTTTTTTAAAATCACAGCTTCTAGAAGCCTTACATGATTTCTTAAAAAACGCGAGTTTTTAGAAAATGTGTTTTATTTCGTAAATGGTATCAACAAAGTATGCACATTCTACATCATAACGACTTTCTATAGTTTGCGCATGCATTTGGAAATAAGAAAAGCTTACTTCTCCCGTTTTTTAAAATCACAGCTTCTAGAAGGTTTACATGATTTCTTAAAAAACATGAGTTTTTTTTAAATGTGTTTTATTTCATCAATGGAATCAACAAAGTATGCACATTCTACGTCATAACGACTTTCTATAGTTTGTGCATGCGTTTGGAAATAAGAAAAGCTTACATCCCCCGTTTTTTAAAATCACAGCTTCTAGAAGGTTTACATGATTTCGTAAAAAACACGAGTTTCTAGAAAATGTGTTTTATTTCATAAATGGAATCTACAAAGTATGCACATTCTACGTCATAACGACTTTCTATAGTTTGCGTATGCGTTTGGAAATAAGAAAAGCTTACTTCCCCCGTTTTTTAAAATCACAGCTTCTAGAAGGTTTACATGATTCCTTAAAAAACACGAGTTTTTAGAAAATGTGTTTTATTTCATAAATGGAATCAACAAAGTATGCACATTCTACGTCATAATGATTTTCTATAGTTTGCGCATGCATTTGGAAATAAGAAAAGCTTACTTCCACCGTTTTTTAAAATCACAGCTTCTAGAAGGTTTACATGATTTCTTAAAAAACACGAGTTTTTTTAAAATGTGTTTTATTTCATAAATGGAATCAACAAAGTATGTACATTCTACGTCATAACGACTTTCTATAGTTTGCGCAATCGTCCGGAAATAAGAAAAGCTTACTTCCACCGTTTTTTAAAATCACAGCTTCTAGAAGGTTTACATGATTTCATAAAAAACACGAGTTTTTAGAAAATGTGTTTTATTTCATAAATGGAATCTACAAAGTATGCACATTCTACGTCATAACGAATTTCTATAGTTTGCGCATGCGTTTGGAAATAAGAAAAGCTTACTTCCACCGTTTTTTAAAATCACAGCTTCTAGAAGGTTTACATGATTTCGTAAAAAACACGAGTTTCTAGAAAATGTGTTTTATTTCATAAATGGAATCTACAAAGTATGCACATTCTACGTCATAACGACTTTCTATAGTTTGCGCATGCGTCCGGAAATAAGAAAAGCTTACTTCCCCCGTTTTTTAAAATCACAGCTTCTAAAGGTTTACATGATTTCTTAGAAAACACGAGTTTTTAGAAAATGTGTTTTATTTCATAAATGGAATCAACAAAGTATGCACATTCTACGTCATAACGACTTTCTATAATTTGCGCATGCATTTGGAAATAAGAAAAGCTTACTTCCTCCGTTTTTTATGCATTATTTCCAAAGTATGCACATTCTACATCATAACGACTTTCTATAATTTGCGCATGCATTTGGAAATAAGAAAAGCTTACTTCCACCGTTTTTTAAAATCACAGCTTCTAGAAGGTTTACATGATTTCTTAAAAAACACGAGTTTTTTTAAAATGTGTTTTATTTCATAAATGGAATCAACAAAGTATGTACATTCTACGTCATAACGACTTTCTATAGTTTGCGCAATCGTCCGGAAATAAGAAAAGCTTACTTCCACCGTTTTTTAAAATCACAGCTTCTAGAAGGTTTACATGATTTCATAAAAAACACGAGTTTTTAGAAAATGTGTTTTATTTCATAAATGGAATCTACAAAGTATGCACATTCTACGTCATAACGAATTTCTATAGTTTGCGCATGCGTTTGGAAATAAGAAAAGCTTACTTCCACCGTTTTTTAAAATCACAGCTTCTAGAAGGTTTACATGATTTCGTAAAAAACACGAGTTTCTAGAAAATGTGTTTTATTTCATAAATGGAATCTACAAAGTATGCACATTCTACGTCATAACGACTTTCTATAGTTTGCGCATGCGTCCGGAAATAAGAAAAGCTTACTTCCCCCGTTTTTTAAAATCACAGCTTCTAAAGGTTTACATGATTTCTTAGAAAACACGAGTTTTTAGAAAATGTGTTTTATTTCATAAATGGAATCAACAAAGTATGCACATTCTACGTCATAACGACTTTCTATAGTTTGCGCATGCGTTTGGAAATAAGAAAAGCTTACTTCCCCCGTTTTTTAAAATCACAACTTCTAGAAGGTTTACATGATTTTTTAAAAAACACTAGTTTTTAGAAAATATGTTTTATTTCATAAATGGAATCAACAAAGTATGCACATTCTACGTCATAACGACTTTCTATAGTTTGCACATGCGTCCGAAAATAAGAAAAGCTTACTTCAACCATTTTTTAAAATCACAGCTTCTAAAAGGTTTACATGATTTCGTAAAAAACACGAGTTTTTAGAAAATGTGTTTTATTTCATAAATGGAATCAACAAAGTATGCACATTCTACGTCATAACGACTTTCTATAGTTTGCGCATGCGTTTGGAAATAAGAAAAGCTTACTTCCCCCGTTTTTTAAAATCACAGCTTCTAGAAGGTTTACATGATTTCTTAAAAAACACGAGTTTTTTGAAAATATGTTTTATTTCATAAATGGAATCAACAAAGTATAAACATTCTACGTCATAACGACTTTCTATATTTTGCGCATGCGTCCGGAAATAAGAAAAGCTTACTTCCCCCGTTTTTTAAAATCACAGCTTCTAGAAGGTTTACATGATTTCGTAAAAAACACGAGTTTTTAGAAAATGTGTTTTATTTCATCAATGGAATCTACAAAGTATGCACATTCGACGTCATAACGACTTTCTATAGTTTGCGCATGCGTCCGGAAATAAGAAAAGCTTACTTCCCCCGTTTTTTAAAATCACAGCTTCTAGAAGGCTTACATGATTTCTTAAAAAACGCGATTTTTTAGAAAATGTGTTTTATTTCGTAAATGGAATCAACAAAGTATGCACATTCTACGTCATAACGACTTTCTATAGTTTTGGCACGCGTTTGGAAATAAGAAAAGCTTACTTCTCCCGTTTTTTAAAATCACAGCTTCTAGAAGGCTTACATGATTTCTTAAAAAACACGAGTTTTTTTAAAATGTGTTTTATTTCATCAATGGAATCAACAAAGTATGCACATTCTACGTCATAACGACTTTCTATAGTTTGCGTATGCGTTTGGAAATAAGAAAAGCTTACTTCCCACATTTTTTAAAATCACAACTTCTAGAAGGTTTACATGATTCCTTAAAAAACACGAGTTTTTAGAAAATGTGTTTTATTTCATAAATGGAATCAACAAAGTATGCAAATTCTACGTCATAATGACTTTCTATAGTTTGCGCATGCATCCGGAAATAAGAAAAGCTTACTTCCACCGTTTTTTAAAATCACAGCTTCTAGAAGGTTTACATGATTTCGTAAAAAACACGAGCTTTTAGAAAATGTGTTTTATTAAATAAATTGAATCAACAAAGTATGCACATTCTACGTCATAACGACTTTCTATAGTTTGCGCATGCATTTGGAAATAAGAAAAGCTTACTTCCCCCGTTTTTTAAAATCACAGCTTCTAGAAGGTTTACATGATTTCTTAAAAAACACGAGTTTTTAGAAAATGTGTTTTATTTCGTAAATGGAATCAACAAAGTATGCACATTCTACGTCATAACGACTTTCTATAGTTTGCACATGCGTCCGGAAATAAGAAAAGCTTAATTCCACCGTTTTTTAAAATCAAAGCTTCTAGAAGGTTTACATGATTTCTTAAAAAACACAAGTTTTTAGAAAATGTGTTTTATTTCATAGATGGAATCAACAAAGTATGCACATTCTATGTCATAACGACTTTCTATAGTTTGCGCATTTGTCCGGAAATAAGAAAAGCTTACTTCCACCGTTTTTTAAAATCACAGCTTCTAGAAGGTTTATATGATCTCTTAAAAAACACGAGTTTTTAGAAAATGTGTTTTATTTCATAAATGGAATCTACAAAGTATGCACATTCTACGTCATAACGACTTTCTATAGTTTGCGCATGTGTCCGGATATAAGAAAAGCTTACTTCCCACGTTTTTTAAAATCACAGCTTCTAAAGGATTACATGATTTCCTAAAAAACACGAGTTTTTAGAAAATGTGTTTTATTTCATAAATGGAATCAACAAAGTATGCACATTCTATGGCATAACGACTTTCTATAGTTTTCGCATGCGTCCGAAAATAAGAAAAGCTTACTTCCACCGTTTTTTAAAATCACGGCTTCTAGAAGGTTTACACGATTTCGTAAAAAACACGAGTTTTTAGAAAATGTGTTTTATTTCTTAAATGGAATCAAAAAAGTATGCACATTCTACGTCATAACGACTTTCTATAGTTTTCGCATGCGTTCGGAAATAAGAAAAGCTTATTTCCACCGTTTTTTAAAATCACAGCTTCTAGAACGTTTACATGATTTCATAAAAAACACGAGTTTTTAGAAAATGTGTTTTATTTCATAAATGGAATCAAGAAAGTATGCACATTCTACGTCATAATGACTTTCTATAGTTTGTGAATGCGTTGGGAAATAAGAAAAGCTTCCTTCCACCGTTTTTTAAAATCACAGCTTCTAGAAGGTTTACATGATTTCGTAAAAAACACGAGTTTTTAGAAAATGTGTTTTATTTCATAAATGCAATCAAAAAAGTATGCACATTCTATGTCATAACGACTTTCTATAGTTTGCGCATGCGTTTGGAAATAAGAAAAGCTTACTTCCCCCGTTTTTTAAAATCACAGCTTCTAGAAGGTTTACATGATTTCGTAAAAAACACGAGTTTTTAGAAAATGTGTTTTATTTCATAAATAGAATCTACAAAGTATGCACATTCTACGTCATAACGACTTTCTATAGTTTGCGCATGCGTCCGGAAATAAGAAAAGCTTACTTCACCTGTTTTTTAAAATCACAGCTTCTAGAAGGTTTACATGATTTCTTAAAAAACACGAATTTTTAGAAAATGTGTTTTATTTCATAAATGGAATCAACAAAGTATGCACATTATACGTCATAACGAATTTCTATAGTTTGCGCAGTCGTCCGGAAATAAGAAAAGCTTAGTTCCACCGTTTTTTAAAATCACAACTTCTAGAAGGTTTACATGATTTCGTAAAAAACATCAGCTTTTAGAAAATGTGTTTTATTTGATAAATGGAATCTACAAAGTATGGACATTCTACGTCATAACGACTTTCTATAGTTTGCGCATGCGTCCGGAAATAAGAAAAGCTTACTTCCCCCGTTTTTTAAAATCACAGCTTCTAGAAGGTTTACATGATTTCGTAAAAAACACGAGTTTTTAGAAAATGTGTTTTATTTCATAAATGGATTCTACAAAGTATGCATATTCTACGTCATAACGACTTTCTATAGTTTACGCATGCATCCGGAAATAAGAAAAGCTTACTTCCACCGTTTTTTAAAATCACAGCTTCTAGAAGGTTTACATGATTTCATAAAAAACACGAGTTTTTAGAAAATGTGTTTTATTTCATAAATGGAATCTACAAAGTATGCACATTCTACGTCATAACGACTTTCTATAGTTTGCGCATGCGTCCGAAAATAAGAAAAGCTTACTTCCCCCGTTTTTTAAAATCACAGCTTCTAGAAGGTTTACATGATTTCGTAAAAAACGCGAGTTTTTAGAAAATGTGCTTTATTTCATAAATGGAATCAACAAAGTATGCACATTCTACGTCATAACGACTTTCTATAGTTTGCGCATGCGTCCGGAAATAAGAAAAGCTTACTTCCACCGTTTTTTAAAATCACAGTTCTAGAAGGTTTACATGATTTCGTAAAAAACACGAGTTTTTAGAAAATGTGTTTTATTTCATAAATGGAATCTACAAAGTATGCACATTCTACGTCATAATGACTTTCTATAGTTTGCGAATGCATTGGGAAATAAGAAAAGCTTCCTTCCACCGTTTTTTAAAATCACAGCTTCTAGAAGGTTTACATGATTTCTTAAAAAACACGAGTTTTTAGAAAATGTGTTTTATTTCATAAATGGAATCTACAAAGTATGCACATTCTACGTCATAACGACTTTCTATAGTTTGCGCAAGCGTCCGGAAATAAGAAAAGCTTACTTCCACCGTTTTTTAAAATCACAGCTTCTAGAAGGTTTACATGATTTCGTAAAAAACAAGAGTTTCTAGAAAATGTGTTTTATTTCATAAATGGAATCTACAAAGTATGCACATTCTACGTCATAACGACTTTCTATAGTTTGCGCATGCGTCCGGAAATAAGAAAAGCTTACTTCCCCCGTTTTTTAAAATCACAGCTTCTAAAGGTTTACATGATTTCTTAAAAAACACGAGTTTTTAGAAAATGTGTTTTATTTCATAAATGGAATCAACAAAGTATGCACATTCTACGTCATAACGACTTTCTATAGTTTGCGCATGCGTTTGGAAATAAGAAAAGCTTACTTCCACCATTTTTTAAAATCACAGCTTCTAGAAGGTTTACATGATTTCTTAAAAAACACGATTTTTTGAAAATGTGTTTTATTTCATAAATGGAATCAACAAAGTATGCACATTCTACGTCATAACGACTTTCTATAGTTTGCGCATGCGTCCGAAAATAAGAAAAGCTTACTTCCACCATTTTTTAAAATCACAGCTTCTAGAAGGTTTACATGATTTCTTAAAAAACACGATTTTTTGAAAATGTGTTTTATTTCATAAATGGAATCAACAAAGTATGTACATTATACGTCATAATGACTTTCTATAGTTTGCGCATTCGTCCGGAAATAAGAAAAGCTTACTTCCACCATTTTTTAAAATCACAGCTTCTAGAAGGTTTACATGATCTCTTAAAAAACACGAGTTTTTTTGAAAATGTGTTTTATTTCATAAATGGAATCAACAAAGTATGCACATTCTACGTCATAACGACTTTCTATAGTTTGCGCATTCGTCCGGAAATAAGAAAAGCTTACTTCCACCGTTTTTCAAAATCACAGCTTCTAGAAGGTTTACATGATTTCGTCAAAAACACGAGTTTTTAGAAAATGTGTTTTATTTCATAAATGGAATCTACAAAGTATGCACATTCTACATCATAACGACTTTCTATAGTTTGCGCATGCGTCTGGAAATAAGAAAAGCTTACTTCCCCCGTTTTTTATAATCACAGCTTCTAGAATATTTACATGATTTCTTAAAAAACACGAGTTTTTTTAAAATGTGTTTTATTTCATCAATGGAATCAACAAAGTATGCACATTCTACGTCATAACGACTTTCTATAGTTTGCGCATGCGTTTGGAAATAAGAAAAGCTTACTTCCCCCGTTTTTTAAAATCACAGCTTCTAGAAGGTTTACATGATTCCTTAAAAAACACGAGTTTTTAGAAAATGTGTTTTATTTCATAAATGGAATCAACAAAGTATGCACATTCTACGTCATAACGACTTTCTATAGTTTGTGCATACGTCCGGAAATAAGAAAAGCTTATTCCACCGTTTTTTAAAATCACAGCTTCTAGAAGGTTTACATGATTTCGTAAAAAACATGAGTTTTTAGAAAATGTGTTTTATTTCATCAATGGAATCTACAAAGTATGCACATTCTACGTCATAACGACTTTCTATAGTTTGCGCATGCGTCCGGAAATAAGAAAAGCTTACTTCCACTGTTTTTTAAAATCACAGCTTCTAGAAGGTTTACATGATTTCGTAAAAACCACGAGTTTTTAGAAAATGTGTTTTATTTCATAAATGCAATCTACAAAGTATGCACATTCTACGTCATAATGACTTTCTATAGTTTGCGCATGCTTCCGGAAATAAGAAAAGCTTAATTCCCCCGTTTTTTAAAATCACAGCTTCTAGAAGGTTTACATGATTTCTTAAAAAACACGAGTTTTTAGAAAATGTATTTTATTTCATAAATGGAATCAACAAAGTATGCACATTCTACGTCATAACGACTTTCTATAGTTTGTGCATGCATTTGGAAATAAGGAAAGCTTACTTCCCCCGTTTTTTAAAATCACAGCTTCTAGAAGGTTTACATGATTTCTTAAAAAAGACGAGTTTTTAGAAAATGTTTTTTATTTCATAAATGGAATCAACAAAGTATGCACATTCTACGTCATAACGACTTTCTATATTTTGCACATGCGTCCGGAAATAACAAAAGCTTAGTTCCTCCATTTTTTAAAAGCACAGCTTCTAGAAGGTTTACATGATTTCTTAAAAAACGCGAGTTTTTTTAAAATGTGTTTAATTTCATAAATGGAATCAACAAAGTATGCACATTCTACATCATAACGACTTTCTATAGTTTGTGCATGCGTCTGGAAATAAGAAAAGCTTACTTCCCCCGTTTTTTAAAATCACAGCTTTTAGAAGGTTTACATGATTTCGTAAAAAACACGAGTTTTTAGAAAATGTGTTTTATTTCATAAATGGAATCTACAAAGTATGCACATTCTACGTCATAACGAATTTCTATATTTTGCACATGCGTCCGGAAATAACAAAAGCTTAGTTCCTCCATTTTTTAAAATCACAGCTTCTTGAAGGTTTACATGATTTCTTAGAAAACGCGAGTTTTTAGAAAATGTGTTTTATTTCATAAATGGAATCAACAAAGTATGCACATTCTACGTCATAACGACTTTCTATAGTTTGCGCATGCGTTTGGAAATAAGAAAAGCTTACTTCCCCCGTTTTTTAAAACCACAGCTTCTAGAAGGTTTACATGATTTCTTAAAAAACACGAGTTTTTAGAAAATGTGTTTTATTTCATAAATGGAATCAACAAAGTATGCACATTCTACGTCATAACGACTTTCTATAGTTTGCGCATGCTTCCGGAAATAAGAAAAGCTTACTTCCCCCGTTTTTTAAAATCACAGCTTCTAGAAGGTTTACATGATTTCTTAAAAACCACGAGTTTTTTGAAAATATGTTTTATTTCATAAATGGAATCAACAAAGTTTGCACATTCTACATCATAACGACTTTCTATAGTTTGCGCATGCATTTGGAAATAAGAAAAGCTTACTTCCACCGTTTTTTAAAATCACAGCTTCTAGAAGGTTTACATGATTTCTTAAAAAACACGAGTTTTTTTAAAATGTGTTTAATTTCATAAATGGAATCAACAAAGTATGCACATTCTACATCATAACGAATTTCTATAGTTTGCGCATGCGTCCGGAAATAAAAAAAGCTTACTTCCCCCGCTTTTTAAAATCACAGCTTCTAGAAGTTTTACATGATTTCGTTAAAAACACGAGGTTTTAGAAAATGTGTTTTATTTCATAAATGGAATCTGCAAAGTATGCACATTCTACATCATAATGACTTTCTATAGTTTGCGCATGCTTCCGGAAATAAGAAAAGCTTAATTCCCCCGTTTTTTAAAATCACAGCTTCTAGAAGGTTTACATGATTTCTTAAAAAACACGAGTTTTTAGAAAATGTATTTTATTTCATAAATGGAATCAACAAAGTATGCACATTCTACGTCATAACGACTTTCTATAGTTTGTGCATGCGTTTGGAAATAAGAAAAGCTTACTTCCCCCGTTTTTTAAAATCACAGCTTCTAGAAGGTTTACATGATTTCTTAAAAAAGACGAGTTTTTAGAAAATGTGTTTTATTTCATAAATAGAATCAACAAAGTTTGCACATTCTACGTCATAACGACTTTCTATAGTTTGCGCATGCGTGCGGAAATAAGAAAGGCATACTTCCACCGTTTTTTAAAATCACAACTTCTAGAAGGTTTACATGATTTCTATAAAAACACGAGTTTTTAGAAAACGTTTTTTATTTGATAAATGGAATCAACAAAGTATGCACATTCTACGTCATAACGACTTTCTATTTTTTGCACATGCGTCCGGAAATAACAAAAGCTTAGTTCCTCCATTTTTTAAAATCACAGCTTCTAGAAGGTTTACATGATTTCTTAAAAAACGCGAGTTTTTTTAAAATGTGTTTAATTTCATAAATGGAATCAACAAAGTATGCACATTCTACATCATAACGAATTTCTATAGTTTGCGCATGCGTCCGGAAATAAGAAAAGCTTACTTCCCCCGTTTTTTAAAATCACAGCTTCTAGAAGGTTTACATGATTTCGTAAAAAACACGAGTTTTTAGAAAATGTGTTTTATTTCATAAATGGAATCTACAAAGTATGCACATTCTACATCATAACGAATTTCTATATTTTGCACATGCGTCCGGAAATAACAAAAGCTTAGTTCCTCCATTTTTTAAAATCACAGCTTCTAGAAGGTTTACATGATTTCTTAAAAAACGCGAGTTTTTAGAAAATGTGTTTTATTTCATAAATGGAATCAACAAAGTATGCACATTCTACGTCATAACGACTTTCTATAGTTTGCGCATGCGTTTGGAAATAAGAAAAGCTTACTTCCCCCGTTTTTTAAAACCACAGCTTCTAGAAGGTTTACATGATTTCTTAAAAAACACGAGTTTTTAGAAAATGTGTTTTATTTCATAAATGGAATCAACAAAGTATGCACATTCTACGTCATAACGACTTTCTATAGTTTGCGCATGCTTCCGGAAATAAGAAAAGCTTACTTCCCCCGTTTTTGAAAATCATAGCTTCTAGAAGGTTTACATGATTTCTTAAAAACCACGAGTTTTTTGAAAATATGTTTTATTTCATAAATGGAATCAACAAAGTTTGCACATTCTACATCATAACGACTTTCTATAGTTTGCGCATGCATTTGGAAATAAGAAAAGCTTACTTCCACCGTTTTTTAAAATCACAGCTTCTAGAAGGTTTACATGATTTCTTAAAAAACACGAGTTTTTTTAAAATGTGTTTAATTTCATAAATGGAATCAACAAAGTATGCACATTCTACATCATAACGAATTTATATAGTTTGCGCATGCGTCCGGAAATAAGAAAAGCTTACTTCCCCCGGTTTTTAAAATCACAGCTTCTAGAAGGTTTACATGATTTCGTCAAAAACACGAGTTTTTAGAAAATGTGTTTTATTTCATAAATGGAATCTACAAAGTATGCACATTCTACATCATAACGAATTTCTATAGTTTGCGCATGCGTCTGGAAATAAGAAAAGCTTACTTCCCCCGTTTTTTATAATCACAGCTTCTAGAAGATTTACATGATTTCTTAAAAAACACGAGTTTTTTTAAAATGTGTTTTATTTCATCAATGGAATCAACAAAGTATGCACATTCTACGTCATAACGACTTTCTATAGTTTGCGCATGCGTTTGGAAATAAGAAAAGCTTACTTCCCCCGTTTTTTAAAATCACAGCTTCTAGAAGGTTTACATGATTCCTTAAAAAACACGAGTTTCTAGAAAATGTGTTTTATTTCATAAATGGAATCAACAAAGTATGCACATTCTACGTCATAACGAATTTCTATAGTTTGCGCATGCGTCCGGAAATAAGAAAAGCTTATTCCACCGTTTTTTAAAATCACAGCTTCTAGAAGGTTTACATGATTTCGTAAAAAACATGAGTTTTTAGAAAATGTGTTTTATTTCATAAATGGAATCTACAAAGTATGCACATTCTACGTCATAACGACTTTCTATAGTTTGCGCATGCGTCCGGAAATAAGAAAAGCTTACTTCCACTGTTTTTTAAAATCACAGCTTCTAGAAGGTTTACATGATTTCGTAAAAACCACGAGTTTTTAGAAAATGTGTTTTATTTCATAAATGGAATCTACAAAGTATGCACATTCTACATCATAATGAATTTCTATAGTTTGCGCATGCTTCCGGAAATAAGAAAAGCTTAATTCCCCCGTTTTTTAAAATCACAGCTTCTAGAAGGTTTACATGATTTCTTAAAAAACACGAGTTTTTAGAAAATGTATTTTATTTCATAAATGGAATTAAGAAAGTATGCACATTCTACGTCATAACGACTTTCTATAGTTAGTGCATGCGTTTGGAAATAAGAAAAGCTTACTTCCCCCGTTTTTTAAAATCACAGCTTCTAGAAGGTTTACATGATTTCTTAAAAAAGACGAGTTTTAAGAAAATGTGTTTTATTTCATAAATAGAATCAACAAAGTTTGCACATTCTACGTCATAACGACTTTCTATAGTTTGCGCATGCGTGCGGAAATAAGAAAGGCATACTTCCACCGTTTTTTAAAATCACAACTTCTAGAACGTTTACATGATTTCTTATAAAACACGAGTTTTTAGAAAACGTTTTTTATTTCATAAATGGAATCAACAAAGTATGCACATTCTACGTCATAACGACTTTCTATATTTTGCACATGCGTCCGGAAATAACAAAAGCTTAGTTCCTCCATTTTTTAAAATCACAGCTTCTAGAAGGTTTACATGATTTCTTAAAAAACGCGAGTTTTTTTAAAATGTTTTTAATTTCATAAATGGAATCAACAAAGTATGCACATTCTACATCATAACGAATTTCTATAGTTTGCGCATGCGTCCGGAAATAAGAAAAGCTTACTTCCCCCGTTTTTTAAAATCACAGCTTCTAGAAGGTTTACATGATTTCGTAAAAAACACGAGTTTTTAGAAAATGTGTTTTATTTCATAAATGGAATCTACAAAGTATGCACATTCTCCGTCATAACGAATTTCTATATTTTGCACATGCGTCCGGAAATAACAAAAGCTTAGTTCCTCCATTTTTTAAAATCACAGCTTCTAGAAGGTTTACATGATTTCTTAAAAAACGCGAGTTTTTAGAAAATGTGTTTTATTTCATAAATGGAATAAACAAAATATGCACATTCTACGTCATAACGACTTTCTATAGTTTGCGCATGCGTTTGGAAATAAGAAAAGCTTACTTCCCCCGTTTTTTAAAACCACAGCTTCTAGAAGGTTTACATGATTTCTTAAAAAACACGAGTTTTTAGAAAATGTGTTTTATTTCATAAATGGAATCAACAAAGTATGCACATTCTACGTCATAACGACTTTCTATATTTTGCACATGCGTCCGGAAATAACAAAAGCTTAGTTCCTCCATTTTTTAAAATCACAGCTTCTAGAAGGTTTACATGATTTCTTAAAAAACGCGAGTTTTTAGAAAATGTGTTTTATTTCATAAATGGAATCAACAAAGTATGCACATTCTACGTCATAACGACTTTCTATAGTTTGCGCATGCGTTTGGAAATAAGAAAAGCTTACTTCCCCCATTTTTTAAAACCACAGCTTCTAGAAGGTTTACATGATTTCTTAAAAAACACGAGTTTTTAGAAAATGTGTTTTATTTCATAAATGGAATCAACAAAGTATGCACATTCTACGTCATAACGACTTTCTATAGTTTGCGCATGCTTCCGGAAATAAGAAAAGCTTACTTCCCCCGTTTTTTAAAATCACAGCTTCTAGAAGGTTTACATGATTTCTTAAAAACCACGAGTTTTTTGAAAATATGTTTTATTTCATAAATGGAATCAACAAAGTATGCACATTCTACATCATAACGACTTTCTATAGTTTGCGCATGCATTTGGAAATAAGAAAAGCTTACTTCCACCGTTTTTTAAAATCACAGCTTCTAGAAGGTTTACATGATTTCTTAAAAAACACGAGTTTTTTTAAAATGTGTTTAATTTCATAAATGGAATCAACAAAGTATGCACATTCTACATCATAACGAATTTATATAGTTTGCGCATGCGTCCGGAAATAAGAAAAGCTTACTTCCCCCGTTTTTTAAAATCACAGCTTCTAGAAGGTTTACATGATTTCGTCAAAAACACGAGTTTTTAGAAAATGTGTTTTATTTCATAAATGGAATCTACAAAGTATGCACATTCTACGTCATAACGACTTACTATAGTTTGCGCATGCGTCCGGAAATAAGAAAAGCTTACTTCCACTGTTTTTTAAAATCACAGCTTCTAGAAGGTTTACATGATTTCGTAAAAACACGAGTTTTTAGAAAATGTGTTTTATTTCATAAATGGAATCTACAAAGTATGCACATTCTACGTCATAACGACTTTCTATAGTTTGCGCATGCGTCCGGAAATAAGAAAAGCTTACTTCCCCTGTTTTTTAAAATAACAGCTTCTAGAAGGTTTACTTGATTTCGTAAAAACCACGAGTTTTTAGAAAATGTGTTTTATTTCATAAATGGAATCTACAAAGTATGCACATTCTACGTCATAACGAATTTCTATATTTTGCACATGCGTCCGGAAATAACAAAAGCTTAGTTCCTCCTTTTTTTAAAATCACAGCTTCTAGAAGGTTTACATGATTTCTTAAAAAACGCGAGTTTTTAGAAAATGTGTTTTATTTCATAAATGGAATCAACAAAGTATGCACATTCTACGTCATAACGACTTTCTATAGTTTGCGCATGCGTTTGGAAATAAGAAAAGCTTACTTCCCCCATTTTTTAAAACCACAGCTTCTAGAAGGTTTACATGATTTCTTAAAAAACACGAGTTTTTAGAAAATGTGTTTTATTTCATAAATGGAATCAACAAAGTATGCACATTCTACGTCATAACGACTTTCTATAGTTTGCGCATGCTTCCGGAAATAAGAAAAGCTTACTTCCCCCGTTTTTTAAAATCACAGCTTCTAGAAGGTTTACATGATTTCTTAAAAACCACGAGTTTTTTGAAAATATGTTTTATTTCATAAATGGAATCAACAAAGTATGCACATTCTACATCATAACGACTTTCTATAGTTTGCGCATGCATTTGGAAATAAGAAAAGCTTACTTCCACCGTTTTTTAAAATCACAGCTTCTAGAAGGTTTACATGATTTCTTAAAAAACACGAGTTTTTTTAAAATGTGTTTAATTTCATAAATGGAATCAACAAAGTATGCACATTCTACATCATAACGAATTTATATAGTTTGCGCATGCGTCCGGAAATAAGAAAAGCTTACTTCCCCCGTTTTTTAAAATCACAGCTTCTAGAAGGTTTACATGATTTCGTCAAAAACACGAGTTTTTAGAAAATGTGTTTTATTTCATAAATGGAATCTACAAAGTATGCACATTCTACGTCATAACGACTTACTATAGTTTGCGCATGCGTCCGGAAATAATAAAAGCTTACTTCCACTGTTTTTTAAAATCACAGCTTCTAGAAGGTTTACATGATTTCGTAAAAACACGAGTTTTTAGAAAATGTGTTTTATTTCATAAATGGAATCTACAAAGTATGCACATTCTACGTCATAACGACTTTCTATAGTTTGCGCATGCGTCCGGAAATAAGAAAAGCTTACTTCCCCTGTTTTTTAAAATAACAGCTTCTAGAAGGTTTACTTGATTTCGTAAAAACCACGAGTTTTTAGAAAATGTGTTTTATTTCATAAATGGAATCTACAAAGTATGCACATTCTACGTCATAACGAATTTCTATATTTTGCACATGCGTCCGGAAATAACAAAAGCTTAGTTCCTCCTTTTTTTAAAATCACAGCTTCTAGAAGGTTTACATGATTTCTTAAAAAACGCGAGTTTTTAGAAAATGTGTTTTATTTCATAAATGGAATCAACAAAGTATGCACATTCTACGTCATAACGACTTTCTATAGTTTGCGCATGCGTTTGGAAATAAGAAAAGCTTACTTCCCCCATTTTTTAAAACCACAGCTTCTAGAAGGTTTACATGATTTCTTAAAAAACACGAGTTTTTAGAAAATGTGTTTTATTTCATAAATGGAATCAACAAAGTATGCACATTCTACGTCATAACGACTTTCTATAGTTTGCGCATGCTTCCGGAAATAAGAAAAGCTTACTTCCCCCGTTTTTTAAAATCACAGCTTCTAGAAGGTTTACATGATTTCTTAAAAACCACGAGTTTTTTGAAAATATGTTTTATTTCATAAATGGAATCAACAAAGTATGCACATTCTACATCATAACGACTTTCTATAGTTTGCGCATGCATTTGGAAATAAGAAAAGCTTACTTCCACCGTTTTTTAAAATCACAGCTTCTAGAAGGTTTACATGATTTCTTAAAAAACACGAGTTTTTTTAAAATGTGTTTAATTTCATAAATGGAATCAACAAAGTATGCACATTCTACATCATAACGAATTTATATAGTTTGCGCATGCGTCCGGAAATAAGAAAAGCTTACTTCCCCCGTTTTTTAAAATCACAGCTTCTAGAAGGTTTACATGATTTCGTCAAAAACACGAGTTTTTAGAAAATGTGTTTTATTTCATAAATGGAATCTACAAAGTATGCACATTCTACGTCATAACGACTTACTATAGTTTGCGCATGCGTCCGGAAATAATAAAAGCTTACTTCCACTGTTTTTTAAAATCACAGCTTCTAGAAGGTTTACATGATTTCGTAAAAACACGAGTTTTTAGAAAATGTGTTTTATTTCATAAATGGAATCTACAAAGTATGCACATTCTACGTCATAATGACTTTCTATAGTTTGCGCATGCTTCCGGAAATAAGAAAAGCTTAATTCCCCCGTTTTTTAAAATCACAGCTTCTAGAAGGTTTACATGATTTCTTAAAAAACACGAGTTTTTAGAAAATGTATTTTATTTCATAAATGGAATCAACAAAGTATGCACATTCTACGTCATAACGACTTTCTATAGTTTGTGCATGCATTTGGAAATAATGAAAGCTTACTTCCCCCGTTTTTTAAAATCACAGCTTCTAGAAGGTTTACATGATTTCTTAAAAAAGACGAGTTTTTAGAAAATGTTTTTTATTTCATAAATGGAATCAACAAAGTATGCACATTCTACGTCATAACGACTTTCTATATTTTGCACATGCGTCCGGAAATAACAAAAGCTTAGTTCCTCCATTTTTTAAAAGCACAGCTTCTAGAAGGTTTACATGATTTCTTAAAAAACGCGAGTTTTTTTAAAATGTGTTTAATTTCATAAATGGAATCAACAAAGTATGCACATTCTACATCATAACGACTTTCTATAGTTTGTGCATGCGTCTGGAAATAAGAAAAGCTTACTTCCCCCGTTTTTTAAAATCACAGCTTTTAGAAGGTTTACATGATTTCGTAAAAAACACGAGTTTTTAGAAAATGTGTTTTATTTCATAAATGGAATCTACAAAGTATGCACATTCTACGTCATAACGAATTTCTATATTTTGCACATGCGTCCGGAAATAACAAAAGCTTAGTTCCTCCATTTTTTAAAATCACAGCTTCTTGAAGGTTTACATGATTTCTTAGAAAACGCGAGTTTTTAGAAAATGTGTTTTATTTCATAAATGGAATCAACAAAGTATGCACATTCTACGTCATAACGACTTTCTATAGTTTGCGCATGCGTTTGGAAATAAGAAAAGCTTACTTCCCCCGTTTTTTAAAACCACAGCTTCTAGAAGATTTACATGATTTCTTAAAAAACACGAGTTTTTAGAAAATGTGTTTTATTTCATAAATGGAATCAACAAAGTATGCACATTCTACGTCATAACGACTTTCTATAGTTTGCGCATGCTTCCGGAAATAAGAAAAGCTTACTTCCCCCGTTTTTTAAAATCACAGCTTCTAGAAGGTTTACATGATTCCTTAAAAAACACGAGTTTCTAGAAAATGTGTTTTATTTCATAAATGGAATCAACAAAGTATGCACATTCTACGTCATAACGAATTTCTATAGTTTGCGCATGCGTCCGGAAATAAGAAAAGCTTATTCCACCGTTTTTTAAAATCACAGCTTCTAGAAGGTTTACATGATTTCGTAAAAAACATGAGTTTTTAGAAAATGTGTTTTATTTCATAAATGGAATCTACAAAGTATGCACATTCTACGTCATAACGACTTTCTATAGTTTGCGCATGCGTCCGGAAATAAGAAAAGCTTACTTCCACTGTTTTTTAAAATCACAGCTTCTAGAAGGTTTACATGATTTCGTAAAAACCACGAGTTTTTAGAAAATGTGTTTTATTTCATAAATGGAATCTACAAAGTATGCACATTCTACATCATAATGAATTTCTATAGTTTGCGCATGCTTCCGGAAATAAGAAAAGCTTAATTCCCCCGTTTTTTAAAATCACAGCTTCTAGAAGGTTTACATGATTTCTTAAAAAACACGAGTTTTTAGAAAATGTATTTTATTTCATAAATGGAATCAAGAAAGTATGCACATTCTACGTCATAACGACTTTCTATAGTTAGTGCATGCGTTTGGAAATAAGAAAAGCTTACTTCCCCCGTTTTTTAAAATCACAGCTTCTAGAAGGTTTACATGATTTCTTAAAAAAGACGAGTTTTAAGAAAATGTGTTTTATTTCATAAATAGAATCAACAAAGTTTGCACATTCTACGTCATAACGACTTTCTATAGTTTGCGCATGCGTGCGGAAATAAGAAAGGCATACTTCCACCGTTTTTTAAAATCACAACTTCTAGAACGTTTACATGATTTCTTATAAAACACGAGTTTTTAGAAAACGTTTTTTATTTCATAAATGGAATCAACAAAGTATGCACATTCTACGTCATAACGACTTTCTATATTTTGCACATGCGTCCGGAAATAACAAAAGCTTAGTTCCTCCATTTTTTAAAATCACAGCTTCTAGAAGGTTTACATGATTTCTTAAAAAACGCGAGTTTTTTTAAAATGTTTTTAATTTCATAAACGGAATCAACAAAGTATGCACATTCTACATCATAACGAATTTCTATAGTTTGCGCATGCGTCCGGAAATAAGAAAAGCTTACTTCCCCCGTTTTTTAAAATCACAGCTTCTAGAAGGTTTACATGATTTCGTAAAAAACACGAGTTTTTAGAAAATGTGTTTTATTTCATAAATGGAATCTACAAAGTATGCACATTCTCCGTCATAACGAATTTCTATATTTTGCACATGCGTCCGGAAATAACAAAAGCTTAGTTCCTCCATTTTTTAAAATCACAGCTTCTAGAAGGTTTACATGATTTCTTAAAAAACGCGAGTTTTTAGAAAATGTGTTTTATTTCATAAATGGAATAAACAAAATATGCACATTCTACGTCATAACGACTTTCTATAGTTTGCGCATGCGTTTGGAAATAAGAAAAGCTTACTTCCCCCGTTTTTTAAAACCACAGCTTCTAGAAGGTTTACATGATTTCTTAAAAAACACGAGTTTTTAGAAAATGTGTTTTATTTCATAAATGGAATCAACAAAGTATGCACATTCTACGTCATAACGACTTTCTATATTTTGCACATGCGTCCGGAAATAACAAAAGCTTAGTTCCTCCATTTTTTAAAATCACAGCTTCTAGAAGGTTTACATGATTTCTTAAAAAACGCGAGTTTTTAGAAAATGTGTTTTATTTCATAAATGGAATCAACAAAGTATGCACATTCTACGTCATAACGACTTTCTATAGTTTGCGCATGCGTTTGGAAATAAGAAAAGCTTACTTCCCCCATTTTTTAAAACCACAGCTTCTAGAAGGTTTACATGATTTCTTAAAAAACACGAGTTTTTAGAAAATGTGTTTTATTTCATAAATGGAATCAACAAAGTATGCACATTCTACGTCATAACGACTTTCTATAGTTTGCGCATGCTTCCGGAAATAAGAAAAGCTTACTTCCCCCGTTTTTTAAAATCACAGCTTCTAGAAGGTTTACATGATTTCTTAAAAACCACGAGTTTTTTGAAAATATGTTTTATTTCATAAATGGAATCAACAAAGTATGCACATTCTACATCATAACGACTTTCTATAGTTTGCGCATGCATTTGGAAATAAGAAAAGCTTACTTCCACCGTTTTTTAAAATCACAGCTTCTAGAAGGTTTACATGATTTCTTAAAAAACACGAGTTTTTTTAAAATGTGTTTAATTTCATAAATGGAATCAACAAAGTATGCACATTCTACATCATAACGAATTTATATAGTTTGCGCATGCGTCCGGAAATAAGAAAAGCTTACTTCCCCCGTTTTTTAAAATCACAGCTTCTAGAAGGTTTACATGATTTCGTCAAAAACACGAGTTTTTAGAAAATGTGTTTTATTTCATAAATGGAATCTACAAAGTATGCACATTCTACGTCATAACGACTTACTATAGTTTGCGCATGCGTCCGGAAATAAGAAAAGCTTACTTCCACTGTTTTTTAAAATCACAGCTTCTAGAAGGTTTACATGATTTCGTAAAAACACGAGTTTTTAGAAAATGTGTTTTATTTCATAAATGGAATCTACAAAGTATGCACATTCTACGTCATAACGACTTTCTATAGTTTGCGCATGCGTCCGGAAATAAGAAAAGCTTACTTCCCCTGTTTTTTAAAATAACAGCTTCTAGAAGGTTTACTTGATTTCGTAAAAACCACGAGTTTTTAGAAAATGTGTTTTATTTCATAAATGGAATCTACAAAGTATGCACATTCTACGTCATAACGAATTTCTATATTTTGCACATGCGTCCGGAAATAACAAAAGCTTAGTTACTCCTTTTTTTAAAATCACAGCTTCTAGAAGGTTTACATGATTTCTTAAAAAACGCGAGTTTTTAGAAAATGTGTTTTATTTCATAAATGGAATCAACAAAGTATGCACATTCTACGTCATAACGACTTTCTATAGTTTGCGCATGCGTTTGGAAATAAGAAAAGCTTACTTCCCCCATTTTTTAAAACCACAGCTTCTAGAAGGTTTACATGATTTCTTAAAAAACACGAGTTTTTAGAAAATGTGTTTTATTTCATAAATGGAATCAACAAAGTATGCACATTCTACGTCATAACGACTTTCTATAGTTTGCGCATGCTTCCGGAAATAAGAAAAGCTTACTTCCCCCGTTTTTTAAAATCACAGCTTCTAGAAGGTTTACATGATTTCTTAAAAACCACGAGTTTTTTGAAAATATGTTTTATTTCATAAATGGAATCAACAAAGTATGCACATTCTACATCATAACGACTTTCTATAGTTTGCGCATGCATTTGGAAATAAGAAAAGCTTACTTCCACCGTTTTTTAAAATCACAGCTTCTAGAAGGTTTACATGATTTCGTAAAAAACACGAGTTTTTTTAAAATGTGTTTAATTTCATAAATGGAATCAACAAAGTATGCACATTCTACATCATAACGAATTTATATAGTTTGCGCATGCGTCCGGAAATAAGAAAAGCTTACTTCCCCCGTTTTTTAAAATCACAGCTTCTAGAAGGTTTACATGATTTCGTCAAAAACACGAGTTTTTAGAAAATGTGTTTTATTTCATAAATGGAATCTACAAAGTATGCACATTCTACGTCATAACGACTTACTATAGTTTGCGCATGCGTCCGGAAATAAGAAAAGCTTACTTCCACTGTTTTTTAAAATCACAGCTTCTAGAAGGTTTACATGATTTCGTAAAAACACGAGTTTTTAGAAAATGTGTTTTATTTCATAAATGGAATCTACAAAGTATGCACATTCTACGTCATAATGACTTTCTATAGTTTGCGCATGCTTCCGGAAATAAGAAAAGCTTAATTCCCCCGTTTTTTAAAATCACAGCTTCTAGAAGGTTTACATGATTTCTTAAAAAACACGAGTTTTTAGAAAATGTATTTTATTTCATAAATGGAATCAACAAAGTATGCACATTCTACGTCATAACGACTTTCTATAGTTTGTGCATGCATTTGGAAATAAGGAAAGCTTACTTCCCCCGTTTTTTAAAATCACAGCTTCTAGAAGGTTTACATGATTTCTTAAAAAAGACGAGTTTTTAGAAAATGTTTTTTATTTCATAAATGGAATCAACAAAGTATGCACATTCTACGTCATAACGACTTTCTATATTTTGCACATGCGTCCGGAAATAACAAAAGCTTAGTTCCTCCATTTTTTAAAAGCACAGCTTCTAGAAGGTTTACATGATTTCTTAAAAAACGCGAGTTTTTTTAAAATGTGTTTAATTTCATAAATGGAATCAACAAAGTATGCACATTCTACATCATAACGACTTTCTATAGTTTGTGCATGCGTCTGGAAATAAGAAAAGCTTACTTCCCCCGTTTTTTAAAATCACAGCTTTTAGAAGGTTTACATGATTTCGTAAAAAACACGAGTTTTTAGAAAATGTGTTTTATTTCATAAATGGAATCTACAAAGTATGCACATTCTACGTCATAACGAATTTCTATATTTTGCACATGCGTCCGGAAATAACAAAAGCTTAGTTCCTCCATTTTTTAAAATCACAGCTTCTTGAAGGTTTACATGATTTCTTAGAAAACGCGAGTTTTTAGAAAATGTGTTTTATTTCATAAATGGAATCAACAAAGTATGCACATTCTACGTCATAACGACTTTCTATAGTTTGCGCATGCGTTTGGAAATAAGAAAAGCTTACTTCCCCCGTTTTTTAAAACCACAGCTTCTAGAAGATTTACATGATTTCTTAAAAAACACGAGTTTTTAGAAAATGTGTTTTATTTCATAAATGGAATCAACAAAGTATGCACATTCTACGTCATAACGACTTTCTATAGTTTGCGCATGCTTCCGGAAATAAGAAAAGCTTACTTCCCCCGTTTTTTAAAATCACAGCTTCTAGAAGGTTTACATGATTTCTTAAAAACCACGAGTTTTTTGAAAATATGTTTTATTTCATAAATGGAATCAACAAAGTTTGCACATTCTACATCATAACGACTTTCTATAGTTTGCGCATGCATTTGGAAATAAGAAAAGCTTACTTCCACCGTTTTTTAAAATCACAGCTTCTAGAAGGTTTACATGATTTCTTAAAAAACACGAGTTTTTTTAAAATGTGTTTAATTTCATAAATGGAATCAACAAAGTATGCACATTCTACATCATAACGAATTTCTATAGTTTGCGCATGCGTCCGGAAATAAAAAAAGCTTACTTCCCCCGCTTTTTAAAATCACAGCTTCTAGAAGTTTTACATGATTTCGTTAAAAACACGAGGTTTTAGAAAATGTGTTTTATTTCATAAATGGAATCTACAAAGTATGCACATTCTACATCATAATGACTTTCTATAGTTTGCGCATGCTTCCGGAAATAAGAAAAGCTTAATTCCCCCGTTTTTTAAAATCACAGCTTCTAGAAGGTTTACATGATTTCTTAAAAAACACGAGTTTTTAGAAAATGTATTTTATTTCATAAATGGAATCAACAAAGTATGCACATTCTACGTCATAACGACTTTCTATAGTTTGTGCATGCGTTTGGAAATAAGAAAAGCTTACTTCCCCCGTTTTTTAAAATCACAGCTTCTAGAAGGTTTACATGATTTCTTAAAAAAGACGAGTTTTTAGAAAATGTGTTTTATTTCATAAATAGAATCAACAAAGTTTGCACATTCTACGTCATAACGACTTTCTATAGTTTGCGCATGCGTGCGGAAATAAGAAAGGCATACTTCCACCGTTTTTTAAAATCACAACTTCTAGAAGGTTTACATGATTTCTATAAAAACACGAGTTTTTAGAAAACGTTTTTTATTTGATAAATGGAATCAACAAAGTATGCACATTCTACGTCATAACGACTTTCTATTTTTTGCACATGCGTCCGGAAATAACAAAAGCTTAGTTCCTCCATTTTTTAAAATCACAGCTTCTAGAAGGTTTACATGATTTCTTAAAAAACGCGAGTTTTTTTAAAATGTGTTTAATTTCATAAATGGAATCAACAAAGTATGAAAATTCTACATCATAACGAATTTCTATAGTTTGCGCATGCGTCCGGAAATAAGAAAAGCTTACTTCCCCCGTTTTTTAAAATCACAGCTTCTAGAAGGTTTACATGATTTCGTAAAAAACACGAGTTTTTAGAAAATGTGTTTTATTTCATAAATGGAATCTACAAAGTATGCACATTCTACGTCATAACGAATTTCTATATTTTGCACATGCGTCCGGAAATAACAAAAGCTTAGTTCCTCCATTTTTTAAAATCACAGCTTCTAGAAGGTTTACATGATTTCTTAAAAAACGCGAGTTTTTAGAAAATGTGTTTTATTTCATAAATGGAATCAACAAAGTATGCACATTCTACGTCATAACGACTTTCTATAGTTTGCGCATGCGTTTGGAAATAAGAAAAGCTTACTTCCCCCGTTTTTTAAAACCACAGCTTCTAGAAGGTTTACATGATTTCTTAAAAAACACGAGTTTTTAGAAAATGTGTTTTATTTCATAAATGGAATCAACAAAGTATGCACATTCTACATCATAACGACTTTCTATAGTTTGCGCATGCTTCCGGAAATAAGAAAAGCTTACTTCCCCCGTTTTTGAAAATCATAGCTTCTAGAAGGTTTACATGATTTCTTAAAAACCACGAGTTTTTTGAAAATATGTTTTATTTCATAAATGGAATCAACAAAGTTTGCACATTCTACATCATAACGACTTTCTATAGTTTGCGCATGCATTTGGAAATAAGAAAAGCTTACTTCCACCGTTTTTTAAAATCACAGCTTCTAGAAGGTTTACATGATTTCTTAAAAAACACGAGTTTTTTTAAAATGTGTTTAATTTCATAAATGGAATCAACAAAGTATGCACATTCTACATCATAACGAATTTATATAGTTTGCGCATGCGTCCGGAAATAAGAAAAGCTTACTTCCCCCGGTTTTTAAAATCACAGCTTCTAGAAGGTTTACATGATTTCGTCAAAAACACGAGTTTTTAGAAAATGTGTTTTATTTCATAAATGGAATCTACAAAGTATGCACATTCTACATCATAACGAATTTCTATAGTTTGCGCATGCGTCTGGAAATAAGAAAAGCTTACTTCCCCCGTTTTTTATAATCACAGCTTCTAGAAGATTTACATGATTTCTTAAAAAACACGAGTTTTTTTAAAATGTGTTTTATTTCATCAATGGAATCAACAAAGTATGCACATTCTACGTCATAACGACTTTCTATAGTTTGCGCATGCGTTTGGAAATAAGAAAAGCTTACTTCCCCCGTTTTTTAAAATCACAGCTTCTAGAAGGTTTACATGATTCCTTAAAAAACACGAGTTTCTAGAAAATGTGTTTTATTTCATAAATGGAATCAACAAAGTATGCACATTCTACGTCATAACGAATTTCTATAGTTTGCGCATGCGTCCGGAAATAAGAAAAGCTTATTCCACCGTTTTTTAAAATCACAGCTTCTAGAAGGTTTACATGATTTCGTAAAAAACATGAGTTTTTAGAAAATGTGTTTTATTTCATAAATGGAATCTACAAAGTATGCACATTCTACGTCATAACGACTTTCTATAGTTTGCGCATGCGTCCGGAAATAAGAAAAGCTTACTTCCACTGTTTTTTAAAATCACAGCTTCTAGAAGGTTTACATGATTTCGTAAAAACCACGAGTTTTTAGAAAATGTGTTTTATTTCATAAATGGAATCTACAAAGTATGCACATTCTACATCATAATGAATTTCTATAGTTTGCGCATGCTTCCGGAAATAAGAAAAGCTTAATTCCCCCGTTTTTTAAAATCACAGCTTCTAGAAGGTTTACATGATTTCTTAAAAAACACGAGTTTTTAGAAAATGTATTTTATTTCATAAATGGAATCAAGAAAGTATGCACATTCTACGTCATAACGACTTTCTATAGTTAGTGCATGCGTTTGGAAATAAGAAAAGCTTACTTCCCCCGTTTTTTAAAATCACAGCTTCTAGAAGGTTTACATGATTTCTTAAAAAAGACGAGTTTTAAGAAAATGTGTTTTATTTCATAAATAGAATCAACAAAGTTTGCACATTCTACGTCATAACGACTTTCTATAGTTTGCGCATGCGTGCGGAAATAAGAAAGGCATACTTCCACCGTTTTTTAAAATCACAACTTCTAGAACGTTTACATGATTTCTTATAAAACACGAGTTTTTAGAAAACGTTTTTTATTTCATAAATGGAATCAACAAAGTATGCACATTCTACGTCATAACGACTTTCTATATTTTGCACATGCGTCCGGAAATAACAAAAGCTTAGTTCCTCCATTTTTTAAAATCACAGCTTCTAGAAGGTTTACATGATTTCTTAAAAAACGCGAGTTTTTTTAAAATGTTTTTAATTTCATAAATGGAATCAACAAAGTATGCACATTCTACATCATAACGAATTTCTATAGTTTGCGCATGCGTCCGGAAATAAGAAAAGCTTACTTCCCCCGTTTTTTAAAATCACAGCTTCTAGAAGGTTTACATGATTTCGTAAAAAACACGAGTTTTTAGAAAATGTGTTTTATTTCATAAATGGAATCTACAAAGTATGCACATTCTCCGTCATAACGAATTTCTATATTTTGCACATGCGTCCGGAAATAACAAAAGCTTAGTTCCTCCATTTTTTAAAATCACAGCTTCTAGAAGGTTTACATGATTTCTTAAAAAACGCGAGTTTTTAGAAAATGTGTTTTATTTCATAAATGGAATAAACAAAATATGCACATTCTACGTCATAACGACTTTCTATAGTTTGCGCATGCGTTTGGAAATAAGAAAAGCTTACTTCCCCCGTTTTTTAAAACCACAGCTTCTAGAAGGTTTACATGATTTCTTAAAAAACACGAGTTTTTAGAAAATGTGTTTTATTTCATAAATGGAATCAACAAAGTATGCACATTCTACGTCATAACGACTTTCTATATTTTGCACATGCGTCCGGAAATAACAAAAGCTTAGTTCCTCCATTTTTTAAAATCACAGCTTCTAGAAGGTTTACATGATTTCTTAAAAAACGCGAGTTTTTAGAAAATGTGTTTTATTTCATAAATGGAATCAACAAAGTATGCACATTCTACATCATAACGACTTTCTATAGTTTGCGCATGCGTTTGGAAATAAGAAAAGCTTACTTCCCCCATTTTTTAAAACCACAGCTTCTAGAAGGTTTACATGATTTCTTAAAAAACACGAGTTTTTAGAAAATGTGTTTTATTTCATAAATGGAATCAACAAAGTATGCACATTCTACGTCATAACGACTTTCTATAGTTTGCGCATGCTTCCGGAAATAAGAAAAGCTTACTTCCCCCGTTTTTTAAAATCACAGCTTCTAGAAGGTTTACATGATTTCTTAAAAACCACGAGTTTTTTGAAAATATGTTTTATTTCATAAATGGAATCAACAAAGTATGCACATTCTACATCATAACGACTTTCTATAGTTTGCGCATGCATTTGGAAATAAGAAAAGCTTACTTCCACCGTTTTTTAAAATCACAGCTTCTAGAAGGTTTACATGATTTCTTAAAAAACACGAGTTTTTTTAAAATGTGTTTAATTTCATAAATGGAATCAACAAAGTATGCACATTCTACATCATAACGAATTTATATAGTTTGCGCATGCGTCCGGAAATAAGAAAAGCTTACTTCCCCCGTTTTTTAAAATCACAGCTTCTAGAAGGTTTACATGATTTCGTCAAAAACACGAGTTTTTAGAAAATGTGTTTTATTTCATAAATGGAATCTACAAAGTATGCACATTCTACGTCATAACGACTTACTATAGTTTGCGCATGCGTCCGGAAATAAGAAAAGCTTACTTCCACTGTTTTTTAAAATCACAGCTTCTAGAAGGTTTACATGATTTCGTAAAAACACGAGTTTTTAGAAAATGTGTTTTATTTCATAAATGGAATCTACAAAGTATGCACATTCTACGTCATAACGACTTTCTATAGTTTGCGCATGCGTCCGGAAATAAGAAAAGCTTACTTCCCCTGTTTTTTAAAATAACAGCTTCTAGAAGGTTTACATGATTTCGTAAAAACCACGAGTTTTTAGAAAATGTGTTTTATTTCATAAATGGAATCTACAAAGTATGCACATTCTACGTCATAACGAATTTCTATATTTTGCACATGCGTCCGGAAATAACAAAAGCTTAGTTCCTCCTTTTTTTAAAATCACAGCTTCTAGAAGGTTTACATGATTTCTTAAAAAACGCGAGTTTTTAGAAAATGTGTTTTATTTCATAAATGGAATCAACAAAGTATGCACATTCTACGTCATAACGACTTTCTATAGTTTGCGCATGCGTTTGGAAATAAGAAAAGCTTACTTCCCCCATTTTTTAAAACAACAGCTTCTAGAAGGTTTACATGATTTCTTAAAAAACACGAGTTTTTAGAAAATGTGTTTTATTTCATAAATGGAATCAACAAAGTATGCACATTCTACGTCATAACGACTTTCTATAGTTTGCGCATGCTTCCGGAAATAAGAAAAGCTTACTTCCCCCGTTTTTTAAAATCACAGCTTCTAGAAGGTTTACATGATTTCTTAAAAACCACGAGTTTTTTGAAAATATGTTTTATTTCATAAATGGAATCAACAAAGTTTGCACATTCTACATCATAACGACTTTCTATAGTTTGCGCATGCATTTGGAAATAAGAAAAGCTTACTTCCACCGTTTTTTAAAATCACAGCTTCTAGAAGGTTTACATGATTTCTTAAAAAAGACGAGTTTTTAGAAAATGTGTTTTATTTCATAAATAGAATCAACAAAGTTTGCACATTCTACGTCATAACGACTTTCTATAGTTTGCGAATGCGTCCGGAAATAAGAAAAGCTTACTTCCACTGTTTTTTAAAATCACAGCTTCTAGAAGGTTTACATGATTTCGTAAAAACCACGAGTTTTTAGAAAATATGTTTTATTTCATAAATGGAATCTACAAAGTATGCACATTCTACGTCATAATGACTTTCTATAGTTTGCGCATGCTTCCGGAAATAAGAAAAGCCTAATTCCCCCGTTTTTTAAAATCACAGCTTCTAGAAGGTTTACATGATTTCTTAAAAAACACGAGTTTTTCGAAAATGTATTTTATTTCATAAATGGAATCAACAAAGTATGCACATTCTACGTCATAACGACTTTCTATAGTTTGTGCATGCGTTTGGAAATAAGAAAAGCTTACTTCCCCCGTTTTTTAAAATCACAGCTTCTAGAAGGTTTACATGATTTCTTAAAAAAGACGAGTTTTTAGAAAATGTGTTTTATTTCATAAATAGAATCAACAAAGTTTGCACATTCTACGTCATAACGACTTTCTATAGTTTGCGCATGCGTGCGGAAATAAGAAAGGCATACTTCCACCGTTTTTTAAAATCACAACTTCTAGAAGGTTTACATGATTTCGTAAAAACCACGAGTTTTTAGAAAATGTGTTTTATTTCATAAATGGAATCTACAAAGTATGCACATTCTACGTCATAATGACTTTCTATAGTTTGCGCATGCGTTTGGAAATAAGAAAAGCTTACTTCCCCCGTTTTTTAAAACCACAGCTTCTAGAAGGTTTACATGATTTCTTAAAAAACACGAGTTTTTAGAAAATGTGTTTTATTTCATAAATGGAATCAACAAAGTATGCACATTCTACGTCATAACGACTTTCTATATTTTGCACATGCGTCCGGAAATAACAAAAGCTTAGTTCCTCCATTTTTTAAAATCACAGCTTCTAGAAGGTTTACATGATTTCTTAAAAAACGCGAGTTTTTAGAAAATGTGTTTTATTTCATAAATGGAATCAACAAAGTATGCACATTCTACGTCATAACGACTTTCTATAGTTTGCGCATGCGTCCGGAAATAAGAAAAGCTTACTTCCCCCGTTTTTTAAAATCACAGCTTCTAGAAGGTTTACATGATTTCGTCAAAAACACGAGTTTTTAGAAAATGTGTTTTATTTCATAAATGGAATCTACAAAGTATGCACATTCTACGTCATAACGACTTTCTATAGTTTGCGCATGCGTCCGGAAATAAGAAAAGCTTACTTCCACTGTTTTTTAAAATCACAGCTTCTAGAAGGTTTACATGATTTCGTAAAAACCACGAGTTTTTAGAAAATGTGTTTTATTTCATAAATGGAATCTACAAAGTATGCACATTCTACGTCATAACAAATTTCTATAATTTGCGGATGCGTCCGGAAATAAGAAAAGCTTACTTCCCCTGTTTTTTAAAATCACAGCTTCTAGAAGGTTTACATGATTTCGTAAAAACCACGAGTTTTTAGAAAATGTGTTTTATTTCATAAATGGAATCTACAAAGTATGCACATTCTACGTCATAATGACTTTCTATAGTTTGCGCATGCTTCCGGAAATAAGAAAAGCTTAATTCCCCCGTTTTTTAAAATCACAGCTTCTAGAAGGTTTACATGATTTCTTAAAAAACACGAGTTTTTAGAAAATGTATTTTATTTCATAAATGGAATCAACAAAGTATGCACATTCTACGTCATAACGACTTTCTATAGTTAGTGCATGCGTTTGGAAATAAGAAAAGCTTACTTCCCCCGTTTTTTAAAATCACGGCTTCTAGAAGGTTTACATGATTTCTTAAAAAAGACGAGTTTTAAGAAAATGTGTTTTATTTCATAAATAGAATCAACAAAGTTTGCACATTCTACGTCATAACGACTTTCTATAGTTTGCGCATGCGTGCGGAAATAAGAAAGGCATACTTCCACCGTTTTTTAAAATCACAACTTCTAGAAGGTTTACATGATTTCTTAAAAAACACGAGTTTTTAGAAAACGTTTTTTATTTCATAAATGGAATCAACAAAGTATGCACATTCTAGGTCATAATGACTTTCTATATTTTGCACATGCGTCCGGAAGTAACAAAAGCTTAGTTCCTCCCTTTTTTAAAATCACAGCTTCTAGAAGGTTTACATGATTTCTTAAAAAACGCGAGTTTTTTTAAAATGTTTTTAATTTCATAAATGGAATCAACAAAGTATGCACATTCTACATCATAACGAATTTCTATAGTTTGCGCATGCGTCCGGAAATAAGAAAAGCTTACTTCCCCCGTTTTTTAAAATCACAGCTTCTAGAAGGTTTACATGATTTCGTAAAAAACACGAGTTTTTAGAAAATGTGTTTTATTTCATAAATGGAATCTACAAAGTATGCACATTCTACGTCATAACGAATTTCTATATTTTGCACATGCGTCCGGAAATAACAAAAGCTTAGTTCCTCCATTTTTTAAAATCACGGCTTCTAGAAGGTTTACATGATTTCTTAAAAAACGCGAGTTTTTAGAAAATGTGTTTTATTTCATAAATGGAATCAACAAAATATGCACATTCTACGTCATAACGACTTTCTATAGTTTGCGCATGCGTTTGGAAATAAGAAAAGCTTACTTCCCCCGTTTTTTAAAACCACAGCTTCTAGAAGGTTTACATGATTTCTTAAAAAACACGAGTTTTTAGAAAATGTGTTTTATTTCATAAATGGAATCAACAAAGTATGCACATTCTACGTCATAACGACTTTCTATATTTTGCACATGCGTCCGGAAATAACAAAAGCTTAGTTCCTCCATTTTTTAAAATCACAGCTTCTAGAAGGTTTACATGATTTCTTAAAAAACGCGAGTTTTTAGAAAATGTGTTTTATTTCATAAATGGAATCAACAAAGTATGCACATTCTACGTCATAACGACTTTCTATAGTTTGCGCATGCGTGCGGAAATAAGAAAGGCATACTTCCACCGTTTTTTAAAATCACAACTTCTAGAAGGTTTACATGATTTCTTAAAAAACACGAGTTTTTAGAAAACGTTTTTTATTTCATAAATGGAATCAACAAAGTATGCACATTCTACGTCATAACGACTTTCTATATTTTGCACATGCGTCCGGAAATAACAAAAGCTTAGTTCCTCCATTTTTTAAAATCACAGCTTCTAGAAGGTTTACATGATTTCTTAAAAAACGCGAGTTTTTTTAAAATGTGTTTAATTTCATAAATGGAATCAACAAAGTATGCACATTCTACATCATAACGAATTTCTATAGTTTGCGCATGCGTCCGGAAATAAGAAAAGCTTACTTCCCCCGTTTTTTAAAATCACAGCTTCTAGAAGGTTTACATGATTTCGTAAAAAACACGAGTTTTTAGAAAATGTGTTTTATTTCATAAATGGAATCTACGAAGTATGCACATTCTACGTCATAACGAATTTCTATATTTTGCACATGCGTCCGGAAATAACAAAAGCTTAGTTCCTCCTTTTTTAAAAATCACAGCTTCTAGAAGGTTTACATGATTTCTTAAAAAACGCGAGTTTTTAGAAAATGTGTTTTATTTCATAAATGGAATCAACAAAGTATGCACATTCTACGTCATAACGACTTTCTATAGTTTGCGCATGCGTTTGGAAATAAGAAAAGCTTACTTCCCCCATTTTTTAAAACCACAGCTTCTAGAAGGTTTACATGATTTCTTAAAAAACACGAGTTTTTAGAAAATGTGTTTTATTTCATAAATGGAATCAACAAAGTATGCACATTCTACGTCATAACGACTTTCTATAGTTTGCGCATGCTTCCGGAAATAAGAAAAGCTTACTTCCCCCGTTTTTTAAAATCACAGCTTCTAGAAGGTTTACATGATTTCTTAAAAACCACGAGTTTTTTGAAAATATGTTTTATTTCATAAATGGAATCAACAAAGTTTGCACATTCTACATCATAACGACTTTCTATAGTTTGCGCATGCATTTGGAAATAAGAAAAGCTTACTTCCACCGTTTTTTAAAATCACAGCTTCTAGAAGGTTTACATGATTTCTTAAAAAAGACGAGTTTTTAGAAAATGTGTTTTATTTCATAAATAGAATCAACAAAGTTTGCACATTCTACGTCATAACGACTTTCTATAGTTTGCGCATGCGTCCGGAAATAAGAAAAGCTTACTTCCACTGTTTTTTAAAATCACAGCTTCTAGAAGGTTTACATGATTTCGTAAAAACCACGAGTTTTTAGAAAATATGTTTTATTTCATAAATGGAATCTACAAAGTATGCACATTCTACGTCATAATGACTTTCTATAGTTTGCGCATGCTTCCGGAAATAAGAAAAGCCTAATTCCCCCGTTTTTTAAAATCACAGCTTCTAGAAGGTTTACATGATTTCTTAAAAAACACGAGTTTTTCGAAAATGTATTTTATTTCATAAATGGAATCAACAAAGTATGCACATTCTACGTCATAACGACTTTCTATAGTTTGTGCATGCGTTTGGAAATAAGAAAAGCTTACTTCCCCCGTTTTTTAAAATCACAGCTTCTAGAAGGTTTACATGATTTCTTAAAAAAGACGAGTTTTTAGAAAATGTGTTTTATTTCATAAATAGAATCAACAAAGTTTGCACATTCTACGTCATAACGACTTTCTATAGTTTGCGCATGCGTGCGGAAATAAGAAAGGCATACTTCCACCGTTTTTTAAAATCACAACTTCTAGAAGGTTTACATGATTTCGTAAAAACCACGAGTTTTTAGAAAATGTGTTTTATTTCATAAATGGAATCTACAAAGTATGCACATTCTACGTCATAATGACTTTCTATAGTTTGCGCATGCGTTTGGAAATAAGAAAAGCTTACTTCCCCCGTTTTTTAAAACCACAGCTTCTAGAAGGTTTACATGATTTCTTAAAAAACACGAGTTTTTAGAAAATGTGTTTTATTTCATAAATGGAATCAACAAAGTATGCACATTCTACGTCATAACGACTTTCTATATTTTGCACATGCGTCCGGAAATAACAAAAGCTTAGTTCCTCCATTTTTTAAAATCACAGCTTCTAGAAGGTTTACATGATTTCTTAAAAAACGCGAGTTTTTAGAAAATGTGTTTTATTTCATAAATGGAATCAACAAAGTATGCACATTCTACGTCATAACGACTTTCTATAGTTTGCGCATGCGTCCGGAAATAAGAAAAGCTTACTTCCCCCGTTTTTTAAAATCACAGCTTCTAGAAGGTTTACATGATTTCGTCAAAAACACGAGTTTTTAGAAAATGTGTTTTATTTCATAAATGGAATCTACAAAGTATGCACATTCTACGTCATAACGACTTTCTATAGTTTGCGCATGCGTCCGGAAATAAGAAAAGCTTACTTCCACTGTTTTTTAAAATCACAGCTTCTAGAAGGTTTACATGATTTCGTAAAAACCACGAGTTTTTAGAAAATGTGTTTTATTTCATAAATGGAATCTACAAAGTATGCACGTTCTACGTCATAACGACTTTCTATAGTTTGCGCATGCGTCCGGAAATAAGAAAAGCTTACTTCCCCTGTTTTTTAAAATCACAGCTTCTAGAAGGTTTACATGATTTCGTAAAAACCACGAGTTTTTAGAAAATGTGTTTTATTTCATAAATGGAATCTACAAAGTATGCACATTCTACGTCATAATGACTTTCTATAGTTTGCGCATGCTTCCGGAAATAAGAAAAGCTTAATTCCCCCGTTTTTTAAAATCACAGCTTCTAGAAGGTTTACATGATTTCTTAAAAAACACGAGTTTTTAGAAAATGTATCTTATTTCATAAATGGAATCAACAAAGTATGCACATTCTACGTCATAACGACTTTCTATAGTTAGTGCATGCGTTTGGAAATAAGAAAAGCTTACTTCCCCCGTTTTTTAAAATCACAGCTTCTAGAAGGTTTACATGATTTCTTAAAAAAGACGAGTTTTAAGAAAATGTGTTTTATTTCATAAATAGAATCAATAAAGTTTGCACATTCTACGTCATAACGACTTTCTATAGTTTGCGCATGCGTGCGGAAATAAGAAAGGCATACTTCCACCGTTTTTTAAAATCACAACTTCTAGAAGATTTACATGATTTCTTAAAAAACACGAGTTTTTAGAAAACGTTTTTTATTTCATAAATGGAATCAACAAAGTATGCACATTCTAGGTTATAATGACTTTCTATATTTTGCACATGCGTCCGGAAATAACAAAAGCTTAGTTCCTCCATTTTTTAAAATCACAGCTTCTAGAAGGTTTACATGATTTCTTAAAAAACGCGAGTTTTTAGAAAATGTGTTTTATTTCATAAATGGAATCAACAAAGTATGCACATTCTACGTCATAACGACTTTCTATAGTTTGCGCATGCGTCCGGAAATAAGAAAAGCTTACTTCCCCCGTTTTTTAAAATCACAGCTTCTAGAAGGTTTACATGATTTCGTAAAAAACACGAGTTTTTAGAAAATGTGTTTTATTTCATAAATGGAATCTACAAAGTATGCACATTCTACGTCATAACGAATTTCTATATTTTGCACATGCGTCCGGAAATAACAAAAGCTTAGTTCCTCCATTTTTTAAAATCACAGCTTCTAGAAGGTTTACATGATTTCTTAAAAAACGCGAGTTTTTAGAAAATGTGTTTTATTTCATAAATGGAATCAACAAAATATGCACATTCTACGTCATAACGACTTTCTATAGTTTGCGCATGCGTTTGGAAATAAGAAAAGCTTACTTCCCCCGTTTTTTAAAACCACAGCTTCTAGAAGGTTTACATGATTTCTTAAAAAACACGAGTTTTTAGAAAATGTGTTTTATTTCATAAATGGAGTGAACAAAGTATGCACATTCTACGTCATAACGACTTTCTATATTTTGCACATGCGTCCGGAAATAACAAAAGCTTAGTTCCTCCATTTTTTAAAATCACAGCTTCTAGAAGGTTTACATGATTTCTTAAAAAACGCGAGTTTTTAGAAAATGTGTTTTATTTCATAAATGGAATCAACAAAGTATGCACATTCTACGTCATAACGACTTTCTATAGTTTGCGCATGCGTGCGGAAATAAGAAAGGCATACTTCCACCGTTTTTTAAAATCACAACTTCTAGAAGGTTTACATGATTTCTTAAAAAACAAGAGTTTTTAGAAAACGTTTTTTATTTCATAAATGGAATCAACAAAGTATGCACATTCTACGTCATAACGACTTTCTATATTTTTCACATGCGTCCGGAAATAACAAAAGCTTAGTTCCTCCATTTTTTAAAATCACAGCTTCTAGAAGGTTTACATGATTTCTTAAAAAACGCGAGTTTTTTTAAAATGTGTTTAATTTCATAAATGGAATCAACAAAGTATGCACATTCTACATCATAACGAATTTCTATAGTTTGCGCATGCGTCTGGAAATAAGAAAAGCTTACTTCCCCCGTTTTTTAAAATCACAGCTTCTAGAAGGTTTACATGATTTTGTAAAAAACACGAGTTTTTAGAAAATGTGTTTTATTTCATAAATGGAATCTACAAAGTATGCACATTCTACGTCATAACGAATTTCTATATTTTGCACATGCGTCCGGAAATAACAAAAGCTTAGTTCCTCCATTTTTTAAAATCACAGCTTCTAGAAGGTTTACATGATTTCTTAAAAAACGCGAGTTTTTAGAAAATGTGTTTTATTTCATAAATGGAATCAACAAAATATGCACATTCTACGTCATAACGACTTTCTATAGTTTGCGCATGCGTTTGGAAATAAGAAAAGCTTACTTCCCCCGTTTTTTAAAACCACAGCTTCTAGAAGGTTTACATGATTTCTTAAAAAACACGAGTTTTTAGAAAATGTGTTTTAATTCATAAATGGAATCAACAAAGTATGCACATTCTACGTCATAACGACTTTCTATATTTTGCACATGCGTCCGGAAATAACAAAAGCTTAGTTCCTCAATTTTTTAAAATCACAGCTTCTAGAAGGTTTACATGATTTCTTAAAAAACGCGAGTTTTTAGAAAATGTGTTTTATTTCATAAATGGAATTAACAAAGTATGCACATTCTACGTCATAACGACTTTCTATAGTTTGCGCATGCGTCCGGAAATAAGAAAAGCTTACTTCCACTGTTTTTTAAAATCACAGCTTCTAGAAGGTTTACATGATTTCGTAAAAACCACGAGTTTTTAGAAAATATGTTTTATTTCATAAATGGAATCTACAAAGTATGCACATTCTACGTCATAATGACTTTCTATAGTTTGCGCATGCTTCCGGAAATAAGAAAAGCCTAATTCCCCCGTTTTTTAAAATCACAGCTTCTAGAAGGTTTACATGATTTCTTAAAAAACACGAGTTTTTCGAAAATGTATTTTATTTCATAAATTGAATCAAAAAAGTATGCACATTCTACGTCATAACGACTTTCTATAGTTTGTGCATGCGTTTGGAAATAAGAAAAGCTTACTTCCCCCGTTTTTTAAAATCACAGCTTCTAGAAGGTTTACATGATTTCTTAAAAAAGACGAGTTTTTAGAAAATGTGTTTTATTTCATAAATAGAATCAACAAAGTTTGCACATTCTACGTCATAACGACTTTCTATAGTTTGCGCATGCGTGCGGAAATAAGAAAGGCATACTTCCACCGTTTTTTAAAATCACAACTTCTAGAAGGTTTACATGATTTCTTAAAAAACACGAGTTTTTAGAAAACGTTTTTTATTTCATAAATGGAATCAACAAAGTATGCACATTCTACGTCATAACGACTTTCTATATTTTGCACATGCGTCCGGAAATAACAAAAGCTTAGTTCCTCCATTTTTTAAAATCACAGCTTCTAGAAGGTTTACATGATTTCTTAAAAAACGCGAGTTTTTTTAAAATGTGTTTAATTTCATAAATGGAATCAACAAAGTATGCACATTCTACATCATAACGAATTTCTATAGTTTGCGCATGCGTCCGGAAATAAGAAAAGCTTACTTCCCCCGTTTTTTAAAATCACAGCTTCTAGAAGGTTTACATGATTTCGTAAAAAACACGAGTTTTTAGAAAATGTGTTTTATTTCATAAATGGAATCTACAAAGTATGCACATTCTACGTCATAACGAATTTCTATATTTTGCACATGCGTCCGGAAATAACAAAAGCTTAGTTCCTCCATTTTTTAAAATCACAGCTTCTAGAAGGTTTACATGATTTCTTAAAAAACGCGAGTTTTTAGAAAATGTGTTTTATTTCATAAATGGAATCAACAAAGTATGCACATTCAACGTCATAACGACTTTCTATAGTTTGCGCATGCGTTTTGAAATAAGAAAAGCTTACTTCCCCCGTTTTTTAAAACCACAGCTTCTAGAAGGTTTACATGATTTCTTAAAAAACACGAGTTTTTAGAAAATGTGTTTTATTTCATAAATGGAATCAACAAAGTATGCACATTCTACGTCATAATGACTTTCTTTAGTTTGCGCATGCTTCCGGAAATAAGAAAAGCTTACTTCCCCCGTTTTTGAAAATCACAGCTTCTAGAAGGTTTACATGATTTCTCAAAAACCACGAGTTTTTTGGAAATATGTTTTATTTCATAAATGGAATCAACAAAGTTTGCACATTCTACATCATAACGACTTTCTATAGTTTGCGCATGCATTTGGAAATAAGAAAAGCTTACTTCCACCATTTTTTAAAATCACAGCTTCTAGAAGGTTTACATGATTTCTTAAAAAACACGAGTTTTTTTAAAATGTGTTTAATTTCATAAATGGAATCAACAAAGTATGCACATTCTACATCATAACGAATTTATATAGTTTGCGCATGCGTCCGGAAATAAGAAAAGCTTACTTCCCCCGCTTTTTAAAATCACAGTTTCTAGAAGTTTTACATGATTTCGTCAAAAACACGAGTTTTTAGAAAATGTGTTTTATTTCATAAATGGAATCTACAAAGTATGCACATTCTACATCATAACGAATTTCTATAGTTTGCGCATGCGTCTGGAAATAAGAAAAGCTTACTTCCCCCGTTTTTTATAATCACAGCTTCTAGAAGATTTACATGATTTCTTAAAAAACACGAGTTTTTTTAAAATGTGTTTTATTTCATCAATGGAATCAACAAAGTATGCACATTCTACGTCATAACGACTTTCTATAGTTTGCGCATGCGTTTGGAAATAAAAAAAGCTTACTTCCCCCGTTTTTTAAAATCACAGCTTCTAGAAGGTTTACATGATTCCTTAAAAAACACGAGTTTTTAGAAAATGTGTTTTATTTCATAAATGGAATCAACAAAGTATGCACATTCTACGTCATAACGACTTTCTATAGTTTGCGCATGCGTCCGGAAATAAGAAAAGCTTATTCCACCGTTTTTTAAAATCACAGCTTCTAGAAGGTTTACATGATTTCGTAAAAAACATGAGTTTTTAGAAAATGTGTTTTATTTCATAAATGGAATCTACAAAGTATGCACATTCTACGTCATAACGACTTTCTATAGTTTGCGCATGCGTCCGGAAATAAGAAAAGCTTACTTCCACTGTTTTTTAAAATCACAGCTTCTAGAAGGTTTACATGATTTCGTAAAAAACACGAGTTTTTAGAAAATGTGTTTTATTTCATAAATGGAATCTACAAAGTATGCACATTCTACGTCATAATGACTTTCTATAGTTTGCGCATGCTTCCGGAAATAAGAAAAGCTTAATTCCCCCGTTTTTTAAAATCACAGCTTCTAGAAGGTTTACATGATTTCTTAAAAAACACGAGTTTTTAGAAAATGTATTTTATTTCATAAATGGAATCAACAAAGTATGCACATTCTACGTCATAACGAATTTCTATAGTTAGTGCATGCGTTTGGAAATAAGAAAAGCTTACTTCCCCCGTTTTTTAAAATCACAGCTTCTAGAAGGTTTACATGATTTCTTAAAAAAGACGAGTTTTAAGAAAATGTGTTTTATTTCATAAATAGAATCAACAAAGTTTGCACATTCTACGTCATAACGACTTTCTATAGTTTGCGCATGCGTGCGGAAATAAGAAAGGCATACTTCCACCGTTTTTTAAAATCACAACTTCTAGAAGGTTTACATGATTTCTTAAAAAACACGAGTTTTTAGAAAACGTTTTTTATTTCATAAATGGAATCAACAAAGTATGCACATTCTACGTCATAACGACTTTCTATATTTTGCACATGCGTCCGGAAATAACAAAAGCTTAGTTCCTCCATTTTTTAAAATCACAGCTTCTAGAAGGTTTACATGATTTCTTAAAAAACGCGAGTTTTTTTAAAATGTTTTTAATTTCATAAATGGAATCAACAAAGTATGCACATTCTACATCATAACGAATTTCTATAGTTTGCGCATGCGTCCGGAAATAAGAAAAGCCTACTTCCCCCGTTTTTTAAAATCACAGCTTCTAGAAGGTTTACATGATTTCGTAAAAAACACGAGTTTTTAGAAAATGTGTTTTATTTCATAAATGGAATCTACAAAGTATGCACATTCTACGTCATAACGAATTTCTATATTTTGCACATGCGTCCGGAAATAACAAAAGCTTAGTTCCTCCATTTTTTAAAATCACAGCTTCTAGAAGGTTTACATGATTTCTTAAAAAACGCGAGTTTTTAGAAAATGTGTTTTATTTCATAAATGGAATCAACAAAATATGCACATTCTACGTCATAACGACTTTCTATAGTTTGCGCATGCGTTTGGAAATAAGAAAAGCTTACTTCCCCCGTTTTTTAAAACCACAGCTTCTAGAAGGTTTACTTGATTTCTTAAAAAACATGAGTTTTTAGAAAATGTGTTTTAATTCATAAATGGAATCAACAAAGTATGCACATTCTACGTCATAACGACTTTCTATATTTTGCACATGCGTCCGGAAATAACAAAAGCTTAGTTCCTCCATTTTTTAAAATCACAGCTTCTAGAAAGTTTACATGATTTCTTAAAAAACGCGAGTTTTTAGAAAATGTGTTTTATTTCATAAATGGAATTAACAAAGTATGCACATTCTACGTCATAACGACTTTCTATAGTTTGCGCATGCGTTTGGAAATAAGAAAAGCTTACTTCCCCCATTTTTTAAAACCACAGCTTCTAGAAGGTTTACATGATTTCTTAAAAAACACGAGTTTTTAGAAAATGTGTTTTATTTCATAAATGGAATCAACAAAGTATGCACATTCTACGTCATAACGACTTTCTATAGTTTGCGCATGCTTCCGGAAATAAGAAAAGCTTACTTCCCCCGTTTTTTAAAATCACAGCTTCTAGAAGGTTTACATGATTTCTTAAAAACCACGAGTTTTTTGAAAATATGTTTTATTTCATAAATGGAATCAACAAAGTATGCACATTCTACATCATAACGACTTTCTATAGTTTGCGCATGCATTTGGAAATAAGAAAAGCTTATTTCCATCGTTTTTTAAAATCACAGCTTCTAGAAGGTTTACATGATTTCTTAAAAAACACGAGTTTTTTTAAAATGTGTTTAATTTCATAAATGGAATCAACAAAGTATGCACATTCTACATCATAATGAATTTCTATAGTTTGCGCATGCGTCCGGAAATAAGAAAAGCTTACTTCCCCCGTTTTTTAAAATCACAGCTTCTAGAAGGTTTACATGATTTCCTCAAAAACACGAGTTTTTAGAAAATGTGTTTTATTTCATAAATGGAATCTACAAAGTATGCACATTCTACGTCATAACGACTTTCTATAGTTTGCGCATGCGTCCGGAAATAAGAAAAGCTTACTTCCACTGTTTTTTAAAATCACAGCTTCTAGAAGGTTTACATGATTTCGTAAAAACCACGAGTTTTTAGAAAATGTGTTTTATTTCATAAATGGAATCTACAAAGTATGCACATTCTACGTCATAACGACTTTCTATAGTTTGCGCATGCGTCCGGAAATAAGAAAATCTTACTTCCACTGTTTTTTAAAATCACAGTTTCTAGAAGGTTTACATGATTTCGTAAAAACCACGAGTTTTTAGAAAATGTGTTTTATTTCATAAATGGAATCTACAAAGTATGCACATTCTACGTCATAATGACTTTCTATAGTTTTCGCATGCTTCCGGAAATAAGAAAAGCTTAATTCCCCCGTTTTTTAAAATCACAGCTTCTAGAAGGTTTACATGATTTCTTAAAAAACACGAGTTTTTAGAAAATGTATTTTATTTCATAAATGGAATCAACAAAGTATGCACATTCTATGTCATAACGACTTTCTATAGTTAGTGCATGAGTTTGGAAATAAGAAAAGCTTACTTCCCCCGTTTTTTAAAATCACAGCTTCTAGAAGGTTTACATGATTTCTTAAAAAAGACGAGTTTTAAGAAAATGTGTTTTATTTCATAAATAGAATCAACAAAGTTTGCACATTCTACGTCATAACGACTTTCTATAGTTTGCGCATGCGTGCGGAAATAAGAAAGGCATACTTCCACCGTTTTTTAAAATCACAACTTCTAGAAGGTTTACATGATTTCTTAAAAAACACGAGTTTTTAGAAAACGTTTTTTATTTCATAAATGGAATCAACAAAGTATGCACATTCTAGGTCATAACGACTTTCTATATTTTGCACATGCGTCCGGAAATAACAAAAGCTTAGTTCCTCCATTTTTTAAAATCACAGCTTCTAGAAGGTTTACATGATTTCTTAAAAAACGCGAGTTTTTTTAAAATGTTTTTAATTTCATAAATGGAATCAACAAAGTATGCACATTCTACATCATAACGAATTTCTATAGTTTGCGCATGCGTCCGGAAATAAGAAAAGCTTACTTCCCCCGTTTTTTAAAATCACAGCTTCTAGAAGGTTTACATGATTTCGTAAAAAACACGAGTTTTTAGAAAATGTGTTTTATTTCATAAATGGAATCTACAAAGTATGCACATTCTACGTCATAACGAATTTCTATATTTTGCACATGCGTCCGGAAATAACAAAAGCTTAGTTCCTCCAATTTTTAAAATCACAGCTTCTAGAAGGTTTACATGATTTCTTAAAAAACGCGAGTTTTTAGAAAATGTGTTTTATTTCATAAATGGAATCAACAAAATATGCACATTCTACGTCATAACGACTTTCTATAGTTTGCGCATGCGTTTGGAAATAAGAAAAGCTTACTTCCCCCGTTTTTTAAAACCACAGCTTCTAGAAGGTTTACATGATTTCTTAAAAAACACGAGTTTTTAGAAAATGTGTTTTATTTCATAAATGGAATCAACAAAGTATGCACATTCTACGTCATAACGACTTTCTATATTTTGCACATGCGTCCGGAAATAACAAAAGCTTAGTTCCTCCATTTTTTAAAATCACAGCTTCTAGAAGGTTTACATGATTTCTTAAAAAACGCGAGTTTTTAGAAAATGTGTTTTATTTCATAAATGGAATCAACAAAGTATGCACATTCTACGTCATAACGACTTTCTATAGTTTGCGCATGCGTTTGGAAATAAGAAAAGCTTACTTCCCCCATTTTTTAAAACCACAGCTTCTAGAAGGTTTACATGATTTCTTAAAAAACACGAGTTTTTAGAAAATGTGTTTTATTTCATAAATGGAATCACTAAAGTATGCACATTCTACGTCATAACGACTTTCTATAGTTTGCGCATGCTTCCGGAAATAAGAAAAGCTTACTTCCCCCGTTTTTTAAAATCACAGCTTCTAAAAGGTTTACATGATTTCTTAAAAACCACGAGTTTTTTGAAAATATGTTTTATTTCATAAATGGAATCAACAAAGTATGCACATTCTACATCATAACGACTTTCTATAGTTTGCGCATGCATTTGGAAATAAGAAAAGCTTACTTCCACCGTTTTTTAAAATCACAGCTTCTAGAAGGTTTACATGATTTCTTAAAAAACACGAGTTTTTTTAAAATGTGTTTAATTTCATAAATGGAATCAACAAAGTATGCACATTCTACATCATAACGAATTTCTATAGTTTGCGCATGCGTCCGGAAATAAGAAAAGCTTACTTCCTCCATTTTTTAAAATCACAGCTTCTAGAAGGTTTACATGATTTCTTAAAAAACGCGAGTTTTTTTAAAATGTGTTTAATTTCATAAATGGAATCAACAAAGTATGCACATTCTACATCATAACGAATTTCTATAGTTTGCGCATGCGTCCGGAAATAAGAAAAGCTTACTTCCCCCGTTTTTTAAAATCACAGCTTCTAGAAGGTTTACATGATTTCGTAAAAAACACGAGTTTTTAGAAAATGTGTTTTATTTCATAAATGGAATCTACAAAGTATGCACATTCTACGTCATAACGAATTTCTATATTTTGCACATGCGTCCGGAAATAACAAAAGCTTAGTTCCTCCATTTTTTAAAATCACAGCTTCTAGAAGGTTTACATGATTTCTTAAAAAACGCGAGTTTTTAGAAAATGTGTTTTATTTCATAAATGGAATCAACAAAGTATGCACATTCTACGTCATAACGACTTTCTATAGTTTGCGCATGCGTCCAGAAATAAGAAAAGCTTATTCCACCGTTTTTTAAAATCACAGCTTCTAGAAGGTTTACATGATTTCGTAAAAAACATGAGTTTTTAGAAAATGTGTTTTATTTCATAAATGGAATCTACAAAGTATGCACATTCTACGTCATAACGACTTTCTATAGTTTGCGCATGCGTCCGGAAATAAGAAAAGCTTACTTCCACTGTTTTTTAAAATCACAGCTTCTAGAAGGTTTACATGATTTCGTAAAAACCATGAGTTTTTAGAAAATGTGTTTTATTTCATAAATGGAATCTACAAAGTATGCACATTCTACGTCATAATGACTTTCTATAGTTTGCGCATGATTCCGGAAATAAGAAAAGCTTAATTCCCCCGTTTTTTAAAATCACAGCTTTTAGAAGGTTTACATGATTTCTTAAAAAACACGAGTTTTTAGAAAATGTATTTTATTTCATAAATGGAATCAACAAAGTATGCACATTCTACGTCATAACGACTTTCTATAGTTTGTGCATGCGTTTGGAAATAAGAAAAGCTTACTTCCCCCGTTTTTTAAAATCACAGCTTCTAGAAGGTTTACATGATTTCTTAAAAAAGACGAGTTTTTAGAAAATGTGTTTTATTTCATAAATAGAATCAACAAAGTTTGCACATTCTACGTCATAACGACTTTCTATAGTTTGCGCATGCCTGCGGAAATAAGAAAGGCATACTTCGACTGTTTTTTAAAATCACAGCTTCTAGAAGGTATACATGATTTCTTAAAAAAGACGAGTTTTTAGAAAACGTTTTTTATTTCATAAATGGAATCAACAAAGTATGCACATTCTACGTCATAACGACTTTCTATATTTTGCACATGCGTCCGGAAATAACAAAAGCTTAGTTCCTCCATTTTTTAAAATCACAGCTTCTAGAAGGTTTACATGATTTCTTAAAAAACGCGAGTTTTTTTAAAATGTGTTTAATTTCATAAATGGAATCAACAAAGTATGCACATTCTACATCATAACGACTTTCTATAGTTTGTGCATGCGTCTGGAAATAAGAAAAGCTTACTTCCCCCGTTTTTTAAAATCACAGCTTCTAGAAGGTTTACATGATTTCGTAAAAAACACGAGTTTTTAGAAAATGTGTTTTATTTCATAAATGGAATCTACAAAGTATGCACATTCTACGTCATAACGAATTTCTATATTTTGCACATGCGTCCGGAAATAACAAAAGCTTAGTTCCTCCATTTTTTAAAATCACAGCTTCTAGAAGGTTTACATGACTTCTTACAAAACGCGAGTTTTTAGAAAATGTGTTTTATTTCATAAATGGAATCAACAAAGTATGCACATTCTACGTCATAACGACTTTCTATAGTTTGTGCATGCGTTTGGAAATAAGAAAAGCTTACTTCCCCCGTTTTTTAAAATCACAGCTTCTAGAAGGTTTACATGATTTCTTAAAAAAGACGAGTTTTTAGAAAATGTGTTTTATTTCATAAATAGAATCAACAAAGTTTGCACATTCTACGTCATAACGACTTTCTATAGTTTGCGCATGCGTGCGGAAATAAGAAAGGCATACTTCCACCGTTTTTTAAAATCACAACTTCTAGAAGGTTTACATGATTTCTTAAAAAACACGAGTTTTTAGAAAACGTTTTTTATTTCATAAATGGAATCAACAAAGTATGCACATTCTACGTCATAACGACTTTCTATATTTTGCACATGCGTCCGGAAATAACAAAAGCTTAGTTCCTCCATTTTTTAAAATCACAGCTTCTAGAAGGTTTACATGATTTCTTACAAAACGCAAGTTTTTAGAAAATGTGTTTTATTTCATAAATGGAATCAACAAAGTATGCACATTCTACGTCATAACGACTTTCTATAGTTTGTGCATGCGTTTGGAAATAAGAAAGGCATACTTCCACTGTTTTTTAAAATCACAGCTTCTAGAAGGTATACATGATTTCTTAAAAAAGACGAGTTTTTAGAAAACGTTTTTTATTTCATAAATGGAATCAACAAAGTATGCACATTCTACGTCATAACGACTTTCTATATTTTGCACATGCGTCCGGAAATAACAAAAGCTTAGTTCCTCCATTTTTTAAAATCACAGCTTCTAGAAGGTTTACATGATTTCTTAAAAAACGTGAGTTTTTTTAAAATGTGTTTAATTTCATAAATGGAATCAACAAAGTATGCACATTCTACATCATAACGACTTTCTATAGTTTGTGCATGCGTCTGGAAATAAGAAAAGCTTACTTCCCCCGTTTTTTAAAATCACAGCTTCTAGAAGGTTTACATGATTTCGTAAAAAACACGAGTTTTTAGAAAATGTGTTTTATTTCATAAATCGAATCTACAAAGTATGCACATTCTACGTCATAACGAATTTCTATATTTTGCACATGCGTCCGGAAATAACAAAAGCTTAGTTCCTCCATTTTTTAAAATCACAGCTTCTAGAAGGTTTACATGATTTCTTACAAAACGCGAGTTTTTAGAAAATGTGTTTTATTTCATAAATGGAATCAACAAAGTATGCACATTCAACGTCATAACGACTTTCTATAGTTTGTGCATGCGTTTGGAAATAAGAAAAGCTTACTTCCCCCGTTTTTTAAAATCACAGCTTCTAGAAGGTTTACATGATTTCTTAAAAAAGACGAGTTTTTAGAAAATGTGTTTTATTTCATAAATAGAATCAACAAAGTTTGCACATTCTACGTCATAACGACTTTCTATAGTTTGCGCATGCGTGCGGAAATAAGAAAGGCATACTTCCACCGTTTTTTAAAATCACAACTTCTAGAAGGTTTACATGATTTCTTAAAAAACACGAGTTTTTAGAAAACGTTTTTTATTTCATAATTGGAATCAACAAAGTATGCACATTCTACGTCATAACGACTTTCTATATTTTGCACATGCGTCCGGAAATAACAAAAGCTTAGTTCCTCCATTTTTTAAAATCACAGCTTCTAGAAGGTTTACCTGATTTCTTACAAAACGCGAGTTTTTAGAAAATGTGTTTTATTTCATAAATGGAATCAACAAAGTATGCACATTCTACGTCATAACGACTTTCTATAGTTTGTGCATGCGTTTGGAAATAAGAAAAGCTTACTTCCCCCGTTTTTTAAAACCACAGCTTCTAGAAGGTTTACATGTTTTCTTAAAAAACACAAGTTTTTAGAAAATGTGTTTTATTTCATAAATGGAATCAACAAAGTATGCACATTCTACGTCATAACGACTTTCTATAGTTTGCGCATGCTTCCGGAAATAAGAAAAGCTTACTTCCCCCGTTTTTTAAAATCACAGCTTCTAGAAGGTTTACATGATTTCTTAAAAACCACGAGTTTTTTGAAAATATGTTTTATTTCATAAATGGAATCAACAAAGTTTGCACATTCTACATCATAACGACTTTCTATAGTTTGCGCATGCATTTGGAAATAAGAAAAGCTTACTTTCACCGTTTTTTAAAATCACAGCTTCTAGAAGGTTTACATGATTTCTTAAAAAACACGAGTTTTTTTAAAATGTGTTTAATTTCATAAATGGAATCAACAAAGTATGCACATTCTACATCATAACGAATTTCTATAGTTTGCGCATGCGTCCGGAAATAAGAAAAGCTTACTTCCCCCGCTTTTTAAAATCACAGCTTCTAGAAGGTTTACATGATTTCGTCAAAAACACGAGTTTTTAGAAAATGTGTTTTATTTCATAAATGGAATCTACAAAGTATGCACATTCTACATCATAACGACTTTCTATAGTTTGCGCATGCGTCTGGAAATAAGAAAAGCTTACTTCCCCCGTTTTTTATAATCACAGCTTCTAGAAGATTTACATGATTTCTTAAAAAACACGAGTTTTTTTAAAATGTGTTTTATTTCATCAATGGAATCAACAAAGTATGCACATTCTACGTCATAACGACTTTCTATAGTTTGCGCATGCGTTTGGAAATAAAAAAAGCTTACTTCCCCCGTTTTTTAAAATCACAGCTTCTAGAAGGTTTACATGATTCCTTAAAAAACACGAGTTTTTAGAAAATGTGTTTTATTTCATAAATGGAATCAACAAAGTATGCACATTCTACGTCATAACGACTTTCTATAGTTTGCGCATGCGTCCGGAAATAAGAAAAGCTTATTCCACCGTTTTTTAAAATCACAGCTTCTAGAAGGTTTACATGATTTCGTAAAAAACATGAGTTTTTAGAAAATGTGTTTTATTTCATAAATGGAATCTACAAAGTATGCACATTCTACGTCATAACGACTTTCTATAGTTTGCGCATGCGTCCGGAAATAAGAAAAGCTTACTTCCACTGTTTTTTAAAAGCTTACTTCCCCCGTTTTTTAAAATCACAGCTTCTAGAAGGTTTACATGATTCCTTAAAAAACACGAGTTTTTAGAAAATGTGTTTTATTTCATAAATGGAATCAACAAAGTATGCACATTCTACGTCATAACGACTTTCTATAGTTTGCGCATGCGTCCGGAAATAAGAAAAGCTTATTCCACCGTTTTTTAAAATCACAGCTTCTAGAAGGTTTACATGATTTCGTAAAAAACATGAGTTTTTAGAAAATGTGTTTTATTTCATAAATGGAATCTACAAAGTATGCACATTCTACGTCATAACGACTTTCTATAGTTTGCGCATGCGTCCGGAAATAAGAAAAGCTTACTTCCCCCGTTTTTTAAAATCACAGCTTCTAGAAGGTTTACATGATTTCTTAAAAAACACGAGTTTTTCGAAAATGTATTTTATTTCATAAATGGAATCAACAAAGTATGCACATTCTACGTCATAACGACTTTCTATAGTTTGTGCATGCGTTTGGAAATAAGAAAAGCTTACTTCCCCCGTTTTTTAAAATCACAGCTTCTAGAAGGTTTACATGATTTCTTAAAAAAGACGAGTTTTTAGAAAATGTGTTTTATTTCATAAATAGAATCAACAAAGTTTGCACATTCTACGTCATAACGACTTTCTATAGTTTGCGCATGCGTGCGGAAATAAGAAAGGCATACTTCCACCGTTTTTTAAAATCACAACTTCTAGAAGGTTTACATGATTTCTTAAAAAACACGAGTTTTTAGAAAACGTTTTTTATTTCATAAATGGAATCAACAAAGTATGCACATTCTACGTCATAACGACTTTCTATATTTTGCACATGCGTCCGGAAATAAGAAAAGCTTAGTTCCTCCATTTTTTAAAATCACAGCTTCTAGAAGGTTTACATGATTTCTTAAAAAACGCGAGTTTTTTTAAAATGTGTTTAATTTCATAAATGGAATCAACAAAGTATGCACATTCTACATCATAACGAATTTCTATAGTTTGTGCATGCGTTTGGAAATAAGAAAAGCTTACTTCCCCCGTTTTTTAAAATCACAGCTTCTAGAAGGTTTTCATGATTTCGTAAAAAACACGAGTTTTTAGAAAATGTGTTTTATTTCATAAATGCAATCTACAAAGTATGCACATTCTACGTCATAACGACTTTCTATAGTTTGCGCATGCGTCCGGAAATAAGAAAAGCTTACTTCCACCATTTTTTAAAATCACAGCTTCTAGAAGGTTTACATGATTTCGTAAAAAACACGACTTTTTAAAAAATGTGTTTTATTTCATAAATGGAATCTACAAAGTATGCACATTCTACGTCATAACGACTTTCTATAGTTTGCGCATGCGTCCGGAAATAAGAAAAGCTTACTTCCACCGTTTTTTAAAATCACAGCTTCTAGAAGGTTTGAATGATTTCGTAAAAAACACGAGTTTTTAGAAAATGTGTTTTATCTCATAAATGGAATCTACAAAGTATGCACATTCTACGTCATAACGACTTTCTATAGTTTGCGCATGCGTTTGGAAATAAGAAAAGCTTACTTCCCCCGTTTTTTAAAATCACAGCTTCTAGAAGGTTTACATGATTTCTTAAAAAACACGAGTTTTTTGAAAATATGTTTTATTTCATAAATGGAATCAACAAAGTTTGCACATTCTACGTCATGACGAATTTATATAGTTTGCGCATGTGTCTGGAAATAAGAAAATCTTACTTCCACCGTTTTTTAAAATCACAGCTTCTAGAAGGTTTACATGATTTCGTAAAAAACACGAGTTTTTAGAAAATGTGTTTTATTTCATAAATCAAATATACAAAGTATGTACATTCTATGTCATATCGACTTTCTATAGTTTGCGCATGCGTTCGGAAATAAGAAAAGCTTACTTCCACCGTTTTTTAAAATCACAGCTTCTAGAAGGTTTACATGATTTCTTAAAAAACACGAGTTTTTAGAAAAGGTGTTTTATTTCATAAATTAAATCAACAAAGTATGCACATTCTACATCATAACGACATTCTATAGTTTGCGCATGCGTGTGGAAATAAGAAAAGCTTACTTGCCCTGTTTTTTTAAATCACAGCTTCTAGAAGGTTTACATGATTTCTTAAAAAACACGAGTTTTTACACAATGTATTTTATTTCATAAATGGAATAAAAAAAGTATGCACATTCTACGTGATAACGACTTTCTATAGTTTGCGCATGCGTTTGGAAATAAGAAAAGCTTACTTCCCCCGTTTTTAAAAATCACAGCTTCTAGAAGGTTTACATGATTTCTTAAAAAACATGAGTTTTTAGAAAAGGTGTTTTATTTCATAAATTAAATCAACAAAGTATGCACATTCTACATCATAACGACATTCTATAGTTTGCGCATGCGTGTGGAAATAAGAAAAGCTTACTTGCCCTGTTTTTTAAAATCACAGCTTCTAGAAGGTATACATGATTTCTTAAAAAAGACGAGTTTTTAGAAAATGTGTTTTATTTCATAAATAGAATCAACAAAGTATGCACATTCTACGTCATAACGACTTTCTATAGTTTGCGCATGCGTGCGGAAATAAGAAAAGCATACTTCCACCGTTTTTTAAAATCACAGCTTCGAGAAGGTTTACATGATTTCTTAAAAAACACGAGTTTTTAGAAAATGTGTTTTATTTCATAAATGGAATCAACAAAGTATGCACATTCTACGTCATAACGACTTTCTATAGTTTGTGCATGCGTCTGGAAATAAGAAAAGCTTACTTCCACCGTTTTTTAAAATCACAGCTTCTAGAAGGTTTACATGATTTCGTAAAAAACACGAGTTTTTAGAAAATGTGTTTTATTTCATAAATGGAATCAACAAAGTATGCACATTATACGTCATAACGACTTTCTATAGTTTGCGCATGCGTCCGGAAATAAGAAAAGCTTACTTCCACCGTTTTTTAAAATCACAGCTTCTAGAAGGTTTACATGATTTCGTAAAAAACACAAGTTTTTAGAAAATGTGTTTTATTTCATAAATGGAATATACAAAGTACGCATATTCTACGTCATAACGAATTTCTATATTTTGCACATGCGTCCGGAAATAACAAAAGCTTAGTTCCCCCGTTTTTTAAAATCACAGCTTCTAGAAGGTTTACATGATTTCTTAAAAAACGCGAGTTTTTAGAAAATGTGTTTTATTTCATAAATGGAATCAACAAAGTATGCACATTCTACGTCATAACGACTTTCTATAGTTTGCGCATGCGTTTGGAAATAAGAAAAGCTTACTTCCCCCCGTTTTTTAAAATCACAGCTTCTAGAAGGTTTACATGATTTCTTAAAAAACACGAGTTTTTTGAAAATATGTTTATTTCATAAATGGAATCAACAAAGTTTGCACATTCTACATCATAACGACTTTCTATAGTTTGCGCATGCATTTGGAAATAAGAAAAGCTTACTTCCACCGTTTTTTAAAATCACAGCTTCTAGAAGGTTTACATGATTTCTTAAAAAACACGAGTTTTTTTAAAATGTGTTTTATTTCATAAATGGAATCAACAAAGTATGCACATTCTACATCATAACGACTTTCTATAGTTTGCGCATGCGTCCGGAAATAAGAAAAGCTTACTTCCCCCGTTTTTTAAAATCACAGCTTCTAGAAAGTTTACATGATTTCTAAAAAAACATGAGATTTTAGAAAATGTGTTTTATTTCGTAAATGGAATCAACAAAGTATGCAAATTCTACGTCATAACGACTTTCTATAGTTTACGCATGCGTTTGGAAATAAGAAAAGCTTACTTCCCCCATTTTTTAAAATCACAGCTTCTAGAAGGTTTACATGATTTCTTAAAAAACACGAGTTTTTAAAAAATGTGTTTTATTTCATAAATGGAATCAACAAAGTATGCACATTCTACGTCATAACGACTTTCTATAGTTTGCGCATGCGTCCGGAAATAAGAAAAGCTTACTTCCACCATTTTTTAAAATCACAGCTTCTAGAAGGTTTACATGATTTCGTAAAAAACCTGAGTTTTTAGAAAATGTGATTTATTTCATAAATGGAATCTAAAAAAGTATGCACATTCTACATCATAACGACTTTCTATAGTTTGCGCATGCGTCCGGAAATAACAAAAGCTTAGTTCCCCCGTTTTTTAAAATCACAGCTTCTAGAAGGTTTACATGATTTCTTAAAAAACGCGAGTTTTTAGAAAATGTGTTTTATTTCATAAATGGAATCAACAAAGTATGCACATTCTACGTCATAACGACTTAATATAGTTTGCGCATGCGTTTGGAAATAAGAAAAGCTTACTTCCCCCGTTTTTTAAAATCACAGCTTCTAGAAGATTTACATGATTTCCTAAAAAACACGAGTTTTTTGAAAATGTGTTTTATTTCATCAATGGAATCAACAAAGTATGCAAATTCTACGTCATAACGACTTTCTATAGTTTGCGAATGCGTTTGGAAATAAGAAAAGCTTACTTCCCCTGTTTTTTAAAATCACAGCTTCTAGAAGGTTTACATGATTTCTTAAAAAAAACGAGTTTTTAGAAAATGTGTTTTATTTCATAAATGGAATCAACAAAGTATGCACATTCTATGTCATAACGACTTTCTATAGTTTTAGCATGCGTCCGAAAATAAGAAAAGCTTACTGCCACCGTTTTTTAAAATCACAGCTTCTAGAAGGTTTACACGATTTCGTAAAAAACACGAGTTTTTAGAAAATGTCTTTTATTTCGTAAATGGAATCAACAAAGTATGCACATTCTACGTCACAACGACTTTCTATAGTTTGTGCATGCGTCCGGAAATAAGAAAAGCTTACTTCCACCATTTTTTAAAATCACAGCTCTAGAAGGTTTACATGATTTCGTAAAAAACACGAGTTTTTAGAAAATGTGTTTTATTTCATCAATGGAATCTACAAAGTATGCACATTCTAGGTCATAACGACTTTCTATACATTGCACATGCGTCCGGAAATAAGAAAAGCTTACTTCCACCGTTTTTTAAAATCACAGCTTCTAGAAGGTTTACATGATTTCGTAAAAAACACGAGTTTTTAGAAAATGTGTTTTATTTCATAAATGGAATCAACAAAGTATGCACATTCTACGTCATACCGACTTTCTATAGTTTGCGCATTCGTCCGGAAATAAGAAAAGCTTACTTCCACCATTTTTTAAAATCACATCTTCTAGAAGGTTTACATGATTTCGTAAAAAACATGAGTATTTAGAAAATGTGTTTTATTTCATAAATGGAATCTACAAAGTATGCACATTCTACGTCATAACGACTTTCTATAGTTTGCGCATGCGTCCGAAAATAAGAAAAGCTTACTTCCCCCGTTTTTTAAAATCACAGCTTCTAGAAGGTTTACATGATTTCGTAAAAAACACGAGTTTTAAGAAAATGTTTTTTATTTCATAAATAGAATCTACAAAGTATGCACATTCTACATCATAACGACTTTCTATAGTTTGCGCATGCGTCCGGAAATAAGAAAAGCTTACTTCGACCGTTTTTTAAAATCACAGCTTCTAGAAGGTTTACATGATTTCGTAAAAAACACGAGTTTTTAGAAAATGTGTTTTATTTCATAAATGGAATCAACAAAGTATGCAAATTCTACGTCATAACGACTTTCTATAGTTTGTGCATGCGTCCGGAAATAAGAAAAGCTTACTTCCCCCGTTTTTTAAAATCACAGCTTCTAGAAGGTTTACATGATTTCGTAAAAAACACGAGTTTTTAGAAAATGTGTTTTATTTCATAAATGAAATCTACAAAGTATGCACATTCTACGTCATAATGACTTTCTATAGTTTGCGCATGCGTTTGGAAATAAGAAAAGCTTACTTCCCCCTTTTTTTAAAATCACAGCTTCTAGAAGGTTTACATGATTTCTTAAAAAACATGAATTTTTAGAAAATGTGTTTTATTTTATAAATGGAATCAACAAAGTATGCACATTCTACGTCATAACGACTTTCTATAGTTTGCGCATGCGTCCGGATATAAGAAAAGCTTACTTCGACTGTTTTTTAAAATCACAGCTTCTAGAAGGTTTACATGATTTCTTAAACAACACGAGTTTTTAGAAAATATGTTTTATTTCATAAATGGAATCAACAAAGTATGCACATCCCACGTCATAACGACTTTCTATAGTTTTCGCATGCGTCCGGAAATAAGAAAAGCTTACTTCCCCCGTTTTTTTAAATCACAGCTTCTAGAAGGTTTACATGATTTCGTAAAAAACACGAGTTTTTAGAAAATATGTTTTATTTCATAAATGGAATCAACAAAGTATGCACATCCCACGTCATAACGACTTTCTATAGTTTGCGCATGTGTCCGGAAATAAGAAAAGCTTACTCCCCCCGTTTTTTCAAATCACAGTTTCTAGAAGGTTTACATGATTTCGTAAAAAACACGAGTTTTTAGAAAATGTGTTTTATTTCATAAATGGAATCAACAAAGTATGCACATTCTATGTCATAACGACTTTCTACAGTTTGCGCATGCGTTTGGAAATAAGAAAAGCTTACTTCCCCCGTTTTTTAAAATAACAGCTTCTATAAGGTTTACATGATTTCATTAAAAACACGAGTTTTAAGAAAATGTGTTTTATTTCATAAATAGAATCAACAAAGTATGCACATTCTACGTCATAATGACTTTCTATAGTTTCCACATGCGTTTGGAAATAAGAAAAGATTACTTCCCCCGTTTTTTAAAATCACAGCTTCTAGAAGGTTTACATGATTTCGTAAAAAACACCTATTTTTAGAAAATGTGTTTTATTTCATAAATGGAATCTACAAAGTATGCACATTCTACCTCATAACGACTTTCTATAGTTTGCGCATGCGTCCGGAAATAAGAAAAGCTTACTTCCACCGTTTTTTAAAATCACAGCTTCTAGAAGGTTTACAAGATTTCTTAAAATACACGAGTTTTTAGAAAATGTGTTTTATTTCATAAATGGAATCAACAAAGTATGCACATCCTATGTCATAACGACTTTCTATAGTTTTCGCATTCGTCCGGAAATAAGAAAAGCTTACTTCCACCGTTTTTTAAAATAACAGCTTCTAGAAGGTTTACATGATTTCGTAAACAACACGAGTTTTTAGAAAATGTGTTTTATTTCATAAATGGAATCTACAAAGTATGCACATTCTACGTCATAATGACTTTCTATAGTTTGCCCATGCGTCCGAAAATAAGAAAAGCTTACTTCCCCCGTTTTTTAAAATCACAGCTTCTAGAAGGTTTACATGATTTCTTAAAAAACACGAGTTTTTAGAAAATATCTTTTATTTCATAAATAGAATCATCAAAGTATGCACATTCTATGTCATAACGACTTTCTATAGTTTGCGCATGCGTCCGGAAATAAGAAAAGCTTACTTCCCCCGTTTTTTAAAATCACAGCTTCTAGAAGGTTTACATGATTTCTTAAAAAACACGAGTTTTTAGAAAATGTGTTTTATTTCATAAATGGAATCAACAAAGTATGCAAATTCTACGTCATAACGACTTTCTATAGTTTACGCATGCGTTTGGAAATAAGAAAAGCTTACTTCCACCGTTTTTTAAAATCACAGCTTCTAAAAGGTTTACATGATTTCTTAAAAAACACGAGTTTTTTGAAAATGTGTTTTATTTCATAAATGGAATCAACAAAGTATGCACATTCTACGTCATAACGACTTTCTATAGTTTGCGCATGCGTTTGGAAATAAGAAAAGCTTACTTCCACCATTTTTTAAAATCACAGCTTCTAGAAGGTTTACATGATTTCGTAAAAAACACGAGTTTTTAGAAAATGTGTTTTATTTCATAAATGGAATCTACAAAGTATGCACATTCTACGTCATAACGACTTTCTATAGTTTTCGCATGCGTTTGGAAATAAGAAAAGCTTACTTCCACCGTTTTTTAAAATCACAGCTTCTAAAAGGTTTACATGATTTCTTAAAAAACATGAGTTTTTAGAAAATGTGTTTTATTTCGTAAATGGAATCATCAATATATACACATTCTACGTCATAACAACTTTCTATAGTTTGCGCATGCGTTCGGAAATAAGAAAAGCTTACTTCCCCCATTTTTTAAAATCACAGCTTCTAGAAGGTTTACATGATTTGTTAAAAAACACGAGTTTTTAGAAAATGTGTTTTATTTAATAAATGGAATCTACAAAGTATGCACATGCTACATCATAACGACTTTCTATAGTTTGCGCACGCATCCGGAAATAAGAAAAGCTTACTTCCCCCGTTTTTTAAAATCACAGCTTCTAGAAGATTTACATGATTTCTTAAAAAACACGAGTTTTTTGAAAATATGTTTTATTTCATCAATGGAATCAACAAAGTATGCACATTCTACGTCATAACGAATTTCTATAGTTTGCGCATGCGTTTGGAAATAAGAAAAGCTTACTTCCCCCGTTTTTTAAAATCACAGCTTCTAGAAGGTTTACACGATTTCTTAAAAAACAGGAGTTTTTAGAAAATGTGTTTTATTTCATAAATGGAATCAACAAAGTATGCACATTCTATGTCATAACGACTTTCTATAGTTTTCGCATGCGTCCAAAAATAAGAAAAGCTTACTTCCACCGTTTTTTAAAATCACAGCTTCTAGAAGGTTTACACGATTTCGTAAAAAACACGAGTTTTTAGAAAATGTGTTTTATTTCGTAAATGGAATCAACAAAGTATGCACATTCTACGTCATAACGAATTTCTATAGTTTGCGCATGCGTTTGGAAATAAGAAAAGCTCACTTCCCCCATTTTTTAAAATCACAGCTTCTAGAAGGTTTACATGATTTCTTAAAAAACACGAGTTTTTAGAAAATGTGTTTTATTTCATAAATGGAATCAACAAAGTATGCACATTCTACGTCATAACGACTTTCTATAGTTTGCGCATGCGTCCGGAAATAAGAAAAGCTTACTTCGACCGTTTTTTAAAATCACAGCTTCTAGAAGGTTTACATGATTTCGTAAAAAACACGAGTTGTTAGAAAATGTGTTTTATTTCATAAATGGAATCAACAAAGTATGCAAATTCTACGTCATAACGACTTTCTACAGTTTGTGCATGCGTCCGGAAATAAGAAAAGCTTACTTCCCCCGTTTTTTAAAATCACAGCTTCTAGAAGGTTTACATGATTTCGTAAAAAACACGAGATTTTAGAAAATGTGTTTTATTTCATAAATTAAATCTACAAAGTATGCACATTCTACGTCATAATGACTTTCTATAGTTTGCGCATGCGTTTGGAAATAAGAAAAGCTTACTTCCCCCTTTTTTTAAAATCACAGCTTCTAGAAGGTTTACATGATTTCTTAAAAAACATGAATTTTTAGAAAATGTGTTTTATTTTATAAATGGAATCAACAAAGTATGCACATGCTACGTCATAACGACTTTCTATAGTTTGCACATGCGTTTGGAAATAAGAAAAGCTTACTTCCCCTGTTTTTTAAAATCACAGCTTCTAGAAGGTTTACATGATTTCTTAAAAAACACGAGTTTTTAGAAAATGTGTATTATTTCATAAATGGAATCAACAAAGTATGCACATTCTACGTCATAACGACTTTCTATAGTTTACGCATGCGTCCGGAAATAAGAAAAGCTTACTTCCCCCGTTTTTTAAAATCACAGCTTCTAGAAGGTTTACATGATTACTTAAAAAACACGAGTTTTTAGAAAATGTGTTTTATTTCATAAATGGAATCAACAAAGTATGCACATTCTATGTCATAACGACTTTCTATAGTTTACGCAATTGTCCGGAAATAAGAAAATCTTACTTCCCCCGGTTTTTAAAATCACAGCTTCTAGAAGGTTTACATGATTTCTTAAAAAACACTAGTTTTTAAAAAATATGATTTATTTCATAAATGGAATCAACAAAGTATGCACATTCTACGTCATAACGACTTTCTATAGTTTGCGCATGCATCTGGAAATAAGAAAAGCTTACTTCCACCGTTTTTTAAAATCACAGCTTCTAGAAGGTTTACATGATTTCTTAAAAAACACGAGTTTTTTTAAAATGTGTTTTATTTCATAAATGGAATCAACAAAATATGCACATTCTACGTCATAACGACTTTCTATAGTTTTCGCATGCGTCCGGAAATAAGAAAAGCTTACTTCCCCCGTTTTTCAAAATCACAGCTTCTAGAAGGTTTACATGATTTCGTAAAAAACACGAGTTTTTAGAAAATGTGTTTTATTTCATCAATGGAATCTACAAAGTATGCACATTCTACGTCATAACGTCTTTCTATACTGTGCGCATGCGTCCGGAAATAAGAAAAGCTTACTTCCACTTTTTTTTAAAATCACAGCTTCTACAAGGTTTACATGATTTCGTAAAAAACATGAGTTTTTAGAAAATGTGTTTTAATTCATAAATGGAATCTACAAAGTATGCACATTCTACGTCATAACGACTTTCTATAGTTTTCGCATGCGTTTGGAAATAAGAAAAGCTTACTTCCACTGTTTTTTAAAATCACAGCTTCGAGAAGGTTTACATGATTTCGTAAAAAACACGAGTTTTTAGAAAATGTGTTTTATTTCGTAAATGGAATCATCAATGTATACACATTCTACGTCATAACAACTTTCTATAGTTTGCGCATGCGTTTGGAAATAAGAAAAGCTTACTTCCCCCGTTTTTTAAAATCACAGCTTCTAGAAGGTTTACATGATTTGTTAAAAAACACGAGTTTTTAGAAAATGTGTTTTATTTAATAAATGGAATCTACAAAGTATGCACATGCTACATCATAACGACTTTCTATAGTTTGTGCATGCGTCCGGAAATAAGAAAAGCTTACTTCCACCCTTTTTTAAAATCACATCTTCTAGAAGGTTTACATGATTTCGTAAAAAACATGAGTTTTTAGAAAATGTGTTTTATTTCATCAATGGAATCTACAAACTATGAACATTCTACATCATAACGACTTTCTATACTTTGGGCATGCGTTTGGAAATAAGAAAAGCTTACTTCCCCGGTTTTTTAAAATCACAGCTTCTAGAAGGTTTACATGATTTCTTAAAAAACACGAGTTTTTAGAAAATGTGTTTTATTTCATAAATGGAATCAACAAAGTATGCAAATTCTAAGTCATAACGAATTTCTATAGTTTGCGCATGCGTTTGGAAATAAGAAAAGCTTACTTCCCCCGTTTTTTAAAATCACAGCTTCTAAAAGGTTTACATGATTTCTTAAAAAACAAGAGTTTTTAGAAAATGTGTTTTATTTCATAAATGGAATCAACAAAGTATTCAAATTCTACGTCATAACGACTTTCTATAGTTTGGGCATGCGTTTGGAAATAAGAAAAGCTTACTTCCCCCGTTTTTTAAAATCACAGCTTCTAGAAGGTTTACATGATTTCGTAAAAAACACGAGTTTTTAGAAAATGTGTTTTATTTCATAAATGGAATAACCAAAGTATGCACATTCTACGTCATAACGACTTTCTATAGTTTGCGCATGCGTCCGGAAATAAGAAAAGCTTACTTCCCCCGTTTTTTAAAATCACAACTTCTAGAAGGTTTACATGATTTCTTAAAAAACACGAGTTTTTAGAAAATGTGTTTTATTTCATAAATGGAATCTACAAAGTATGCACATTCTACGTCATAACGACTTTCTATAGTTTGCGCATGCGTCCGGAAATAAGAAAAGCTTACTTCCACCATTTTTTAAAATCACAGCTTCTAGAAGGTTTACATGATTTCGTAAAAAACACGAGTTTATAGAAAATGTGTTTTATTTCATCAATGGAATCTACAAAGTATGCACATTCTACGTCATAACGACTTTCTAAAGTTTGCGCATTCGTCCGGAAATAAGAAAAGCTTACTTCCCCCGTTTTTTAAAATCACAGCTTCTAGAAGGTTTACATGATTTCTTAAAAAACACGAGTTTTTAGAAAATGTGTTTTATTTCATAAATGGAATCTACAAAGTATGCACATTCTACGTCATAACGACTTTCTATAGTTTGCGCATGCGTCCGGAAATAAGAAAAGTTTACTTCCCCCGTTTTTTAAAATCACAACTTCTAGAAGGTTTACATGATTTGTTAAAAAACACGAGTTGTTAGAAAATGTGTTTTATTTCATAAATGGAATCTACAAAGTATGCACATTCTACGTCATAACGACTTTCTATAGTTTGCGCATGCGTCCGGAAATAAGAAAAGCTTACTTCCACCATTTTTTAAAATCACGGCTTCTAGAAGGTTTACATGATTTCATAAAAAACACGAGTTTATAGAAAATGTGTTTTATTTCATCAATGGAATCTACAAAGTGTGCACATCCTACGTCATAACAACTTTCTATAGTTTGCGCATTCGTCCGGAAATAAGAAAAGCTTACTTCCACCGTTTTTTACAATCACAGCTTCTAGAAGGTTTACATGATTTCGTAAAAAACACGAGTTTTTAGAAAATGTGTTTTATTTCATAAATGGAATATAAAAAGTATGCACATTCTACGTCATAATGACATTCTATAGTTTGCGGATGCATCCGGAAATAAGAAAAGCTTACTTCCCCCGTTTTTTAAAATCACAGCTTCTAGAAGGTTTACATGATTCCTTAAAAAACACGAGTTTTTTTAAAATGTGTTTTATTTCATAAATGGAATCAACAAAATATGCACATTCTACGTCATAACGACTTTCTATAGTTTTCGCATGCGTCCGGAAATAAGAAAAGCTTACTTCCCCCGTTTTTCAAAATCACAGCTTCTAGAAGGTTTACATGATTTCGTAAAAAACACGAGTTTTTAGAAAATGTGTTTTATTTCATCAATGGAATCTACAAAGTATGCACATTCTACGTCATAACGTCTTTCTATACTGTGCGCATGCGTCCGGAAATAAGAAAAGCTTACTTCCACTTTTTTTTAAAATCACAGCTTCTACAAGGTTTACATGATTTCGTAAAAAACATGAGTTTTTAGAAAATGTGTTTTAATTCATAAATGGAATCTACAAAGTATGCACATTCTACGTCATAACGACTTTCTATAGTTTTCGCATGCGTTTGGAAATAAGAAAAGCTTACTTCCACTGTTTTTTAAAATCACAGCTTCTAGAAGGTTTACATGATTTCGTAAAAAACACGAGTTTTTAGAAAATGTGTTTTATTTCGTAAATGGAATCATCAATGTATACACATTCTACGTCATAACAACTTTCTATAGTTTGCGCATGCGTTTGGAAATAAGAAAAGCTTACTTCCCCCCGTTTTTTAAAATCACAGCTTCTAGAAGGTTTACATGATTTGTTAAAAAACACGAGTTTTTAGAAAATGTGTTTTATTTAATAAATGGAATCTACAAAGTATGCACATGCTACATCATAACGACTTTCTATAGTTTGTGCATGCGTCCGGAAATAAGAAAAGCTTACTTCCACCCTTTTTTAAAATCACATCTTCTAGAAGGTTTACATGATTTCGTAAAAAACATGAGTTTTTAGAAAATGTGTTTTATTTCATCAATGGAATCTACAAACTATGAACATTCTACATCATAACGACTTTCTATACTTTGGGCATGCGTTTGGAAATAAGAAAAGCTTACTTCCCCGGTTTTTTAAAATCACAGCTTCTAGAAGGTTTACATGATTTCTTAAAAAACACGAGTTTTTAGAAAATGTGTTTTATTTCATAAATGGAATCAACAAAGTATGCAAATTCTAAGTCATAACGAATTTCTATAGTTTGCGCATGCGTTTGGAAATAAGAAAAGCTTACTTCCCCCGTTTTTTAAAATCACAGCTTCTAAAAGGTTTACATGATTTCTTAAAAAACAAGAGTTTTTAGAAAATGTGTTTTATTTCATAAATGGAATCAACAAAGTATTCAAATTCTACGTCATAACGACTTTCTATAGTTTGGGCATGCGTTTGGAAATAAGAAAAGCTTACTTCCCCCGTTTTTTAAAATCACAGCTTCTAGAAGGTTTACATGATTTCGTAAAAAACACGAGTTTTTAGAAAATGTGTTTTATTTCATAAATGGAATAACCAAAGTATGCACATTCTACGTCATAACGACTTTCTATAGTTTGCGCATGCGTCCGGAAATAAGAAAAGCTTACTTCCCCCGTTTTTTAAAATCACAACTTCTAGAAGGTTTACATGATTTCTTAAAAAACACGAGTTTTTAGAAAATGTGTTTTATTTCATAAATGGAATCTACAAAGTATGCACATTCTACGTCATAACGACTTTCTATAGTTTGCGCATGCGTCCGGAAATAAGAAAAGCTTACTTCCACCATTTTTTAAAATCACAGCTTCTAGAAGGTTTACATGATTTCGTAAAAAACACGAGTTTATAGAAAATGTGTTTTATTTCATCAATGGAATCTACAAAGTATGCACATTCTACGTCATAACGACTTTCTAAAGTTTGCGCATTCGTCCGGAAATAAGAAAAGCTTACTTCCCCCGTTTTTTAAAATCACAGCTTCTAGAAGGTTTACATGATTTCTTAAAAAACACGAGTTTTTAGAAAATGTGTTTTATTTCATAAATGGAATCTACAAAGTATGCACATTCTACGTCATAACGACTTTCTATAGTTTGCGCATGCGTCCGGAAATAAGAAAAGTTTACTTCCCCCGTTTTTTAAAATCACAACTTCTAGAAGGTTTACATGATTTGTTAAAAAACACGAGTTTTTAGAAAATGTGTTTTATCTCATAAATGGAATCTACAAAGTATGCACATTCTACGTCATAACGACTTTCTATAGTTTGCGCATGCGTCCGGAAATAAGAAAAGCTTACTTCCACCATTTTTTAAAATCACGGCTTCTAGAAGGTTTACATGATTTCATAAAAAACACGAGTTTATAGAAAATGTGTTTTATTTCATCAATGGAATCTACAAAGTGTGCACATCCTACGTCATAACAACTTTCTATAGTTTGCGCATTCGTCCGGAAATAAGAAAAGCTTACTTCCACCGTTTTTTACAATCACAGCTTCTAGAAGGTTTACATGATTTCGTAAAAAACACGAGTTTTTAGAAAATGTGTTTTATTTCATAAATGGAATATAAAAAGTATGCACATTCTACGTCATAATGACATTCTATAGTTTGCGGATGCATCCGGAAATAAGAAAAGCTTACTTCCCCCGTTTTTTAAAATCACAGCTTCTAGAAGGTTTACATGATTCCTTAAAAAACACGAGTTTTTAGAAAATGTGTTTTATTTCATAAATGGAATCTACAAAGTATGCACATTCTACGTCATAATGACTTTCTATAGTTTGCGCATGCTTCCAGAAATAAGAAAAGCTTAATTTCTCCGTTTTTTAAAATCACAACTTCTAGAAGGTTTACATGATTTCTTAAAAAACACGAGTTTTTAGAAAATGTGTTTTATTTCATAAATGGAATCTACAAAGTATGCACATTCTATGTCATAACGACTTTCTATAGTTTGTGCATGCGTCGGAAATAAGAAAAGCTTACTTCCACCGTTTTTTAAAATCACAGCTTCTAGAAGGTTTACATGATTTCGTAAAAACCACGAGTTTTTAGAAAATGTGTTTTATTTCATAAATGGAATCTACAAAGTATGCACATTCTACGTCATAATGACTTTCTATAGTTTGCGCATGCTTCCGGAAATAAGGAAAGCTTAATTCCCCCGTTTTTTAAAATCACAGCTTCTAGAACGTTTACATGATTTCTTAAAAAACACGAGTTTTTAGAAAATGTATTTTATTTCATAAATGGAATCAATAAAGTATGCACATTCTACGTCATAACGACTTTCTATAGTTTGTGCATGCGTTTGGAAATAAGAAAAGCTTACTTCCCCCGTTTTTTAAAATCACAGCTTCTAGAAGGTTTACATGATTTCTTAAAAAAGACGAGTTTTTAGAAAATGTGTTTTATTTCATAAATAGAATCAACAAAGTTTGCACATTCTACGTCATAACGACTTTCTATAGTTTGCGCATGCGTGCGGAAATAAGAAAGGCATACTTCCACCGTTTTTTAAAATCACAACTTCTAGAAGGTTTACATGATTTCTTAAAAAACACGAGTTTTTAGAAAACGTGTTTTATTTCATAAATGGAATCTACAAAGTATGCACATTCTACGTCATAATGACTTTCTATAGTTTGTGCATGCGTCCGGAAATAAGAAAAGCTTACTTCCACCCTTTTTTAAAATCACAGCTTCTAGAAGGTTTACATGATTTCGTAAAAAACACGAGTTTTTAGAAAATGTGTTTTATTTCATCAATCGAATCTAGAAAGTATGCACATTCTACGTCATAACGACTTTCTATACTTTGCGCATGCATTTGGAAATAAGAAAAGCTTACTTCCCCTGTTTTTTAAAATCACAGCTTCTAGAAGGTTTACATGATTTAGTAAAAAACACGAGTTTTTAGAAAATGTGTTTTATTTCATAAATGGAATCAACAAAGTATGCAAATTCTAAGTCATAACGACTTTCCATAGTTTGCGCATGCGTTTGGAAATAAGAAAAGCTTACTTCCCCCGTTTTTTAAAATCACAGCTTCTAGAAGGTTTACATGATTTCTTAAAAAACACGAGTTTTTAGAAAATGTGTTTTATTTCATAAATGGAATGAACAAAGTATTCAAATTCTACATCATAACGACTTTCTATAGTTTGCGCATGCGTTTGGAAATAAGAAAATCTTATTTCCCCCGTTTTTTAAAATCACAGCTTCTAGAAGGTTTACATGATTTCGTAAAATACACGAGTTTTTAGAAAATGTGTTTTATTTCATCAATGGAATCAACAAAGTATGCACATTCTACGTCATAACGACTTTCTATAGTTTGCACATGCGTTTGGAAATAAGAAAAGCTTACTTCCCCCGTTTTTTAAAATCACAGCTTCCAGAAGGTTTACATGATTTCTTAAAAAACACGAGTTTTTAGAAAATGTGTTTTATTTCATAAATGGAATTAACAAAGTATGCACATTCTATGTCATAACGACTTTCTATAGTTTTCGCATGCGTCTGAAAATAAGAAAAGCTTACTTCCACCGTTTTTTAAAATCACAGCTTCTAGAAGGTTTACACGATTTCGTAAAAAACACAAGTTTTTAGAAAATGTGTTTTATTTCGTAAATGGAATCAACAAAGTATGCACATTCTACGTCATAACGACTTTCTATAGTATTCGCATGCGTTCGGAAATAAGAAAATCTTACTTCCACCGTTTTTTAAAATCACAGCTTCTAGAAGGTTTACATGATTTTGTAAAAAACACGAGTTTTTAGAAAATGTCTTTTATTTCGTAAATGGAATCAACAAAGTATGCACATTCTACGTCATAACGACTTTCTATAGTTTGCGCATGCGTTTGGAATTAAGAAAAGCTTACTTCCCCCGTTTTTTAAAATCACAGCTTCTAGAAGGTTTACATGATTTCTTAAAAAACACGAGTTTTTAGAAAATGTCTTTTATTTCATAAATGGAATCAACAAATTATGCACATTCTACGTCATAACGAATTTCTATAGTTTGCGCATGCGTCCGGAAATAAGAAAAGCTTACTTCAACCGTTTTTTAAAATCACAGCTTCTAGAAGGTTTACATGATTTCGTAAAAAACACGAGTTTTTAGAAAATGTGTTTTATTTCATAAATGGAATCTACAAAGTATGCACATTCTACGTCATAACGACTTTCTATACTTTGTGCATGCGTCCGGAAATAAGAAAAGCTTACTTCCCCCCTTTTTTAAAATCACAGCTTCTAGAAGGTTTACATGATTTCTTAAAAAACACGAGTTTTTAGAAAATATCTTTTATTTCATAAATGGAATCAACAAAGTATGCACATTCTACGTCATAACGACTTTCTATAGTTTGCGCATGCGTCCGGAAATAAGAAAAGCTTACTTCCACCGTTTTTTAAAATCACAGCTTCTAGAAGGTTTACATGATTTCGTAAAAAACACGAGCTTTTAGAAAATGTGTTTTATTTCATAAATGGAATCTACAAATTATGCACATTCTACGTCATTACGACTTTCTATAGTTTGCGCATGCGTCCGGAAATAAGAAAAGCTTACTTCCCCCGTTTTTTAAAATCACAGCTTCTAGAAAGTTTACATGATTTCTTAAAAAACACGAGTTTTTAGAAAATATCTTTTATGTCATAAATGGAATCAACAAAGTATGCACATTCTACGTCATAACGACTTTTTATAGTTTGCGCATGCGTTCGGAAATAAGAAAAGCTTACTTCCACCGTTTTTTAAAATCACAGCTTCTAGAAAGTTTACATGATTTCGTAAAAAACACGAGTTTTTAGAAAATGTGTTTTATTTCATAAATGGAATCTACAAAGTATGAACATTCTACGTCATAACGACTTTTTATAGTTTGCGCATCCGTCCGGAAAAAAGAAAAGCTTACTTCCTCCATTTTTTAAAATCACAGCTTCTAGAAGGTTTACATGATTTCGTAAAAAACACGAGTTTTTAGAAAATGTGTTTTATTTCATCAATGGAATCTACAAAGTATGCACATTCTACGTCATAACGACTTTCTATAGTTTGCGCATGCGTCTGGAAATAAGAAAAGCTTACTTCCACCATTTTTTAAAATCACAGCTTCTAGAAGGTTTACATGATTTCTTAAAAAACATGAGTTTTTAGAAAATGTGCTTTATTTCATAAATGCAATCAACAAAGTATGCACATTCTACATCCTAACGACTTTCTATAGTTTGCGCATGCGTCCGGAAATAAGAAAAGCTTACTTCCCCCGTTTTTTAAATCACAGCTTCTAGAAGGTTTACATGATTTCGTAAAAAACACGAGTTTTTAGAAAATGTGTTTTATTTCATAAATGGAATCTACAAAGTATGCACATTCTACATCATAACGACTTTCTATAGTTTGTGCATGCGTCCAGAAATAAGAAAAGCTTACTTCCCCCGTTTTTTAAAATCACAGCTTCTAGAAGGTTTACATGATTTCTTAAAAAACACGAGTTTTTAGAAAATGTGTTTTATTTCATCAATGGAATCAACAAAGTATGCACATTCTACGTCATAACGACTTTCTATGGTTTGCACATGCGTTTGGAAATAAGAAAAGCTTACTTCCCCTGTTTTTTAAAATCACAGCTTCTAGAAGGTTTACATGATTTCTTAAAAAACACGAGCTTTTAGAAAATGTGTTTTATTTCATAAATGGAATCAACAAAGTATGCACATTCTACGTCATAACGACTTTCTATGGTTTGCACATGCGTCCGAAAATAAGAAAAGCTTACTTCCACCGTTTTTTAAAATCACAGCTTCTAGAAGGTTTACATGATTTCGTAAAAAACACGAGTTTTTAGAAAATGTGTTTTATTTCATAAATGGAATCTACAAAGTATGCACATTCTACGTCATAACGACTTTCTATAGTTTGCGCATGCGTCCGGAAATAAGAAAAGCTTACTTCCACCGTTTTTTAAAATCACAGCTTCTAGAAGGTTTACATGATTTCGTAAAAAACACGAGTTTTTAGAAAATGTGTTTTATTTCATAAATCGAATATACAAAGTATGCACATTCTATGTCATAACGACTTTCTATAGTTTGCGCATGCGTTCGGAAATAAGAAAAGCTTACTTCCACCGTTTTTTAAAATCAGAGCTTCTAGAAGGTTTACATGATTTCTTAAAAAACACGAGTTTTTTGAAAATGTGTTTTATTTCATCAATGGAATCAACAAAGTATGCACATTCTACGTCATAACGACTTTCTATAGTTTGCGCATGCGTTTGGAAATAAGAAAAGCTTACTTCCCCCGTTTTTTAAAATCAAAGTTTCTAGAAGGTTTACATGATTTCATAAAAAACTCGAGTTTTTAGAAAATGTGTTTTATTTCATAAATGGAATCAACAAAGTATGCACCTTCTATGTCATAACAACTTTCTATAGTTTTCACATGCGTCCGAAAATAAGAAAAGCTTACTTCCACCATTTTTTAAAATCACAGCTTCTAGAAGGTTTACACGATTTCGTAAAAAACACGAGTTTTTAGAAAATGTGTTTTATTTCATAAATGGAATCAACAAAGTATGCACATTCTACGTCATAACGACTTTCTATAGTTTTCGCATGCGTTTGGAAATAAGAAAAGCTTACTTCCACCGTTTTTTAAAATCACAGCTTCTAGAAGGTTTACATGATTTCGTAAAAAACACAAGTTTTTAGAAAATGTGTTTTATTTCGTAAATGGAATCAACAAAGTATCCACATTCTACGCCATAACGACTTTCTATAGTTTGCGCATGCGTTTGGAAATAAGAAAAGCTTACTTCCCCCGTTTTTTAAAATCACAGCTTCCAGAAGGTTTACATGATTCCTTAAAAAACATGAGTTTTTAGAAAATGTGTTTTATTTCATAAATGGAATCTACAAAGTATGCACATTCTACGTCATAACGACTTTCTATAGTTTGCGCATGCGTCCGGAAATAAGAAAAGCTTACTTCCACCATTTTTTAAAATCAGAGCTTCTGGAAGGTTTACATGATTTCGTAAAAAACACGAGCTTTTAGAAAATGTGTTTTATTTCATCAATGGAATCTACAAAGTATGCACATTCTACGTCATAACGACTTTCTATAGTTTTCGCATGAGTTTGGAAATAAGAAAAGCTTACTTCCACCGTTTTTTAAAATCACAACTTCTAGAAGGTTTACATGATTTCGTAAAAAACACGAGTTTTTAGAAAATGTGTTTTATTTCGTAAATGGAATCATCAAAGTATGCACATTCTACGTCATAACGACTTTATATAGTTTGCGCATGCGTTTGGAAATAAGAAAAGCTTACTTCCCCCGTTTTTTAAAATCACAGCTTCTAGAAGGTTTACATGATTTGTTAAAAAACACGAGTTTTTAGAAAATGTGTTTTATTTAATAAATGGAATCTACAAAGTATGCACATTCTACGTCATAACGACTTTCTATAGTTTGTGCATGCGTCCAGAAATAAGAAAAGCTTACTTCCACCCTTTTTTAAAATCACAGCTTCTAGAAGGTTTACATGATTTTGTAAAAAACACGAGTTTTTAGAAAATGTGTTTTATTTCATCAATGGAATCTACAAAGTATGCACATTCTACGTCATAACGACTTTCTATACTTTGCGCATGCGTTCGGAAATAAGAAAAGCTTACTTCCCCCGTTTTTTAAAATCACAGCTTCTAGAAGGTTTACATGATTTCTTAAAAAACACGAGTTTTTAGAAAATGTGTTTTATTTCATAAATGGAATCAACAAAGTATTCAAATTCTACGTCATAACGACTTTCTATAGTTTGGGCATGCATTTCGAAATAAGAAAAGCTTACTTCCCCCGTTTTTTGAAATCACAGCTTCTAGAAGGTTTACATGATTTCGTAAAAAACCTCGAGTTTTTAGAAAATGTGTTTTATTTCATAAATGGAATCAACAAAGTATGCACATTCTACGTCATAACGACTTTCTATAGTTTGCGCATTCGTCCAGAAATAAGAAAAGCTTACATCCACCGTTTTTTAAAATCACGGCTTCTAGAAGGTTTACATGATTTCGTTAAAAACACGAGTTTTTAGAAAATGTGTTTTATTTCATAAATGGAATCTACAAAGTATGCACATTCTACGTCATAACGACTTTCTATAGTTTGCGCATGCGTCCGGAAATAAGAAAAGCTTACTTCCCCCGTTTTTCAAAATCACAGCTTCTAGAAGGTTTACATGATTTCTTAAAAAACACGAGTTTTTAGAAAATGTGTTTTATTTCATAAATGGAATCTACAAAGTATGCACATTCTACGTCATAACGACTTTCTATAGTTTGCGCATGCGTCCGGAAATAAGAAAAGCTTACTTCCACCATTTTTTAAAATCACAGCTTCTGGAAGGTTTACATGATTTCGTAAAAAACACGAGTTTATAGAAAATGTGTTTTATTTCATCAATGGAATCTACAAAGTATGCACATTCTACGTCATAACGACTTTCTATAGTTTGCGCATGCTTCCGGAAATAAGAAAAGCTTACTTCCCCCTTTTTTTAAAATCAGAGCATCTAGAAGGTTTACATGATTTCTTAAAAAACACGAGTTTTTTGAAAATGTGTTTTATTTCATCAATGGAATCAACAAAGTATGCAGATTCTACGTCATAATGACTTTCTATAGTTTGCGCATGCGTTTGGAAATAAGAAAAGGTTACTTCCCCCGTTTTTTAAAATCACAGCTTTTAGAAGGTTTACATGATTTCGTAAAAAACACGAGTTTTTAGAAAATGTGTTTTATTTCATAAATGGAATATAAAAAGTATGCACATTCTACGTCATAACGACATTCTATAGTTTGCGGCTCCATCCGGAAATAAGAAAAGCTTACTGCCCCCGTTTTTTAAAATCATAGCTTATAGAAGGTTTACATGATTCCTTAAAAAACACGAGTTTTTAGAAAATGTGTTTTATTTCATAAATGGAATCAACAAAGTATGCACATTCTACGTCATAACGACTTTTTATAGTTTTCGCATGCGTCCGGAAATAAGAAAAGCTTACTTCCACCATTTTTTAAAATCACAGCTTCTAGAAGGTTTACATGATTTCGTAAAAAACATGAGTTTTTAGACAATGTGTTTTATTTCATAAATGGAATCTACAAAGTATGCACATTCTACGTCATAACGACTTTCTATAGTTTGCGCATGTGTCCGGAAATAAGAAAAGCTTACTTCCACCGTTTTTTAAAATCACAGCTTCTAGAAGGTTTACATGATTTCGTAAAAACCAAGAGTTTTTAGAAAATGTGTTTTATTTCATAAATGGAATCTACAAAGTATGCACATTCTACGTCATAATGACTTTCTATAGTTTGCGCATGCTTCCGGAAATAAGAAAAGCTTAATTCCCCCGTTTTTTAAAATCACAGCTTCTAGAAGGTTTACATGATTTCTTAAAAAACACGAGTTTTTAGAAAATGTATTTTATTTCATAAATGGAATCAACAAAGTATGCACATTCTACGTGATAACAACTTTCTATAGTTTGCGCATGCGTTTGGAAATAAGAAAAGCTTACTTCCCCCGTTTTTTAAAATCACAGCTTCTAGAAGGTTTACATGATTTCCTAAAAAACACGAGTTTTTAGAAAAGGTGTTTTATTTCATAAATGTAATCAACAAAGTATGCACATTCTACATCATAACGACTTTCTATAGTTTGCGCATGCGTTTGGAAATAAGAAAAGTTTACTTCCCCTGTTTTTTAAAATCACAGCTTCTAGAAGGTATACATGATTTCTTAAAAAAGACGAGTTTTTAGAAAATGTGTTTTATTTCATAAATAGAATCAACAAAGTATGCACATTCTACGTCATAACGACTTTCTATAGTTTGCGCATGCGTTTGGAAATAAGAAAAGCTTACTTCCCCCGTTTTTTAAAATCAAAGTTTCTAGAAGGTTTACATGATTTCATAAAAAACTCGAGTTTTTAGAAAATGTGTTTTATTTCATAAATGGAATCAACAAAGTATGCACCTTCTATGTCATAACAACTTTCTATAGTTTTCACATGCGTCCGAAAATAAGAAAAGCTTACTTCCACCATTTTTTAAAATCACAGCTTCTAGAAGGTTTACACGATTTCGTAAAAAACACGAGTTTTTAGAAAATGTGTTTTATTTCATAAATGGAATCAACAAAGTATGCACATTCTACGTCATAACGACTTTCTATAGTTTTCGCATGCGTTTGGAAATAAGAAAAGCTTACTTCCACCGTTTTTTAAAATCACAGCTTCTAGAAGGTTTACATGATTTCGTAAAAAACACAAGTTTTTAGAAAATGTGTTTTATTTCGTAAATGGAATCAACAAAGTATCCACATTCTACGCCATAACGACTTTCTATAGTTTGCGCATGCGTTTGGAAATAAGAAAAGCTTACTTCCCCCGTTTTTTAAAATCACAGCTTCCAGAAGGTTTACATGATTCCTTAAAAAACATGAGTTTTTAGAAAATGTGTTTTATTTCATAAATGGAATCTACAAAGTATGCACATTCTACGTCATAACGACTTTCTATAGTTTGCGCATGCGTCCGGAAATAAGAAAAGCTTACTTCCACCATTTTTTAAAATCACAGCTTCTGGAAGGTTTACATGATTTCGTAAAAAACACGAGCTTTTAGAAAATGTGTTTTATTTCATCAATGGAATCTACAAAGTATGTACATTCTACGTCATAACGACTTTCTATAGTTTTCGCATGAGTTTGGAAATAAGAAAAGCTTACTTCCACCGTTTTTTAAAATCACAACTTCTAGAAGGTTTACATGATTTCGTAAAAAACACGAGTTTTTAGAAAATGTGTTTTATTTCGTAAATGGAATCATCAAAGTATGCACATTCTACGTCATAACGACTTTATATAGTTTGCGCATGCGTTTGGAAATAAGAAAAGCTTACTTCCCCCGTTTTTTAAAATCACAGCTTCTAGAAGGTTTACATGATTTGTTAAAAAACACGAGTTTTTAGAAAATGTGTTTTATTTAATAAATGGAATCTACAAAGTATGCACATTCTACGTCATAACGACTTTCTATAGTTTGTGCATGCGTCCAGAAATAAGAAAAGCTTACTTCCACCCTTTTTTAAAATCACAGCTTCTAGAAGGTTTACATGATTTTGTAAAAAACACGAGTTTTTAGAAAATGTGTTTTATTTCATCAATGGAATCTACAAAGTATGCACATTCTACGTCATAACGACTTTCTATACTTTGCGCATGCGTTCGGAAATAAGAAAAGCTTACTTCCCCCGTTTTTTAAAATCACAGCTTCTAGAAGGTTTACATGATTTCTTAAAAAACACGAGTTTTTAGAAAATGTGTTTTATTTCATAAATGGAATCAACAAAGTATTCAAATTCTACGTCATAACGACTTTCTATAGTTTGGGCATGCATTTCGAAATAAGAAAAGCTTACTTCCCCCGTTTTTTGAAATCACAGCTTCTAGAAGGTTTACATGATTTCGTAAAAAACACGAGTTTTTAGAAAATGTGTTTTATTTCATAAATGGAATCAACAAAGTATGCACATTCTACGTCATAACGACTTTCTATAGTTTGCGCATTCGTCCAGAAATAAGAAAAGCTTACATCCACCGTTTTTTAAAATCACGGCTTCTAGAAGGTTTACATGATTTCGTTAAAAACACGAGTTTTTAGAAAATGTGTTTTATTTCATAAATGGAATCTACAAAGTATGCACATTCTACGTCATAACGACTTTCTATAGTTTGCGCATGCGTCCGGAAATAAGAAAAGCTTACTTCCCCCGTTTTTCAAAATCACAGCTTCTAGAAGGTTTACATGATTTCTTAAAAAACACGAGTTTTTAGAAAATGTGTTTTATTTCATAAATGGAATCTACAAAGTATGCACATTCTACGTCATAACGACTTTCTATAGTTTGCGCATGCGTCCGGAAATAAGAAAAGCTTACTTCCACCATTTTTTAAAATCACAGCTTCTGGAAGGTTTACATGATTTCGTAAAAAACACGAGTTTATAGAAAATGTGTTTTATTTCATCAATGGAATCTACAAAGTATGCACATTCTACGTCATAACGACTTTCTATAGTTTGCGCATGCTTCCGGAAATAAGAAAAGCTTACTTCCCCCTTTTTTTAAAATCAGAGCATCTAGAAGGTTTACATGATTTCTTAAAAAACACGAGTTTTTTGAAAATGTGTTTTATTTCATCAATGGAATCAACAAAGTATGCAGATTCTACGTCATAATGACTTTCTATAGTTTGCGCATGCGTTTGGAAATAAGAAAAGGTTACTTCCCCCGTTTTTTAAAATCACAGCTTTTAGAAGGTTTACATGATTTCGTAAAAAACACGAGTTTTTAGAAAATGTGTTTTATTTCATAAATGGAATATAAAAAGTATGCACATTCTACGTCATAACGACATTCTATAGTTTGCGGCTCCATCCGGAAATAAGAAAAGCTTACTGCCCCCGTTTTTTAAAATCATAGCTTATAGAAGGTTTACATGATTCCTTAAAAAACACGAGTTTTTAGAAAATGTGTTTTATTTCATAAATGGAATCAACAAAGTATGCACATTCTACGTCATAACGACTTTTTATAGTTTTCGCATGCGTCCGGAAATAAGAAAAGCTTACTTCCACCATTTTTTAAAATCACAGCTTCTAGAAGGTTTACATGATTTCGTAAAAAACATGAGTTTTTAGACAATGTGTTTTATTTCATAAATGGAATCTACAAAGTATGCACATTCTACGTCATAACGACTTTCTATAGTTTGCGCATGTGTCCGGAAATAAGAAAAGCTTACTTCCACCGTTTTTTAAAATCACAGCTTCTAGAAGGTTTACATGATTTCGTAAAAACCAAGAGTTTTTAGAAAATGTGTTTTATTTCATAAATGGAATCTACAAAGTATGCACATTCTACGTCATAATGACTTTCTATAGTTTGCGCATGCTTCCGGAAATAAGAAAAGCTTAATTCCCCCGTTTTTTAAAATCACAGCTTCTAGAAGGTTTACATGATTTCTTAAAAAACACGAGTTTTTAGAAAATGTATTTTATTTCATAAATGGAATCAACAAAGTATGCACATTCTACGTGATAACAACTTTCTATAGTTTGCGCATGCGTTTGGAAATAAGAAAAGCTTACTTCCCCCGTTTTTTAAAATCACAGCTTCTAGAAGGTTTACATGATTTCCTAAAAAACACGAGTTTTTAGAAAAGGTGTTTTATTTCATAAATGTAATCAACAAAGTATGCACATTCTACATCATAACGACTTTCTATAGTTTGCGCATGCGTTTGGAAATAAGAAAAGTTTACTTCCCCTGTTTTTTAAAATCACAGCTTCTAGAAGGTATACATGATTTCTTAAAAAAGACGAGTTTTTAGAAAATGTGTTTTATTTCATAAATAGAATCAACAAAGTATGCACATTCTACGTCATAACGACTTTCTATAGTTTGCGCATGCGTTTGGAAATAAGAAAAGCTTACTTCCCCCGTTTTTTAAAATCAAAGTTTCTAGAAGGTTTACATGATTTCATAAAAAACTCGAGTTTTTAGAAAATGTGTTTTATTTCATAAATGGAATCAACAAAGTATGCACCTTCTATGTCATAACAACTTTCTATAGTTTTCACATGCGTCCGAAAATAAGAAAAGCTTACTTCCACCATTTTTTAAAATCACAGCTTCTAGAAGGTTTACACGATTTCGTAAAAAACACGAGTTTTTAGAAAATGTGTTTTATTTCATAAATGGAATCAACAAAGTATGCACATTCTACGTCATAACGACTTTCTATAGTTTTCGCATGCGTTTGGAAATAAGAAAAGCTTACTTCCACCGTTTTTTAAAATCACAGCTTCTAGAAGGTTTACATGATTTCGTAAAAAACACAAGTTTTTAGAAAATGTGTTTTATTTCGTAAATGGAATCAACAAAGTATCCACATTCTACGCCATAACGACTTTCTATAGTTTGCGCATGCGTTTGGAAATAAGAAAAGCTTACTTCCCCCGTTTTTTAAAATCACAGCTTCCAGAAGGTTTACATGATTCCTTAAAAAACATGAGTTTTTAGAAAATGTGTTTTATTTCATAAATGGAATCTACAAAGTATGCACATTCTACGTCATAACGACTTTCTATAGTTTGCGCATGCGTCCGGAAATAAGAAAAGCTTACTTCCACCATTTTTTAAAATCACAGCTTCTGGAAGGTTTACATGATTTCGTAAAAAACACGAGCTTTTAGAAAATGTGTTTTATTTCATCAATGGAATCTACAAAGTATGTACATTCTACGTCATAACGACTTTCTATAGTTTTCGCATGAGTTTGGAAATAAGAAAAGCTTACTTCCACCGTTTTTTAAAATCACAACTTCTAGAAGGTTTACATGATTTCGTAAAAAACACGAGTTTTTAGAAAATGTGTTTTATTTCGTAAATGGAATCATCAAAGTATGCACATTCTACGTCATAACGACTTTATATAGTTTGCGCATGCGTTTGGAAATAAGAAAAGCTTACTTCCCCCGTTTTTTAAAATCACAGCTTCTAGAAGGTTTACATGATTTGTTAAAAAACACGAGTTTTTAGAAAATGTGTTTTATTTAATAAATGGAATCTACAAAGTATGCACATTCTACGTCATAACGACTTTCTATAGTTTGTGCATGCGTCCAGAAATAAGAAAAGCTTACTTCCACCCTTTTTTAAAATCACAGCTTCTAGAAGGTTTACATGATTTTGTAAAAAACACGAGTTTTTAGAAAATGTGTTTTATTTCATCAATGGAATCTACAAAGTATGCACATTCTACGTCATAACGACTTTCTATACTTTGCGCATGCGTTCGGAAATAAGAAAAGCTTACTTCCCCCGTTTTTTAAAATCACAGCTTCTAGAAGGTTTACATGATTTCTTAAAAAACACGAGTTTTTAGAAAATGTGTTTTATTTCATAAATGGAATCAACAAAGTATTCAAATTCTACGTCATAACGACTTTCTATAGTTTGGGCATGCATTTCGAAATAAGAAAAGCTTACTTCCCCCGTTTTTTGAAATCACAGCTTCTAGAAGGTTTACATGATTTCGTAAAAAACACGAGTTTTTAGAAAATGTGTTTTATTTCATAAATGGAATCAACAAAGTATGCACATTCTACGTCATAACGACTTTCTATAGTTTGCGCATTCGTCCAGAAATAAGAAAAGCTTACATCCACCGTTTTTTAAAATCACGGCTTCTAGAAGGTTTACATGATTTCGTTAAAAACACGAGTTTTTAGAAAATGTGTTTTATTTCATAAATGGAATCTACAAAGTATGCACATTCTACGTCATAACGACTTTCTATAGTTTGCGCATGCGTCCGGAAATAAGAAAAGCTTACTTCCCCCGTTTTTCAAAATCACAGCTTCTAGAAGGTTTACATGATTTCTTAAAAAACACGAGTTTTTAGAAAATGTGTTTTATTTCATAAATGGAATCTACAAAGTATGCACATTCTACGTCATAACGACTTTCTATAGTTTGCGCATGCGTCCGGAAATAAGAAAAGCTTACTTCCACCATTTTTTAAAATCACAGCTTCTGGAAGGTTTACATGATTTCGTAAAAAACACGAGTTTATAGAAAATGTGTTTTATTTCATCAATGGAATCTACAAAGTATGCACATTCTACGTCATAACGACTTTCTATAGTTTGCGCATGCTTCCGGAAATAAGAAAAGCTTACTTCCCCCTTTTTTTAAAATCAGAGCATCTAGAAGGTTTACATGATTTCTTAAAAAACACGAGTTTTTTGAAAATGTGTTTTATTTCATCAATGGAATCAACAAAGTATGCAGATTCTACGTCATAATGACTTTCTATAGTTTGCGCATGCGTTTGGAAATAAGAAAAGGTTACTTCCCCCGTTTTTTAAAATCACAGCTTTTAGAAGGTTTACATGATTTCGTAAAAAACACGAGTTTTTAGAAAATGTGTTTTATTTCATAAATGGAATATAAAAAGTATGCACATTCTACGTCATAACGACATTCTATAGTTTGCGGCTCCATCCGGAAATAAGAAAAGCTTACTGCCCCCGTTTTTTAAAATCATAGCTTATAGAAGGTTTACATGATTCCTTAAAAAACACGAGTTTTTAGAAAATGTGTTTTATTTCATAAATGGAATCAACAAAGTATGCACATTCTACGTCATAACGACTTTTTATAGTTTTCGCATGCGTCCGGAAATAAGAAAAGCTTACTTCCACCATTTTTTAAAATCACAGCTTCTAGAAGGTTTACATGATTTCGTAAAAAACATGAGTTTTTAGACAATGTGTTTTATTTCATAAATGGAATCTACAAAGTATGCACATTCTACGTCATAACGACTTTCTATAGTTTGCGCATGTGTCCGGAAATAAGAAAAGCTTACTTCCACCGTTTTTTAAAATCACAGCTTCTAGAAGGTTTACATGATTTCGTAAAAACCAAGAGTTTTTAGAAAATGTGTTTTATTTCATAAATGGAATCTACAAAGTATGCACATTCTACGTCATAATGACTTTCTATAGTTTGCGCATGCTTCCGGAAATAAGAAAAGCTTAATTCCCCCGTTTTTTAAAATCACAGCTTCTAGAAGGTTTACATGATTTCTTAAAAAACACGAGTTTTTAGAAAATGTATTTTATTTCATAAATGGAATCAACAAAGTATGCACATTCTACGTGATAACAACTTTCTATAGTTTGCGCATGCGTTTGGAAATAAGAAAAGCTTACTTCCCCCGTTTTTTAAAATCACAGCTTCTAGAAGGTTTACATGATTTCCTAAAAAACACGAGTTTTTAGAAAAGGTGTTTTATTTCATAAATGTAATCAACAAAGTATGCACATTCTACATCATAACGACTTTCTATAGTTTGCGCATGCGTTTGGAAATAAGAAAAGTTTACTTCCCCTGTTTTTTAAAATCACAGCTTCTAGAAGGTATACATGATTTCTTAAAAAAGACGAGTTTTTAGAAAATGTGTTTTATTTCATAAATAGAATCAACAAAGTATGCACATTCTACGTCATAACAACTTTCTATAGTTTGCGCATGCGTGCGGAAATAAGAAAGGCATACTTCCACCGTTTTTTAAAATCACAGCTTCTAGAAGGTTTACATGATTTCTTAAAAAACACGAGTTTTTAGAAAATGTGTTTTATTTCATAAATGGAATCAACAAAGTATGCACATTCTACATCATAACGACTTTCTATAGTTTGTGCATGCGTCTGGAAATAAGAAAAGCTTACTTCCACCGTTTTTTAAAATCACAGCTTCTAGAAGGTTTACATGATTTCGTAAAAAACATGAGTTTTTAGAAAATGTGTTTTATTTCATCAATGGAATCTACAAAGTATGCACATTCTACGTCATAACGACTTTCTATAGTTTTTGCATGCGTCCGGAAATAAGAAAAGCTTACTTCCACCATTTTTTAAAATCACAGCTTCTAGAAGGTTTAGATGATTTCGTAAAAAACACGCGTTTTTAGAAAATGTGTTTTATTTCATAAATGGAATCTACAAAGTATGCACATTCTACGTCATAACGAATTTCTATATTTTGCACATGCGTCCGCAAATAACAAAAGCTTAGTTCCTCCGTTTTTTAAAATCACAGCTTCTAGAAGGTTTACATGATTTCTTAAAAAACGCGAGTTTTTAGAAAATGTGTTTTATTTCATAAATGGAATCAACAAAGTATGCACATTCTACGTCATAACGACTTTCTATAGTTTGCGCATGCGTTTGGAAATAAGAAAAGCTTACTTCCCCCATTTTTTAAAATCACAGCTTCTAGAAGGTTTACATGATTTCTTAAAAAACACGAGTTTTTTGAAAATATGTTTTATTTCATAAATGGAATCAACAAAGTATGCACATTCTACATCATAACGACTTTCTATAGTTTGCGCATGCATTTGGAAATAAGAAATGCTTACTTCCACCGTTTTTTAAAATCACAGCTTCTAGAAGGTTTACATGATTTCTTAAAAAACACGAGTTTTTTGAAAATGTGTTTTATTTCATAAATGGAATCAACAAAGTATGCACATTCTACGTCATAACGACTTTCTATAGTTTGCGCATGCGTCCGGAAATAAGAAAAGCTTACTTCCCCCGTTTTTTCAAATCACAGCTTCTAGAAAGTTTACATGATTTCGTAAAAAACACAAGTTTTTAGAAAATGTGTTTTATTTCATAAATGGAATCTACAAAGTATGCACATTCTACGTCATAACGACTTTCTATAGTTTGCGCATGCGTCCGGAAATAAGAAAAGCTTACTTCCCCCGTTTTTTAAAATCACAGCTTCTAGAAGGTTTACATGATTTCTTGAAAAACACGAGTTTTTAGAAAATGTGTTTTATTTCATAAATGGAATCAACAAAGTATGCAAATTCTACGTCATAACGACTTTCTATAGTTTACGCATGCGTTTGGAAATAAGAAAAGCTTACTTCCCCCATTTTTTAAAATCACAGCTTCTAGAAGGTTTACATGATTTCTTAAAAAACACGAGTTTTTAGAAAATGTGTTTTATTTCATAAATGGAATCAACAAAGTGTAAAATTAGTCACAGCAGATCTAATGAACAAGTAAATCAATCACAACAGATGAACATAGAAAATATGGTGCAAAACTGTGCAAAACATGCAGCAGTGCTCTCTATCCCAGAAAGGGTGAATGAATTACAATACAAACTGTCACAATGACAGAGCAATTCTAATTGCCTAAGGAGGTCATTCGAATTACAGAATGGAGTAGCTTGACTCTAACTAGGAGTCCTCATCAATCAATCGGTGGTGCTCATCAATGCACAACAACCAGTCATCCAGGTGTCAATCTGAGTCTAACTGAGTGTAATAAGTGTAACTGAAGTGTGTAGCACTGATTTAGGATCTGGAGGCTCAGTGGGAGCGCATGGGAGGCTAACTGAAGTCAGAACAAGTCACCTAATCAAACTGGAGGTCAAACGGAAGTGATACAGTCAGTCAGGAGTGAAACTAGCCTCAAATCAGGGAGAATCGGAGCTAACTGAATGTAACTGAAGTGGAACTGCAGTGGTAGGTGAACAAGTGCGCCCTTCTCTGGCAGTAGGTGAGAAGTGGGCGCCTTTCATCTTAGGAGGGCTAAAACTCTGTGGTAAGTGTCTCCCGGGTGCTAGAATAAGGTGGATAAGGTGCTGGAGGCATCAAACTGGTGACTGGGATGCATGCAGGTGCATGCAAACCCAAGATTCTGCATGCAAACCCTAATTTGCATGCAAGATCCTGAAAAAGATGATGTGGATATCCGAACACCCCCCCTCAAGCTAGACTATGATGTGCCAATAAAAATAATGTGGGGCCCTGGTAACTAAGACCAAAGGTCACCCCAATACAATAATCCAAAAAATGCTGAAAATAAACTAAGTGAGGAAAGAGGGAAAACCCAGTGGGAAGAAAGCCCCCCCTCAAGCTAAAGCATAATAATGAATCAATCTGTCTCCACCATGATGGAACTCACCCCCAACAGTGAACGGAGGTAAGAGAACTTCTTCTCAGTGAAGCTCTTGGTGAAGATGTCTGCAATTTGCTCATCAGTAGGGCAATATTGCAGAATGATGGTGCGGTCGTGCACCAACTGTCGAATGTAATGCATATGAATGTGTTTGGTCCTCTGCCGCTGAACTGGATCTGTGGAGATCTTGATAGCACTTTGATTGTCACAAAATAGGACAGTCGAAGTAGTGCCACCAAAACCAAACTCGGAAAGAATACCCTGCAACCAAACTGCCTGAATGCAGGCATTGACTACCCCTCGATACTCTGCCTCTGCTGAAGAAAGTGCAATGGCTGCTTGCTTTTTGCTGGACCAGCAAATAGAACCATGACCAATCATGAAAACATAACCGGAAGTGGACTTCCGATCAATGCTATCACCTGCCCAATCTGAATGAGTAAAACCAATGAAATCTAGCTCAGAATCTGCAGCATTATGTATGCCAAACTGTTTCGTACCTTGCACATACTGCAAGATCCGCTTGGATGCTCGCCAATGAAGCTCATGTGGCTGCTGCATATATCTTGACATGGCACTCACGGCATATGAGATATCAGGCCTAGAGTGTGTCAAATAAAGTAGTGAACCAATCAACTGTCGATACATACTGCAATCTGCAAGCGGTGTAGAATCTCCCTCCTCAAGACTGATTCCTGAGAGGAATGGGAATGGGGCTGCCTTACATTCAGCCATATTAAACTTCAATAACAGGTCGGAAGCATATTTTTGCTGAGATATAGTGATCCCATCAAAATTTTGAGGTATCTCCAAGCCCAAAAAGTGACTCAGCAAGCCCAAATCGCTCATGTCAAAAGCTAGATTTAAGGCAGATTTTAGCTTGTTTATTGAAGTAAGTGTGCTACCAGTAATGAGAATATCATCAACATAAAGTACAATAACCAACAAATTACCTTTAACTCGCTGAATATAGACATTCGGATCAGATTTGCATCTTTGGAAATTCTGAGAAAGAAGGAAGGAGTCCATCTTTGCGTACCAAGCTCTTGGGGCCTGTTTTAACCCGTACAAAGATTTCTTCAATCTACAAACCAATGATGGATCTGATGTATAACCCTCTGGCTGCTGCATATAGACCTCTTCAGCAAGGTCTCCATGTAAAAATGCACTCTTCACATCCATGTGATGCACTTCCCAGTGCTTGGATGCGGCAATAGCCAAAACAAGGCGGATGGAATCCATCTTTGCAACCGGTGCAAAGGTCTCAGTATAGTCCACTCCTTGGACTTGGGAAAAAACTTTTTCCACCAACGTTTCTTTATATTTGCTGATAGTGCCATCAGCAGCAACTTTAGTACGGTAGACCCATTTACACTTCACTAATTTTCTTCCAGGTGGAAGAGAAACTAGCTCCCATGTATTGTTCTTTTGAAGAGAACTGTACTCTTCATCCATGGCACTTTTCCATCTCGGATCTCGATGAGCAGAATAGTATGATGTAGGATCTGAAACAGCCATCAAATAACAAGTCTCAGCAAGAAATGGATCATCAATAGAAAGAGCCATACCTGCCCTTTGAAAGTCTCCTCTTGTTCGTCTCGGATCAGCAGGATTTCCAAGACTAGAACCAGCAGATTGTAGAGTGTTTTGGGCCCACTTTGGTAACTGAGGAGGATAATAATGATCGGATTCCGAACCTGATATGTCATGATAATCATATACTTCTACAATATCAGAAATATCAGAACTCATACCTTCCTTATCGCTGCTCGAATCTTCTTTTGGTGAAGGCAGTGAATCGACAGTCTTCTCCTCGACTAGTTGCAATTCTTGAAGCGGTTCTTCAAACTGCACACTGCGCTCTATGAATATCTTTTTAGATCTGATATCCATGAGTTTATATGCTTTTGATTCTTCCCCATATCCTATCAATATGCACTCGATACTTTGTGGATCCAAAGCTCGTCTCTTCTCAGAAGGAATTCTAGCCCATGCAGTAGAGCCAAAAACTCTCAAATTTGACACATTCGATTTGTGACCAAAGAATGCTTCGAAAGGAGTCATACCTTTCACGGATGAATGTGGAACACGGTTCTGTATATATGCAGCAACATTAATTTCTTCAGCCCAAAGATTTGCAGCCAAACCTTTCGATTCAATCATGCATGTAGCCATCTCTTTCAGTGACCGGTTTTTCCTTTCCGCTACACCGTTCTGCTGGGGTGTGTAGGGAACTGTATGTTGGATCTTAATTCCGCTTTGGGCACAAAGTTGCAGCAACTCGGACTTGATATATTCCCCACCATTATCAGATCTAAGAGCTTTGATCTTGCTCTCAGTGGTGGTCTCAACAGAAGCCTTAAAATCCTTGAATTTTCCAAGCACTTCTGACTTGTTTTTGAGAAAGAATACCCATGTAAAGCGGGAAAAATCGTCAATAAATGTCAAAACATACCTTGAACCATTTAATGACATATGGGGCAGCGGACCACTGATATCAGAATGGATCAATCCCAAAATAGTAGAGGCTCTGCTAGCCTTGCCGCGGTCGAATCTGTGCTCGGGGTGCTTCCCAATAATGCAACCGGTGCATATTCCCTTCGAGGAACGGAGTTGTGGAAGCCCATCTACCATGGATTTATTTGATAGCAGTAGCAAATACTTATAATTTAGATGTCCAAATCTTTCATGCCAAAGCCTACTAACCTCATTACCATGTGTGCGAAGGGCAGTGGGCTTTCCAAGCGGAATAAAGTGCGAAAACTCGTAGCATTTTGCAGTGTGGTTTGCCTTTCCAACCGCAACTAGTCTTCCACTTTTGATATCAGAAATTTCAACTGTATTAGGGCTGAATGTGACTTGCTTTGGTTCACTAGTATGTGTCATTTGATACACAGAAAGGAGATTCGAAGCTAAGGAAGGAACATAGAGAACATTCTGAAAGCATCCATGTTCTACATGAATCGTACCTTTGCCCTTTGAAGAAATTTTTGAGTCATCTCCCAAATGGATGGGGATGGAGCTGTTTGGATCGAATGAGGAAAAAGAATCAATATTTGCAGCCATATGATTTGATGCACCTGAATCTATCAAGAGAGTAGTGGGCTTCGAAACCGTTGCCATGAGTGCTTGTCCTCTTTCATGATCATCATTCCGATCCTTCTTCCTTGAACCGTCAGGAAGGGTTATGTTGTTCTTTTCCAAAAGGAGGGCCATTTGATCTATAGTCTTCTTCATACATGAACTTTCGGGATGAAAGCCACGGTTACAATAAGTACATTTAGATTTGTGGTTACCTTCTTTGCCCTTTTGCTTGGATTTCGAACTGGATGGTGCATCCGTTTGCTTGCCTTTGTCTTTTTGCTTGTGAGGCTCGAATTTGGGCTTCTCCTTCTTTCGCTTTCCTTTACCATTCGAGATCTTGGGTCCTTGAACAAATAGGGTTGAATCTTTGGAGCTTATGGACCCCATTTGAATCAACTTGTCATGCTCTTTTGTAACGGACTCAATGAAAGCATTCAAGGTAGGCATCTTCCAATTCGGGGTAGTTAGCCGACCGGAATTGAAAGTAGAGACAAATACCGAATAATATTTCCCAAGCTTGCTTAGAATGGAGAGGATCAACTGTTTATCCTCTTTGATAACACCACTGTTCTTCAATTGCAAGTTCAAGTTCTTGAATTTTGTGAAGAATTCATTGATGGTCTCGAAATTCTCAGGATTAAGGCCAATCAATTCATTCTCTAATTGAAAAGCCCTAAGCTCATCCTGCTTGCCGAATAGTGTTTCAAGTTGCTCCCATATGGCTTTTGGAGTCTTCAATCCGCTGAGATGGAAGTGAAGATCTTTGGAGATGGAGAGACAAAGAAGACCATAAGCTTCATCAAGCTTATTGTAGTGTTTGGTTCGATCTGACACATTGTTTGGCTCCAATTCAAGACCAATAGTGACTCGGTAGTAACCTTTTGAACGTAATATGATCTCCATATCATCTTTCCAATCAAAATAATTGAATGGGGTGAGGATAGGCTTTGAAGAAGAGTATTCCATTGCAAGGAGCGAGTCAACTGATGAAGAGGAAGCTTGCATGCAGACTATAGCGAATGCAATTGCTGTAGGGAAGCTTGCATGCAAAAGATAGCGAGTGCAATTGAAGGAGACAATAAACCTGCAAATCACATAAAAACAACCACAATAAGGTCGAACAATCCACCCTTTGAGAGTTGCATCACACCTGGGATTGGATTTCAAGCAATGTTGAATAGGTCCAATGTATCAGTTCCAGGAATTATGTGGTAACTCAAGCTTCTGGAGTGGTATTGGAATAGTTTTCAAGCTTTGCATGCACAGGAGAAAATGCCCTTGAGATATCTCATGCCAAACTTTTTGCAATTTTTAGCAATTCAGTCAAATCTTCTTGTATAAACACCTGTAGAAAAGAGATCTTGTCCCTGCAATGGCTCTGATACCATGTAAAATTAGTCACAGCAGATCTAATGAACAAGTAAATCAATCACAACAGATGAACATAGAAAATATGGTGCAAAACTGTGCAAAACATGCAGCAGTGCTCTCTATCCCAGAAAGGGTGAATGAATTACAATACAAACTGTCACAATGACAGAGCAATTCGAATTGCCTAAGGAGGTCATTCGAATTACAGAATGGAGTAGCTTGACTCTAACTAGGAGTCCTCATCAATCAATCGGTGGTGCTCATCAATGCACAACAACCAGTCATCCAGGTGTCAATCTGAGTCTAACTGAGTGTAATAAGTGTAGCTGAAGTGTGTAGCACTGATTTAGGATCTGGAGGCTCAGTGGGGGCGCATGGGAGGCTAACTGAAGTCAGAACAAGTCACCTAATCAAACTGGAGGTCAAACGGAAGTGATACAGTCAGTCGGGAGTGAAACTAGCCTCAAATCAGGGAGAATCGGAGCTAACTGAATGTAACTGAAGTGGAACTGCAGTGGTAGGTGAACAAGTGCGCCCTTCTCTGGCAGTAGGTGAGAAGTGGGCGCCTTTCAGCTTAGGAGGGCTAAAACTCTGTGGTAAGTGGCTCCCGGGTGCTAGAATAAGGTGGATAAGGTGCTGGAGGCATCAAACTGGTGACTGGGATGCATGCCCGTGCATGCAGGTGCATGCAAACCCTAGATTCTGCATGCAAACCCTAATTTGCATGCAAGATCCTGAAAAAGATGATGTGGATATCCGAACACAAAGTATGCACATTCTACGTCATAACGAATTTCTATAGTTTGCGCATGCGTCCGGAAATAAGAAAAGCTTACTTCCACCATTTTTTAAAATCACAGCTTCTAGAAGGTTTACATGATTTCGTAAAAAACACGAGTTTTTAGAAAATATGTGTTATTTCATAAATGGAATCTACAAAGTATGCACATTCTACATCATAAGGACTTTCTATAGTTTGCGCATGCGTCCCGAAATAAGAAAAGCTTACTTCCCCCGTTTTTTAAAATCAAAGCTTCTAGAAGGTTTACATGATTTCTTAAAAAACACGAGTTTTTTTAAAATGTGTTTTATTTCATCAATGGAATCAACAAAGTATGCACATTCTACGTCATAACGACTTTCTATAGTTTGCGCATGCGTTTGGAAATAAGAAAAGCTTACTTCCCCCGTTTTTTAAAATCACAGCTTCTAGAAGGTTTACATGATTCCTTAAAAAACACGAGTTTTTAGAAAATGTGTTTTATTTCATAAATGGAATCAACAAAGTATCCACATTCTACGTCATAACGACTTTCTATAGTTTGTGCATGCGTCCGGAAATAAGAAAAGCTTACTTCCACCGTTTTTTAAAATCACAGCTTCTAGAAGGTTTACATGATTTCGTAAAAAACACGAGTTTTTAGAAAATGTGTTTTATTTCATAAATGGAATCTACAAAGTATGCACATTCTACGTCATAACGACTTTCTATAGTTTGCGCATGCGTCTTGAAATAAGAAAAGCTTACTTCCACCGTTTTTTAAAATCACAGCTTCTAGAAGGTTTGAATGATTTCGTAAAAAACACGAGTTTTTAGAAAATGTGTTTTATTTCATAAATGGAATCTACAAAGTATGCACATTCTACGTCATAATGACTTTCTATAGTTTGCGCATGCTTCCGGAAATAAGAAAAGCTTAATTCCCCCGTTTTTTAAAATCACAGCTTCTAGAAGGTTTACATGATTTCTTAAAAAACATGAGTTTTTAGCAAATGTATTTTATTTCATAAATGGAATCAACAAAGTATGCACATTCTACGTGATAACGACTTTCTATAGTTTGCGCATGCGTTTGGAAATAAGAAAAGCTTACTTCCCCCGTTTTTTAAAATCACAGCTTCTAGAAGGTTTACATGATTTCTTAAAAAACACGAGTTTTTAGAAAAGGTGTTTTATTTCATAAATGAAATCAACAAAGTATGCACATTCTACATCATAACGACTTTCTATAGTTTGTGCATGCGTTTGGAAATAAGAAAAGCTTACTTCCCCTGTTTTTTAAAATCATAGCTTCTAGAAGGTATACATGATTTCTTAAAAAAGACGAGTTTTTAGAAAATGTGTTTTATTTCATAAATAGAATCAACAAAGTATGCACATTCTACGTCATAACGACTTTCTATAGTTTGCGCATGCGTGCGGAAATAAGAAAAGCATACTTCCACCGTTTTTTAAAATCACAGCTTCGAGAAGGTTTACATGATTTCTTAAAAAACAAGAGTTTTTAGAAAATGTGTTTTATTTCATAAATGGAATCAACAAAGTATGCACATTCTACGTCATAACGACTTTCTATAGTTTGTGCATGCGTCTGGAAATAAGAAAAGCTTACTTCCACAGTTTTTTAAAATCACAGCTTCTAGAAGGTTTACATGGTTTCGTAAAAAACACGAGTTTTTAGAAAATGTGTTTTATTTCATAAATGGAATCTACAAAGTATGCACATTCTACGTCATAACGACTTTCTATAGTTTGCGCATGCGTCCGGAAATAAGAAAAGCTTACTTCCACCGTTTTTTAAAATCACAGCTTCTAGAAGGCTTATATGATTTCGTAAAAAACACGAGTTTTTAGAAAATGTGTTTTATTTCATAAATGGAATCTACAAAGTACGCACATTCTACGTCATAACGAATTTCTATATTTTGCACATGCGTCCGGAAATAACAAAAGCTTAGTTCCCCCGTTTTTTAAAATCACAGCTTCTAGAAGGTTTACATGATTTCTTAAAAAACGCGAGATTTTAGAAAATGCATTTTATTTCATAAATGGAATCAACAAAATATGCACATTCTACGTCATAACGACTTTCTATAGTTTGCGAATGCGTTTGGAAATAAGAAAAGCTTACTTCCCCCGTTTTTTAAAATCACAGCTTCTAGAAGGTTTACATGATTTCTTAAAAAACACGAGTTTTTAGAAAATGTGTTTTATTTCATAAATGGAATCAACAAAGTATGCACATTCTATGTCATAACGACTTTCTATTGTTTTCGCATGCGTCCGAAAATAAGAAAAGCTTACTTCCACCGTTTTTTAAAATCACAGCTTCTAGAAGGTTTACACGATTTCGTAAAAAACACGAGTTTTTAGAAAATTTGTTTTATTTCGTAAATGGAATCAACAAAGTATGCACATTCTACGTCCTAACGACTTTCTATAGTTTTCGCATGCGTTCGGAAATAAGAAAAGCTTACTTCCACCGTTTTTTAAAATCACAGCTTCTAGAAGGTTTACATGATTTCGTAAAAAACACGAGTTTTTAGAAAATGTGTTTTATTTCATAAATGGAATCTACAAAGTACGCACATTCTACGTCATAACGAATTTCTATATTTTGCACATGCGTCCGGAAATAACAAAAACTTAGTTCCCCCGTTTTTTAAAATCACAGCTTCTAGAAGGTTTACATGATTTCTTAAAAAACGCGAGTTTTTAGAAAATGTGTTTTATTTCATAAATGGAATCAACAAAGTATGCACATTCTACGTCATAACGACTTTCTATAGTTTGCGCATGCGTTTAGAAATAAGAAAAGCTTACTTCCCCCGTTTTTTAAAATCACAGCTTCTAGAAGGTTTACATGATTTCTTAAAAAACACGAGTTTTTTGAAAATATGTTTTATTTCATAAATGGAATCAACAAAGTATGCACATTCTACATCATAACGACTTTCTATAGTTTGAGCATGCATTTGGAAATAAGAAAAGCTTACTTCCACCGTTTTTTAAAATCACAGATTCTATATAGAAGGTTTACATGATTTCTTAAAAAACACGAGTTTTTTGAAAATGTGTTTTATTTCATAAATGGAATCAACAAAGTATGCACATTCTACATCATAACGAATTTCTATAGTTTTCGCATGCGTCCGGAAATAAGAAAAGCTTACTTCCCCCATTTTTTAAAATCACAGCTTCTAGAAGGTTTACATGATTTCGTAAAAAACACGAGTTTTTAGAAAATGTGTTTTCTTTCATAAATGGAATCTACAAAGTATGCACATTCTACGTCATAACGACTTTCTATAGTTTGCGCATGCGTTTGGAAATAAGAAAAGCTTACTTCCCCCGTTTTTTAAAATCACAGCTTCTAGAAGGTTTACATGATTTCTTAAAAAACACGAGTTTTTAGAAAATGTGTTTTATTTCATAAATGGAATCAACAAAGTATGCACATTCTATGTCATAACGACTTTCTATTGTTTTCGCATGCGTCCGAAAATAAGAAAAGCTTACTTCCACCGTTTTTTAAAATCACAGCTTCTAGAAGGTTTACACGATTTCGTAAAAAACACGAGTTTTTAGAAAATTTGTTTTATTTCGTAAATGGAATCAACAAAGTATGCACATTCTACGTCATAACGACTTTCTATAGTTTTCGCATGCGTTCGGAAATAAGAAAAGCTTACTTCCACCGTTTTTTAAAATCACAGCTTCTAGAAGGTTTACATGATTTCGTAAAAAACACGAGTTTTTAGAAAATGTGTTTTATTTCATAAATGGAATCTACAAAGTACGCACATTCTACGTCATAACGAATTTCTATATTTTGCACATGCGTCCGGAAATAACAAAAACTTAGTTCCCCCGTTTTTTAAAATCACAGCTTCTAGAAGGTTTACATGATTTCTTAAAAAACGCGAGTTTTTAGAAAATGTGTTTTATTTCATAAATGGAATCAACAAAGTATGCACATTCTACGTCATAACGACTTTCTATAGTTTGCGCATGCGTTTAGAAATAAGAAAAGCTTACTTCCCCCGTTTTTTAAAATCACAGCTTCTAGAAGGTTTACATGATTTCTTAAAAAACACGAGTTTTTTGAAAATATGTTTTATTTCATAAATGGAATCAACAAAGTATGCACATTCTACATCATAACGACTTTCTATAGTTTGAGCATGCATTTGGAAATAAGAAAAGCTTACTTCCACCGTTTTTTAAAATCACAGATTCTATATAGAAGGTTTACATGATTTCTTAAAAAACACGAGTTTTTTGAAAATGTGTTTTATTTCATAAATGGAATCAACAAAGTATGCACATTCTACATCATAACGAATTTCTATAGTTTTCGCATGCGTCCGGAAATAAGAAAAGCTTACTTCCCCCATTTTTTAAAATCACAGCTTCTAGAAGGTTTACATGATTTCGTAAAAAACACGAGTTTTTAGAAAATGTGTTTTCTTTCATAAATGGAATCTACAAAGTATGCACATTCTACGTCATAACGACTTTCTATAGTTTGCGCATGCGTTTGGAAATAAGAAAAGCTTACTTCCCCCGTTTTTTAAAATCACAGCTTCTAGAAGGTTTGAATGATTTCTTAAAAAACACGAGTTTTTAGAAAATGTGTTTTATTTCATAAATGGAATCAACAAAGTATGCAAATTCTACGTCATAACGACTTTCTATAGTTTACGCATGCGTTTGGAAATAAGAAAAGCTTACTTCCCCCATTTTTTAAAATCACAGCTTCTAGAAGGTTTACATGATTTCTTAAAAAACACGAGTTTTTAGAAAATATGGTTTATTTCATAAATTTTTAAAATCACAGCTTCTAGAAGATTTACATGATTTCTTAAAAAACATGAGTTTTTTTAAAATGTGTTTTATTTCATCAATGGAATCAACAAAGTATGCACATTCTACGTCATAACGACTTTCTATAGTTTGCGCATGCGTTTCGAAATAAGAAAAGCTTACTTCCCCCGTTTTTTAAAATCACAGCTTCTAGAAGGTTTACATGATTTCTTAAAAAACACGAGTTTTTAGAAAATGTGTTTTATTTCATAAATGGAATCAACAAAGTATGCACATTCTATGTCATAACGAATTTCTATAGTTTTCGCATACGTTCGAAAATAAGAAAAGCTTACTTCCACCGTTTTTTAAAATCACAGCTTCTAGAAGGTTTACACGATTTCGTAAAAAACACGAGTTTTTAGAAAATGTGTTTTATTTCGTAAATGGAATCAACAAAGTATGCACATTCTACGTCATAACGACTTTCTATATTTTTCGCATGCGTTCGGAAATAAGAAAAGCTTACTTCCACCGTTTTTTAAAATCACGACTTCTAGAAGGTTTACATGATTTCGTAAAAAACACGAGTTTTTAGAAAATGTCTTTTATTTCATAAATGGAATCTACAAAGTATGCACATTCTACGTCATAACGACTTTCTATAGTTTGTGCATGCGTCCAGAAATAAGAAAAGCTTACTTCCACCGTTTTTTAAAATCACATCTTCTAGAAGGTTTACATGATTTCGTAAAAAACACGAGTTTTTAGAAAATGTGTTTTATTTCATAAATGGAATCTACAAAGTATGCATATTCTACGTCATAATGACTTTCTATAGTTTGCGCATGCGTCCGGAAATAAGAAAAGCTTACTTCCACCGTTTTTTAAAATCACAGCTTCTAGAAGGTTTACATGATTTCGTAAAAAACACGAGTTTTTAGAAAATGTGTTTTATTTCATAAATGGAATCTACAAAGTATGCACATTCTACGTCATAACGACTTTCTATAGTTTGCGCATTCGTCCGGAAATAAGAAAAGCTTACTTCCACCATTTTTTAAAATCACAGTTTCTAGAAGGTTTAGATGATTTCGTAAAAAACACGAGTATTTAGAAAATGTGTTTTATTTCATAAATGGAATCTACAAAGTATGCACATTCTACGTCATAACGACTTTCTATAGTTTGCGCATGCGTCTGGAAATAAGAAAAGCTTACTTCCCCCGTTTTTTTAAATCACAGCTTCTAGAAGGTTTACATGATTTAGTAAAAAACACGAGTTTTTAGAAAATGTGCTTTATTTTATATATGGAATCAACAAAGTATACACATTCTATGTCATAACGACTTTCTATAGTTTGCGCATGCGTTTGGAAATAAGAAAAGCTTACTTCCCCCGTTTTTTAAAATCACAGCTTCTAGAAGGTTTACATGATTTCGTAAAAAACACGAGTTTTAAGAAAATGTGTTTTATTTCATAAATAGAATCTACAAAGTATGCACATTCTACGTCATAACGACTTTCTATAGTTTGCGCATGCGTCCGGAAATAAGAAAAGCTTACTTCGACCGTTTTTTAAAATCACAGCTTCTAGAAGGTTTACATGATTTCGTAAAAAACACGAGTTTTTAGAAAATGTGTTTTATTTCATAAATGGAATCAACAAAGTATGCAAATTCTACATCATAACGACTTTCTATAGTTTGTGCATGCGTCCGGAAATAAGAAAAGCTTACTTCCCCCGTTTTTTAAAATCACAGCTTCTAGAAGGTTTAAATGATTTCTTAAAAAACACGAGTTTTTAGAAAATATCTTTTATTTCATAAATAGAATCAACAAAGTATGCACATTCTACGTCATAACGACTTTCTATAGTTTGCGGATGCATCCGGAAATAAGAAAAGCTTACTTCCACCGTTTTTTAAAATCACAGCTTCTAGAAGGTTTACATGATTTCGTAAAAAACACGAGTTTTTAGAAAATGTGTTTTATTTCATAAATGGAATCTACATAGTATGCACATTCTACGTCATAATGACTTTCTATAATTTGCGCATGCGTTTGGAAATAAGAAAAGCTTACTTCCCCCTTTTTTTAAAATCACAGCTTCTAGAAGGTTTACATGATTTCTTAAAAAACACGAATTTTTAGAAAATGTGTTTTATTTTATAAATGGAATCAACAAAGTATGCACATTCTACGTCATAACGACTTTCTATAGTTTGCGCATGCGTCCGGATATAAGAAAAGCTTACTTCCACTGTTTTTTAAAATCACAGCTTCTAGAAGGTTTACATGATTTCTTAAACAACACGAGTTTTTAGAAAATATGTTTTATTTCATAAATGGAATCAACAAAGTATGCACATCCTACGTCATAATGACTTTCTATAGTTTGCGCATGCGTCCGGAAATAAGAAAAGCTTACTTTCCCCCGTTGTTTTAAATCACAGCTTCTAGAAGGTTTACATGATTTCGTAAAAAACACGAGTTTTTAGAAAATATGTTTTATTTCATATATGGAATCAACAAACTATGCACATTCTATGTCATAACGACTTTCTATAGTTTGCACATGCGTTTGGAAATAAGAAAAGCTTACTTCCCCCGTTTTTTAAAATAACAGCTTCTATAAGGTTTACATGATTTCTTAAAAAACACGAGTTTTTAGAAAATATCTTTTATTTCATAAATGGAATGAACAAAGTATGCACATTCTACGTCATAACGACTTTCTATAGTTTGCGCATGCGTCCGGAAATAAGAAAAGCTTACTTCCACCGTTTTTTAAAATCACAGCTTCTAGAAGGTTTACATGATTTCGTAAAAAACACGAGTTTTTAGAAAATGTGTTTTATTTCAACAATGGAATCAACAAAGTATGCACATTCTACGTCATAACGACTTTCTATAGTTTGCGCATTCGTCCGGAAATAAGAAAAGCTTACTTCCACCGTTTTTTAAAATCACATCTTCTAGAAGGTTTACATGATTTTGTAAAAAACACGAGTTTTTAGAAAATGTGTTTTATTTCATAAATGGAATCTACAAAGTATGCACATTCTACGTCATAACGACTTTCTATAGTTTGCTCATGCGTCCGGAAATAAGAAAAGCTTACTTCCACCGTTTTTTAAAATCACAGCTTCTAGAAGGTTTACAAGATTTCTTAAAATACACGAGTTTTTAGAAAATGTGTTTTATTTCATAAATGGAATCAACAAAGTATCCACATCCTATGTCATAACGACTTTCTATAGTTTGCGCATTCGTCCGGAAATAAGAAAAGCTTACTTCCACCGTTTTTTAAAATAACAGCTTCTAGAAGGTTTACATGATTTCGTAAAAAACACGAGTTTTTAGAAAATGCCATTTATTTCATAAATGGAATCTACAAAGTATGCAATTTCTACGTCATAGCCACTTTCTATAGTTGGCGCATTCGTCCGGAAATAAGAAAAGCTTACTTCCACCGTTTTTTAAAATCACAGCTTCTAGAAGGTTTACATGATTTCGTAAAAAACACGAGTTTTTAGAAAATGTGTTTTATTTCATAAATGGAATGAACAAAGTATGCACATTCTACGTCATAACGACTTTCTATAGTTTGCGCATGCGTCCGGAAATAAGAAAAGCTTACTTCCACCGTTTTTTAAAATCACAGCTTCTAGAAGGTTTACATGATTTCGTAAAAAACACGAGTTTTTAGAAAATGTGTTTTATTTCAACAATGGAATCAACAAAGTATGCACATTCTACGTCATAACGACTTTCTATAGTTTGCGCATTCGTCCGGAAATAAGAAAAGCTTACTTCCACCGTTTTTTAAAATCACATCTTCTAGAAGGTTTACATGATTTTGTAAAAAACACGAGTTTTTAGAAAATGTGTTTTATTTCATAAATGGAATCTACAAAGTATGCACATTCTACGTCATAACGACTTTCTATAGTTTGCTCATGCGTCCGGAAATAAGAAAAGCTTACTTCCACCGTTTTTTAAAATCACAGCTTCTAGAAGGTTTACAAGATTTCTTAAAATACACGAGTTTTTAGAAAATGTGTTTTATTTCATAAATGGAATCAAGAAAGTATCCACATCCTATGTCATAACGACTTTCTATAGTTTGCGCATTCGTCCGGAAATAAGAAAAGCTTACTTCCACCGTTTTTTAAAATAACAGCTTCTAGAAGGTTTACATGATTTCGTAAAAAACACGAGTTTTTAGAAAATGCCATTTATTTCATAAATGGAATCTACAAAGTATGCAATTTCTACGTCATAGCCACTTTCTATAGTTGGCGCATTCGTCCGGAAATAAGAAAAGCTTACTTCCACCGTTTTTTAAAATCACAGCTTCTAGAAGGTTTACATGATTTCGTAAAAAACACGAGTTTTTAGAAAATGTGTTTTATTTCATAAATGGAATCTACAAAGTATGCACATTCTACGTCATAACGACTTTCTATAGTTTGCGCATGCGTCCGGAAAGAAGAAAAGCTTACTTCCCCCATTTTTTAAAATCACAGCTTCTAGAAGGTTTACATGATTTCTTAAAAAACACGAGTTTTTAGAAAATATCTTTTATTTCATCAATGGAATCTACAATGTATGCACATTCTACGTCATAATGACTTTCTATAGTTTGCGCATGCGTTTGGAAATAAGAAAAGCTTACTTCCCCCGTTTTTTAAAATCACAGCTTCTAGAAGGTTTACATGATTTCTTAAAAAACACGAGTTTTTAGAAAATGTGTTTTATATCATAAATGGAATCAACAAAGTATGCACATTCTACGTCATAACGACTTTCTATAGTTTGCGCATGCGTCCGGAAATAAGAAAAGCTTACTTCCCCCGTTTTTTAAAATCGCAGCTTCTAGAAGGTTTACATGATTTCTTAAAAAACACGAGTTTTTAGAAAATGTGTTTTATATCATAAATGGAATCAACAAAGTATGCACATTCTACGTCATAACGACTTTCTATAGTTTGCGCATGCGTCCGGAAATAAGAAAAGCTTACTTCCACCGTTTTTTAAAATCACAGCTTCTAGAAGGTTTACATGATTTCTTAAAAAACACGAGTTTTTAGAAAATGTGTTTTATTTCATAAATGGATTCAACAAAGTATGCACATCCTACATCATAACGAAATTCTATAGTTTGCGCATTCGTCTGGAAATAAGAAAAGCTTACTTCCACAGTTTTTTAAAATCACTGCTTCTAGAAGGTTTACATGGTTTCGTAAAAAACACGAGTTTTTAGATAATGTGTTTTATTTCATAAATGGAATCTACAAAGTATGCACATTCTACATCATAACGACTTTCTATAGTTTTCGCATGCGTCCGGAAATAAGAAAAGCTTACTTCCACCGTTTTTTAAAATCATAGCTTCTAGAAGGTTTACATGATTTCTTAAAAAACACGAGTTTTTAGAAAATGTGTTTTATTTCATAAATAGAATCTACAAAGTATGCACATTCTACATCATAATGACTTTCTATAGTTTGCGCATGCGTCCGGAAATAAGAAAAGCTTACTTCCACCGTTTTTTAAAATCACAGCTTCAAGAAGGTTTACACGATTTCGTAAAAAACACGTCTTTTTAGAAAATGTGTTTTATTTCATAAATGGAATGAACAAAGTATGAACATTCTACGTCATAACGACTTTCTATAGTTTGCGCATGCGTCCAGAAATAAGAAAAGCTTACTTCCACCGTTTTTTAAAATCACAGCTTCTAGAAGGTTTACATGATTTCGTAAAAAACATGAGTTTTTAGAAAATGTGTTTTATTTCATAAATGGAATCAACAAAGTATGCACATTCTACGTCAGAACGACTTTCTATAGTTGGCGCATTCGTCCGGAAATAAGAAAAGCTTATTACTTCCACCGTTTTTTAAAATCACAGCTTCTAGAAGGTTTACATGATTTCGTAAAAAACACGAGTTTTTAGAAAATGTGTTTTATTTCATAAATGGAATCTACAAAGTATGCACATTCTACATCATAACGACTTTCTATAGTTTGCGCATGCGTCCGGAAATAAGAAAAGCTTACTTGCCCCGTTTTTTAAAATCACAGCTTCTAGAAGGTTTACATGATTTCGTAAAAAACGCGAGTTTTTAGAAAATGTGTTTTATTTCATAAATGGAATCAACAAAGTATGGACATTCTATGTCATAACGACTTTCTATGGTTTGCGCATGCGTTTGGAAATAAGAAAAGCTTACTTCCCCCGTTTTTTAAAATAACAGCTTCTATAAGGTTTACTTGATTTCTTAAAAAACACGAGTTTTTAGAAAATATTTTTTTTTTGATAAATGGAATCAACAAAGTATGCACATTCTACGTCATAACGACTTTCTATAGTTTGCGCATGCGTCCGGAAATAAGAAAAGCTTACTTCCACCGTTTTTTAAAATCACAGCTTCTAGAAGGTTTACATGATTTCGTAAAAAACACGAGTTTTTAGAAAATGTGCTTTATTTCATCAATGGAATCAAAAAAGTATGCACATTCTATGTCATAACGAATTTCTATAGTTTGCGCATTCGTCCGGAAATAAGAAAAGCTTACTTCCACCGTTTTTTAAAATAACAGCTTCTAGAAGGTTTACATGATTTCGTAAAAAACATGAGTTTTTAGAAAATGTGTTTTATTTCATAAATGGAATCTACAAAGTATGCACATTCTACGTCATAACGACTTTCTATAGTTTGCGCATGCGTCCGGAAATAAGAAAAGCTTACTTCCCCCGTTTTTTTAAATCACAGCTTCTAGAAGGTTTACATGATTTCGTAAAAAACACGAGTTTTTAGAAAATGTGTTTTATTTCATAAATAAAATCAACAAAGTATGCACATTTTATGTCATAACGACTTTCTATAGTTTGCGCATGCGTTTGGAAATAAGAAAAGCTTACTTCCCCCGTTTTTTAAAATAACAGCTTCTATAAGGTTTACCTGATTTCCTTAAAAACATGAGTTTTAAGAAAATGTGTTTTATTTCATAAATGGAATCAACAAAGTATGCACATTCTATGTCATAACGACTTTCTATAGTTTCCACATGCGTTTGGAAATAAGAAAAGCTTACTTCCCCCGTTTTTTAAAATCACAGCTTCTAGAAGGTTTACATGATTTCGTAAAAAACACGTGTTTTTAGAAAATGTGTTTTATTTCATAAATGGAATCTACAAAGTATGCACATTCTATGTCATAACGACTTTCTATAGTTTGCGCATGCGTCCGGAAATAAGAAAAGCTTACTTCCACCGTTTTTTAAAATCACAGCTTCTAGAAGGTTTACAAGATTTCTTAAAATACATGAGTTTTTAGAAAATGTGTTTTATTTCATAAATGGAATCAACAAAGTATGCACATCCTATGTCATAACGACTTTCTATAGTTTGCGCATTCGTCCGGAAATAGGAAAAGCTTACTTCCACCGTTTTTTAAAATAACAGCTCCTAGAAGGTTTACATGATTTCGTAAAAAACACGAGTTTTTAGAAAATGTGTTTTATTTCATAAATGTAATCTACAAAGTATGCACATTCTACGTCATAACGACTTTCTATAGTTTGCGAATGCGTCCGGAAATAAGAAAAGATTACTTCCCCCGTTTTTTAAAATCACAGCTTCTAGAAGGTTTACATGATTTCGTAAAAAACACGAGTTTTTAGAAAATGTGCTTTATTTCATCAATGGAATCAAAAAAGTATGCACATTCTATGTCATAACGAATTTCTATAGTTTGCGCATTCGTCCGGAAATAAGAAAAGCTTACTTCCACCGTTTTTTAAAATAACAGCTTCTAGAAGGTTTACATGATTTCGTAAAAAACATGAGTTTTTAGAAAATGTGTTTTATTTCATAAATGGAATCTACAAAGTATGCACATTCTACGTCATAACGACTTTCTATAGTTTGCGCATGCGTCCGGAAATAAGAAAAGCTTACTTCCCCCGTTTTTTTAAATCACAGCTTCTAGAAGGTTTACATGATTTCGTAAAAAACACGAGTTTTTAGAAAATGTGTTTTATTTCATAAATGGAATCAACAAAGTATGCACATTCTATGTCATAACGACTTTCTATAGTTTGCGCATGCGTTAGGAAATAAGAAAAGCTTACTTCCCCCGTTTTTTAAAATAACAGCTTCTATAAGGTTTACCTGATTTCCTTAAAAACACGAGTTTTAAGAAAATGTGTTTTATTTCATAAATGGAATCAACATAGTATGCACATTCTATGTCATAACGACTTTCTATAGTTTCTACATGCGTTTGGAAATAAGAAAAGCTTACTTCCCCCGTTTTTTAAAATCACAGCTTCTAGAAGGTTTACATGATTTCGTAAAAAACACGTGTTTTTAGAAAATGTGTTTTATTTCATAAATGGAATCTACAAAGTATGCACATTCTATGTCATAACGACTTTCTATAGTTTGCGCATGCGTTCGGAAATAAGAAAAGCTTACTTCCACCGTTTTTTAAAATCACAGCTTCTAGAAGGTTTACAAGATTTCTTAAAATACATGAGTTTTTAGAAAATGTGTTTTATTTCATAAATGGAATCAAGAAAGTATGCACATTCTACGTCATAACGACTTTCTATAGTTTGCGCATGCGTCCGGAAATAAGAAAAGCTTACTTCCACCATTTTTTAAAATCACAGCTTCTAGAAGGTTTACATGATTTCGTAAAAAACACGAGTTTTTAGAAAATATGGTTTATTTCATAAATGGAATCTACAAAGTATGCACATTCTACATCATAACGACTTTCTAGAGTTTGCGCATGCGTCCGGAAATAAGAAAAGCTTACTTCCCCCGTTTTTTAAAATCACAGCTTCTAGAAGATTTACATGATTTCTTAAAAAACATGAGTTTTTTTAAAATGTGTTTTATTTCATCAATGGAATCAACAAAGTATGCACATTCTACGTCATAACGACTTTCTATACTTTGCGCATGCGTTTGGAAATAAGAAAAGCTTACTTCCCCCGTTTTTTAAAATCACAGCTTCTAGAAGGTTTACATGATTTCTTAAAAAACACGAGTTTTTAGAAAATGTGTTTTATTTCATAAATGGAATCAACAAAGTATGCACATTCTATGTCATAACGAATTTCTATAGTTTTCGCATACGTTCGAAAATAAGAAAAGCTTACTTCCACCGTTTTTTAAAATAACAGCTTCTAGAAGGTTTACATGATTTCGTAAAAAACACGAGTTTTTAGAAAATGTGTTTTATTTCGTAAATGGAATCTACAAAGTATGCACATTCTACGTCATAACGACTTTCTATAGTTTGCGCATGCGTCCGGAAATAAGAAAAGCTTACTTCCCCCGTTTTTTTAAATCACAGCTTCTAGAAGGTTTACATGATTTCGTAAAAAACACGAGTTTTTAGAAAATGTGTTTTATTTCATAAATAAAATCATCAAAGTATGCACATTTTATGTCATAACGACTTTCTATAGTTTGCGCATGCGTTTGGAAATAAGAAAAGCTTACTTCCCCCGTTTTTTAAAATAACAGCTTCTATAAGGTTTACCTGATTTCCTTAAAAACATGAGTTTTAAGAAAATGTGTTTTATTTCATAAATGGAATCAACAAAGTATGCACATTCTATGTCATAACGACTTTCTATAGTTTCCACATGCGTTTGGAAATAAGAAAAGCTTACTTCCCCCGTTTTTTAAAATCACAGCTTCTAGAAGGTTTACATGATTTCGTAAAAAACACGTGTTTTTAGAAAATGTGTTTTATTTCATAAATGGAATCTACAAAGTATGCACATTCTATGTCATAACGACTTTCTATAGTTTGCGCATGCGTCCGGAAATAAGAAAAGCTTACTTCCACCGTTTTTTAAAATCACAGCTTCTAGAAGGTTTACAAGATTTCTTAAAATACATGAGTTTTTAGAAAATGTGTTTTATTTCATAAATGGAATCAACAAAGTATGCACATCCTATGTCATAACGACTTTCTATAGTTTGCGCATTCGTCCGGAAATAGGAAAAGCTTACTTCCACCGTTTTTTAAAATAACAGCTCCTAGAAGGTTTACATGATTTCGTAAAAAACACGAGTTTTTAGAAAATGTGTTTTATTTCATAAATGTAATCTACAAAGTATGCACATTCTACGTCATAACGACTTTCTATAGTTTGCGCATGCGTCCGGAAATAAGAAAAGATTACTTCCCCCGTTTTTTAAAATCACAGCTTCTAGAAGGTTTACATGATTTCTTAAAAATCACGAGCTTTTAGAAAATATCTTTTATTTCATAAATGGAATCAACAAAGTATGCACATTCTACGTCATAACGACTTTCTATAGTTTGCGCATGCGTCCGGAAATAAAAAAAGCTTACTTCCACCGTTTTTTAAAATCACAGGTTCTAGAAAGTTTACATGATTTCGTAAAAAACACGAGTTTTTAGAAAATGTGTTTTATTTCATAAATGAAATCTACAAAGTATGCACATTCTACGTCATAACGACTTTCTATACTTTGCGCATGCGTCCGGAAATGAGAAAAGCTTACTTCCCCCCTTTTTTAAAATCATAGCTTCTAGAAGGTTTACATGATTTCTTAAAAAACATGAGTTTTTAGAAAATATCTTTTATTTCATAAATCTAATCAACAAAGTATGCACATTCTACTTCATAACGACTTTCTATAGTTTTCGCATGCGTTTGGAAATAAGAAAAGCTTACTTCCCCCGTTTTTTAAAATAACAGCTTCTATAAGGTTTACATGATTTCCTTAAAAACACGAGTTTTAAGAAAATGTGTTTTATTTCATAAATGGAATCAACAAAGTATGCACATTCTATGTCATAACGACTTTCTATAGATTCCACATGCGTTTGGAAATAAGAAAAGCTTACTTCCCCCGTTTTTTAAAATCACAGCTTCTATAAGGTTTACATGATTTCGTAAAAAACACGTGTTTTTAGAAAATGTGTTTTATTTCATAAATGGAATCTACAAAGTATGCACATTCTACGTCATAACGACTTTCTATAGTTTGCGCATGCGTCCGGAAATAAGAAAAGCTTACTTCCACCGTTTTTTAAAATCACAGCTTCTAGAAGGTTTACAAGATTTCTTAAAATACACGAGTTTTTAGAAAATGTGTTTTATTTCATAAATGGAATCAACAAAGTATGCACATCCTATGTCATAACGACTTTCAATAGTTTGCGCATTCGTCCGGAAATAAGAAAAGCTTACTTCCACCGTTTTTTAAAATAACAGCTTCTAGAAGGTTTACATGATTTCGTAAAAAACACGAGTTTTTAGAAAATGTGTTTTATTTCATAAATGGAATCTACAAAGTATGCACATTCTACGTAATAACGACTTTCTATTGTTTGCGCATGCGTCCGGAAATAAGAAAATCTTACTTCCCCCGTTTTTTAAAATCACAGCTTCTAGAAGGTTTACATGATTTCTTAAAAAACACGAGTTTTTAGAAAATATCTTTTATTTCATAAATGGAATCAACAAAGTATGCACATTCTAAGTCATAACGACTTTCTATAGTTTGCGCATGCATCCGGAAATAAGAAAAGCTTACTTCCACCGTTTTTTAAAATCACAGCTTCTAGAAGGTTTACATGATTTCGTAAAAAACACGAGTTTTTAGATAATGTGTTTTATTTCATAAATGGAATCAACAAAGTATGCACATTCTACGTCATAACGACTTTCTATATTTTTCGCATGCGTTTGGAAATAAGAAAAGCTTCCTTCCGCCGTTTTTTAAAATCACAGCTTCTAGAAGGTTTACATGATTTCTTAAAAAACATGAGTTTTTAGAAAATGTGTTTTATTTCATAAATAGAATCTACAAGTATGCACATTCTACGTCATAACAACTTTCTATAGTTTGCGCATGTGTCCGGAAATAAGAAAATCTTACTTCCACCAATTTTTTAAATCACAGCTTCTAGAAGGTTTACATGATTTCGTAAAAAACACGAGTTTTTAGAAAATTTGTTTTATTTCATAAATGGAATCTACAAAGTATGCAAATTATACGTCATAACGGCTTTCTATAGTTTGCGCATGTGTCCGGAAATAAGAAAAGCTTACTTCCCCCGTTTTTTAAAATCACAGCTTCTAGAAGGTTTACATGATTTCTTACAAAACACGATATTTTAGAAAATGTGTTTTATTTCATAAATGGAATCAACAAAGTATGCACATTCTACATCATAACGACTTTCTATAGTTTGCACATGCGTCCGGAAATAAGAAAAGCTTACTTCCCCCGTTTTTTTAAATCACAGCTTCTAGAAGGTTTACATGATTTCTTAAAAAACACGAGTTTTTAGATAATGTGTTTTATTTCATAAATGGAATCAACAAAGTATGCACATTCTACATCATAACGACTTTCTATACTTTGCGCATGCGTCCGGTAATAAGAAAAGCTTACTTCCACCATTTTTTAGAATCACAGCTTCTAGAAGGTTTACATGATTTCGTAAAAAACAAGAGTTTTTAGAAAATGTGTTTTATTTCATAAATGGAATCTACAAAGTATGCACATTCTACGTCATAACGACTTTCTATAGTTTGCGCATGTGTCTGGAAATAAGAAAAGCTTACTTCCCCCGTTTTTTAAAATCACAGCTTCTAGAAGGTTTACATGATTTCTTAAAAAACACGAGTTTTTAGAAAATGTGTTTTATTTCATAAATGGAATCTACAAAGTATGCACATTCTACGTCATAACGACTTTCTATAGTTTGCGCATGCGTCTGGAAATAAGAAAAGCTTACTTCCCCCGTTTTTTAAAATCACATCTTCTAGAAGGTTTACATGATTTCGTAAAAAACACGTGTTTTTAGAAAATGTGTTTTATTTCATAAATGGAATCTACAAAGTATGCACATTCTACGTCATAACGAATTTCTATAGTTTGCTCATGCGTCCGGAAATAAGAAAAGCTTACTTCCACCATTTTTTAAAATCACAGCTTCTAGAAGGTTTACACGATTTCGTAAAAAACACGTCTTTTTGGAAAATGTGTTTTATTTCATAAATGGAATCTACAAAGTATGCACATTCTACGTCATAACAACTTTCTATAGTTTGCACATTCGTCCGGAAATAAGAAAAGCTTACTTCCACCGTTTTTTAAAATCACAGCTTCTGGAAGGTTTACATGATTTCGTAAAAAACACGTGTTTTTAGAAAATGTGTTTTATTTCATAAATGGAATCTACAACGTATGCACATTCTACGTCATAACGACTTTCTATAGTTTGCGCATGCGTCCGGAAATAAGAAAAGCTTACTTCCACAATTTTTTAAAATCACAGCTTATAGAAGGTTTACACGATTTCGTAAAAAACACGTGTTTTTAGAAAATGTGTTTTATTTCATAAATGGAATCTACAAAGTATGCACATTCTACGTCATAACGTCTTTCTATAGTTTGCGCATGCGTTTGGAAATAAGAAAAGCTTACTTCCCCCGTTTTTTAAAATCACAGCTTCTAGAAGGTTTACATGATTTCTTAAAAAACATGAGTTTTTAGAAAATGTGTTTTATTTCATAAATGGAATCAACAAAGTATGCACATTCTACGTCATAACGACTTTCTATAGTTTGCGAATGCATCCGGAAATAAGAAAAGCTTACTTCCACCGTTTTTTAAAATCACAGCTTCTAGAAGGTTTACATGATTTCTTAAAAAACATGACTTTTTAGAAAATGTGTTTTATTTCATAAATGGAATCAACAAAGTATGCACATTCTACGTCATAACGACTTTCTATAGTTTGCGCATGCGTCCGGAAATAAGAAAAGCTTACTTCCACCGTTTTTTAAAATCACAGCTTCTAGAAGGTTTACATGATTTCTTAAAAAACACGAGTTTTAGAAAATGTGTTTTATTTCATAAATGGAATCAACAAAGTATGCACATTCTACGTCATAACGACTTTCTATATTTTGCGCATGCGTCCGGAAATAAGAAAAGCTTACTTCCCCCGTTTTTCTAAATCACAGCTTCTAGAAGGATTACATGATTTCTTAAAAAACACGAGTTTTTAGATAATGTGTTTTATTTCAAAAATGGAATCAACAAAGTATGCAGATTCTACGTCATAACGACTTTCTATAGTTTTCGCATGCGTTTGGAAATAAGAAAAGCTTACTTCCCCCGTTTTTTAAAATCACAGCTTCTAGAAGGTTTACATGATTTCTTAAAAAACACGAGTTTTTAAAAAATGTGTTTTATTTCATAAATGGAATCAAAAAAGTATGCACATTCTACGTCATAACGACTTTCTATAGTTTGCATATGCGCCCGGAAATAAGAAAAGCTTACTTCCACAGTTTTTTAAAATCACAGCTTCTAGAAGGTTTACATGATTTCTTAAAAAACACGACTTTTTAGAGAATGTGTTTTATTTCATAAATGGAATCAACAAAGTATGCACATTCTACGTCATAACGACTTTCTATAGTTTTCGCATTCGTCCGGAAATAAGAAAATCTTAATTCCACTGTTTTTTAAAATCACAGCTTATAGAACGTTTACACGATTTCGTAAAAAACACGTGTTTTTAGAAAATGTGTTTTATTTCACAAATGGAATCTACAAAGTATGCCCATTCTACGTCATAACGACTTTCTATAGTTTGCGCATGCGTCCGGAAATAAGAAAAGCTTACTTCCCCCATTTTTTAGAATCACAGCTTCTAGAAGGTTTACATGATTTCTTAAAAAACACGAGTTTTTAGAAAATGTGTTTTATTTCATAAATGGAATCAACAAAGTATGCACATTCTACGTCATAACGATTTTCTATAGTTTGCGCATGCGTCCGGAAATAAGAAAAGCTTACTTCCACCGTTTTTTAAAATCACTGCTTCTAGAAGGTTTACATGATTTCTTAAAAAACACAAGTTTTTAGAAAATGTGTTTTATTTCATAAATGGAATCAACAAAGTATGCACATTCTACGTCATAACGACTTTCTATATTTTGCGCATGCGTCCGGAAATAAGAAAAGCTTACTTCCACCGTTTTTTAAAATCACAGCTTCTAGAAGGTTTACATGATTTTGTAAAAAACATGAGTTTTTAGAAAATGTATTTTATTTCATAAATGGAATGTACAAGGTATAAACATTCTACGTCATAACGACTTTCTATAGTTTTCGCATGCGTCCAGAAATAAGAAAAGCTTACTTCCACCATTTTTTAAAATCACAGCTTCTAGAAGGTTTACATGATTTTGTAAAAAACACGAGTTTTTAGAAAATGTTTTTTATTTCATAAATGGAATCAACAAAGTATGCACATTCTATGTCATAACGACTTTCTATAGTTTGCGAATGCGTCCGGAAATAAGAAAAGCTTACTTCCACCGTTTTTTAAAATCACATCTTCTAGAAGGTTTACATGATTTCTTAAAAAACACGAGTTTTTAGAAAATGTGTTTTATTTCATAAATGGAATCTACAAAGTATGCACATTCTACGTCATAATGACTTTCTATAGTTTGCGCATACGTACGGAAATAAGAGAAGCTTAGTTCCACCGTTTTTTAAAATCACAGCTTTTAGAAGGTTGACATGATTTCTTAAAAAACACGAGTTTTTAGAAAATGTGTTTTATTTCATAAATGGAATCAACAAAGTATGCACATCCTACGTCATAACGACATTCTATAGTTTGCGCATTCGTCTGGAAATAAGAAAAGCTTACTTCCACCGTTTTTTAAAATCACAGCTCCTAGAAGGTTTACATGATTTCGTAAAAAACACGAGTTTTTAGAAAATGTGTTTTATTTCATAAATGGAATCTACAAAGTATGCAGATTCTACGTCATAACGACTTTCTATAGTTTGCGCATGCGTCTGGAAATAAGAAAACCTTACTTCCCCCGTTTTTTTAAATCACAGCTTCTAGAAGGTTTACAGGATTTCTTAAAAAACACGATTTTTTAGAAAATGTGTTTTATTTCATAAATGGAATCAACAAAGTGTGCACATTCTATGTCATAACGGCTTTCTATAGTTTGCGCTTGCGTCCGGAAATAAGAAAAGCTTACTTCCACCGTTTTTTAAAATCACAGCTTCTAGAATGTTTACATGATTTCTTAAAAAACACAAGTTTTTAGAAAATGTGTTTTATTTCATAAATGGAATCAACAAAGTATGCACATTCTACATCATAACGAATTTCTATATTTTGCGCATGCGTCCGGAAATAAGAAAAGCTTACTTCCACCATTTTTTAAAATCACAGCTTCTAGAAGGTTTACATGATTTCGTAAAAAACACGAGTTTTTAGAAAATGTGTTTTATTTCATCAATGGAATCTACAAAGTATGCACATTCTACATCATAACGACTTTCTATAGTTTGCGCATGTGTCCGGAAATAAGAAAAGCTTACTTCCCCCGTTTTTTAAAATCACAGCTTCTAGAAGGTTTACATGATTTCTTAAAAAACAGGAGTTTTTAGAAAATGTGTTTTATTTAATAAATGGAATCAACAAAGTATGCCCATTCTACGTCATAACGACTTTCTATAGTTTGCGCATACGTCCGGAAATAAGAAAAGCTTACTTCCACCGTTTTTTAAAATCACAGCTTCTAGAAGGTTTACATGATTTCTTAAAAAACACGAGTTTTTAGAAAATGTGTTTTATTTCATAAATGGAATCAACAAAGTATGCACATTCTATGTCATACCGACTTTCTATAGTTTGCGCATTCATCCTGAAATAAGAAAAGCTTACTTCCCCCGTTTTTCTAAATCACAGCTTCTAGAAGGTTTACAGGATTTCGTAAAAAACACAAGTTTTTAGAAAATGTGTTTTATTTCATAAATGGAATCTACAAAGTATGCACATTCTACGTCATAACGACTTTCTATAGTTTTCGCATGCATTTGGAAATAAGAAAAGCTTACTTCCCCCGTTTTTTAAAATCACAGCTTCTAGAAGGTTTACATGATTTCGTAAAAAACACGAGTTTTTAGAAAATGTGTTTTATTTCATAAATGGAATCAACAAAGTATGCACATTCTACGTCATAACAACTTTCTATAGTTTGCGTATGCGCCCGGAAATAAGAAAAGCTTACTTCCACCTTTTTTTAAAATCACAGCTTCTAGAAGGTTAAAATGATTTCTTAAAAAACACGAATTTTTAGAAAATGTGTTTTATTTCATATATGGAATCAACAAAGTATGCACATTCTACGTCATAACGACTTTCTATAGTTGGCACATTCGTCCGGAAATAAGAAAAGCTTACTTCCACCGTTTTTTAAAATCACAGCTTCTAGAAGGTTTACATGATTTCGTAAAAAACACGAGTTTTTAGAAAATGTGTTTTATTTCATAAATGGAATCTACAAAGTATGCACATTCTACGTCATAACGACTTTCTATAGTTTGCGCATGCGTCCGGAAAGAAGAAAAGCTTACTTCCCCCGTTTTTTAAAATCACAGCTTCTAGAAGGTTTACATGATTTCTTAAAAAACACGAGTTTTTAGAAAATATCTTTTATTTCATCAATGGAATCAACAAAGTATGCACATTCTACGTCATAACGACTTTCTATAGTTTGCGCATGCGTCCAGAATTAAGAAAAGCTTACTTCCACCGTTTTTTAAAATCACAGCTTCTAGAAAGTTTACATGATTTCTTAAAAAACACGAGTTTTTAGAAAATGTGTTTTATTTCATAAATGGAATCTACAAAGTATGCACATTCTACATCATGACGACTTTCTACAGTTTGTGCATGCATCCGGAAATAAGAAAAGCTTACTTCCCCCATTTTTTAAAATCACAGCTTCTAGAAGGTTTACATGATTTCGTAAAAAACACGAGTTTCTAGAAAATATCTTTTATTTCGTAAATGGAATCAACAAAGTATGCACATTCTACGTCAAATTCACTTTCTATAGTTTGCGGATGCGTCCGGAAATAAGAAAAGCATAATTCCACGGATTTTTGAAATCACAGCTTCTAGAAGGTTTACATGATTTCTTAAAAAACACGAGTTTTTAGAAAATGTGTTTTATTTAATAAATGGAATCTACAAAGTATGCACATTCTACGTCATAATGACTTTCTATAGTTTGCGCATGCGTTTGGAAATAAGAAAAGCTTACTTCCCCCGTTTTTTAAAATCACAGCTTCTAGAAGGTTTACATGATTTCTTAAAAAACACGAGTTTTTAGAAAATGTGTTTTATATCATAAATGGAATCAACAAAATATGCACATTCTACGTCATAACGACTTTCTATAGTTTGCGCATGCGTCCGGAAATAAGAAAAGCTTACTTCCACCGTTTTTTAAAATCACAGCTTCTAGAAGGTTTACATGATTTCTTAAAAAACACGAGTTTTTAGAAAATGTGTTTTATTTCATAAATGGAATCAACAAAGTATGCACATCCTACGTCATAACGACATTCTATAGTTTGCGCATTCGTCTGGAAATAAGAAAAGCTTACTTCCACCGTTTTTTAAAATCACAGCTTCTAGATGGTTTACATGATTTCGTAAAAATCACGAGTTTTTAGAAAATCTGTTTTATTTCATAAATGGAATCAACAAAGTATGCACATTCTACGTCATAACGACTTTCTATAGTTTACGCATGCGTCCGGAAATAAGAAAATCTTACTTCCAACGTTTTTTAAAATCACAGCTTCTAGAAGTTTTACATGATTTCTTAAAAAACACGAGTTTTTAGAAAATGTGTTTTATTTCATAAATAGAATCTACAAAGTATGGACATTCTACATCATAACGACTTTCTATAGTTTGCGCATGCGTCCGGAAATAAGAAAAGCTTACTTCCACCGTTTTTTAAAATCACAGCTTCAAGAAGGTTTACACGATTTCGTAAAAAACACGTGTTTTTAGAAAATGTGTTTTATTTCATAAATGGAATCAACAAAGTATGCACATTCTACGTCATAATGAATTTCTATAGTTTGCGCATGCATCCTGAAATAAGAAAAGCTTACTTCCATCGTTTTTTAAAATCACAGCTTCTAGAAGGTTTACATGATTTCGTAAAAAACACGAGTTTTTAGAAAATGTGTTTTATTTCATAAATGGAATCTACAAATTATGCACATTCTACGTCATAACGACTTTCTATAGTTTGCGCATGCGTCCGGAAATAAGAAAAGCTTGCTTCCCCCGTTTTTTTAAATCACAGCTTCTAGAAGGTTTACATGATTTCGTAAAAAACACGAGTTTTTAGAAAATGTGTTTTATTTCATAAATGGAATCAACAAAGTATGCACATTCTATGTCATAACGACTTTCTATAGTTTGCGCATGCGTTTGGAAATAAGAAAAGCTTACTTCCCCCGTTTTTTAAAATAACAGCTTCTATAAGGTTTACATGATTTCCTTAAAAACACGAGTTTTAAGAAAATGTGTTTTATTTCATAAATTGAATCAACAAAGTATGCACATTCTATGTCATAACGACTTTCTATAGTTTCCACATGCGTTTGGAAATAAGAAAAGCTTACTTCCCCCGTTTTTTAAAATCACAGCTTCTAGAAGGTTTACATGATTTCGTAAAAAACACGTGTTTTTAGAAAATGTGTTTTATTTCATAAATGGAATCTACAAAGTATGCACATTCTACCTCATAACGACTTTCTATAGTTTGCGCATGCGTCCGGAAATAAGAAAAGCTTACTTCCACCGTTTTTTAAAATCACAGCTTCTGGAAGGTTTACAAGATTTCTTAAAATACACGAGTTTTTAGAAAATGTGTTTTATTTCATAAATGGAATCAACAAAGTATGCACATCCTATGTCATAACGACTTTCTATAGTTTGCGCATTCGTCCGGAAATAGGAAAAGCTTACTTCCACCGTTTTTTAAAATAACAGCTTCTAGAAGGTTTACATGATTTCGTAAAAAACACGAGTTTTTAGAAAATGTGTTTTATTTCATAAATGGAATCTACAAAGTATGCACATTCTACGTCATAACGACTTTCTATAGTTTGCGCATGCGTCCGGAAATAAGAAAAGATTACTTCCCCCGTTTTTTAAAATCACAGCTTCTAGAAGGTTTACATGATTTCTTAAAAAACACGAGTTTTTAGAAAATATCTTTTATTTCATAAATGGAATCAACAAAGTATGCACATTCTACGTCATAACGACTTTCTATAGTTTGCGCATGCGTCCGGAAATAAGAAAAGCTTACTTCCACCGTTTTTTAAAATCTCAGGTTCTAGAAAGTTTACATGATTTCGTAAAAAACACGAGTTTTTAGAAAATGTGTTTTATTTCATAAATGGAATCTACAAAGTATGCACATTCTACGTCATAACGAAATTCTATAGTTTGCGCATGTGTCTGGAAATAAGAAAAGCTTACTTCCCCCGTTTTTTAAAATCACATCTTCTAGAAGGTTTACATGATTTCGTAAAAAACACGTGTTTTTAGAAAATGTGTTTTATTTCATAAATGGAATCTACAAAGTATGCACATTCTACGTCATAATGAATTTCTATAGTTTGCTCATGCGTCCGGAAATAAGAAAAGCTTACTTCCACCATTTTTTAAAATCACAGCTTCTAGAAGGTTTACACGATTTCGTAAAAAACACATCTTTTTAGAAAATGTGTTTTATTTCATAAATGGAATCTACAAAGTATGCACATTCTACGTCATAACAACTTTCTATAGTTTGCGCATTCGTCCGGAAATAAGAAAAGCTTACTTCCACCGTTTTTTAAAATCACAGCTTCTGGAAGGTTTACATGATTTCGTAAAAAACACGTGTTTTTAGAAAATGTGTTTTATTTCATAAATGGAATCTACAAAGTATGCACATTCTACGTCATAACGACTTTCTATAGTTTGCGCATGCGTCCGGAAATAAGAAAAGCTTACTTCCACAATTTTTTAAAATCACAGCTTATAGAAGGTTTACACGATTTCGTAAAAAACACGTGTTTTTAGAAAATGTGTTTTTTTTCATAAATGGAATCTACAAAGTATGCACATTCTACGTCATAACGTCTTTCTATAGTTTGCGCATGCGTTTGGAAATAAGAAAAGCTTACTTCCCCCGTTTTTTAAAATCACAGCTTCTAGAAGGTTTACATGATTTCTTAAAAAACATGAGTTTTTAGAAAATGTGTTTTATTTCATAAATGGAATCAACAAAGTATGCACATTCTACGTCATAACGACTTTCTATAGTTTGCGAATGCATCCGGAAATAAGAAAAGCTTACTTCCACCGTTTTTTAAAATCACAGCTTCTAGAAGGTTTACATGATTTCTTAAAAAACATGACTTTTTAGAAAATGTGTTTTATTTCATAAATGGAATCAACAAAGTATGCACATTCTATGTCATAACGAATTTCTATAGTTTGCGCGTGCGTCCGGAAATAAGAAAAGCTTACTTCCACCGTTTTTTAAAATCACAGCTTCTAGAAGGTTTACATGATTTCTTAAAAAACACGAGTTTTTAGAAAATGTGTTTTATTTCATAAATGGAATCAACAAAGTATGCACATTCTACGTCATAACGAGTTTCTATAGTTTGCGCATGCGTCCGGAAATAAGAAAAGCTTACTTCCCCCGTTTTTCTAAATCACAGCTTCTAGAAGGATTACATGATTTCTTAAAAAACACGAGTTTTTAGATAATGTGTTTTATTTCAAAAATGGAATCAACAAAGTATGCAGATTCTACGTCATAACGACTTTCTATAGTTTTCGCATGCGTTTGGAAATAAGAAAAGCTTACTTCCCCCGTTTTTTAAAAAATGTGTTTTATTTCATAAATGGAATAAAAAAAGTATGCACATTCTACGTCATAACGACTTTCTATAGTTTGCGTATGCGCCCGGAAATAAGAAAAGCTTACTTCCACAGTTTTTTAAAATCACAGCTTCTAGAAGGTTTACATGATTTCTTAAAAAACACGACTTTTTAGAGAATGTGTTTTATTTCATAAATGGAATCAACAAAGTATGCACATTCTACGTCATAACGACTTTCTATAGTTTTCGCATTCGTCCGGAAATAAGAAAATCTTACTTCCACTATTTTTTAAAATCACAGCTTATAGAACGTTTACACGATTTCGTAAAAAACACGTGTTTTTAGAAAATGTGTTTTATTTCATAAATGGAATCTACAAAGTATGCCCATTCTACGTCATAACGACTTTCTATAGTTTGCGCTTGCGTCCGGAAATAAGAAAAGCTTACTTCCCCCGTTTTTTAGAATCACAGCTTCTAGAAGGTTTACATGATTTCCTAAAAAACACGAGTTTTTAGAAAATGTGTTTTATTTCATAAATGGAATCAACAAAGTATGCACATTCTACGTCATAACGATTTTCTATAGCTTGCGCATGCGTACGGAAATAAGAAAAGCTTACTTCCACCGTTTTTTAAAATCACTGCTTCTATAAGGTTTACATGATTTCTTAAAAAACACAAGTTTTTAGAAAATGTGTTTTATTTCATAAATCTAATCAACAAAGTATGCACATTCTACGTCATAACGACTTTCTATATTTTGCGCATGCGTCCGGAAATAAGAAAAGCTTACTTCCACCGTTTTTTAAAATCACAGCTTCTAGAAGGTTTACATGATTTTGTAAAAAACACGAGTTTTTAGAAAATGTATTTTATTTCATAAATGGAATCTACAAGGTATGCACATTCTACGTCATAACGACTTTCTATAGTTTTCGCATGCGTCGAGAAATAAGAAAAGCTTACTTCCACCATTTTTTAAAATCACAGCTTCTAGAAGGTTTACATGATTTTGTAAAAAACACGAGTTTTTAGAAAATGTGTTTTATTTCATAAATGGAATCAACAAAGTATGCACATTCTATGTCATAACGACTTTCTATAGTTTGCGAATGCGTCCGGAAATAAGAAAAGCTTACTTCCACCGTTTTTTAAAATCACATCTTCTAGAAGGTTTACATGATTTCTTAAAAAACACGAGTTTTTAGAAAATGTGTTTTATTTCGTAAATGGAATCTACAAAGTATGCACATTCTACGTCATAATGACTTTCTATAGTTTGCGCATGCGTCCGGAAATAAGAGAAGCTTAGTTCCACCGTTTTTTAAAATCACAGCTTTTAGAAGGTTTACATGATTTCTTAAAAAACACGAGTTTTTAGAAAATGTGTTTTATTTCATAAATGGAATAAACAAAATATGCACATCCTACGTCATAATTACATTCTATAGTTTGCGCATTCGTCTGGAAATAAGAAAAGCTTACTTCCACCATTTTTTAAAATCACAGCTCCTAGAAGGTTTACATGATTTCGTAAAAAACACGAGTTTTTAGAAAATGTGTTTTATTTCATAAATGGAATCTACAAAGTATGCACATTCTACGTCATAACGACTTTCTATAGTTTGCGCATGCGTCCGGAAATAAGAAAACCTTACTTCCCCCCGTTTTTTTAAATCACAGCTTCTAGAAGGTTTACAGGATTTCTTAAAAAACACGATTTCTTTAGAAAATGTGTTTTATTTCATAAATATAATCAACAAAGTGTGCACATTCTATGTCATAACGACTTTCTATAGTTTGCGCATGCGTCCGGAAATAAGAAAAGCTTACTTCCACCGTTTTATAAAATCACAGCTTCTAGAATGTTTACATGATTTCTTAAAAAACACAAGTTTTTAGAAAATGTGTTTTATTTCATAAAACGAATCAACAAAGTATGCACATTCTACATCATAACGACTTTCTATATTTTGCGAATGCGTCCGGAAATAAGAAAAGCTTACTTCCACCGTTTTTTAAAATCACAGCTTCTAGAAGGTTTACATGATTTCTTAAAAAACACGAGTTTTTAGAAAATGTGTTTTATTTCATAAATGGAATCAACAAATTGTGCACATTGTATGTCATAACGACTTTCTATAGTTTTCGCATGCGTCCGGAAATAAGAAAAGCTTACTTCCACCGTTTTTTAAAATCACAGCTTCTAGAAGGTTTACATGATTTCGTAAAAAACATGAGTTTTTAGAAAATGTGTTTTATTTCATCAATGGAATCTACAAAGTATGCACATTCTACATCATAACGACTTTCTATAGTTTGCGCATGTGTCCGGAAATAAGAAAAGCTTACTTCCCCCGTTTTTTAAAATCACAGCTTCTAGAAGGTTTACATGATTTTTTAAAAAACACGAGTTTTTAGAAAATGTGTTTTATTTAATAAATGGAATCAACAAAGTATGCCCATTCTACGTCATAACGACTTTCTATAGTTTGCGCATTCGTCCGGAAATAACAAAAGCTTACTTCCACCGTTTTTTAAAATCACAGCTTCTAGAAGGTTTACATGATTTCTTAAAAAACATGAGTTTTTAGAAAATGTGTTTTATTTCATAAATGGAATCTACAAAGTATGCACATTCTACGTCATAATGACTTTCTATAGTTTGCGCATGCGTCCGGAAATATTAAAAGCTTACTTCCCCCGTTTTTTAAAATCACAGCTTCTAGAAGGTTTACATGATTTCGTAAAAAACACGAGATTTTAGAAAATGTGTTTTATTTCATAAATGGAATCAACAAAGTATGCACATTCTACGTCATAACGACTTTCTGTAGTTTGCACATGCGTCCGGAAATAAGAAAAGCTTACTTCCCCCGTTTTTTAAAATCACAGCTTCTAGAAGGTTTACATGATTTCTTAAAAAACACGAGTTTTTAGAAAATGTGTTTTATTTCATAAATGGAATCTACAAAGTATGCACATTCTACGTCATAACGACTTTCTATAGTTGGCACATTCGTCCGGAAATAAGAAAAGCTTACTTCCCCCGTTTTTTAAAATCACAGCTTCTAGAAGGTTCACACGATTTCGTAAAAAACAAGTGTTTTTAGAAAATGTGTTTTATTTCATAAATGGAATCTACAAAGTATGCACATTCTACGTCATAACGAATTGCTATAGTTTGCTCATGCGTCCGGAAATAAGAAAAGCTTACTTCCACCGTTTTTAAAATCACAGCTTCTAGAAGGTTTACATGATTTCGTAAAAAACACGTCTTTTTAGAAAATGTGTTTTATTTCATAAATGGAATCAACAAAGTATGCACATTCTACGTCATAACGACTTTCTATAGTTTGCGCATGCGTCCGGAAATAAGAAAAGCTTACTTCCACCGTTTTTTAAAATCACAGCTTCTAGAAGGTTTACATGATTTCGTAAAAAACAAGAGTTTTTAGAAAATGTGTTTTATTTCATAAATGGAATCTACAAAGTATGCACATTCTACGTCATAACGACTTTCTATAGTTTGCGCATGCGTCCGGAAATAAGAAAAGCTACTTCCCCCGTTTTTCTAAATCACAGCTTCTAGAAGGATTACATGATTTCTTAAAAAACACGAGTTTTTAGATAATGTGTTTTATTTCATAAATGGAATCAACAAAGTATGCAGATTCTACGTCATAACGACTTTCTATAGTTTGCGCATGCGTCCGGAAATAAGAAAAGCTTACTTCCCCCGTTTTTCTAAATCACAGCTTCTAGAAGGATTACATGATTTCTTAAAAAACACGAGTTTTTAGATAATGTGTTTTATTTCATAAATGGAATCAACAAAGTATGCAGATTCTACGTCATAACGACTTTCTATAGTTTTCGCATGCGTTTGGAAATAAGAAAAGCTTACTTCCCCCGTTTTTTAAAATCACAGCTTTTAGAAGGTTTACATGATTTCTTAAAAAACACGAGTTTTTAAAAAATGTGTTTTATTTCATAAATGGAATCAACAAAGTATGCACATTCTACGTCATAACGACTTTCTATAGTTTGCGTATGCGCCCGGAAATAAGAAAAGCTTACTTCCACCGTTTCTTAAAATCACAGCTTCTAGAAGGTTTACATGATTTCTTAAAAAACACGACTTTTTAGAGAATGTGTGTTATTTCATAAATGGAGTCAACAAAGTATGCACATTCTACGTCATAACGACTTTCTATAGTTTGCGCATTCGTCCGGAAATAAGAAAATCTTACTTCCACCGTTTTTTAAAATCACAGCTTATAAAACGTTTACACGATTTCGTAAAAATCACGTGGTTTTAGAAAATGTGTTTTATTTCATAAATGGAATCTACAAAGTATGCCCATTCTCAGTCATAACGACTTTCTGTAGTTTGCGCATGCGTCCGGAAATAAGAAAAGCTTACCTCCCCCGTTTTTTAGAATCACAGCTTCTAGAAGGTTTACATGATTTCTTAAAAAAAACGAGCTTTTAGAAAATGTGTTTTATTTCATAAATGGAATCAACAAAGTATGCACATTCTACGTCATAACGATTTTCTATAGTTTGCGCATGCATCCGGAAATAAGAAAAGCTTACTTCCACCGTTTTTTAAAATCACAGCTTCTAGAAGGTTTACATGATTTCGTAAAAAACACGTCTTTTTAGAAAATGTGTTTTATTTCATAAATGGAATCAACAAAGTATGCACATTCTACGTCATAACGACTTTCTATAGTTTGCGCATGCGTCCGGAAATAAGAAAAGCTTACTTCCACCGTTTTTTAAAATCACAGCTTCTAGAAGGTTTACATGATTTCGTAAAAAACAAGAGTTTTTAGAAAATGTGTTTTATTTCATAAATGGAATCTACAAAGTATGCACATTCTACGTCATAACGACTTTCTATAGTTTGCGCATGCGTCCGGAAATAAGAAAAGCTTACTTCCCCCGTTTTTCTAAATCACAGCTTCTAGAAGGATTACATGATTTCTTAAAAAACACGAGTTTTTAGATAATGTGTTTTATTTCATAAATGGAATCAACAAAGTATGCAGATTCTACGTCATAACGAATTTCTATAGTTTTCGCATGCGTTTGGAAATAAGAAAAGCTTACTTCCCCCGTTTTTTAAAATCACAGCTTTTAGAAGGTTTACATGATTTCTTAAAAAACACGAGTTTTTAAAAAATGTGTTTTATTTCATAAATGGAATCAACAAAGTATGCACATTCTACGTCATAACAACTTTCTATAGTTTGCGTATGCGCCCGGAAATAAGAAAAGCTTACTTCCACCGTTTCTTAAAATCACAGCTTCTAGAAGGTTTACATGATTTCTTAAAAAACACGACTTTTTAGAGAATGTGTTTTATTTCATAAATGGAGTCAACAAAGTATGCACATTCTACGTCATAACGACTTTCTATAGTTTGCACATTCGTCCGGAAATAAGAAAATCTTACTTCCACCGTTTTTTAAAATCACAGCTTATAAAACGTTTACACGATTTCGTAAAAATCACGTGGTTTTAGAAAATGTGTTTTATTTCATAAATGGAATCTACAAAGTATGCCCATTCTACGTCATAACGACTTTCTGTAGTTTGCGCATGCGTCCGGAAATAAGAAAAGCTTACTTCCCCCGTTTTTTAGAATCACAGCTTCTAGAAGGTTTACATGATTTCTTAAAAAAAACGAGTTTTTAGAAAATGTGTTTTATTTCATAAATGGAATCAACAAAGTATGCACATTCTACGTCATAACGATTTTCTATAGTTTGCGCATGCATCCGGAAATAAGAAAAGCTTACTTCCACCGTTTTTTAAAATCACAGCTTCTAGAAGGTTTACATGATTTCTTAAAAAACACAAGTTTTTAGAAAATGTGTTTTATTTCATAAATGGAATCAACAAAGTATGCACATTCTACGTCATAACGACTTTCTATATTTTGCGCATGCGTCCGGAAATAAGAAAAGCTTACTTCCACCGTTTTTTAAAATCACAGCTTCTAGAAGGTTTACATGATTTCTTAAAAAACACGAGTTTTTAGAAAATGTGTTTTATTTCATAAATCGAATCAACAAAGTGTGCACATTCTATGTCATAACGACTTTCTATAGTTTTCGCATGCGTCCGGAAATAAGAAAAGCTTACTTCCACCGTTTTTTAAAATCACAGCTTCTAGAAGGTTTACATGATTTCGTAAAAAACACGAGTTTTTAGAAAATGTGTTTTATTTCATAAATGGAATCTACAAAGTATGCACATTCTACGTCATAACGACTTTCTATAGTTTGCGCATGCGTCCGGAAATAAGAAAAGCTTACTTCCCCCGTTTTTCTAAATCACAGCTTCTAGAAGGATTACATGATTTCTTAAAAAACACGAGTCTTTAGATAATGTGTTTTATTTCATAAATGGAATCAACAAAGTATGCAGATTCTACGTCATAACGACTTTCTATAGTTTTCGCATGCGTTTGGAAATAAGAAAAGCTTACTTCCCCCGTTTTTTAAAATCACAGCTTTTAGAAGGTTTACATGATTTCTTAAAAAACACGAGTTTTTAAAAAATGTGTTTTATTTCATAAATGGAATCAACAAAGTATGCACATTCTACGTCATAACGACTTTCTATAGTTTGCGTATGCGCTCGGAAATAAGAAAAGCTTACTTCCACCGTTTCTTAAAATCACAGCTTCTAGAAGGCTTACATGATTTCTTAAAAAACACGACTTTTTAGAGAATGTGTTTTATTTCATAAATGGAGTCAACAAAGTATGCACATTCTAGGTCATAACGACTTTCTATAGTTTGCGCATTCGTCTGGAAATAAGAAAATCTTACTTCCACCGTTTTTTAAAATCACAGCTTATAAAACGTTTACACGATTTCGTAAAAATCACGTGGTTTTAGAAAATGTGTTTTATTTCATAAATGGAATCTACAAAGTATGCCCATTCTACGTCATAACGACTTTCTGTAGTTTGCGCATGCGTCCGGAAATAAGAAAAGCTTACTTCCCCCGTTTTTTAGAATCACAGCTTCTAGAAGGTTTACATGATTTCTTAAAAAAAACGAGTTTTTAGAAAATGTGTTTTATTTCATAAATGGAATCAACAAAGTATGCACATTCTACGTCATAACGATTTTCTATAGTTTGCGCATGCATCCGGAAATAAGAAAAGCTTACTTCCACCGTTTTTTAAAATCACAGCTTCTAGAAGGTTTACATGATTTCGTAAAAAACACGTCTTTTTAGAAAATGTGTTTTATTTCATAAATGGAATCAACAAAGTATGCACATTCTACGTCATAACGACTTTCTATAGTTTGCGCATGCGTCCGGAAATAAGAAAAGCTTACTTCCACCGTTTTTTAAAATCACAGCTTCTAGAAGGTTTACATGATTTCGTAAAAAACAAGAGTTTTAAGAAAATGTGTTTTATTTCATAAATGGAAACTACAAAGTATGCACATTCTACGTCATAACGACTTTCTATAGTTTGCGCATGCGTCCGGAAATAAGAAAAGCTTACTTCCCCCGTTTTTCTAAATCACAGCTTCTAGAAGGATTACATGATTTCTTAAAAAACACGAGTTTTTAGATAATGTGTTTTATTTCATAAATGGAATCAACAAAGTATGCAGATTCTACGTCATAACGACTTTCTATAGTTTTCGCATGCGTTTGGAAATAAGAAAAGCTTACTTCCCCCGTTTTTTAAAATCACAGCTTTTAGAAGGTTTACATGATTTCTTAAAAAACACGAGTTTTTAAAAAATGTGTTTTATTTCATAAATGGAATCAACAAAGTATGCACATTCTACGTCATAACAACTTTCTATAGTTTGCGTATGCGCCCGGAAATAAGAAAAGCTTACTTCCACCGTTTCTTAAAATCACAGCTTCTAGAAGGTTTACATGATTTCTTAAAAAACACGACTTTTTAGAGAATGTGTTTTATTTCATAAATGGAGTCAACAAAGTATGCACATTCTACGTCATAACGACTTTCTATAGTTTGCACATTCGTCTGGAAATAAGAAAATCTTACTTCCACCGTTTTTTAAAATCACAGCTTATAAAACGTTTACACGATTTCGTAAAAATCACGTGGTTTTAGAAAATGTGTTTTATTTCATAAATGGAATCTACAAAGTATGCCCATTCTACGTCATAACGACTTTCTGTAGTTTGCGCATGCGTCCGGAAATAAGAAAAGCTTACTTCCCCCGTTTTTTAGAATCACAGCTTCTAGAAGGTTTACATGATTTCTTAAAAAAAACGAGTTTTTAGAAAATGTGTTTTATTTCATAAATGGAATCAACAAAGTATGCACATTCTACGTCATAACGATTTTCTATAGTTTGCGCATGCATCCGGAAATAAGAAAAGATTACTTCCACCGTTTTTTAAAATCACAGCTTCTAGAAGGTTTACATGATTTCTTAAAAAACACAAGTTTTTAGAAAATGTGTTTTATTTCATAAATCTAATCAACAAAGTATGCACATTCTACTTCATAACGACTTTCTATATTTTGCGCATGCGTCCGGAAATAAGAAAAGCTTACTTCCACCGTTTTTTAAAATCACAGCTTCTAGAAGGTTTACATGATTTTGTAAAAAACACGAGTTTTTAGAAAATGTATTTTATTTCATAAATGGAATCTACAAGGTATGCACATTCTACGTCATAACGACTTTCTATAGTTTTCGCATGCGTCGAGAAATAAGAAAAGCTTACTTCCACCATTTTTTAAAATCACAGCTTCTAGAAGGTTTACATGATTTTGTAAAAAACACGAGTTTTTAGAAAATGTGTTTTATTTCATAAATGGAATCAACAAAGTATGCACATTCTATGTCATAACGACTTTCTATAGTTTGCGAATGCGTCCGGAAATAAGAAAAGCTTACTTCCACCGTTTTTTAAAATCACATCTTCTAGAAGGTTTACATAATTTCTTAAAAAACACGAGTTTTTAGAAAATGTGTTTTATTTCGTAAATGGAATCTACAAAGTATGCACATTCTACGTCATAATGACTTTCTATAGTTTGCGCATGCGTCCGGAAATAAGAGAAGCTTAGTTCCACCGTTTTTTAAAATCACAGCTTTTAGAAGGTTTACATGATTTCTTAAAAAACACGAGTTTTTAGAAAATGTGTTTTATTTCATAAATGTAATAAACAAAATATGCACATCCTACGTCATAATGACATTCTATAGTTTGCGCATTCGTCTGGAAATAAGAAAAGCTTACTTCCACCATTTTTTAAAATCACAGCTCCTAGAAGATTTACATGATTTCGTAAAAAACACGAGGTTTTAGAAAATGTGTTTTATTTCATAAATGGAATCTACAAAGTATGCACATTCTACGTCATAACGACTTTGTATAGTTTGCGCATGCGTCCGGAAATAAGAAAACCTTACTTCCCCCGTTTTTTTAAATCACAGCTTCTAGAAGGTTTACAGGATTTCTTAAAAAACACGATTTCTTTAGAAAATGTGTTTTATTTCATAAATATAATCAACAAAGTGTGCACATTCTATGTCATAACGACTTTCTATAGTTTGCGCATGCGTCCGGAAATAAGAAAAGCTTACTTCCACCGTTTTATAAAATCACAGCTTCTAGAATGTTTACATGATTTCTTAAAAAACACAAGTTTTTAGAAAATGTGTTTTATTTCATAAATGGAATCAACAAAGTATGCACATTCTACATCATAACGACTTTCTATATTTTGCGAATGCGTCCGGAAATAAGAAAAGCTTACTTCCACCGTTTTTTAAAATCACAGCTTCTAGAAGGTTTACATGATTTCTTAAAAAACACGAGTTTTTAGAAAATGTGTTTTATTTCATAAATGGAATCAACAAATTGTGCACATTGTATGTCATAACGACTTTCTATAGTTTTCGCATGCGTCCGGAAATAAGAAAAGCTTACTTCCACCGTTTTTTAAAATCACAGCTTCTAGAAGGTTTACATGATTTCGTAAAAAACATGAGTTTTTAGAAAATGTGTTTTATTTCATCAATGGAATCTACAAAGTATGCACATTCTACATCATAACGACTTTCTATAGTTTGCGCATGTGTCCGGAAATAAGAAAAGCTTACTTCCCCCGTTTTTTAAAATCACAGCTTCTAGAAGGTTTACATGATTTTTTAAAAAACACGAGTTTTTAGAAAATGTGTTTTATTTAATAAATGGAATCAACAAAGTATGCCCATTCTACGTCATAACGACTTTCTATAGTTTGCGCATTCGTCCGGAAATAAGAAAAGCTTACTTCCACCGTTTTTTAAAATCACAGCTTCTAGAAGGTTTACATGATTTCTTAAAAAACACGAGTTTTTAGAAAATGTGTTTTATTTCATAAATGGAATCTACAAACTATGCACATTCTACGTCATAATGACTTTCTATAGTTTGCGCATGCGTCCGGAAATATTAAAAGCTTACTTCCCCCGTTTTTTAAAATCACAGCTTCTAGAAGGTTTACATGATTTCGTAAAAAACACGAGATTTTAGAAAATGTGTTTTATTTCATAAATGGAATCAACAAAGTATGCACATTCTACGTCATAACGACTTTCTGTAGTTTGCACATGCGTCCGGAAATAAGAAAAGCTTACTTCCCCCGTTTTTTAAAATCACAGCTTCTAGAAGGTTTACATGATTTCTTAAAAAACACGAGTTTTTAGAAAATGTGTTTTATTTCATAAATGGAATCTACAAAGTATGCACATTCTACGTCATAACGACTTTCTATAGTTGGCACATTCGTCCGGAAATAAGAAAAGCTTACTTCCCCCGTTTTTTAAAATCACAGCTTCTAGAAGGTTCACACGATTTCGTAAAAAACAAGTGTTTTTAGAAAATGTGTTTTATTTCATAAATGGAATCTACAAAGTATGCACATTCTACGTCATAACGAATTTCTATAGTTTGCTCATGCGTCCGGAAATAAGAAAAGCTTACTTCCACCGTTTTTAAAATCACAGCTTCTAGAAGGTTTACATGATTTCGTAAAAAACACGTCTTTTTAGAAAATGTGTTTTATTTCATAAATGGAATCAACAAAGTATGCACGTTCTACGTCATAACGACTTTCTATAGTTTGCGCATGCGTCCGGAAATAAGAAAAGCTTACTTCCACCGTTTTTTAAAATCACAGCTTCTAGAAGGTTTACATGATTTCGTAAAAAACAAGAGTTTTTAGAAAATGTGTTTTATTTCATAAATGGAATCTACAAAGTATGCACATTCTACGTCATAACGACTTTCTATAGTTTGCGCATGCGTCCGGAAATAAGAAAAGCTTACTTCCCCCGTTTTTCTAAATCACAGCTTCTAGAAGGATTACATGATTTCTTAAAAAACACGAGTTTTTAGATAATGTGTTTTATTTCATAAATGGAATCAACAAAGTATGCAGATTCTACGTCATAACGACTTTCTATAGTTTTCGCATGCGTTTGGAAATAAGAAAAGCTTACTTCCCCCGTTTTTTAAAATCACAGCTTTTAGAAGGTTTACATGATTTCTTAAAAAACACGAGTTTTTAAAAAATGTGTTTTATTTCATAAATGGAATCAACAAAGTATGCACATTCTACGTCATAACGACTTTCTATAGTTTGCGTATGCGCCCGGAAATAAGAAAAGCTTACTTCCACCGTTTCTTAAAATCACAGCTTCTAGAAGGTTTACATGATTTCTTAAAAAACACGACTTTTTAGAGAATGTGTGTTATTTCATAAATGGAGTCAACAAAGTATTCACATTCTACGTCATAACGACTTTCTATAGTTTGCGCATTCGTCCGGAAATAAGAAAATCTTACTTCCACCGTTTTTTAAAATCACAGCTTATAAAACGTTTACACGATTTCGTAAAAATCACATGGTTTTAGAAAATGTGTTTTATTTCATAAATGGAATCTACAAAGTATGCCCATTCTACGTCATAACGACTTTCTGTAGTTTGCGCATGCGTCCGGAAATAAGAAAAGCTTACCTCCCCCGTTTTTTAGAATCACAGCTTCTAGAAGGTTTACATGATTTCTTAAAAAAAACGAGTTTTTAGAAAATGTGTTTTATTTCATAAATGGAATCAACAAAGTATGCACATTCTACGTCATAACGACTTTCTATATTTTGCGCATGCGTCCGGAAATAAGAAAAGCTTACTTCCACCGTTTTTTAAAATCACAGCTTCTAGAAGGTTTACATGATTTCTTAAAAAACACGAGTTTTTAGAAAATGTGTTTTATTTCATAAATGGAATCAACAAAGTGTGCACATTCTATGTCATAACGACTTTCTATAGTTTTCGCATGCGTCCGGAAATAAGAAAAGCTTACTTCCACCTTTTTTTAAAATCACAGCTTCTAGAAGGTTTACATGATTTCGTAAAAAACACGAGTTTTTCGAAAATGTGTTTTATTTCATCAATGGAATTTACAAAGTATGCACATTCTACATCATAACGACTTTCTATAGTTTGCACATGTGTCCGGAAATAAGAAAAGCTTACTTCCCCCGTTTTTTAAAATCACAGCTTCTAGAGGTTTACATGATTTCTTAAAAAACACGAGTTTATAGAAAATGTGTTTTATTTAATAAATGGAATCAAAAAAGTATGCCCATTCTACGTCATAACGACTTTCTATAGTTTGCGCATGCGTCCGGAAATAAGAAAAGCTTACTTCCCCCGTTTTTCTAAATCACAGCTTCTAGAAGGATTACATGATTTCTTAAAAAACACGAGTTTTTAGATAATGTGTTTTATTTCATAAATGGAATCAACAAAGTATGCAGATTCTACGTCATAACGACTTTCTATAGTTTTCGCATGCGTTTGGAAATAAGAAAAGCTTACTTCCCCCGTTTTTTAAAATCACAGCTTTTAGAAGGTTTACATGATTTCTTAAAAAACACGAGTTTTTAAAAAATGTGTTTTATTTCATAAATGGAATCAACAAAGTATGCACATTCTACGTCATAACAACTTTCTATAGTTTGCGTATGCGCCCGGAAATAAGAAAAGCTTACTTCCACCGTTTCTTAAAATCACAGCGTCTAGAAGGTTTACATGATTTCTTAAAAAACACGACTTTTTAGAGAATGTGTTTTATTTCATAAATGGAGTCAACAAAGTATGCACATTCTACGTCATAACGACTTTCTATAGTTTGCACATTCGTCCGGAAATAAGAAAATCTTACTTCCACCGTTTTTTAAAATCACAGCTTATAAAACGTTTACACGATTTCGTAAAAATCACGTGGTTTTAGAAAATGTGTTTTATTTCATAAATGGAATCTACAAAGTATGCCCATTCTACGTCATAACGACTTTCTGTAGTTTGCGCATGCGTCCGGAAATAAGAAAAGCTTACTTCCCCCGTTTTTTAGAATCACAGCTTCTAGAAGGTTTACATGATTTCTTAAAAAAAACGAGTTTTTAGAAAATGTGTTTTATTTCATAAATGGAATCAACAAAGTATGCATATTCTACGTCATAACGATTTTCTATAGTTTGCGCATGCATCCGGAAATAAGAAAAGCTTACTTCCACCGTTTTTTAAAATCACAGCTTCTAGAAGGTTTACATGATTTCTTAAAAAACACAAGTTTTTAGAAAATGTGTTTTATTTCATAAATGGAATCAACAAAGTATGCACATTCTACGTCATAACGACTTTCTATATTTTGCGCATGCGTCCGGAAATAAGAAAAGCTTACTTCCACCGTTTTTTAAAATCACAGCTTCTAGAAGGTTTACATGATTTCGTAAAAAACAAGAGTTTTTAGAAAATGTGTTTTATTTCATAAATGGAATCTACAAAGTATGCACATTCTACGTCATAACGACTTTCTATAGTTTGCGCATGCGTCCGGAAATAAGAAAAGCTTACTTCCCCCGTTTTTCTAAATCACAGCTTCTAGAAGGATTACATGATTTCTTAAAAAACACGAGTTTTTAGATAATGTGTTTTATTTCATAAATGGAATCAACAAAGTATGCAGATTCTACGTCATAACGACTTTCTATAGTTTTCGCATGCGTTTGGAAATAAGAAAAGCTTACTTCCCCCGTTTTTTAAAATCACAGCTTTTAGAAGGTTTACATGATTTCTTAAAAAACACGAGTTTTTAAAAAATGTGTTTTATTTCATAAATGGAATCAACAAAGTATGCACATTCTACGTCATAACGACTTTCTATAGTTTGCGTATGCGCCCGGAAATAAGAAAAGCTTACTTCCACCGTTTCTTAAAATCACAGCTTCTAGAAGGTTTACATGATTTCTTAAAAAACACGACTTTTTAGATAATGTGTTTTATTTCATAAATGGAATCAACAAAGTATGCAGATTCTACGTCATAACGACTTTCTATAGTTTTCGCATGCGTTTGGAAATAAGAAAAGCTTACTTCCCCCGTTTTTTAAAATCACAGCTTTTAGAAGGTTTACATGATTTCTTAAAAAACACGAGTTTTTAAAAAATGTGTTTTATTTCATAAATGGAATCAACAAAGTATGCACATTCTACGTCATAACGACTTTCTATAGTTTGCGTATGCGCCCGGAAATAAGAAAAGCTTACTTCCACCGTTTCTTAAAATCACAGCTTCTAGAAGGTTTACATGATTTCTTAAAAAACACGACTTTTTAGAGAATGTGTTTTATTTCATAAATGGAGTCAACAAAATATGCACATTCTACGTCATAACGACTTTCTATAGTTTGCGCATTCGTCCGGAAATAAGAAAATCTTACTTCCACCGTTTTTTAAAATCACAGCTTATAAAACGTTTACACGATTTCGTAAAAATCACGTGGTTTTAGAAAATGTGTTTTATTTCATAAATGGAATCTACAAAGTATGCACATTCTACGTCATAACGATTTTCTATAGTTTGCGCATGCATCCGGAAATAAGAAAAGCTTACTTCCACCGTTTTTTAAAATCACAGCTTCTAGAAGGTTTACATGATTTCTTAAAAAACACAAGTTTTTAGAAAATGTGTTTTATTTCATAAATGGAATCAACAAAGTATGCACATTCTACGTCATAACGACTTTCTATATTTTGCGCATGCGTCCGGAAATAAGAAAAGCTTACTTCCACCGTTTTTTAAAATCACAGCTTCTAGAAGGTTTACATGATTTCTTAAAAAACACGAGTTTTTAGAAAATGTGTTTTATTTCATAAATGGAATCAACAAAGTGTGCACATTCTATGTCATAACGACTTTCTATAGTTTTCGCATGCGTCCGGAAATAAGAAAAGCTTACTTCCACCGTTTTTTAAAATCACAGCTTCTAGAAGGTTTACATGATTTCGTAAAAAACACGAGTTTTTCGAAAATGTGTTTTATTTCATCAATGGAATCTACAAAGTATGCACATTCTACATCATAACGACTTTCTATAGTTTGCACATGTGTCCGGAAATAAGAAAAGCTTACTTCCCCCGTTTTTTAAAATCACAGCTTCTAGAGGTTTACATGATTTCTTAAAAAACACGAGTTTATAGAAAATGTGTTTTATTTAATAAATGGAATCAAAAAAGTATGCCCATTCTACGTCATAACGACTTTCTATAGTTTGCGCATTCGTCCGGAAATAAGAAAAGCTTACTTCCACCGTTTTTTAAAATCACAGCTTCTAGAAGGTTTACATGATTTCTTAAAACCCACGAGTTTTTAGAAAATGTGTTTTATTTCATAAATGGAATCAACAAAGTATGCACATTCTATGTCATAACGACTTTCTATAGTTTGCGCATTCGTACGGAAATAAGAAAAGCTTACTTCCCCCGTTTTTCTAAATCACAGCTTCTAGAAGGTTTACATGATTTCGTAAAAAACACGAGTTTTTAGAAAATGTGTTTTATTTCATAAATGGAATCTACAAAGTATGCACATTCTACGTCATAACGACTTTCTATAGTTTTCGCATGCATTTGGAAATAAGAAAAGCTTACTTCCCCCGTTTTTTAAAATCACAGCTTCTAGAAGGTTTACATGATTTCGTAAAAAACACGAGTTTTTAGAAAATGTGTTTTATTTCATAAATGGAATCAACCAAGTATGCACATTCTACGTCATAACGACTTTCTATAGTTTGCGTATGCGCTCGGAAATAAGAAAAGCTTACTTCCACCGTTTTTTAAAATCACAGCTTCTAGAAGGTTTACATGATTTCTTAAAAAACACGAGTTTTTAGAAAATGTGTTTTATTTCATAAATGGAATCAACAAAGTATGCACATTCTACATCATAACGACTTTCTATAGTTTGCGCATTCGTCCGGAAATAAGAAAAGCTTACTTCCACCGTTTTTTAAAATCACAGCTTATAGAAGGTTTACACGATTTCGTAAAAAACACGTGTTTTTAGAAAATGTGTTTTATTTCATAAATGGAATCTACAAAGTATGCCCATTCTACGTTATAACGACTTTCTATAGTTTTCGCATGCATCCGGAAATAAGAAAAGCTTACTTCCCCCGTTTTTTAAAATCACAGCTTCTAGAAGGTTTACATGATTTCTTAAAAAACACGAGTTTTTAGAAAATGTGTTTTATTTCATAAATCGAATCTACAAAGTATGCAGCTTCTATGTCATAACGACTTTCGATAGTTTGCGCATGCGTCCGGAAATAAGAATAGCTTACTTCCCCCTTTTTTAAAATCACAGCTTCTAGAAGGTTTACATGATTTCTTAAAAAACACGAGTTTTTAGAAAATGTGTTTTATTTCATAAATGGAATCAACAAAGTATGCACATTCTACGTCACAAAGACTTTCTATAGTTTGCGAATGCGTTTGGAAATAAGAAAAGCTTACTTCCACCGTTTTTTAAAATCACAGCTTCTAGAATGTTTACATGATTTCTTAAAAAACACGAGTTTTTAGAAAATGTGTTTTATTTCATAAATGGAATTAACAAAGTATGCACGTTCTACGTCATAACGACTTTCTATAGTTTGCGCATGCGTCCGGAAATAAGAAAAGCTTACTTCCCCCGTTTTTTTAAATCACAGCTTCTAGAAGGTTTACATGATTTCTTAAAAAACACGAGTTTTTAGAAAATGTGTTTTATTTCATAAATGGAATCAACAAAGTATGCACATTCTATGTCATAACGGCTTTCTATAGTTTGCGCATGCGTTTGGAAATAACAAAATCTTACTTCCCCCGTTTTTTAAAATTACAGCTTCTAGAAGGTTTACATGATTTCTTAAAAAACACGAGTTTTTTGAAAATGTGTTTTATTTCATAAATAGAATCTACAAAGTATGCACATTCTACGTCATAACAACTTTCTATAGTTTGCGCATGCGTCCGGAAATAAGAAAAGCTTACTTCCACCGTTTTTTAAAATCACAGCTTCTAGAAGGTTTACACGATTTCATAAAAAACACGTGTTTTTAGAAAATGTGTTTTATTTCCTAAATGGAATCTACAAAGTAAGCACATTCTACGTCATAATGACTTTCTATAGTTTGCGCATGCGTCCGGAAATAAGAAAAGCTTACTTCCACCATTTTTTAAAATCACAGCTTCTAGAAGGTTTACATGATTTCGTAAAAAACACGAGTTTTTAGAAAATGTTTTTTATTTCATAAATGGAATCAACAAAGTATGCACATTCTACGTCATAACGACTTTCTATAGTTTGCGCATTTGTCTGGAAATAAGAAAAGCTTACTTCCACCGTTTTTTAAAATCACAGCTCATAGAAGGTTTACACGATTTCGTAAAAAACACGTGTTTTTAGAAAATGTGTTTTATTTCATAAATGGAATCTACAAAGTATGCCCATTCTACATCATAACGACTTTCGATAGTTTGCGCATGCATCCGGAAATAAGAAAAGCTTACTTCCCCCGTTTTTTAAAATCACAGCTTCTAGAAGGTTTACATGATTTCTTAAAAAACACGAGGTTTTAGAAAATGTGTTTTATTTCATAAATCGAATCTACAAAGTATGCACATTCTATGTCATAACGACTTTCTATAGTTTGCGCATGCGTCCGGAAATAAGAAAAGCTTACTTCCCCCTTTTTAAAATCACAGCTTCTAGAAGGTTTACATGATTTCTTAAAAAACACGAGTTTTTAGAAAATGTGTTTTATTTCATAAATGGAATCAACAAAGTATGCACATTCTACGTCACAAAGACTTTCTATAGTTTGCGAATGCGTTTGGAAATAAGAAAAGCTTACTTCCACCGTTTTTTAAAATCACAGCTTCTAGAATGTTTACATGATTTCTTAAAAAACACGAGTTTTTAGAAAATGTGTTTTATTTCATAAATGGAATTAAAAAAGTATGCACGTTCTATGTCATAACGACTTTCTATAGTTTGCGCATGCGTCCGGAAATAAGAAAAGCTTACTTCCCCCGTTTTTTTAAATCACAGCTTCTAGAAGGTTTACATGATTTCTTAAAAAACACGAGTTTTTAGAAAATGTGTTTTATTTCATAAATGGAATCAACAAAGTATGCACATTCTATGTCATAACGGCTTTCTATAGTTTGCGCATGCGTTTGGAAATAAGAAAATCTTACTTCCCCCGTTTTTTAAAATCACAGCTTCTAGAAGGTTTACATGATTTCTTAAAAAACACGAGTTTTTAGAAAATGTGTTTTATTTCATAAATAGAATCTACAAAGTATGCACATTCTACGTCATAACAACTTTCCATATTTTGCGAATGCGTCCGGAAATAAGAAAAGCTTACTTCCACCGTTTTTTAAAATCACAGCTTCTAGAAGGTTTACATGATTTCTTAAAAAACACGAGTTTTTAGAAAATGTGTTTTATTTCATAAATGGAATCAACAAAGTATACACATTCTATGTCATAACGACTTTCTATAGTTTGCGCATGCGTCGGGAAATAAGAAAAGCTTACTTCCCCCGTTTTTTAAAATCACAGCTTCTATAAGGTTTACATGATTTCTTAAAAAACACGAGTTTTTAGAAAATGTGTTTTATTTCATAAATGGAATCAACAAAGTGTGCACATTCTACGTCATAACGACTTTCTATAGTTTGCGGATGCGTCCGGAAATAAGAAAAGCTTACTTCCACCGTTTTTTAAAATCACAGCTTCTAGAAGGTTTACATGATTTCGTAAAAAACAGGAGTTTTTACAAAATGTGTTTTATTTCATAAATGGAATCAAGAAAGTATGCACATTCTACGTCATAATGACTTTCTATAGGTTGCGCATTCGTCCGGAAATAAAAAAAGATTACTTCCACCGTTTTTAAAAATCACAGCTTCTAGAAGGTTTACATGATTTCTTAAAAAACACGAGTTTTTAGAAAATGTGTTTTATTTCATAAATGGAGTCAACAAAGTATGCACATTCTACGTCACAACAACTTTCTGTAGTTTGCGCATGCGTCCGGAAATAAGAAAAGCTTACTTCCCCCGTGTTTTAAAATCACAGCTTCTAGAAGGTTTACATGATTTCGTAAAAAACATGAGTTTTTTGAAAATGTGTTTTATTTCATAAATGGAATCAACAAAGTATGCACATTCTACATCACAACGACTTTCTGTAGTTTGCGCATGCGTCCGGAAATAAGAAAAGCTTACTTCCCCCGTTTTTTAAAATCACAGCTTCTAGAAGGTTTACATGATTTCTTAAAAAACACAAGTTTTTAGAAAATGTGTTTTATTTCATAAATGGAATCAACAAAGTATGCACATTCTACGTCATAACGACTTTCTATAGATTGCGCATGCGTCCGGAAATAAGAAAAGATTACTTCCACCGTTTTTTAAAATCACAGCTTCTAGAAGGTTTACATGATTTCTTAAAAAACACGAGTTTTTAGAAAATGTGTTTTATTTCATAAATGGAGTCAACAAAGTATGCACATTCTACATCATAACGACTTTCTATAGATTGCGCATGCGTCCAGAAATAAGAAAAGATTACTTCCACCGTTTTATAAAATCACAGCTTCTACAAGGTTTACATAATTTCGTAAAAAACACGAGTTTTTAGAAAATGTGTTTTATTTCATAAATGGAATCTACAAAGTATGCACATTCTACATCACAATGACTTTCTATAGTTTGCGCATGCGTCCAGAAATAAGAAAAGCTTACTTCCCTCGTTTTTTAAAATCACAGCTTCTAGAAGGTTTACATGATTTCTTAAAAAACACGAGTTTTTAGAAAATGTGTTTTATTTCATAAATGGAATCAACAAAGTATGGACATTCTACGTCACAATGACTTTCTATAGTTTGCGCATGCGTCCAGAAATAAGAAAAGCTTAATTCCCCCATTTTTTAAAATCACAGCTTCTAGAATGTTTACATGATTTCTTAAAAAACACGAGTTTTTAGAAAATGTGTTTTATTTCATAAATGGAATCAACAAAGTATGCACATTCTACGTCACAACGAATTTCTATAGTTTGCGCATGCGTCCGGAAATAAGAAAAGTTTACTTCCACCGTTTTTTAAAATCACAGCTTCTAGAAGGTTTACATGATTTCGAAAAAAACACGAGTTTTTACAAAATGTGTTTTATTTTATAAATGGAATCTACAAAGTAAGCACATTCTACGTCAGAACGACTTTCTATAGTTTGCGCATGCGTCCAGAAATAAGAAAAGCTTAGTTCCACCGTATTTTCAAATCACAGCTTCTAGAAGGTTGACATGATTTCGTAAAAAAAACGAGTTTTAAGAAAATGTGTTTTATTTCATCAATGGAATCTACAAAGTATGCACATTCTACATCATAACGACTTCTATAGTTTGCGCATGTGTCCGGAAATAAGAAAAGCTTACTTCCCCCGTTTTTTAAAATCACAGCTTTTAGAAGGTTTACATGTTTTCTTAAAAAACACGAGTTTTTAGAAAATGTGTTTTATTTCATAAATGGAATCAATAAAGTATGCACATTCTACGTCATAACGACTTTCTATAGTTTGCGCATCCGTCCGGAAATAACAAAAGCTTACTTCCCCCGTTTTTTAAAATCACAGCTTCTAGAAGGTTTACATGATTTCTTAAAAAACACGAGTTTTTAGAAAATGTGTTTTATTTCATAAATGGAATCAACAAAGTGTGCACATTCTACGTCATAACGACTTTCTATAGTTTGCGCATGCGTCTGGAAATAAGAAAAGCTTACTTCCACCGTTTTTTAAAATCACAGCTTCTAGAAGGTTTACATGATTTCTTAAAAAACGGGAGTTTTTACAAAATGTGTTTTATTTCATAAATGGAATCAAGAAAGTATGCACATTCTACGTCATAATGACTTTCTATAGGTTGCGCATTCGTCCGGAAATAAGAAAAGCTTACTTCCACCGTTTTTTAAAATCACAGCTTCTAGAAGGTTTACATGATTTTGTAAAAAACACGAGTTTTTAAAAAATATGTTTTATTTCATAAATGGAATGTACAAAGTATGCACATTCTACGTCATAACGACTTTCTATAGTTTGCGCATGCGTCCGGAAATAAGAAAAGCTTACTTCCCCCGTTTTTTAAAATCACAGCTTCTAGAAGGTTTACATGATTGCTTAAAAAACACGAGTTTTTAGAAAATGTGTTTTATTTCATAAATGGAATCAACAAAGTATGCACATTCTACGTCATAACGACTTTCTATTTTTTGCGAATGCGTTTGGAAATAAGAAAAGCTTACTTCCCCCGTTTTTAAAAATCACAGCTTCTAGAAGGTTTACATGATTTCTTAAAAAACACGAGTTTTTACAAAATGTGTTTTATTTCATAAATGGAGTCAACAAAGTATGCAGATTCTACGTCATAACGACTTTCTATAGTTTGCGCATCGTTTGGAAATAAGAAAATCTTACATCCCCCTTTTTTAAAATCACAGCTTCTAGAAGGTTTACATGATTTCTTAAAAAACACGAGTTTTTAGAAAATGTGTTTTATTTCATAAATGGAATCAACAAAGTATGCACATTCTAAATCATAACGACTTTCTATAGTTTGCGCATGCGTCCAGAAATAAAAAAAAACTTACTTCCACCATTTTTTAAAATCACAGCTTCTACAAGGTTTACATGACTTCTTAAAAAACACGAGTTTTTAGAAAATGTGTTTTATTTCATAAATGGAATCAACAAAGTATGCACATTCTACGTCATAACGACTTTCTATAGTTTGCGCATGCGTCCGGAAATAAGAAAAGCTTACCTCCCCCGTTTTTTAAAATCACAGATTCTAGAAGTTTTGCATGATTTCTTAAAAAACACGAGTTTTTAGAAAATGTGTTTTATTTCATAAATGGAATCAACAAAGTATGCACATTCTACGTCATAACGACTTTCTATAGTTTGCGCATTCGTTCGGAAATAAGAAAAGCTTACTTCCACCTTTTTTTTTAAATCACAGCTTATAGAAGGTTTACACGATTTCGTAAAAAACACGTGTTTTTAGAAAATGTGTTTTATTTCATAAATGGAATCTACAAAGTATGCCCATTCTAGGTCATAACGACTTTCTATAGTTTGCGCATGCATCCGGAAATAAGAAAAGCTTACTTCCCCCTTTTTTTAAAATCACAGCTTCTAGAAGGTTTACATGATTTCTTAAAAAACACGAGTTTTTAGAAAATGTGTTTTATTTCATAAATCGAATCTACAAAGTATGAACATTCTATGTCATAATGACTTTCTATAGTTTGCGCATGCATCCGGAAATAAGAAAAGCTTACTTCCCCCTTTTTTAAAACCACAGCTTCTAGAAGGTTTACATGATTTCTTAAAAAACACGAGTTTTTAGAAAATGTGTTTTATTTCATAAATGGAATCAACAAAGTATGCACATTCTACGTCACAAAGACTTTCTATAGTTTGCGAATGCGTTTGGAAATAAGAAAAGCTTACTTCCACCGTTTTTTAAAATCACAGCTTCTAGAATGTTTACATGATTTCTTAAAAAACATGAGTTTTTAGAAACGGTGTTTTATTTCATAAATGGAATTAACAAAGTATGCACGTTCTACGTCATAACGACTTTCTATAGTTTGCGCATGCGTCCGGAAATAAGAAAAGCTTACTTCCCCCGTTTTTTTAAATCACAGCTTCTAGAAGGTTTACATGATTTCTTAAAAAACACGAGTTTTTAGAAAATGTGTTTTATTTCATAAATGGAATCAACAAATTATGCACATTCTATGTCATAACGGCTTTCTATAGTTTGCGCATGCGTTTGGAAATAAGAAAATCTTTCTTCCCCCGTTTTTTAAAATCACAGCTTGTAGAAGGTTTACATGATTTCTTAAAAAACACGAGTTTTTAGAAAATGTGTTTTATTTCATAAATAGAATCTACAAAGTATGCACATTCTACGTCATAACAACTTTCTATAGTTTGCACATGCGTCCGGAAATAAGAAAAGCTAACTTCCACCGTTTTTTAAAATCACAGCTTCTAGAAGGTTTACACGATTTCGTAAAAAACACGTGTTTTTAGAAAATGTGTTTTATTTCATAAATGGAATCTACAAAGTATGCACATTCTACGTCATAATGACTTTCTTTAGTTTGCGCATGCGTTCGGAAATAAGAAAAGCTTACTTCCACCATTTTTTAAAATCACAGCTTCTAGAAGGTTTACATGATTTCGTAACAAACACGAGTTTTTAGAAAATGTGTTTTATTTCATAAATGGATTCAACAAAGTATGCACATTCTACGTCATAACGACTTTCTATAGTTTGCGCATTTGTCCGGAAATAAGAAAAGCTTACTTCCACCGTTTTTTAAAATCACAGCTCATACACGATTTCGTAAAAAACACGTGTTTTTAGAAAATGTGTTTTATTTCATAAATGGAATCTACAAAGTATGCCCATTCTACATCATAACGACTTTCTATAGTTTGCGCATGCATCCGGAAATAAGAAAAGCTTACTTCCCCCGTTTTTTAAAATCACAGCTTCTAGAAGGTTTACATGATTTCTTAAAAAACATGAGTTTTTAGAAAATGTGTTTTATTTCATAAATCGAATCTACAAAGTATGCACATTCTATGTCATAACGACTTTCTATAGTTTGCGCATGCGTCCGGAAATAAGAAAAGCTTACTTCCCCCTTTTTAAAATCACAGCTTCTAGAAGGTTTACACGATTTCTTAAAAAACACGAGTTTTTAGAAAATGTGTTTTATTTCATAAATGGAATCAACAAAGTATGCACATTCTACGTCACAAAGACTTTCTATAGTTTGCGAATGCGTTTGGAAATAAGAAAAGCTTACTTCCACCGTTTTTTAAAATCACAGCTTCTAGAATGTTTACATGATTTCTTAAAAAACACGAGTTTTTAGAAAATGTGTTTTATTTCATAAATGGAATTAACAAATTATGCACGTTCTACGTCATAACGACTTTCTATAGTTTGCGCATGCGTCCGGAAATAAGAAAAGCTTACTTCCCCCGTTTTTTTAAATCACAGCTTCTAGAAGGTTTACATGATTTCTTAAAAAACACGAGTTTTTAGAAAATGTGTTTTATTTCATAAATGGAATCAACAAAGTATGCACATTCTATGTCATAACGGCTTTCTATAGTTTGCGCATGCGTTTGGAAATAAGAAAATCTTACTTCCCCCGTTTTTTAAAATCACAGCTTCTAGAAGGTTTACATGATTTCTTAAAAAACACGAGTTTTTAGAAAACGTGTTTTATTTCATAAATAGAATCTACAAAGTATGCACATTCTACGTCATAACAACTTTCTATAGTTTGCGCATGCGTCCGGAAATAAGAAAAGCTTACTTCCACCGTTTTTTAAAATCACAGCTTCTAGAAGGTTTACATGATTTCTTAAAAAACACGAGTTTTTAGAAAATGTGTTTTATTTCATAAATGGAATCAACAAAGTATACACATTCTATGTCATAACGACTTTCTATAGTTTGCGCATGCGTCGGGAAATAAGAAAAGCTTACTTCCCCCGTTTTTTAAAATCACGGCTTCTAGAAGGTTTACATGATTTCTTAAAAAACACGAGTTCTTAGAAAATGTGTTTTATTTCATAAATGGAATCAACAAAGTGTGCACATTCTACGTCATAACGACTTTCTATAGTTTGCGGATGCGTCCGGAAATAAGAAAAGCTTACTTCCACCGTTTTTTAAAATCACAGCTTCTAGAAGGTTTACATGATTTCGTAAAAAACAGGAGTTTTTACAAAATGTGTTTTATTTCATAAATGGAATCAAGAAAGTATGCACATTCTACGTCATAATGACTTTCTATAGGTTGCTCATTCGTCCGGAAATAAGAAAATATTACTTCCACCGTTTTTTAAAATCACAGTTTCTAGAAGGTTTACATGATTTCTTAAAAAACACGAGTTTTTAGAAAATGTGTTTTATTTCATAAATGGAGTCAACAAAGTATGCACATTCTACGTCACAACGACTTTCTGTAGTTTGCGCATGCGTCCGGAAATAAGAAAAGCTTACTTCCCCCGTGTTTTAAAATCACAGCTTCTAGAAGGTTTACATGATTTCGTAAAAAACATGAGTTTTTAGAAAATGTGTTTTATTTCATAAATGGAATCAACAAAGTATGCACATTCTACATCACAACGACTTTCTGTAGTTTGCGCATGCGTCCGGAAATAAGAAAAGCTTACTTCCCCCGTTTTTTAAAATCACAGCTTCTAGAAGGTTTACATGATTTCTTAAGAAACACGACTTTTTAGAAAATGTGTTTTATTTCATAAATGGAATCAAAAAAGTATGCACATTCTACGTCATAACGACTTTCTGTAGTTTGCGCATGCGTCCGGAAATAAGAAAAGTTTACTTCCACCGTTTTTTAAAATCACAGCTTCTAGAAGGTTTACATGATTTCTTAAAAGACACAAGTTTTTAGAAAATGTGTTTTATTTCATAAATGGAATCAACAAAGTATGCACATTCTACGTCATAACGACTTTCTATAGATTGCGCATGCGTCCGGAAATAACAAAAGATTACTTCCACCGTTTTTTAAAATCACAGCTTCTAGAAGGTTTACATGAATTCTTAAAAAACACGAGTTTTTAGAAAATGTGTTTTATTTCATAAATGGAGTCAACAAAGTATGCACATTCTACATCATAACGACTTTCTATAGATTGCGCATGCGTCCGGAAATAAGAAAAGATTACTTCCACCGTTTTTTAAAATCACAGCTTCTACAAGGTTTACATAATTTCATAAAAAACACGAGTTTTTAGAAAATGTGTTTTATTTCATAAATGGAATCTACAAAGTATGCACATTCTACATCACAACGACTTTCTATAGTTTGCGCATGCGTCCGGAAATAAGAAAAGCTTACTTCCCTCGTTTTTTAAAATCACAGCTTCTAGAAGGTTTACATGATTTCATAAAAAACATGAGTTTTTAGAAAATGTGTTTTATTTCATAAATGGAATCAACAAAGTATGGACATTCTACGTCACAACGACTTTCTATAGTTTCCGCATGCGTCCAGAAATAAGAAAAGCTTAATTCCCCCATTTTTTAAAATCACAGGTTCTAGAAGGTTTACATGTTTTCTTAAAAAACACGAGTTTTTAGAAAATGTGTTTTATTTCATAAATGGAATCAACAAAGTATGCACATTCTACGTCACAACAACTTTCTATAGTTTGCGCATGCGTCCGGAAATAAGAAAAGTTTCCTTCCACCGTTTTTTAAAATCACAGGTTCTAGAAGGTTTACATGATTTCGTAAAAAACACGATTTTTTACCTCCCCCGTTTTTTAAAATCACAGATTCTAGAAGTTTTGCATGATTTCTTAAAAAACACGACTTTTTAGAAAATGTGTTTTATTAAATAAATGAAATGAACAAAGTTTGCACATTCTACATCATAACGACTTTCTATAGTTTGCGCATGCATTTGGAAATAAGAAAAGCTTACTTCCCTCGTTTTTTAAAATCACAGCTTCTAGAAGGTTTACATGATTTCGTAAAAAACACGAGTTTTTAGAAAATGTATTTTATTTCATCAATGGACTCAACAAAGTATGCACATTCTACATCATAACAACCTTCTATAGTTTGCGCATGCGTTTGGAAATAAGAAAAGCTTACTTCCCCCGTTTCTTAAAATCACAGCTTCTAGATGGTTTACATGATTTCTTAAAAAACACGAGTTTTTAGAAAATGTGTTTTATTTCATAAATGGAATCAACAAACTATACACATTCTACGTGATAACGACTTTCTATAGTTTGCGCATGCGTCCGAAAATAAGAAAAGCTTACTTCCCCCGTTTTTTAAAATCACAGCTTCTAGAAGGTTTACATGATTTCGTAAAAAACACGAGTTTTTAGAAAATGTGTTTTATTTCATAAATGGAATCAACAAAGTATGCACATTCTACGTCATAACGACTTTCTATAGTTTGCGCATGCGTCCGGAAATAAGAAAAGCTTACTTCCACCGTTTTTTAAAATCACAGCTTCTATAAGGTTTACATGGTTTCGTAAAAAACACGAGTTTCTAGAAAATGTCTTTTATTTCATAAATGGAATCTACAAAGTATGCACATTCTATGTCATAACGACTTTCTATAGTTTTCGCATGTGTCCGGAAATAAGAAAAGCTTACTTCCACCGTTTTTTAAAATCACAGCTTCTAGAAGGCTTACATGATTTATTAAAAAACACGAGTTTTTGGAAAATGTATTTTATTTCATAAATGGAATCAACAAAGTATGTACATTCTATGTCATAACGACTTTCTATAGTTTGAGCATGCGTTTTGAAATAAGAAAAGCTTACTTCCACCGTTTTTTAAAATCACAGCTTCTAGAAGGTTTACATGATTTCTTAAAAAACACGAGTTTTTAGAAAATGTGTTTTATTTCATGAATGGAATCTACAAAGTATGCACATTCTACGTCATAACGACTTTATATAGTTTGTGCATGCGTCCAGAAATAAGAAAAGCTTTCTTCCCCCGTTTTTTAAAATCACAGCTTCTAGAATATTTACATGATTTCTTAAAAAACACGAGTTTTTAGAAAATGTGTGTTATTTCATAAATGGAATCAACAAAGTATACACATTCTACGTCATAACGACTTTCTATAGTTTGCGCATGCGTTTGGAAATAAGAAAATCTCACTTCCCCCGTTTTTTAAAATCACAGCATCTAGAAGGTTTACATGATTTGTGAAAAAACATGAGTTTTTAGAAAATGTGTTTTATTTCATAAATGGAATCAACAAACTATGCCCATTCTACGTCATAACGACTTTCTATAGTTTGCGCATGCGTCCGGAAATAAGAAAAGCTTACATCCGCCGTTTTTTTAAATCACAGCTTCTAGAAGGTTTACATGATTTCGTAAAAAACACGAGTTTTTACAAAATGTGTTTTATTTCATAAATGGAATCAAAAAAGTATGCACATTCTACGTCATAACGACCTTCTATAGTTTGCGCATGCATCCGGAAATAAGAAAAGCTTACTTCCACCGTTTTTTAAAATCACAGCTTCTAGAAGGTTTACATGATTTCGTAAAAAACACGAGTTTATAGAAAATGTGTTTTATTTCATAAATGGAATCTACAAAGTATGCACATTCTACGTCATAACGACTTTCTATAGTTTGCGCATGCGTCCGAAAATAAGAAAAGCTTACTTCCCCCGTTTTTTAAAATCACAGCTTCTAGAAGGTTTACATGAGTTCTTAAAAAACACGAGTTTTTTGAAAATGTATTTTATTTCATAAATGGAATCAACAAAGTATGCACATTCTACGTCATAACGAATTTCTATAGTTTGAGCATGCGTTTGGAAATAAGAAAAGCTTACTTCCCCCATTTTTTAAAATCACAGCTTCTAGAAGGTTTACATGATTTCTTAAAAAACACGAGTTTTTAGAAAATGTGTTTTATTTTATAAATGGAATCAACAAAGTATGCACATTCTACATCATAACGACTTTCTATAGTTTGCGCATGCGTCCGGAAATAAGAAAAGATTACTTCCACCGTTTTTTAAAATCACAGCTTCTAGAAGGTTTACATAATTTCGTAAAAAAACTGAGTTTTTAGAAAATGTGTTTTATTTCATAAATGGAATCTACAAAGTATGCACATTCTACGTCACAACGACTTTCTATAGTTTGCGCATATGTCCGGAAATAAGAAAAGCTTACTTCCCCCGTTTTTTAAAATCACAGCTTCTAGAAGGTTTACATGATTTCTTAAAAAACACGAGTTTTTAGAAAATGTGTTTTATTTCATAAATGGAATCAACAAAGTATGCACATTCTACCTCACAATGACTTTCTATAGTTTGCGCATGTGTCGGGAAATAAGAAAAGCTTACTTCCCCCGTTTTTTAAAATCACAGCTTCTAGAAGGTTTACATGAGTTCTTAAAAAACACGAGTTTTTTGAAAATGTATTTTATTTCATAAATGGAATCAACAAAGTATGCACATTCTACGTCATAACGACTTTCTATAGTTTGAGCATGCGTTTGGAAATAAGAAAAGCTTACTTCCCCCATTTTTTAAAATCACAGCTTCTAGAAGGTTTACATGATTTCTTAAAAAACACGAGTTTTTAGAAAATGTGTTTTATTTCATAAATGGAATCAAAAAAGTATGCACATTCTACGTCATAACGACTTTCTATAGTTTTCGCATGCGTCCAGAAATAAGAAAAGCTTAGTTCCACCGTATTTTCAAATCACAGCTTCTAGAAGGTTTACATGATTTCGTAAAAAACACGAGTTTTTAGAAAATGTGTTTTATTTTATAAATGGAATCAACAAAGTATGCACATTCTACATCATAACGACTTTCTATAGTTTGCGCATGCGTCCGGAAATAAGAAAAGATTACTTCCACCGTTTTTTAAAATCACAGCTTCTAGAAGGTTTACATAATTTCGTAAAAAAACCGAGTTTTTAGAAAATGTGTTTTATTTCATAAATGGAATCTACAAAGTATGCACATTCTACGTCACAACGACTTTCTATAGTTTGCGCATATGTCCGGAAATAAGAAAAGCTTACTTCCCCCGTTTTTTAAAATCACAGCTTCTAGAAGGTTTACATGATTTCTTAAAAAACACGAGTTTTTAGAAAATGTGTTTTATTTCATAAATGGAATCAACAAAGTATGCACATTCTACCTCACAATGACTTTCTATAGTTTGCGCATGTGTCGGGAAATAAGAAAAGCTTACTTCCCCCGTTTTTTAAAATCACAGCTTCTAGAAGGTTTACATGAGTTCTTAAAAAACACGAGTTTTTTGAAAATGTATTTTATTTCATAAATGGAATCTACAAAGTATGCACATTCTACATCATAACGACTTTCTATAGTTTGCGCATGTGTCCGGAAATAAGAAAAGCCTACTTCCCCCGTTTTTTAAAATCACAGCTTTTAGAACGTTTACATGATTTCTTAAAAAACACGAGTTTTTAGAAAATGTGTTTTATTTCATAAATGGAATCAATAAAGTATGCACATTCTACGTCATAACGACTTTCTATAGTTTGCGCATCCGTCCGGAAATAAGAAAAGCTTCCTTCCACCGTTTTTTAAAATCACAGCTTCTAGAAGGTTTACATGATTTCGTAAAAAACACGAGTTTTTAGAAAATGTGTTTTATTTCATAAATGGAATCTAAAAAGTATGCACATTCTATGTCATAACGACTTTCTATAGTTTGCGCATGCGTCGGGAAATAAGAAAAGCTTACTTCCCCCGTTTTTTAAAATCACAGCTTCTAGAAGGTTTACATGATTTCTTAAAAAACACGAGTTTTTAGAAAATGTGTTTTATTTCATAAATGGAATCAACAAAGTGTGCACATTCTACGTCATAACGACTTTCTATAGTTTGCGCATGCGTCTGGAAATAAGAAAAGCTTACTTCCACCGTTTTTTAAAATCACAGCTTCTAGAAGGTTTACATGATTTCTTAAAAAACAGGAGTTTTTACAAAAAGTGTTTTATTTCATAAATGGAATCAAGAAAGTATGCACATTCTACGTCATAATGACTTTCTATAGGTTGCGCATTCTTCCGGAAATAAGAAAAGCTGACTTCCACCGTTTTTTAAAATCACAGCTTCTAGAAGGTTTACATGATTTTGGAAAAAACACGAGTTTTTAAAAAATATGTTTTATTTCATAAATGGAATGTACAAAGTATGCACATTCTACATCATAACGACTTTCTATAGTTTGCGCATGCGTCTGGAAATAAGAAAAGCTTACTTCCCCCGTTTTTTAATATCACAGCTTCTAGAAGGTTTACATGATTGCTTAAAAAACACGAGTTTTTAGAAAATGTGTTTTATTTCATAAACTGAATCAACAAAGTATGCACATTCTACGTCATAACGACTTTCTATTGTTTGCGCATGCGTTTGGAAATAAGAAAAGCTTACTTCCCCCGTTTTTAAAAATCACAGCTTCTAGAAGGTTTACATGATTTCTTAAAAAACACGAGTTTTTACAAAATGTGTTTTATTTCATAAATGGAATCAATAAAGTATGCACATTCTACGTCATAACGACTTTCTATAGTTTGCGCATCCGTCCGGAAATAAGAAAAGCTTCCTTCCACCGTTTTTTAAAATCACAGCTTCTAGAAGGTTTACATGATTTCGTAAAAAACACGAGTTTTTAGAAAATGTGTTTTATTTCATAAATGGAATCTAAAAAGTATGCACATTCTATGTCATAACGACTTTCTATAATTTGCGCATGAGTCGGGAAATAAGAAAAGCTTACTTCCCCCGTTTTTTAAAATCACAGCTTCTAGAAGGTTTACATGATTTCTTAAAAAACAAGAGTTTTTAGAAAATGTGTTTTATTTCATAAATGGAATCAACAAAGTGTGCACATTCTACGTCATAACGACTTTCTATAGTTTGCGCATGCGTCTGGAAATAAGAAAAGCTTACTTCCACCGTTTTTTAAAATCACTGCTTCTAGAAGGTTTACATGATTTCTTAAAAAACAGGAGTTTTTACAAAATGTGTTTTATTTCATAAATGGAATCAAGAAAGTATGCACATTCTACGTCATAATGACTTTCTATAGGTTGCGCATTCGTCCGGAAATAAGAAAAGCTTACTTCCACCATTTTTTAAAATCACAGCTTCTAGAAGGTTTACAAGATTTTGTAAAAAACACGAGTTTTTAAAAAATATGTTTTATTTCATAAATGGAATGTACAAAGTATGCACATTCTACGTCATAACGACTTTCTATAGTTTGCGCATGCGGCCGGAAATAACAAAAGCTTACTTCCCCCGTTTTTTAAAATCACAGCTTCTAGAAGGTTTACATGATTGCTTAAAAAACACGAGTTTTTAGAAAATGTGTTTTATTTCATAAATGGAATCAACAAAGTATGCACATTCTACGTCATAACGACTTTCTATTGTTTGCGCATGCGTTTGGAAATAAGAAAAGCTTACTTCCCCCGTTTTTAAAAATCACAGCTTCTAGAAGGTTTACATGATTTCTTAAAAAACACGAGTTTTTACAAAATGTGTTTTATTTCATAAATGGAGTCAACAAAGTATGCACATTCTACGTCATAACGACTTTCTATAGTTTGTGCATGCGTCTGGAAATAAGAAAAGCTTACTTCCACCGTTTTTTAAAATCACAGCTTCTAGAAGGTTTACATGATTTCGTAAAAAACACGAGTTTTTAGAAAATGTGTTTTATTTCATAAATGGAATCAACAAAGTATGCACATTATACGTCATAACGACTTTCTATAGTTTGCGCATGCGTCCGGAAATAAGAAAAGCTTACTTCCACCGTTTTTTAAAATCACAGCTTCTAGAAGGTTTACATGATTTCGTAAAAAACACAAGTTTTTAGAAAATGTGTTTTATTTCATAAATGGAATATACAAAGTACGCATATTCTACGTCATAACGAATTTCTATATTTTGCACATGCGTCCGGAAATAACAAAAGCTTAGTTCCCCCGTTTTTTAAAATCACAGCTTCTAGAAGGTTTACATGATTTCTTAAAAAACGCGAGTTTTTAGAAAATGTGTTTTATTTCATAAATGGAATCAACAAAGTATGCACATTCTACGTCATAACGACTTTCTATAGTTTGCGTATGCGTTTGGAAATAAGAAAAGATTACTTCCCCCGTTTTTTAAAATCACAGCTTCTAGAAGGTTTACATGATTTCTTAAAAAACACGAGTTTTTTGAAAATATGTTTATTTCATAAATGGAATCAACAAAGTTTGCACATTCTACATCATAACGACTTTCTATAGTTTGCGCATGCATTTGGAAATAAGAAAAGCTTACTTCCACCGTTTTTTAAAATCACAGCTTCTAGAAGGTTTACATGATTTCTTAAAAAACACGAGTTTTTTTAAAATGTGTTTTATTTCATAAATGGAATCAACAAAGTATGCACATTCTACATCATAACGACTTTCTATAGTTTGCGCATGCGTCCGGAAATAAGAAAAGCTTACTTCCCCCGTTTTTTAAAATCACAGCTTCTAGAAAGTTTACATGATTTCTAAAAAAACACGAGATTTTAGAAAATGTGTTTTATTTCGTAAATGGAATCAACAAAGTATGCAAATTCTACGTCATAACGACTTTCTATAGTTTACGCATGCGTTTGGAAATAAGAAAAGCTTACTTCCCCCATTTTTTAAAATCACAGCTTCTAGAAGGTTTACATGATTTCTTAAAAAACACGAGTTTTTAAAAAATGTGTTTTATTTCATAAATGGAATCAACAAAGTATGCACATTCTACGTCATAACGACTTTCTATAGTTTGCGCATGCGTCCGGAAATAAGAAAAGCTTACTTCCACCATTTTTTAAAATCACAGCTTCTAGAAGGTTTACATGATTTCGTAAAAAACCTGAGTTTTTAGAAAATGTGATTTATTTCATAAATGGAATCTAAAAAAGTATGCACATTCTACATCATAACGACTTTCTATAGTTTGCGCATGCGTCCGGAAATAAGAAAAGCTTACTTCCCCCGTTTTTTAAAATCACAGCTTCTAGAAGATTTACATGATTTCCTAAAAAACACGAGTTTTTTGAAAATGTGTTTTATTTCATCAATGGAATCAACAAAGTATGCAAATTCTACGTCATAACGACTTTCTATAGTTTGCGCATGCGTTTGGAAATAAGAAAAGCTTACTTCCCCTGTTTTTTAAAATCACAGCTTCTAGAAGGTTTACATGATTTCTTAAAAAAAACGAGTTTTTAGAAAATGTGTTTTATTTCATAAATGGAATCAACAAAGTATGCACATTCTATGTCATAACGACTTTCTATAGTTTTAGCATGCGTCCGAAAATAAGAAAAGCTTACTTCCACCGTTTTTTAAAATCACAGCTTCTAGAAGGTTTACACGATTTCGTAAAAAACACGAGTTTTTAGAAAATGTCTTTTATTTCGTAAATGGAATCAACAAAGTATGCACATTCTACGTCATAACGACTTTCTATAGTTTGTGCATGCGTCCGGAAATAAGAAAAGCTTACTTCCACCATTTTTTAAAATCACAGCTCTAGAAGGTTTACATGATTTCGTAAAAAACACGAGTTTTTAGAAAATGTGTTTTATTTCATCAATGGAATCTACAAAGTATGCACATTCTAGGTCATAACGACTTTCTATACACTGCACATGCGTCCGGAAATAAGAAAAGCTTACTTCCACCGTTTTTTAAAATCACAGCTTCTAGAAGGTTTACATGATTTCGTAAAAAACACGAGTTTTTAGAAAATGTGTTTTATTTCATAAATGGAATCAACAAAGTATGCACATTCTACGTCATACCGACTTTCTATAGTTTGCGCATTCGTCCGGAAATAAGAAAAGCTTACTTCCACCATTTTTTAAAATCACATCTTCTAGAAGGTTTACATGATTTCGTAAAAAACATGAGTATTTAGAAAATGTGTTTTATTTCATAAATGGAATCTACAAAGTATGCACATTCTACGTCATAACGACTTTCTATAGTTTGCGCATGCGTCCGGAAATAAGAAAAGCTTACTTCCCCCGTTTTTTTAAATCACAGCTTCTAGAAGGTTTACATGATTTCGTAAAAAACACGAGTTTTTAGAAAATGTGCTTTATTTCATATATGTAATCAACAAAGTATGCACATCCTACGTCATAACGACTTTCTATAGTTTGCGCATGCGTCCGGAAATAAGAAAAGCTTACTTCCGCCGTTTTTTAAAATCACAGCTTCTAGAAGGTTTACATGATTTCGTAAAAAACACGAGTTTTTTGAAAATATGTTTTATTTCATAAATGGAATCTACAAAGTATGCACATTCTACGTCATAACGACTTTCTATAGTTTGCGCATGCGTCCGAAAATAAGAAAAGCTTACTTCCCCCGTTTTTTAAAATCACAGCTTCTAGAAGGTTTACATGATTTCGTAAAAAACACGAGTTTTAAGAAAATGTTTTTTATTTCATAAATAGAATCTACAAAGTATGCACATTCTACATCATAACGACTTTCTATAGTTTGCGCATGCGTCCGGAAATAAGAAAAGCTTACTTCGACCGTTTTTTAAAATCACAGCTTCTAGAAGGTTTACATGATTTCGTAAAAAACACGAGTTTTTAGAAAATGTGTTTTATTTCATAAATGGAATCAACAAAGTATGCAAATTCTACGTCATAACGACTTTCTATAGTTTGTGCATGCGTCCGGAAATAAGAAAAGCTTACTTCCCCCGTTTTTTAAAATCACAGCTTCTAGAAGGTTTACATGATTTCGTAAAAAACACGAGTTTTTAGAAAATGTGTTTTATTTCATAAATGGAATCAACAAAGTATGCACATTCTACGTCATAACGACTTTCTATAGTTTGCGCATGCGTACGGAAATAAGAAAAGCTTACCTCCCCCGTTTTTTAAAATCACAGATTCTAGAAGTTTTGCATGATTTCTTAAAAAACACGAGTTTTTAGAAAATGTGTTTTATTTCATAAATGGAATCAACAAAGTATGCACATTCTACGTCATAACGACTTTCTATAGTTTGCGCATTCGTTCGGAAATAAGAAAAGCTTACTTCCACCGTTTTTTAAAATCACAGCTTATAGAAGGTTTACACGATTTCGTAAAAAACACGTGTTTTTAGAAAATGTGTTTTATTTCATAAATGGAATCTACAAAGTATGCCCATTCTACGTCATAACGACTTTCTATAGTTTGCGCATGCATCCGGAAATAAGAAAAGCTTACTTCCCCCGTTTTTTAAAATCACAGCTTCTAGAAGGTTTACATGATTTCTTAAAAAACACGAGTTTTTAGATAATGTGTTTTATTTCATAAATCGAATCTACAAAGTATGCACATTCTATGTCATAACGACTTTCTATAGTTTGCGCATGCATCCGGAAATAAGAAAAGCTTACTTCCCCCTTTTTTAAAATCACAGCTTCTAGAAGGTTTACATGATTTCTTAAAAAACACGAGTTTTTAGAAAATGTGTTTTATTTCATAAATGGAATCAACAACGTATGCACATTCTACGTCACAAAGACTTTCTATAGTTTGCGAATGCGTTTGGAAATAAGAAAAGCTTACTTCCACCGTTTTTTAAAATCACAGCTTCTAGAATGTTTACATGATTTCTTAAAAAACACGAGTTTTTAGAAAATGTGTTTTATTTCATAAATGGTATTAACAAAGTATGCACGTTCTACGTCATAACGACTTTCTATAGTTTGCGCATGCGTCCGGAAATAAGAAAAGCTTACTTCCCCCGTTTTTTTAAATCACAGCTTCTACAAGGTTTACATGATTTCTTAAAAAACACGAGTTTTTAGAAAATGTGTTTTATTTCATAAATGGAATCAACAAAGTATGCACATTCTATGTCATAACGGCTTTCTATAGTTTGCGATTGCGTTTGGAAATAAGAAAATCTTACTTCACCCATTTTTTAAAATCACAGCTTCTAGAAGGTTTACATGATTTCTTAAAAAACATGAGTTTTTAGAAAATGTGTTTTATTTCATAAATAGAATCTACAAAGTATGCACATTCTACGTCATAACAACTTTCTATAGTTTGCGCATGCGTCTGGAAATAAGAAAAGCTAACTTCCACCGTTTTTTAAAATCACAGCTTCTAGAAGGTTTACACGATTTCGTAAAAAACACGAGTTTTTAGAAAATGTGTTTTATTTCATAAATGGAGTCAACAAAGTATGCACATTCTACGTCACAACGACTTTCTGTAGTTTGCGCATGCGTCCGGAAATAAGAAAAGCTTACTTCCCCCGTGTTTTAAAATCACAGCTTCTAGAAGGTTTACATGATTTCGTAAAAAACATGAGTTTTTAGAAAATGTGTTTTATTTCATAAATGGAATCAACAAAGTATGCACATTCTACATCACAACGACTTTCTGTAGTTTGCGCATGCGTCCGGAAATAAGAAAAGTTTACTTCCACCGTTTTTTAAAATCACAGCTTCTAGAAGGTTTACATGATTTCTTAAAAAACACAAGTTTTTAGAAAATGTGTTTTATTTCATAAATGGAATCAACAAAGTATGCACATTATACGTCATAACGACTTTCTATAGATTGCGCATGCGTCCGGAAATAAGAAAAGATTACTTCCACCGTTTTTTAAAATCACAGCTTCTACAAGGTTTACATAATTTCGTAAAAAACACGAGTTTTTAGAAAATGTGTTTTATTTCATAAATGGAATCTACAAAGTATGCACATTCTACATCACAACGACTTTCTATAGTTTGCGCATGTGTCCGGAAATAAGAAAAGCTTACTTCCCTCATTTTTTAAAATCACAGCTTCTAGAAGGTTTATATGATTTCTTAAAAAACACGAGTTTTTAGAAAATGTGTTTTATTTCATAAATGGAATCAACAAAGTATGCACATTCTACGTCACAACGACTTTCTATAGTTTGCGCATGCGTCCAGAAATAAGAAAAGCTTAATTCCCCCATTTTTTAAAATCACAGCTTCTAGAAGGTTTACATGATTTCTTAAAAAACACGAGTTTTTAGAAAATGTGTTTTATTTCATAAATGGAATCAACAAAGTATGCACATTCTACGTCGCAACGACTTTCTATAGTTTGCGCATGCGTCCGGAAATAAGAAAAGTTTACTCCCACCGTTTTTTAAAATCACAGCTTCTAGAAGGTTTACATGATTTCGTAAAAAACACGAGTTTTTACAAAATGTGTTTTATTTTATATATGGAATCTACAAAGTAAGCACATTCTACGTCAGAAGGACTTTCTATAGTTTGCGCATGCGTCCAGAAATAAGAAAAGCTTAGTTCCACCGTATTTTCAAATCACAGCTTCTAGAAGGTTTACATGATTTCGTAAAAAACACGAGTTTTCAGAAAATGTGTTTTATTTCATAAATGGAATCTACAAAGTATGCACATTCTACATCATAACGACTTTCTATAGTTTGCGCATGTGTCCGGAAATAAGAAAAGCTGACTTCCCCCGTTTTTTAAAATCACAGCTTTTAGAAGGTTTACATGATTTCTTAAAAAACACGAGTTTTTAGAAAATGTGTTTTATTTCATAAATGGAATCAATAAATTATGCACATTCTACGTCAGAACGACTTTCTATAGTTTGCGCATCCGTCCGGAAATAAGAAAAGCTTCCTTCCACCGTTTTTTAAAAGCACAGCTTCTAGAAGGTTTACATGATTTCGTAAAAAACACGAGTTTTTAGAAAATGTGTTTTATTTCATAAATGGAATCTAAAAAGTATGCACATTCTATGTCATAACGACTTTCTATAGTTTGCGCATGCGTCGGGAAATAAGAAAAGCTTACTTCCCCCGTTTTTTAAAATCACAGCTTCTAGAAGGTTTACATGATTTCTTGAAAAACACGAGTTTTTAGAAAATGTGTTTTATTTCATAAATGGAATCAACAAAGTGTGCACATTCTACGTCATAACGACTTTCTATAGTTTGCGCATGCGTCCGGAAATAAGAAAAGCTTACTTCCCCCGTTTTTTAAAATCACAGCTTCTAGAAGGTTTACATGATTTCTTAAAAAACAGGAGTTTTTACAAAATGTGTTTTATTTCATAAATGGAATCAAGAAAGTATGCACATTCTACGTCATAATGACTTTCTATAGGTTGCGAATTCGTCCGGAAATAAGAAAAGCTTACCTCCACCGTTTTTTAAAATCACAGCTTCTAGAAGGTTTACATGATTGCTTAAAAAACACGAGTTTTTAGAAAATGTGTTTTATTTCATAAATGGAATCAACAAAGTATGCACATTCTACGTCATAACGACTTTCTATTGTTTGCGCATGCGTTTGGAAATAAGAAAAGCTTATTTCCCCCGTTTTTAAAAATCACAGCTTCTAGAAGGTTTACATGATTTCTTAAAAAACACGAGTTTTTACAAAATGTGTTTTATTTCATAAATGGAGTCAACAAAGTATGCAGATTCTACGTCATAACGACTTTCTATAGTTTGCGCATCGTTTGGAAATAAGAAAATCTTACATCCCCCGTTTTTTAAAATCACAGCTTCTAGAAGGTTTACATGATTTCTTAAAAAACACGAGTTTTTAGAAAATGTGTTTTATTTCATAAATGGAATCAACAAAGTATGCACATTCTCCGTCATAACGACTTTCTATAGTTTGCGCATGCGTCCAGAAATAAAAAAAAGCTTACTTCCACCATTTTTTAAAATCACAGCTTCTACAAGGTTTACATGACTTCTTAAAAAACACGAGTTTTTAGAAAATGTGTTTTATTTCATAAATGGAATCAACAAAGTATGCACATTCTACGTCATAACGACTTTCTATAGTTTACGCATGCGTCCGGAAATAAGAAAAGCTTACCTCCCCCGTTTTTTAAAATCACAGATTCTAGAAGTTTTGCATGATTTCTTAAAAAACACGACTTTTTAGAAAATGTGTTTTATTAAATAAATGAAATGAACAAAGTTTGCATATTCTACATCATAACGACTTTCTATAGTTTGCGCATGCATTTGGAAATAATTAAAGCTTACTTCCCTCGTTTTTTAAAATCACAGCCTCTAGAAGGTTTACATGATTTCGTAAAAAACACGAGTTTTTAGAACATGTATTTTATTTCATCAATGGAATCAACAAAGTATGCACATTCTACATCATAACGACCTTCTATAGTTTGCGCATGCGTTTGGAAATAAGAAAAGCTTACTTCCCCCGTTTCTTAAAATCACAGCTTCTAGATGGTTTACATGATTTCTTAAAAAACACGAGTTTTTAGAAAATGTGTTTTATTTCATAAATGGAATCTACAAAGTATGCACATTCTACGTCATAACGACTTTCTATAGTTTGCGCATGCGTCCGGAAATAAGAAAAGCTTACTTCCCCCGTTTTTTAAAATCACAGCTTCTAGAAGGTTTACATGATGTTTTAAAAAACATGAGTTTTTAGAAAATGTGTTTTATTTCATAAATGGAATCAACAAACTATGCACATTCTACGTGATAACGACTTTCTATAGTTTGCGCATGCGTCCGAAAATAAGAAAAGCTTACTTCCCCCATTTTTTAAAATCACAGCTTCTAGAAGGTTTACATGATTTCGTAAAAAACACGAGTTTTTAGAAAATGTGTTTTATTTCATAAATGGAATCAACAAAGTATGCACATTCTACGTCATAACGACTTTCTATAGTTTGCGCATGCGTCCGGAAATAAGAAAAGCTTACTTCCACCGTTTTTTAAAATCACAGCTTCTATAAGGTTTACATGATTTCGTAAAAAACACGAGTTTCTAGAAAATGTGTTTTATTTCATAAATGGAATCTACAAAGTATGCACATTCTATGTCATAACGACTTTCTATAGTTTTCGCATGTGTCCGGAAATAAGAAAAGCTTACTTCCACCGTTTTTTAAAATCACAGCTTCTAGAAGGTTTACATGATTTATTGAAAAACACGAGTTTTTGGAAAATGTATTTTATTTCATAAATGGAATCAACAAAGTATGTACATTCTATGTCATAACGACTTTCTATAGTTTGAGCATGCGTTTGGAAATAAGAAAAGCTTACTTCTACCGTTTTTTAAAATCACAGCTTCTAAAAGGTTTACATGATTTCTTAAAAAACACGAGTTTTTAGAAAATGTGTTTTATTTTATGAATGGAATCTACAAAGTATGCACATTCTACGTCATAACGACTTTATATAGTTTGTGCATGCGTCCAGAAATAAGAAAAGCTTTCTTCCCCCGTTTTTTAAAATCACAGCTTCTAGAAGGTTTACATGATTTCTTAAAAAACACGAGTTTTTAGAAAATGTGTGTTATTTCATAAATGGAATCAACAAAGTATACACATTCTACGTCATAACGACTTTCTATAGTTTGCGCATGCGTTTGGAAATAAGAAAAGCTTACTTCCCCCGTTTTTTAAAATCACAGCATCTAGAAGGTTTACATGATTTGTGAAAAAACATGAGTTTTTAGAAAATGTGTTTTATTTCATAAATGGAATCAACAAACTATGCCCATTCTACGTCATAACGACTTTCTATAGTTTGCGCATGCGTCCGGAAATAAGAAAAGCTTACATCCGCCATTTTTTAAAATCACAGCTTCTAGAAGGTTTACATGATTTCGTAAAAAACACGAGTTTTTAGAAAATGTGTTTTATTTCATAAATGGAATCAAAAAAGTATGCACATTCTACGTCATAAAGACCTTCTATAGTTTGCGCATGCGTCTGGAAATAAGAAAAGATTATTTCCACCGTTTTTTAAAATCACAGCTTCTAGAAGGTTTACATAATTTCGGAAAAAACACGAGTTTTTAGAAAATGTGTTTTATTTCATAAATGGAATCTACAAAGTATGCAAATTCTACGTCATAACGACTTTCTATAGTTTGCGCATGTGTCCGGAAATAAGAAAAGCTTAGTTCCACCGTTTTTTAAAATCACAGCTTCTAGAAGGTTTACATGATTTCGTAAAAAACACGAGTTTTTAGAAAATGTGTTTTATTTTATAAATGGAATCAAAAAAGTATGCACATTCTACGTCATAATGACTTTCTATAGTTTGCGCATGCGTCCGGAAATAAGCAAAGCTTACTTCCACTGTTTTTTAAAATCACAGCTTCTATAAGGTTTACATGATTACGTAAAAAACACGAGTTTCTAGAAAATGTGTTTTATTTCATAAATGGAATCTACAAAGTATGCACATTCTATGTCATAACGACTTTCTATAGTTTGCGCATGCGTCCGGAAATAAGAAAAGCTTACTTCCCCCATTTTTTAAAATCACAGCTTCTAGAAGGTTTACATGATTTATTAAAAAACACGAGTTTTTAGAAAATGTGTTTTATTTCAAAAATGGAATCAACAAAGTATGTACATTCTACGTCATAACGACTTTCTATAGTTTGAGCATGCGTTTGGAAATAAGAAAAGCTTACTTCCACTGTTTTTTAAAATCACAGCTTCTATAAGGTTTACATGATTACGTAAAAAACACGAGTTTTTAGAAAATGTGTTTTATTTCATAAATGGAATCTACAAAGTATGCACATTCTACGTCATAACGACTTTCTATAGTTTGCGCATGTGTCCGGAAATAAGAAAAGCTTAGTTCCACCGTTTTTTAAAATCACAGCTTCTAGAAGGTTTACATGATTTCGTAAAAAACACGAGTTTTTAGAAAATGTGTTTTATTTTATAAATGGAATCAACAAAGTATGCACATTCTACGTCATAATGACTTTCTATAGTTTGCGCATGCGTCCGGAAATAAGCAAAGCTTACTTCCACTGTTTTTTAAAATCACAGCTTCTATAAGGTTTACATGATTACGTAAAAAACACGAGTTTCTAGAAAATGTGTTTTATTTCATAAATGGAATCTACAAAGTATGCACATTCTATGTCATAACGACTTTCTATAGTTTGCGCATGCGTCCGGAAATAAGAAAAGCTTACTTCCCCCATTTTTTAAAATCACAGCTTCTAGAAAGTTTACATGATTTATTAAAAAACATGAGTTTTTAGAAAATGTGTTTTATTTCAAAAATGGAATCAACAAAGTATGCACATTCTACGTCATAACGACTTTCTATAGTTTGCGCATGCGTCTAGAAATAAGAAAAGCTTACTTGCACCGTTTTTTAAAATCACAGCTTCTAGAAGGTTTACATGATTTGTGAAAAAACATGGGTTTTTAGAAAATGTGTTTTATTTCATAAATGGAATCAACAAACTATGCACATTCTACGTCATAACGACTTTCTATAGTTTGCGCATGCGTCCGGAAATAAGAAAAGCTTACATCTTCCGTTTTTTAAAATCACAGCTTCTAGAAGGTTTACATGATTTCTTAAAAAACACGAGTTTTTAGAAAATGTGTTTTATTTAATAAATGGAATCAAAAAAGTATGCCCATTCTACGTCATAACGACTTTCTATAGTTTGCGCATTCGTCCGGAAATAAGAAAAGCTTACTTCCACCGTTTTTTAAAATCACAGCTTCTAGAAGGTTTACATGATTTCTTAAAAAACACGAGTTTTTAGAAAATGTGTTTTATTTCATAAATGGAATCAACATAGTATGCACATTCTACGTCATAACGACTTTCTATAGTTTGCGCATGCGTCCGGAAATAAGCAAAGCTTACTTCCACTGTTTTTTAAAATCACAGCTTCTATAAGGTTTACATGATTACGTAAAAAAAACGAGTTTCTAGAAAATGTGTTTTATTTCATAAATGGAATCTACAAAGTATGCACATTCTATGTCATAACGACTTTCTATAGTTTGCGCATGCGTCCGGAAATAAGAAAAGCTTACTTCCCCCATTTTTTAAAATCACGGCTTCTAGAAGGTTTACATGATTTATTAAAAAACACGAGTTTTTAGAAAATGTGTTTTATTTCAAAAATGGAATCAACAAAGTATGTACATTCTACGTCATAACGACTTTCTATAGTTTGAGCATGCGTTTGGAAATAAGAAAAGCTTACTTCCCCCGTTTTTTAAAATCACAGCTTCTAGAAGGTTTACATGATTTCTTAAAAAACACGAGTTTTTAGAAAATGTGTTTTATTTCATAAATGGAATCAAAAAAGTATGCACATTCTACGTCATAACGACTTTCTATAGTTTGCGCATGCGTCCAGAAATAAGAAAAGCTTACTTCCACCGTTTTTAAAAATCACAGCTTCTAGAAGGTTTACATGATTTCTTAAAAAATACGAGTTTTTAGAAAATGTGTTTTATTTCATAAATGGAATCAACAAAGTATGCACATTCTATGTCATAACAACTTTTATAGTTTGCGCATGCATCCGGAAATAAGAAAAGATTACTTCCACCGTTTTTTAAAATCACAGCTTCTAGAAGGTTTACATAATTTCGTAAAAAACACGAGTTTTTAGAAAATGTGTTTTATTTCATAAATGGAATCTACAAAGTATGCACATTCTACGTCACAACGAATTTCTATAGTTTGCGCATGCGTCCGGAAATAAGAAAAGCTTACTTCCCCCGTTTTTTAAAATCACAGCTTCTAGAAGGTTTACATGATTTCTTAAAAAACACGAGTTTTTAGAAAATGTGTTTTATTTCATAAATGGAATCAACAAAGTATGTACATTCTACGTCATAACGACTTTCTATAGTTTGCGCATGCGTCCGGAAATAAGAAAAGCTTACTTCCACCGTTTTTTAAAATCACAGCTTCTAGAAGGTTTACATGATTTCTTAAAAAACAGGAGTTTTTACAAAATGTGTTTTATTTCATAAATGGAATCAAGAAAGTATTCACATTCTACGTCATAATGACTTTCTATAGGTTGCGCATTCGTCCGGAAATAAGAAAAGCTTACTTCCACCGTTTTTTAAAATCACAGCTTCTAGAAGGTTTACATGATTTCGTAAAAAACACGAGTTTTTAGAAAATATGTTTTATTTCATAAATGGAATGTACAAAGTATGCACATTCTACGTCATAACGACTTTCTATAGTTTGCGCATGCGTCCGGAAATAAGAAAAGCTTACTTGCCCCGTATTTTAAAATCACAGCTTCTAGAAGGTTTACATGATTTCTTAAAAAACACGAGTTTTTAGAAAATGTGTTTTATTTCATAAATGGAATCTACAAAGTATGCACATTCTACGTCATAACGACTTTCTATAGTTTGCGCATGTGTCCGGAAATAAGAAAAGCTTACTTCCCCCATTTTTTAAAATCACAGCTTCTAGAAGGTTTACATGATTTCTTAAAAAACACGAGTTTTTAGAAAATGTGTTTTATTTCATGAATGGAATCAATAAAGTATGCACATTCTACGTCATAACGACTTTATATAGTTTGCGCATGCGTCCGGAAATAAGAAAAGCTTCCTTCCACCGTTTTTTAAAATCACAGCTTCTAGAAGGTTTACATGATTTCGTAAAAAACACGAGTTTTTAGAAAATGTGTTTTATTTCATAAATGGAATCTAAAAAGTATGCACATTCTACGTCATAACGACTTTCTATAGTTTGCGCATGCGTCCGGAAATAAGAAAAGCTTACTTCCCCCGTTTTTTAAAATCACAGCTTCTAGAAAGTTTACATGATTTCTTAAAAAACACGAGTTTTTAGAAAATGTGTTTTATTTCATAATTGGAATCAACAAAGTATGCACATTCTACGTCATAACGACTTTCTATAGTTTGCGCATGCGTCCGGAAATAAGAAAAGCTTACTTCCACCGTTTTTTAAAATCACAGCTTCTAGAAGGTTTACATGATTTCTTAAAAAACAGGAGTTTTTGCAAAATGTGTTTTATTTCATAAATGGAATCAAGAAAGTATTCACATTCTACGTCATAATGACTTTCTATAGGTTGCGCATTCGTCCGGAAATAAGAAAAGCTTACTTCCACCGTTTTTTAAAATCACAGCTTCTAGAAGGTTTACATGATTTCGTAAAAAACACGAGTTTTTAGAAAATATGTTTTATTTCATAAATGGAATGTACAAAGTATGCACATTCTACGTCATAACGACTTTCTATAGTTTGCGCATGCGTCCGGAAATAAGAAAAGCTTACTTGCCCCGTTTTTTAAAATCACAGCTTCTAGAAGGTTTACATGATTTCTTAAAAAACACGAGTTTTTAGAAAATGTGTTTTATTTCATAAATGGAATCAACAAAGTATGCACATTCTACGTCATAACGACTTTCTATTGTTTGCGCATGCGTTTGGAAATAAGAAAAGCTTACTTCCCCCGTTTTTTAAAATCACAGCTTCTAGAAGGTTTACATGATTTCTTAAAAAACACGAGTTTTTACAGAATGTGTTTTATTTCATAAATGGAGTCAACAAAGTATGCAGATTCTACGTCATAACGACTTTCTATAGTTTGCGCATCGTTTGGAAATAAGAAAAGCTTACATCCCCCGTTTTTTAAAATCACAGCTTCTAGAAGGTTTACATGATTTCTTAAAAAACACGAGTTTTTAGAAAATGTGTTTTATTTCATAAATGGAATCAACAAAGTATGCACGTTCTACGTCATAACGACTTTCTATAGTTTGCGCATGCGTCCAGAAATAAGTAAAGCTTACTTCCCCCGTTTTTTAAAATCACAGCTTCTAGAAGATTTACATGATTTCGTAAAAAACTCGAGTTTTTAGAAAATGTGTTTTATTTCATAAATGAAATCAACAAAGTATGCACATTCTACGTCATAACGACTTTCTATAGTTTGCGCATGCGTACGGAAATAAGAAAAGCTTACTTCTACCGTTTTTTAAAATCACAGCTTCTAGAATGTTTACATGTTTTCGTAAAAAACAAGAGTTTTTAGAAAATGTGTTTTAGTTCATAAATGGAATCAACAAAGTATGCACATTCTACGTCATAACGACTTTCTATATTTTGCGCATGCGTCCGGAAATAAGAAAAGATTACTTCCACCGTTTTTTAAAATCACAGCTTCTAGAAGGTTTACATAATTGTTGAGATATTGTAACTTCAAAGAATATTATATTTGTACTTTATTATTCCGGAGATGTTTCATTCCTCCGTGAAGATCTTATTGTATATCCGGAGATGTTTATTCCTCCGTCGGAATGTGGTAACTCGGGTTATTAGACTTCCCTAGTGGGGGTCGGCCCTGTATGTGTTATGTGGGTCAAAGGGTTATTAGACCACCCTAGAGGGGTCGGCCCAGTCAGTTGTAGTGGGGTATTTAACCCATTGGTTAAATACGAGCCTACGTGTACCTGTGTAAAATACATGTCAGTGTAGTGTATAAATAGAGGAGGTGTGTTCCTCATTATACACATTCACTCACTTGAGGATAACGCACTTGTGGAGGAGAGGTCTGCAATTGTGGAGGAGGAGATAATGTCTCAGGGTTTTATCTTTGTATATTGCTGGTCATCTATATTGAGGAAGCTTTTCTGGGTTTTCTACCCCATGAGGGTTTCCCAGGATAAATCTCTGTCTCTTGTGTTTATGCTGTGCTTGTTGTTTCTTCAGTGATCCTGTATATGCTATTATTGTGAAATGGAATGTAATGCTACTATTTTCTGTCTTAGCATATTGAATTTTAACATGGTATCAGAGCTAACCTGAAGGAAGACAAGGTATGGCACTAAAGACACTTGCTTTACTTACGACAATTTGAAGGTTAGGGTTTTACATAGAAAAAACCAGTCATCGTAGCACTTTCGCTATAAATCCGTTTTGGCGAAGTTTTCGGATCTGAAATTTTTACAGGACGAAGCTAAAATCTCCAGGTACCTTGTGTCCAAAGGACAACCTCTAATTCATTGTAATTTGTGATTTATGATCTATACAATATAGGGTTTCTGCCTCTTCCAGATCTGAGTCAAAATCAGGTGACCTTGGGAAAAAGGTCATAACTTGGGCTAGGAAGCTCCAAATGAAATTTCGTGAAAATTGATAGTTAGTACACAGACTGTACTATCTCAGAAAACGTTTTCAGAGGCCGAAGTTGAACCAGTGACACGTGGCACGCCGTACAAGTTCGCTCTCCTGTATTATCTCATAAACAGGTCACGTTGCGACAATTGGCATAACTCTCTCTCAGAGAATCCAATTGAGGTCAGACCTGTCAGGATGGAAAGATAACATTCCTAGCTATCTCAGAAAACGTTTTCAGATGCCGAAGGTCAAACAGTGACACGTGGCACGCCGTACAAGTTCGCTCTCCTGTATTTTCCCAAAACAGGTCACGTTGCGACATTTGGTATAACTCTCTCTCAGAACATCCAATTGAGGTCAGACCTGTCAGGATGGAAAGCTAACAGGTCAGGCTATCTCAGAAAACGTTTTCAGACCCTGTGGATCAAAAATTTCGGAGTTACACCAGAAACAATCAGGTACATATTTCTGTCAAAACAGAATTATTTTTTGGTACCTTCATTCATGGCTTCCGGAATTTAGGGCTTTGAAGAAAGTTGGAATTTTTGTAATCGGAGACCACGGCTGGATGCTACTCATCAAAATAGAAATTTAGAGACCAAGATCAGAATTTTTGGTTGGGCAGAAGGCCGGGCTTGATTAGACCCTAGTTCGGGACTTTGATCAGAAAAGCGGAAAATTAGGGCTTCTGTAAAAATGGGAATTTTTGAAATCTTTGACCACGGCTGGAAGCTCCTCAGAAAAATAGAAGCTTAGAGCTTTGGATCAAACTTTTTGATGGGGCAAAAGAGTGGGCTTCATCAAACCCCAGTTCAGGGTCATGTCCAGTGAATCCGAAAGTTTCAAAGGCAAAATTGAGGAGTAAAAATTTGCAGTTTTCAAATTCTAAATATATCAGTTTGATCAGCTCATCAAGGCGCATATTTCTATCCTTTCGGAAGTTTGAAATTCAAAGTTTGAATTTTTGGGGTTTCTCTGACAAACCCATATCCAGCTCCAGGTCTAGTTCTTGCAAATCAAGTGGATAGGGTTAATCCTAGAAGAAGATGGATTGGTCACCTGCATAAGTGAAGGAGTTCCTATTTCAGAGGGAGATGAGGCTAAGACTTTACATAAGGAGATTACAAGCGATCTCGACAGGTATGACTCATCGAGGTATGTTTTGATATTTTTTCATGATTAAGTTTATGATATGTTTGTCTTCATGTTATTACGGTTAGTACAATCTTGATTTTAGATTTGTTGTATCACCTTAACAAAATTATGAATGCATGATAGAAGATATTTATTGGTTAGGGTGTTGACACTTATGATTGTACTAATGCATTATGATGTTGTGTGAGGTTGATGTTGTCCGCTAACAAGATACAGGTACATCACAAAAGACAAATCAGGTTCCATGACCATGAAAACATGAAGACAAAGACTCATCCACAATCTTTGTTCTACTTACGAGGTATGTATGACTTTGTTATATTATGCTTAACCTATGAGACATGCAGGTTCTAGCTCGGGATCTCTAAATCATTGAAGAGATTGTTTAGGTATGTTGTACATAACCAAGTAGGTATACTAATCCAGGTATGTTTCCCATGAATCTTACCTTGTGTTAGGATCCCCTATATAAGTATACTTGGAATGATTGGTTATTCTTATTCATAAAGTTAGTAATCAAAGGATTATGCATATTATATCTTTTATCTTGATTGATGATATGCATGAGAAAAAGAAGACTTCCCTGAAATCTTGAATACTAATGTTTATTAACTATAATCATGACTATACATTTTCAAGATTATTTAGTACTATAATGTTTTGATAGCATTTAGAATATACTAATGAGTATATGTTTGTGTATGAGATCATGAGGATGACTCTTGAGCATGCACAGTGGTACAGAATGAATAGAAATTCAAAAGACATACAGAAGATCAAGCGGGAGGCAACCACACAAACATAAAAGATAAGTATTTGAGTTGTTATTTGAAATAGTAATAATATTGCCTATAATAGGTTGTATGCATATTTGTATTCCCATAATATATAATGCTGAGTGTAAACATTCATAGAGCATTGAACAGTATACTACTAATGTGCATATGATTAACAAGTTGGACAAACATTCCATTGTTGCTTGTCTAGAATGAAACCTCTTTGCTGACATGCCGAGAGCTGTGCACACTCTCGATAGTATGTTCTGGTAGAGATGGAAGGCATCTAGATAGCCACTGTATGCATACAGGATATGGGAAAGTGTTGTGCCAAAGTATTGGTCAAGATAGTTGCATAACTATGTAAATGATATCTGTATGCATAATAGGTTATCATGTCAATATGATTTGATGATTATGAAGTATTACTAATCCTGTACTTAATTTTGATTTGTAGGAAAGATCATGATGAATGATGAACACTGAACAAGCAATGGATGTTCAACAAAAGATTTACAAATCAAATGATAGAAGGCTTGTGGCTAGAAGATTCTCTTAGAAAAGAGAAAGAGAATCATGATGAGATGTTTGTTCCAATTGGATAGATAAAACCATTCTCTTAATGGTGTAATCAAAGAAGAAGTGTGATTTAGGTTCTGTATGGGTACCCAGGATCGATAATCAATTGATGAGCTTAATGATCACCACGAGTGATGTGGATATCAACCTTTGCTACAAGGTTGAATATGGTTTTTATACATAGATGACATGGATGCAAGAAGGAACTCACCACAGAGTTCGAATAATATTGAGGCTCATATCAGTAGACCCATCTATCGAGAGATGGCACAGATAGATATGCAGAAAATCATTCAATGCAGAGTGTGAATGATGTTCAGTCACAAAGGGAGAATTGACAGTTTCTTAATAAGCTTGGGCTTTACCAAAAGTAAAGTTGTTTCTAACCTTTACCTTAAGGCTATGGATCATACTATTATTATAATATCTTTCTTATAGGGAATGAGAAACAGATCATGAAAAGAAAGAAGAAGATGGCTGCAGAAATGAAAAATGAAAGATCTCAGATTGATGCACTACTTCCTAAGTCTGGAAGTATGGCAAGGATTAGAAGGAATCTTTATCAACCAGGGAAAGTGTGCTGAGAAATATTAAAAAGAATTGATGTGTTGGAATGGCCACTCTCATGAATTCCAACTTGAAGTTCTTAGCAGATGACTCATTAGAGTTAGTGGATATAACTCTGAACAGACAAATTATTGGGTCTTTGATATATCTAACATATACTAGGTTAGATATATGCTTTGTTATGAACACCTTGAGTCAGTATCTAGTGGAAACTAGATGTGCTTACCTGATAGTTGCAAAGCATGTGATGAGGCACATAAAGGACACGATAGAATTTGATCTATGCTATCTTGAAGATCATGACTTCAGATGGCTATTCAGATTCTGATTGGGCAGGAAGTGTTTCAGACAGGAAGAACACATCGAGAGGATGTTATTGTCTGGGATTAGCCATGATCTCGTGGTTTAGCTGGAAGCAGTCTAGTGTGGCTCTCAGCACAAACGGAATATATGGTTGTTTGCTTTGCTAGTTGTGAAGAAGTTTGGCTTCAGGATTGTTTGACTTAGAGATAGAACCAACTGTGATCCTATGTGACAAATAGAGTTGTATCAAGATGACATAGAATCTAGTGTTCCATGATAAGTAAAAGAAGATAGGGATCTAACAAGATTTGACGCAGGAAGGAACTATAAAGTTTGAATTTGTAACAGGTTACCAATGTACTAACCAAACCTTTGTCTTGAGTGAAATTTGAATACTTCCGAGACAAGCTTGGTGTAGTTCAAAAGGACCCTCCTCGAAAGGGGGAGTAGTATAGTCACTGATGATGAGATTGTCTCATCATACAACAAGGTCGATGTTGAGGTAACCTGTTCTCTACACCTAGATACTTAGAAATATTTAGATTTAGGACTCTTATACTTAGAATACTTAGTTTTACTTTTACATGCTTTTGATGTTAGATGTATTAGTAAGAATACATACTTTTGATGACACATGTATTGATTAATGTACTTGTATGGTTGAGGATACTTGTACTTGTATTGATGAGAATACATGTGGGGATTGTATCATCCTTGAACACATGTTCTAAAGTGAGCCGTAGACATATGGTCTCCGAAAATGAAGTCCTTAGTGGACAGGTAGGGATTGGATCATCCCTGGACTTTCAGTCCTAAAGAGAGCCGTAGACGTATGGTCTCCGAAAATGAAGTCCTTAGTGGACAGGTAGGGATTGGATCATCCCTGGACTTTCAGTCCTAAAGAGAGCCGTAGACGTGAGGTCTCCGAGAATGAAGTCCTTAGAGGACAGTTGAGGGGATTGGATCATCCCTGGACTTTCAGTCCTAAAGAGAGCCGTAGACGTGAGGTCTCCGAGAATGAAGTCCTTAGAGGACAGTTGAGGGGATTGGATCATCCCTGGACTTTCAGTCCTAAAGAGAGCCGTAGACGTGAGGTCTCCGAGAATGAAGTCCTTAGAGGACAGTTGAGGGGATTGGATCATCCCTGGACTTTCAGTCCTAATGAGAGCCGTAGACGTGAGGTCTCCGAGAATGAAGTCCTTAGAGGACAGTTGAGGGGATTGGATCATCCCTGGACTTTCAGTCCTAAAGAGAGCCGTAGACGTGAGGTCTCCGAGAATAAAGTGATGGGGATTGCATCATCCCGGAACTGATAGTTCAAAATGTACGTGATGGGGATTGCATCATCCCGAAACTGATAGTTCAAAATGTACGTGATGGGGATTGCATCATCCTGGAACTGATAGTTCAAAATGTACGTGATGGGGATTGCATCATCCCGGAACTGATAGTTCAAAATGTACGTGATGGGGATTGCATCATCCCGGAACTGATAGTTCAAAATGTACGTGATGGGGATTGCATCATCCCGGAACTGATAGTTCAAAATGTACGTGATAGGGATTGCATCATCCCGGAACTGCTAGTTCAAAATGTACGTGATGGGGATTGTATCATCCCCGGACTTCGGTCCCTGAATTGATCCGTAGACGAATGGTCTCCGAGAAAGTGATTTTATTGATGATGTGGTTACTTGTATCAGTAGGATACTTGTATTGATGATGTGGTTACTTGTATCGGTAGGATACTTGTATTGATGATGTGGTTACTTGTATCGGTAGGATACTTGTATTGATGATGTGGTTACTTGTATCGGTAGGATACTTGTATTGATGATGTGATCACTTGTATCGGTATGGATACTTGTATTGATGATGTGGTTACTTGTATCGGTATGGATACTTGTATTGATGATGTGGTTACTTGTATCGGTAGGATACTTGTATTGATGATGTGATTACTTGTATCGGTATGGATACTTGTATTGATGATGTGGTTACTTGTATCGGTAAGGATATTTGTATTGATGATGTGGTTACTTGTATTGGCATGAATACTTGTACTGATGATCATGTGATGACGATGCTGATGATCGTGAGATGACGATGACGATGCTGATGATCGTGTGATAACAATGTTGATGATCGTGAGATGACGATGCTGATGATCGTGTGATGACGATGCTGATGATCGTGTGATAACGATGCTGATGATCGTGTGATGGCGATGCTGATGATCGTGTGATGACGATGCTGATGATCGTGAGATGACGATGCTGATGATCGTGTGATGACAATGCTGATGATTGTGTGATGACGATGTTGATAATCGTGAGATGACGATGCTGATGATCGTGTGATGACGATGCTGATGATCGTGTGATGACGATGCTGATGATCGTGTGATGACGATGCTGATGATCGTGAGATGATGATGCTGATGATCGTGTATCGTGAGGATCCAGATGATGATATTGTTGTAGCTGTTCAAGTGCTACAGAAGATAAAGACTCAATACTGAAGATGTCGATGTTCCAGTATTGAAGATGTTCTAGTAACTGCTTGAGTTACTAATGATGTTGAGAAAGCTTCCAATGATTTATAGATGTATCATGTATGATGTTGATGACTCCTTGCTCGTGCAGATGTTGTTATAATATCCTTCTCGTTAAGGGGGAGTGTTGAGATATTGTAACTTCAAAGAATATTATATTTGTACTTTATTATTCCGGAGATGTTTCATTCCTCCGTGAAGATCTTTTTGTATATCCGGATATGTTTATTCCTCCGTCGGAATGTGGTAACTCGGGTTATTAGACTTCCCTAGTGGGGGTCGGCCCTGTATGTGTTATGTGGGTCAAAGGGTTATTAGACCACCCTAGAGGGGTCGGCCCAGTCAGTTGTAGTGGGGTATTTAACCCATTGGTTAAATACGAGCCTACGTGTACCTGTGTAAAATACATGTCAGTGTAGTGTATAAATAGAGGAGGTGTGTTCCTCATTATACACATTCACTCACTTGAGGATAGCGCACTTGTGGAGGAGAGGTCTGCAATTGTGGAGGAGGAGATCATGTCTCAGGGTTTTATCTTTGTATATTGCTGGTCATCCATATTGAGGAAGCTTTGCTGGGTTTTCTACCCCATGAGGGTTTCCCAGGATAAATCTCTGTCTCTTGTGTTTATGCTGTGCTTGTTGTTTCTTCAGTGATCCTGTATATGCTATTATTGTGAAATGGAATGTAATGCTGCTATTTTCTGTCTTAGCATATTGAATTTTAACAATAATTACGTAAAAACGGGAGTTTTTAGAAAATGTGTTTTATTTCATAAATGGAATCTACAAAGTATGCACATTCTACGTCACAACGACTTTCTATAGTTTGAGCATGCGTCCGGATATAAGAAAAGCTTACTTCCCCCGTTTTTTAAAATCACAGCTTCTAGAAGGTTTACATGATTTCTTAAAAAACACGAGTTTTTAGAAAATGTGTTTTATTTCATAAATGGAATCAACAAAGTATGCACATTCTACGTCATAACGACTTTCTATAGTTTGCGCATGCGTCTGGAAATAAGAAAAGCTTACTTGCACCATTTTTTAAAATCACAGCTTCTAGAAGGTTTACATGACTTCTTAAAAAACACGAGTTTTTCGAAAATGTGTTTTATTTCATAAATGGAATCAACAAAGTATGCAAATTCTACGTCATAACGACTTTCTATAGTTTGGGCATGCGTCCGGAAATAAGAAAAGCTTACCTCCCTAGTTTTTTCAAATCACAGATTCTAGAAGTTTTGCATGATTTCTTAAAAAACACGAGTTTTTAGAAAATGTGTTTTATTAAATAAATGGAATCAACAAAGTATGCACATTCTACGTCATAACGAATTTCTATAGTTTGCGCATGCGTTTGGAAATAAGAAAAGCTTACTTCCCCCGTTTTTTAAAATCACAGCTTCTAGAAGGTTTACATGATTTCGTAAAAAACACGAGTTTTTAGAAAATGTGTTTTATTTCATAAATGGAATCAACAAAGTATCCATATTCTACATCATATCGACCTTCTATAGTTTGCGCATGCGTTTGGAAATAAGAAAAGATTACTTCCCCCGTTTTTTAAAATCACAGCTTCTAGAAGGTTTACATGATTTCTTAAAAAACACGAGTTTTTAGAAAATGTGTTTTATTTCATAAATAGAATCAACAAAGTATGCATATTCTACGTCATAACGACTTTCTATAGTTTGCGGATGCATCCGGAAATAAGAAATGCTTACTTCCACCGTTTTTTAAAATCACAACTTCTAGAAGGTTTACATGATTTCGTAAAAAACATGAGTTTTTAGAAAATGTGTTTTATTTCATAAATGGTATCTACAAAGTATGCACATTCTACATCATAACGACTTTCTATAGTTTGCGCATGCGTCCGGAAATAAGAAAAGCTTACTTCCACCGTTTTTTAAAATCACAGCTTCTAGAAGGTTTACATGATTTCTTAAAAAACATGATTTTTTAGAAAATGTGTTTTATTTCATAAATGGAATCTACAAAGTATGCACATTCTACGTCATAACGACTTTCTATAGTTTGCGCATGTGTCCGGAAATAAGAAAAGCTTACTTCCCCCGATTTTTAAAATCACAGCTTCTAGAAGGTTTGAATGATTTCTTAAAAAGCACGAGTTTTTAGAAAATGTGTTTTATTTCATGAATGGAATCAATAAAGTATGCACATTCTACATCATAACGACTTTATATAGTTTGCGCATGCGTCCGGAAATAAGAAAAGCTTCCTTCCACCGTTTTTTAAAATCACAGCTTCTAAAAGGTTTACATGATTTCGTAAAAAACACGAGTTTTTAGAAAATGTGTTTTATTTCATAAATGGAATCTAAAAAGTATGCACATTCTACGTCATAACGACTTTCTATAGTTTGCGCATGCGTCCGGAAATAAGAAAAGCTTACTTCCCCCGTTTTTTAAAATCACAGCTTCTAGAAGGTTTACATGATTTCTTAAAAAACACGAGTTTTTAGAAAATGTGTTTTATTTCATAAATGGAATCAACAAACTATGCACATTCTACGTCATAACAACTTTCTATAGTTTGCACATGCGTCCAGAAATAAGAAAAGCTTACTTCCACCGTTTTTTAAAATCACAGCTTCCAGAAGGTTTACATGATTTCTTAAAAAACAGGAGTTTTTACAAAATGTGTTTTATTTCATAAATGGAATCAAGAAAGTATGCACATTCTACGTCATAATGACTTTGTATAGGTTGCGCATTCGTCCGGAAATAAGAAAAGCTTACTTCCCCCGTTTTTTAAAAGCACAGCTTCTAGAAGATTTACATGATTTCGTAAAGAACTCGAGTTTTTGGAAAATGTGTTTTATTTCATGAATGAAATCTACAAAGTATGCACATTGTACGTCATAACGACTTTATATAGTTTGCGCATGCGTCCAGAAATAAGAAAAGCTTTCTTCCCCCGTTTTTTAAAATCACAGCTTCTAGAAGGTTTACATGATTTCTTAAAAAACACGAGTTTTTAGAAAATGTGTTTTATTTCATAAATGGAATCAAGAAAGTATACACATTCTACGTCACAACGACTTTCTATAGTTTGCGCATGCGTCCGGATATAAGAAAAGCTTACTTCCTCCGTTTTTTAAAATCACAACTTCTAGAAGGTTTACATGATTTCTTAAAAAACATGAGTTTTTAGAAAATGTGTTTTATTTCATAAATGGAATCAACAAAGTACGCACATTCTAGGTCACAACGACTTTCTATAGTTTGCGCATTCGTCCGGAAATAAGAAAAGCTTACTTCCCCCATTTTCAAAATCACAGCTTCTAGAAGGTTTACATGATTTCTTAAAAAACACGAGTTTTTAGAAAATGTGTTTTATTTCATAAATGGAATCAAGAAAGTATGCACATTCTACGTCACAACGACTTTCTATAGTTTGCGCATGCGTCCAGAAATAAGAAAAGCTTAGTTCCACCGTATTTTAAAATCACAGCTTCTAGAAGGTTTACATGATTTCGTAAAAAACACGAGTTTTCAGAAAATGTGTTTTATTTCATAAATGGAATCTACAAAGTATGCACATTCTACTTCATAACGACTTTCTATAGTTTGCGCATGTGTCCGGAAATAAGAAAAGCTTACTTCCCCCGTTTTTTAAAATCACAGCTTCTAGAAGGCTTACATGATTTCTTAAAAAACACGAATTTTTAGAAAATGTGTTTTATTTCATAAATGGAATCAAAAAAATATGCACATTCTACGTCACAACGAAATTTTATAGTTTGCGCATTCGTCCGGAAATAAGAAAAGCTTACCCTCCCAGTTTTTTCAAATCACAGATTCTAGAAGTTTTGCATGATTTCTTAAAAAACACGAGTTTTTAGAAAATGTGTTTTATTAAATAAATGGAATCAACAAAGTATGCACATTCTACGTCATAACGACTTTCTATAGTTTGCGCATGCGTTTGGAAATAAGAAAAGCTTACTTCCCCCGTTTTTTAAAATCACAGCTTCTGAAGGTTTACATGATTTCGTAAAAAACACGAGTTTTTAGAAAATGTGTTTTATTTCATAAATGGAATCAACAAAGTATGCAAATTCTACATCATAATGACCTTCTATAGTTTGCGCATGCGTTTGGAAATAAGAAAAGCTTACTTCCCTCGTTTTTTAAAATCACAGCTTCTAGAAGGTTTACATGATTTCATAAAAAACACGAGTATTTAGAAAATGTGTTTTATTTCAAAAATAGAATCAACAAAGTATGCACATTCTATGTCATAACGACTTTCTATAGTTTGCGCATGCGTCCGGAAATAAGAAAAGCTTACTTCCCCCGTTTTTTAAAATCACAGCTTCTAGAAGGTTTACATGATTTCTTAAAAAACACGAGTTTTTAGAAAATGTGTTTTATTTCATAAATGGAATCAAAAAACTATGCACATTCTACGTCATAACGACTTTCTATAGTTTGCGCATGCGTCCGGAAATAAGAAAAGATTACTTCCACCGTTTTTTAAAATCACAGCTTCTAGAAGGTTTACATGATTTCTTAAAAAACAGGAGTTTTTACAAAATGTGTTTTATTTCATAAATGGAATCAAGAAAGTATTCACATTCTACGTCATAATGACTTTCTATAGGTTGCGCATTCGTCCGGAAATAAGAAAAGCTTACTTCCACCGTTTTTTAAAATCACAGCTTCTAGAAGGTTTACATGATTTCGTAAAAAACACGAGTTTTTAGAAAATATGTTTTATTTCATAAATGGAATGTACAAAGTATGCACATTCTACGTCATAACGACTTTCTATAGTTTTGGCATGCGTCCGGAAATAAGAAAAGCTTACTTCACGCGTTTTTTAAAATCACAGCTTCTAGAAGGTTTACATGATTTCTTAAAAAACACGAGTTTTTAGAAAATATGTTTTATTTCATAAATGGAATCAACAAAGTATGCACATTCTACGTCATAACGACTTTCTATTGTTTGCGCATGCGTTTGGAAATAAGAAAAGCTTACTTCCCCCGTTTTTTAAAATCACAGCTTCTAGAAGGTTTACATGATTTCTTAAAAAACACGAGTTTTTACAGAATGTGTTTTATTTCATTAATGGAATCAATAAAGTATGCACATTCTACGTCATAACAACTTTATATAGTTTGCGCATGCGTCCGGAAATAAGAAAAGCTTCCTTCCACAGTTTTTTAAAATCACAGCTTCTAGAAGGTTTACATGATTTCAGAAAAAACACGAGTTTTTAGAAAATGTGTTTTATTTCATCAATGGAATCTAAAAAGTATGCACATTCTACGTCATAACGACTTTCTATAGTTTGCGCATGCGTCCGGAAATAAGAAAAGCTTACTTCCCCCGTTTTTTAAAATCACAGCTTCTAGAAGGTTTACATGATTTCTTAAAAAACACGAGTTTTTAGAAAATGTGTTTTATTTCATAAATGGAATCAACAAACTATGCACATTCTACGTCATAACGACTTTCTATAGTTTGCGCATGCGTCCGTAAATAAGAAAAGCTTACTTCCACCGTTTTTTAAAATGACGGCTTTTAGAAGGTTTACATGATTTCTTAAAAAACAGGAGTTTTTACAAAATGTGTTTTATTTCATAAATGGAATCAAGAAAGTATGCACATTCTACGTCATAATGACTTTCTATAGGTTGCGCATTCGTCCGGAAATAAAAAAAGCTTACTTCCCCCGTTTTTTAAAATCACAGCTTCTAGAAGATTTACATGATTTCGTAAAAAACTCGAGTTTTTAGAAAATGTGTTTTATTTCATGAATGAAATCTACAAAGTATGCACATTCTACGTCATAACGACTTTATATAGTTTGCACATGCATCCAGAAATAAGAAAAGCTTTCTTCCCCCGTTTTTTAAAATCACAGCTTCTAGAAGGTTTACATGATTTCTTAAAAAACACGAGTTTTTAGAAAATGTGTTTTATTTCATAAATGGAATCAACAAAGTATACACATTCTACGTCATAACGACTTTCTATAGATTGCGCATGCGTTTGGAAATAAGAAAAGCTTACTTCCCCCGTTTTTTAAAATCACAGCTTCTAGAAGGTTTACATGATTTCTTAAAAAACAGTACTTTTTAGAAAATGTGTTTTATTTCATAAATGGAATCAACAAACTATGCACATTCTACGTGATAACGACTTTCTATAGTTTGCGCATGCGTCCGAAAATAAGAAAAGCTTACATCCACCGTTTTTTAAAATCACAGCTTCTAGAAGGTTTACATGATTTCGTAAAAAACACGAGTTTTTAGAAAATGTGTTTTATTTCATAAATGGAATCAACAAAGTATGCACATTCTACGTCATAACGACTTTCTATAGTTTTTGCATGCGTCCGGAAATAAGAAAAGCTTACTTCCACCGTTTTTTAAAATCACAGCTTCTATAAGGTTTACATGATTTCGTAAAAAACACGAGTTTCTAGAAAATGTGTTTTATTTCATAAATGGAATCTACAAAGTATGCACATTCTATGTCATAACGACTTTCTATAGTTTGCGCATGCATCCGGAAATAAGAAAAGCTTATTTCCCCCGTTTTTTAAAATCACAGCTTCTAGAAGGTTTACATGATTTATTAAAAAACACGAGTTTTTAGAAAATGTGTTTTATTTCAAAACTGGAATCAACAAAGTATGTACATTCTACGTCATAACGACTTTCTATAGTTTGAGCATGCGTTTGGAAATAAGAAAAGCTTACTTCCCCCGTTTTTTAAAATCACAGCTTCTAGAAGGTTTACATGATTTCTTAAAAAACACGAGTTTTTAGAAAATGTGTTTTATTTCATAAATGGAATCAAAAAAGTATGCACATTCTACGTCATAACGACTTTCTATAGTTTGCGCATGCGTCCAGAAATAAGAAAAGCTTACTTCCACCGTTTTTTAAAATCACAGCTTCTAAAAGGTTTACATGATTTCTTAAAAAACACGAGTTTTTAGAAAATGTGTTTTATTTCATAAATGGAATTAACAAAGTATGCACATTCTATGTCATAACGACTTTCTATAGTTTCAGCATGCGTTTGGAAATAAGAAAAGCTTACTTCCCACGTTTTTTAAAATCACAGCTTCTAGAAGGTTTACATGATTTCTTAAAAAACAGTAGATTTTATAAAATGTGTTTTATTTCATAAATGGAATCAAAAAAGTATGCACATTCTACGTCATAACGACTTTCTATAGTTTGCGCATGCGTCCGGAAATAAGAAAAGCTTACTTCCACCTTTTTTTAAAATCACAGCTTCTAGAAGGTTTACATAATTTCGTAAAAAACACGAGTTTTTAGAAAATGTGTTTTATTTCATAAATGGAATCTACAAAGTATGCACATTCTACGTCACAACGACTTTCTATAGTTTGCGCATGCGTCCGGATATAAGAAAAGCTTACTTCCCCCGTTTTTTAAAATCACAGCTTCTAGAAGGTTTACATGATTTCTTAAAAAACATGAGTTTTTAGAAAATGTGTTTTATTTCATAAATGGAATCAACAAAGTATGCACATTCTAGGTCACAACGACTTTCTATAGTTTGCGCATTCGTCCGGAAATAAGAAAAGCTTACTTCCCCCATTTTTCAAAATCACAGCTTCTAGAAGGTTTACATGATTTCTTAAAAAACACGAGTTTTTAGAAAATGTGTTTTATTTCATAAATGGAATCAACAAAGTATGCACATTCTACGTCACAACGACTTTCTATAGTTTGCGCATGCGTCGGGAAATAAGAAAAGCTTACTTCCCCCGTTTTTTAAAATCACAGCTTCTAGAAGGTTTACATGAATTCTTAAAAAACACGAGTTTTTAGAAAATGTGTTTTATTTCATAAATGGAATCAATAAAGTATGCACATTCCACGTCATAACGACTTTCTATAGTTTGAGCATGCGTTTGGAAATAAGAAAAGCTTACTTCCCCCGTTTTTTAAAATGACAGCTTCTAGAAGGTTTACATGATTTCTTAAAAAACACGAGTTTTTAGAAAATGTGTTTTATTTCATAAATGGAATCAACAAAGTATACACATTCTACGTCATAACGACTTTCTATAGTTTGCGCATGCGTTTGGAAATAAGAAAAGCTTACTTCCCCCGTTTTTTAAAATCACAGCTTCTAGAAGGTTTACATGATTTGTTAAAAAACATGACTTTTTAGAAAATGTGTTTTATTTCATAAATGGAATCAACAAACTATGCACATTCTACGTGATAACGACTTTCTATAGTTTGCGCATGCGTCCGAAAATAAGAAAAGCTTACATCCACCGTTTTTTAAAATCACAGCTTCTAGAAGGTTTACATGATTTCGTAAAAAACACGAGTTTCTAGAAAATGTGTTTTATTTCATAAATGGAATCTACAAAGTATGCACATTCTATGTCATAACGACTTTCTATAGTTTGCGCATGCATCCGGAAATAAGAAAAGCTTATTTCCCCCGTTTTTTAAAATCACAGCTTCTAGAAGGTTTACATGATTTATTAAAAAACACGAGTTTTTAGAAAATGTGTTTTACTTCAAAAATGGAATCAACAAAGTATGTAAATTCTACGTCATAATGACTTTCTATAGTTTGAGCATGCGTTTGGAAATAAGAAAAGCTTACTTCCCCCGGTTTTAAAATCACAGCTTCTAGAAGGTTTACATGATTTCTTAAAAAACACGAGTTTTTAGAAAATGTGTTTTATTTCATAAATGGAATCAAAAAAGTATGCACATTCTATGTCATAACGACTTTCTATAGTTTGCGCATGCGTCCAGAAATTAGAAAAGCTTACTTCTACCGTTTTTTAAAATCACAGCTTCTAGAAGGTTTACATGATTTCGTAAAAAACACGAGTTTCTAGAAAATGTGTTTTATTTCATAAATGGAATCTACAAAGTATGCACATTCTATGTCATAACGACTTTCTATAGTTTGCGCATGCATCCGGAAATAAGAAAAGCTTATTTCCCCCGTTTTTTAAAATCACAGCTTCTAGAAGGTTTACATGATTTCTTAAAAAACACGAGTTTTTAGAAAATGTGTTTTACTTCAAAAATGGAATCAACAAAGTATGTAAATTCTACGTCATAATGACTTTCTATAGTTTGAGCATGCGTTTGGAAATAAGAAAAGCTTACTTCCCCCGGTTTTAAAATCACAGCTTCTAGAAGGTTTACATGATTTCTTAAAAAACACGAGTTTTTAGAAAATGTGTTTTATTTCATAAATGGAATCAAAAAAGTATGCACATTCTATACGACTTTCTATAGTTTGCGCATGCGTCCAGAAATTAGAAAAGCTTACTTCCACCGTTTTTTAAAATCACAGCTTCTAGAAGGTTTACATGATTTCTTAAAAAACACGAGTTTTTAGAAAATTTGTTTTATTTCATAAATGGAATCAACAAAGTATGCACATTCTACGTCATAACGACTTTCTATAGTTTCAGCATGCGTTTGGAAAAAAGAAAAGCTTACTTCCCACGTTTTTTAAAATCACAGCTTCTAGAAGGTTTACATGATTTCTTAAAAAACAGTAGATTTTATAAAATGTGTTTTATTTCATAAATGGAATAAAAAAAGTATGCACATTCTACGTCATAACGACTTTCTATAGTTTGTGCATGCGTTTGGAAATAAGAAAAGCTTACTTCCCCCGTTTTTTAAAATCACAGCTTCTAGAAGGTTTACATGATTTCTTAAAAAACATGACTTTTAGAAAATGTGTTTTATTTCATAAATGGAATAAAAAAAGTATGCACATTCTACGTCATAACGACTTTCTATAGTTTGCGCATGCGTCCGGAAATAAGAAAAGCTTACTTCCACCGTTTTTTAAAATCACAGCTTCTAGAAGGTTTACATGATTTCTTAAAAAACATGAGTTTTTAGAAAATGTGTTTTATTTCATAAATGGAATCAAAAAAGTATGCACATTCTAGGTCACAACGACTTTCTATAGTTTGCGCATTCGTCCGGAAATAAGAAAAGCTTACTTCCCCCATTTTCAAAATCACAGCTCCTAGAAGGTTTACATGATTTCTTAAAAAACACGAGTTTTTAGAAAATGTGTTTTATTTCATAAATGGAATCAAGAAAGTATGCACATTCTACGTCACAACGACTTTCTATAGTTTGCGCATGCGTCCATAAATAAGAAAAGCTTAGTTCCACCGTATTTTAAAATCACAGCTTCTAGAAGGTTTACATGATTTCGTAAAAAACACGAGTTTTCAGAAAATGTGTTTTATTTCATAAATGGAATCTACAAAGTATGCACATTCTACTTCATAACGACTTTCTATAGTTTGCGCATGTGTCCGGAAATAAGAAAAGCTTACTTCCCCCATTTTTTAAAATCACAGCTTCTAGAAGGCTTACATGATTTCTTAAAAAACACGAGTTTTTAGAAAATGTGTTTTATTTCATAAATGGAATCAACAAAATATGCACATTCTACGTCACAACGACTTTTTATAGTTTGCGCATTCGTCCGGAAATAAGAAAAGCTTACCCTCCCAGTTTTTTCAAATCACAGATTCTAGAAGTTTTGCATGATTTCTTAAAAAACACGAGTTTTTAGAAAATGTGTTTTATTAAATAAATGGAATCAACAAAGTATGCACATTCTACGTCATAACGACTTTCTATAGTTTGCGCATGCGTTTGGAAATAAGAAAAGCTTACTTCCCCCGTTTTTTAAAATCACAGCTTCTAGAAGGTTTACATGATTTCGTAAAAAACACGAGTTTTTAGAAAATGTGTTTTATTTCATAAATGGAATCAACAAAGTATGCAAATTCTACATCATAATGACCTTCTATAGTTTGCGCATGCGTTTGGAAATAAGAAAAGCTTACTTCCCCCGTTTTTTAAAATCACAGCTTCTAGAAGGTTTACATGATTTCATAAAAAACACGAGTATTTAGAAAATGTGTTTTATTTAAAAAATAGAATCAACAAAGTATGCACATTCTATGTCATAACGACTTTCTATAGTTTGCGCATGCGTCCGGAAATAAGAAAAGCTTACTTCCCCCGTTTTTTAAAATCACAGCTTCTAGAAGGTTTACATGATTTCTTAAAAAACACGAGTTTTTAGAAAATGTGTTTTATTTCATAAATGGAATCAACAAACTATGCACATTCTACGTCATAACGACTTTCTATAAATTGCGCATGCGTCCGGAAATAAGAAAAGCTTACTTCCACCGTTTTTTAAAATCACAGCTTCTAGAAGGTTTACATGATTTCTTCAAAAACAGGAGTTTTTACAAAATGTGTTTTATTTCATAAATGGAATCAAGAAAGTATTCACATTCTACGTCATAATGACTTTCTATAGGTTGCGCATTCGTCCGGAAATAAGAAAAGCTTACTTCCACCGTTTTTTAAAATCACAGCTTCTAGAAGGTTTACATGATTTCGTAAAAAACACGAGTTTTTAGAAAATATGTTTTATTTCATAAATGGAACGTACAAAGTATGCACATTCTACGTCATAACGACTTTCTATAGTTTGCGCATGCGTCCGGAAATAAGAAAAGCTTACTTCCCCCGTTTTTTAAAATCACAGCTTCTAGAAGGTTTACATGATTTCTTAAAAAACACGAGTTTTTAGAAAATATGTTTTATTTCATAAATGGAATCAACAAAGTATGCACATTCTACGTCATAACGACTTTCTATTGTTTGCGCATGCGTTTGGAAATAAGAAAAGCTTACTTCCCCCGTTTTTTAAAATCACAGGTTCTAGAAGGTTTACATGATTTCTTAAAAAACACGAGTTTTTACAGAATGTGTTTTATTTCATTAATGGAATCAATAAAGTATGCACATTCTACGTCATAACAACTTTATATAGTTTGCGCATGCGTCCGGAAATAAGAAAAGCTGCCTTCCACCGTTTTTTAAAATCACAGCTTCTAGAAGGTTTACATGATTTCGTAAAAAACACGAGTTTTTAGAAAATGTGTTTTATTTCATCAATGGAATCTAAAAAGTATGCACATTCTACGTCATAACGACTTTCTATAGTTTGCGCATGCGTCCGGAAATAAGAAAAGCTTACTTCCCCCGTTTTTTAAAATCACAGCTTCTAGAAGGTTTACATGATTTCTTAAAAAACACGAGTTTTTAGAAAATGTGTTTTATTTCATAAATGGAATCAACAAACTATGCACATTCTACGTCATAACGACTTTCTATAGTTTGCGCATGCGTCCGTAAATAAGAAAAGCTTACTTCCACCGTTTTTTAAAATGACGGCTTTTAGAAGGTTTACATGATTTCTTAAAAAACAGGAGTTTTTACAAAATGTGTTTTATTTCATAAATGGAATCAAGAAAGTATGCACATTCTACGTCATAATGACTTTCTATAGGTTGCACATTCGTCCGGAAATAAGAAAAGCTTACTTCCCCCGTTTTTAAAAATCACAGCTTCTAGAACATTTACATGATTTCGTAAAAAACTCGAGTTTTTAGAAAATGTGTTTTATTTCATGAATGAAATCTACAAAGTATGCACATTCTACGTCATAACGACTTTATATAGTTTGCACATGCGTCCAGAAATAAGAAAAGCTTTCTTCCCTCGTTTTTAAAAATCACAGCTTCTAGAAGGTTTACATTATTTCTTAAAAAACACGAGTTTTTAGAAAATGTGTTTTATTTCATAAATGGAATCAACAAAGTATACACATTCTACGTCATAACGACTTTCTATAGATTGCGCATGCGTTTGGAAATAAGAAAAGCTTACTTCCCCCGTTTTTTAAAATCACAGCTTCTAGAAGGTTTTCATGATTTGTTAAAAAACATGACTTTTTAGAAAATGTGTTTTATTTCATAAATGGAATCAACAAACTATGCACATTCTACGTGATAACGACTTTCTATAGTTTGCGCATGCGTCCGAAAATAAGAAAAGCTTACATCCACCGTTTTTTAAAATCACATCTTCTAGAAGGTTTGCATGATTTCGTAAAAAACACGAGTTTTTAGAAAATGTGTTTTATTTCATAAATGGAATCAACAAAGTATGCACATTCTACGTTATAACGACTTTCTATAGTTTTTGCATGCGTCCGGAAATAAGAAAAGCTTACTTCCACCGTTTTTTAAAATCACAGCGTCTATAAGGTTTACATGATTTCGTAAAAAACACGAGTTTCTAGAAAATGTGTTTTATTTCATAAATGGAATCTACAAAGTATGCACATTCTATGTCATAACGACTTTCTATAGTTTGCGCATGCATCCGGAAATAAGAAAAGATTATTTCCCCCGTTTTTTAAAATCACATCTTCTAGAAAGTTTACATGATTTATTAAAAAACACGAGTTTTTAGAAAATGTGTTTTATTTCAAAAATGGAATCAACAAAGTATGTACATTCTACGTCATAACGACTTTCTATAGTTTGAGCATGCGTTTGGAAATAAGAAAAGCTTACTTCCCCAGTTTTTTAAAATCACAGCTTCTAGAAGGTTTACATGATTTCTTAAAAAACACGAGTTTTTAGAAAATATTGTTTTATTTCATAAATGGAATCAAAAAAGTATGCACATTCTACGTCATAACGACTTTCTATAGTTTGCGCATGCGTCCAGAAATAAGAAAAGCTTACTTCCACCATTTTTTAAAATCACAGCTTCTAAAAGGTTTACATGATTTCTTAAAAAACACGAGTTTTTAGAAAATGTGTTTTATTTCATAAATGGAATTACCAAAGTATGCACATTCTATGTCATAACGACTTTCTATAGTTTCAGCATGCGTTTGGAAATAAGAAAAGCTTACTTCCCACGTTTTTTAAAATCACAGCTTCTAGAAGGTTTACATGATTTCTTAAAAAACAGTAGATTTTATAAAATGTGTTTTATTTCATAAATGGAATAAAAAAAGTATGCAAATTCTACGTCATAACGACTTTCTATAGTTTGTGCATGCGTTTGGAAATAAGAAAAGCTTACTTCCCCCGTTTTTTAAAATCACAGCTTCTAGAAGGTTTACATAATTTCGTAAAAAACATGAGTTTTTAGAAAATGTGTTTTATTTCATAAATGGAATCTACAAAGTATGCACATTCTACGTCACAACGACTTTCTATAGTTTGCGCATGCGTCCGGATATAAGAAAAGCTTACTTCCCCCGTTTTTTAAAATCACAGCTTCTAGGAGGTTTACATGACTTCTTAAAAAACATGAGTTTTTAGAAAATGTGTTTTATTTCATAAATGGAATCAACAAAGTATGCACATTCTAGGTCACAACGACTTTCTATAGTTTGCGCATTCGTCCGGAAATAAGAAAAGCTTACTTCCCCCATTTTTCAAAATCACAGCTTCTAAAAGGTTTACATGATTTCTTAAAAAACACGAGTTTTTAGAAAATGTGTTTTATTTCATAAATGGAATCAACAAAGTATGCACATTCTACGTCACAACGACTTTCTATAGTTTGCGCATGCGTCGGGAAATAAGAAAAGCTTACTTCCCCCGTTTTTTAAAATCACATCTTCTACAAGGTTTACATGAATTCTTAAAAAACACGAGTTTTTAGAAAATGTGTTTTATTTCATAAATGGAATCAATAAAGTATGCACATTCCACGTCATAACGACTTTCTATAGTTTGAGCATGCGTTTGGAAATAAGAAAAGCTTACTTCCCCCGTTTTTTAAAATCACAGCTTCTAGAAGGTTTACATGATTTCTTAAAAAACACGAGTTTTTATAAAATGTGTTTTATTTCATTAATGGAATAAAAAAAGTATGCACATTCTACGTCATAACGACTTTCTATAGTTTGTGCATGCGTCCGGAAATAAGAAAAGCTTACTTCCACCGTTTTTTAAAATCACAGCTTCTAGAAGGTTTACATCATTTCTTAAAAAACACGAGCTTTTAGAAAATGTGTTTTATTTCATAAATGGAATCAACAAAGTATGCACATTCTACGTCATAACGACTTTCTATAGTTTGCGCATACGTCCGGAAATAAGAAAAGCTTACTTCCACCGTTTTTTAAAATCACAGCTTCTAGAAGGTTTGCATAATTTCGTAAAAAACACGAGTTTTTAGAAAATGTGTTTTATGTCATAAAAGGAATCAAAAAAGTATGCACATTCTACGTCATAATGACTTTCTATAGTTTGCGCATGCGTCCAGAAATAAGAAAAGCTTAGTTCCACCGTATTTTAAAATCACAGCTTCTAGAAGGTTTACATGATTTCGTAAAAAACACGAGTTTTCAGAAAATGTGTTTTATTTCATAAATGGAATCTACAAAGTATGCACATTCTACGTCATAACGACTTTCTATAGTTTGCGCATGTGTCCGGAAATAAGAAAAGCTTACTTCCCCCGTTTTTTAAAATCACAGCTTCTAGAAGGTTTACATGATTTGTTAAAAAACACGAGTTTTTAGAAAATGTGTTTTATGTCATAAATGGAATCAACAAAGTATGCACATTCTACGTCACAACGACTTTTTATAGTTTGCGCATTCGTCCGGAAATAAGAAAAGCTTACCTTCCAAGTTTTTTCAAATCACAGATTCTAGAAGTTTTGCATGATTTCTTAAAAAACACGAGTTTTTAGAAAATGTGTTTTATTAAATAAATGGAATCAACAAAGTATGCACATTCTACGTCATAACGACTTTCTATAGTTTGCGCATGCATTTGGAAATAAGAAAAGCTTACTTCCCCCGTTTTTTAAAATCACAGCTTCTAGAAGGTTTACATGATTTCGTAAAAAACATGAGTTTTTAGAAAATGTGTTTTATTTCATAAATGGAATCAACAAAGTATGCAAATTCTACATCATAATGACCTTCTATAGTTTGCGCATGCGTTTGGAAATAAGCAAAGCTTACTTCCCCCGTTTTTTAAAATCACAGCTTCTAGAAGGTTTACATGATTTCGTAAAAAACACGAGTATTTAGAAAATGTGTTTTATTTCATAAATAGAATCAACAAAGTATGCACATTCTACGTCATAACGACTTTCTATAGTTTGCGGATGCGTCCGGAAATAAGAAAAGCTTACTTCCACCGTTTTTTAAAATCACAACTTCTAGAAGGTTTACATGATTTCGTAAAAAACACGAGTTTTTAGAAAATGTGTTTTATTTCATAAATGGAATCTACAAAGTATGCACATTCTACGTCATAACGACTTTCTATAGTTTGCGCATGCGTCCGGAAATAAGAAAAGCTTACTTCCACCGTTTTTTAAAATCACAGCTTCTACAAGATTTACATGATTTGGTAAAAAACACGAGTTTTTAGAAAATGTGTTTTATTTCATAAATGGAATCAACAAAGTATGCACATTCTACGTCATAACGAATTTCTATAGTTTGCGCATGCGTCCGGAAATAAGAAAAGCTTACTTCTACCGTTTTTTAAAATCACAGCTTCTAGAATGTTTACATGTTTTCGTAAAAAACAGGAGTTTTTAGAAAATGTGTTTTATTTCATAAATGGAATCAACAAAGTATGCACATTCTACGTCATAACGACTTTCTATAGTTTGCGCATGCGTCCAGAAATAAGAAAAGATTACTTCCACCGTTTTTTAAAATCACAGCTTCTAGAAGGTTTACATAATTACGTAAAAAACGCGAGTTTTTAGAAAATGTGTTTTATTTCATAAATGGAATCTACAAATTATGCACATTCTACGTCACAACGACTTTCTATAGTTTGAGCATGCGTCCGGATATAAGAAAAGCTTACTTCCCCCGTTTTTTAAAATCACAGCTTCTAGAAGGTTTACATGATTTCTTAAAAAACACGAGTTTTTAGAAAATGTGTTTTATTTCATAAATGGAATCTACAAAGTATGCACATTCTACGTCATAACGACTTTCTATAGTTTGCACATGCGTCCGGAAATAAGAAAAGCTTACTTCCACCGTTTTTTAAAATCACAGCTTCTAGAAGGTTTACATGATTTCTTAAAAAACAAGAGTTTTTACAAAATGTGTTTTATTTCATAAATGGAATCAAGAAAGTATGCACATTCTACGTCATAATGACTTTCTATAGGTTGCGCATTCGTCCGGAAATAAGAAAAGCTTACTTCCCCCGTTTTTTAAAATCACAGCTTCTAGAAGATTTACATGATTTCGTAAAAAACTCGGGTTTTTAGAAAATGTGTTTTATTTGATGAATGAAATCTACAAAGTATGCACATTCTACATCATAATGACTTTATATAGTTTGCACATGCGTCCAGAAATAAGAAAAGCTTTCTTCCCCCGTTTTTTAAAATCACAGCTTCTAGAAGGTTTACATGATTTCTTAAAAAACACGAGTTTTTAGAAAATGTGTTTTATTTCATAAATGGAATCAACAAAGTATACACATTCTACGTCATAACGACTTTCTATAGTTTGCGCATGCGTTTGGAAATGAGAAAAGCTTACTTCCCCCGTTTTTTAAAATCACAGCTTCTAGAAGGATTACATGATTTGTTAAAAAACATGACTTTTTAGAAAATGTGTTTTATTTCATAAATGGAATCAACAAACTATGCACATTCTACGTGATAACGACTTTCTATAGTTTGCGCATGCGTTTGAAAATAAGAAAAGCTTACATCCACCGTTTTTTAAAATGTAGAGCCCCTCCTCTAGGGTCTTTGCTGTTTAACCTGAAACTCAACCACTTGCTACAAAAGAGATTAGAAGCATAATGACTGTATAAATAAACTAAATAAATGAATAAACTAGCAAATTAAAACAAACCATAACCATAACCAGCAAAGCTCGTTTAACCGTAGGTGAAACAACCGTTAGCTTCACCACCCAACCATAGGCTCATGCTTTCAGTCGCATGGCCTCCCCCGAGCTTTGGGTCGTAGAGATCACACACGTTTTTCAGAAATCCAGCTTGGGATTCCCCTCCCACCAGAATTTCTCAGCCAAACCCTTAGATAGCAGCAAGTCTTTGAGGCATTCAAAAATTACGACAATCGTCCAAATCATGGGCCCCTTACCCATTCCTTAAGCCTTCCTTATAAAGGGAAATCTCCTGCGACACATGTCGCTTCATGCATAAATAAATATTTTTAATTATTTATTTAATTAAAACACTCACCCATCCAAGTGTCAGTTTCTCTGGGAAGTGCACCTACATCCCTAAGTTTGCTCTAGTTTGTCCCCCAGATATTTTAATCAACTCCTAGCTTTTAGTTGACTAGGTGTCTAATCTATTTTGCTCCTAAATAATAATTTCTATTATTTTAAATGCTTAACAAAATAACTATTCATGTGCAAATGTCTAAGCTATTGTTATGCATTTGCTAAGTAATAATCTAGAGTTATTCTCCTAAGTTTTTATGCAGTTTAATCTAACAATCAAACTCACTGGGATCACGGTGCCGCGCCGTTGGGCTCCTAGTTCCTTAATTTTAATTCCTTGACATGGCACCACTCCGTCGGGTCCAGTCATCCATGGTTTCCATTCCTTGGCATGGGACCTCATCGTTGGGTCCTTGCATCCATTCTTTCCGTTCTCGACAGGGTACCGCATCGTCGGGCCCTTCTGCCACCATCTTTCCGTTTTGACTTGAGGAAACTTTTGTAGGGATTTTAGGAACCGTTACCATCCATCCTCCGTCTACATGCTATCTAGGGACTAATGGCGCTAAGGAGTGAGTCCGTTCTCACTGCGCACCCCTCAACTCGTATGTGACCAGCTCCGTCGTGGCCCACCTCATACGTCCTCACGCATTCCTCTTGAGCAAGCGGATCAATGCTTATCTGCTCATGCGTGGTATTCTTGTCGGAAGTTGACATCGTCGTCGCTTCCCCTGTGTGTGATTTACCCGTACTCTACGACCCTCCATGTTCCTTTGTGTGTCCATTGGTGAACCGTCTCACTTGTTTCTACCCACACTTCTCACAACAAATTATCAGTAGCACTGTTCTCAACAATCATCATCTGGTTTCTAACTCTAGCATTGTTAAACATTTATGATTTATTCAAACTGCTCATTCATCTTATCAAATATACATTTCGTCGCGAAATACATAATCACCATACAGCTAGTCGTTAAGCATTATTCATGTGTACAATTTTCATATCAAAGTTAATCGTTAAACAACATGAAATCGTCCATTCACAATAACTACCCAAATGCACATATATCAATCAATCATAATCATAAATATACTCAAAATAAAATCATAGGGTTATTTTATTAATGTTTCAAACAGTAGGATGACTCAGTAGGTGCCCTCAATGTCTACAGTAGTCTAGGGGCACTACATACAACCCTACTTATTTAGAACTTCGTCCCGAAGTTCAGAATAAAAATGGAAAGTTATGACACATCTCAGTTGCGTCCTCCCAAATCGTAGAGCTAGGACTGTAACTGTCTTACTGCACTTTGACTTGATCAAACAGGGCTAATCATTAAGAAAGATGTAATCAATCAATTATCCCACTCCACATGTATAATTTAATTCCTTAATTCATTTATCAATTATTGTCATCATTCCCATCTTCAGGTTTTCCTCAATCAGTTAAGACATAACAAGGCTCAAGAGACCATTATATCGAAGTTTTTCAGCCGGGTCACTCGACAGGTGCCCTTAAGGTCCACAGTCATTCTAGGGGCATTACATACACCCCCTCTTAAATAGAACTTCGTCTCGAAGTTAATTTTTTTTTTGTTCTTGTACTTTCGACGCTAGGCGTTATCTTTTTTTTTTATATTCTCATCCCCATGTCATTGTATTCTAGTTTTCTCCAATAATCATGGCTATAAGCACAAGTGGTTTAAAGTCATTAGCTCCAATATCATCTAGTATGGTTACAATACACCCTCAGGAACTTAATCGTAACTTCGTATCATATCAATCCGATAATACATTCCATAATTGTCAGTTCCAACTAGATTTTCTATTCATTCACGAAGGTCCATGATGTCCAAATTTTCAACAAGCTCCATTGCATCAAAAGCCACCCAATAATTTATAAACATAACAAATCCAAACAAGGATTCAAATCTATTTGGTTATCCTCCTGAGAAGGTAAACATCATAAAATATTCGATAAGATATAATCACGGTTTTAACAAATCAGGAGAGACCCTCAAATTGTCCCAATCCAAATTCCATAAGACCACTTCCTAATCCCAAAATGTCGGTTCTCAATTCGATAGGATTCCTAGGGCCGGAACTTAACGATTTAGTCGAACATATTAAAATCTATCTGTTAGTCCTTTCATCAGTATCATCATTCGAGGTTAATGAGATTGTCACACCCTTACCTCATTTCATCATTCATGCCATCGTAAGACCACTTCGTTAGTTTCATCAATTCGTACAATGTGTGTTTTCTTAACCCCATCGAGTTTCATCTCGATGGCTAGTTGTCGTTGAGGTCAGCTCGTCATACCGATCACATTGATATCTCATTTTCAAATTTTTAAGTTTGTTTCGCTCCCTCAACAATCTCTTAAAGTATCGTCAATCTGAGTATCTTGGTATCTTGTTAGTCAAAATTTATCGATTCTTTTATTTTTATTTTATTTTTTTATCATATAGTAAATTTACCACATATATATCCATCTACTTGTCTATGTGGGAAAGTTTTAAATATCTCCGGTCTTTGTTCCTTTCTCTAGTTATCGATACAATCTCTAATCGACCATTTCCTTTCTTAGTTGGCATATTTTAGGCTCTTTATAATTGTTACTATTTCACTTGTTGTATATGTATTCAACAACAATGGCCAAGATCACCCATATTTCTTTCATGTAACCCAACCAACATTAGTTGATCTTAGTTAGCATCATGATTACATTTTAGCTAAGAGATCAATCTTTCCTAGTCACTTTCTTCCTTCTCTATAGTTACGTATAACTATCATGTTTAAAACAATGTCTGAATTTCAAAATAAGAATTTACCCTTCCCAATTCAGTTCTTCACTACATACCTTAACCATTACTAAACTTATCTTACATGCCACCTCTCTCTTCTCATAATCCAAAGTATAATTAAATATTGGAGTGCCATTTACTTAGTATAATCTCAGATTTTTATAAACAACGTTATGCAAGGTTTTCTTCTCTTCCTAACTTAAGCACAGTTAAGATTCTATAATTCAAGTAAGTTTAACTTCTCTCTTTTCACAATTCAAAGCAAAATTACAAACTAGTAGTGCATACCTGCGAAGCCATCGCCTTGATTTCATAAAATAAGCATTTACAACCAATTGATAAAATTCTTGACGCACAACCCATCATCAAAGTATATGAACCTTGAATACCATTCAAACTTACATACTAGCAAATTTAGAGGAGAATAATTCTAACCTGTCTGAGAAGCTCGAAATATTCTGGCCGAGGATGAAGAAGTAAAAACCGCATCTTTGACTTTTCTATGTCGATCTTTATGCATCACCAACGAAACCAAATGTAGGGTCTCTTCTCATGAGCAAGAAAAAAATAAAAATAAAAAATGTACTAACATCCTTCATATCAAGTGTAGGTCATGAACTTAGCTTGGAAGACAATTATTACCATTAGTTCCAATCTTTTTATAGAACCATAATTAATATAAGAATCATAACTCATGATTTAGTTACTTTAATCCATAACTTCAAACAAATCATTTAATACACATATCATCCTCTTACTAACCTTGTACACATATTCATTTTAAATAATACTAGGATTCAAATAATTGAATCCCACACTACAATCATGTGCCCCTAATATAATCTATTCCTTCTTGGCAAGTATTCATAATCAACTTTTCAATTTCAATATAATAACCAATATATAGGGTATTCTTAACCATAACTTTTCACATGGAATGATGTAATCGACTCACAAGTATGCATAATCAACTTTTCAATTTCAATATAACCTTCCACATGAAATGATGTAATTGACTTTTCAATTTAAGGGTAATAATCAATATAACCTTCAACATGGAAAGATGTAGTCAACTTACAAGTATGCATAAATATTCATCTTTTATGGTATTCATAATCCCAACATTTCACCTGGAAGAATAATCATCAACTTACAAAGTATCCCAATAACTAATCTAAGTAGTAACCTATTCATTCCCATGTATGTATGCTTTTTCTAATAGAGAATAATCCAAAATTATAGGTGTCTATGATAAAAATATAGCCTCAGCCTATACCTTAATCAAGCATAATTATTCCTTCTCTTATTCACACATATGACAAAACTCCCATCCCAATTCGTAATTATATATGGTAAAAGTAATATATATCAATCTAATTTATTTACGATTCCCAACAAATGGAAATTTGCTTTTGTTACGTCTCCTCCTAAGTGAGAGATAATTTACCATTTCTATATATTCACCTAAAATTGACAACATTTCTATGTTTGTAACATCTATGAATATCTATTCATGTTAGAAATCCATTCGATGTTTAAAATACAATTCTCCATATACTGTATTTTAAAATCTAAACATACACTACCTCATTTTATTACTTCCATTGTCATAGGACTACTTCGAGAGACTCATCAAGTCGTACCATGTATGTTTTTCTCAACCTCATAGAGTTCTATCTCGAGCTAGTCGTAATTTAGTCAAGATTTGACCATGTCCTGAAATTAGCCTCATTGAGTTCATTTAATTATGCTAATCGTCTCCCAACTTACTATACAAGCCTTTTCAAATATAAGGACAACTATCAAATGTTAAGATGATCAAAGGTATAGTCACACATTGATTCTTACTTTTCCAAGGACTCTAATTTAATTCAATTATGAAATAATAACTTTATAGTATCTAGTCCATAATATTCCCACCTTTACTTATACCACCGAAAACTATAATTCATTTTTTTTTTTTTTAATAAGGATGCCATCTTCTTCTAAATCATTTACTAAACACAATAAATTTAATTGACCAAATAATTCCCACTTAGGTTCGTGTTGCAAAGGAGTGTTATTTAAAATTCTAAACAAATATTATTACCCTTTTCCTAAACACCTTGTAACCATACTAAACTTTATGACATTCATCCATAAAATTCTTACTTTTATTTATATGGTAAGGACATGTTATTACACACAAATGGTATTATTTTCTTTTGTAAATATAATAATTTATATGACATTCAACCATGTAATTTCTCACTTTTATATATATGGCAAAAGCATATATATATATATATATATATATTAAATATAAACAATGGAACTTTTTCGCTTCACATGCTGCTATATAGATTCTCACATGCATAATTGTTTTAAGTTTTTAAATTACAAGAGCATGATGCTATCCTCTTAAATATACCTTGTCCTTATCTAAATGACGAAAAGCATGAAACTATAAGCAATGAAAATATACTTTTTCCAGCCGTCATCCCATTCACGAAAGAGCGTAAGCTTAAACCTGTAGTGTTCGAGGTAGATCCTAACTGTTTGCTAACTGAATTATACAAAGTTTCTATGATCGACAACTGTCGAAGGATAATTCTTAAAACAACGTTGACACACGGCAGTGTATAATAAAACTTAAGCAGTATGTGTCACGATTTTAATGCTGGAGATAACGATTGTAAAAGTAAAGGCATTTAAATTGACAGACAGTAACATTAAAGTTCAACTCATCACCAGCATGATCTCCTCATAAACTCTGCGGCGTCATGCATCCAGGGTTTCAAATCAGAGGATGGTCGAGACTCGAGTTTATGTATGGAGATTTCGGCCATCGGAGTGACACCGTGTCGGAAGCTGTCAAGTGTTTGGTCATTTCAACAGGCATTGCTTCAGATTTAGATAAAAAAATAGCAGATCGCTCAAGTTCTGAATTAAGACAATGACAGAGGCTGGGATTTTGTTATTGATAACTGCAACAGGGTGGGTCGTAAATTTTAATGAGATATTTAAGGAGAATAAAAAAAATAAAAATAAAGTGGATTCGTTTCTGTAATCTCGCATTTCCATTAACCAGGTAAAGTAAAATAGACACAATGAGACGTCTAAGTTAACAATAACAATCACGATGGGAATGAATCTCTCTCTCTAGAGGTTTGGGAGTAGTAAAAGAGAAACCCTAATAAGAGGTGAACCTATTGCATGCATCTACTCTACTGCGAATACAAGCATATTTGCACAGTAACTAATAATGTCCAGCAGTTTCGGTGATTAGATGCGAGATCTCTGCTCCTACGGCGTCGGTTTGAGCAGGTGTCATATGGGCTCAAGGTATACCTGCGCCTTAACACCGAGCTATGAATGGTGCATCACTATACTTTTTTATCACTCAGGGCCTAGATCCTAGATAACGCACAGTTTACAAATACGTGGCATGAGAAAACACACCGATAAACAATATCCATCCAAAAGCGATTGGGATCTCAACCAACAGCATCAATTCTGATTGTTGACTGTCAACCGGATCAGGATGCATTATTTATGACGCCTACCACCATGATTACTACAATCCTCAACAGATCCCCTATCGATGTTTCCGGGATCGTAGGACGCGGGGTTCATAAAAATCGTTATCGCACATCTCTGTAAATCCTGCATCCCACTTTGAAGACAGGGTTTTTGATAATTAAGTGATGGACATAGTGGATCTGATACCCAGGTGTACAGTACAGAGGTTTAGACGCTTTGTGCACTTTGCGATTTCTTCAATATTCCAATTAATACAGAAGGCCGCAAATCGACAAGTCCTTTAGTTACACCAGGATTACGAGAGTACAGATGGCGTTTTAAAACATGTAATCGATTTTAAAAGCACACCTAACTGGGAATGCATTTGTTTACTCTACTAAATTCAGATCTTCTTTTAATTTATATATATATACACTACACAGGAATAAATCACAGTCTAGATTCGGATCATGAGTATTATAACTTACGCAGAAAATAAATTTATATCGCAGCATATAACATAAAGGAATGAATTAAATAAACTACCAATAAAACAACCACTGCAATTTTATACCGGCAGTCCGGATTCGAGTTAACCGCAATCAACAAAGAATTATGTAACGGGGCAGTTCATATGCTCAAGGCATTCTCATCTCTTTTTCCAATGGCCTGTCGGAGCTTCCGTTGGTAAAGCTTAAATCATTGATCATTAGGCTCATTCTTAAAAGAGATTTGTAATGAGTTTGCAAGGAAACAAGATGAGAAAAGTCAAAGACTCATTATAGATTTGAAATTTCAATTCATAATGATTTTGTTTCTTCTACTTATGTGCAGGACTATGCGTGCACTGAGGTGCACTGAGGATGAAGACGAGGGTATATTTCAGAAATTTAAAGAGTTTTAAACACAGTAAAAAGGAATCCCATCTATGTTGAACACATACAGACCCACACTCTCCTTATGATCGGGAGTGTAAAACCTTACAAATAAATATTGAAACAAAATGATCACAGAATACTGGTTATGCTAAGTGTGTACAGGAATCCGTGATCTCAAGGAGACTAGATAGGGTTTGAATGGAGATCCCACCACCAGAAGAAGAAAAGAAATAGGAATTATAACAACCACAGATTCAAGATTTACAAATAACAAGGACAGTTTCGCACCTACGCAATTATCATCCTATTGATAACACACATGAATGAGATCTGCCATTTCAAGTTCGTGACCAATTAATAAAACCCTTCTTTTATTTCTTTTTTATTTTGCTTAAATATAGGACGGAATGAATCGAGCTTCTGGTGATTATCTTACACAGAGAAAAATAAATAAATAAATAAACTGAAAACGCAGAATGATTACGATGACCATAAATATTTGGCGATTAAATTGTATTGAGGAGGATAAATACCAAGGTTAATACGCTTAGAAGATCAGTGCCACTTTATATCTGAAATTGAATTTTTAGCAGAGAACAAATCAAGGAACAGGATTGTTGGGCATATTTGGAATGGAATCATGATCGTAGGCAGAGATCGCTTTAATCTCAACACGGATAAAACAGATTTGAAATAGACATAACTCTACAGGTAGAAATCGATGTATCTTTCGCATGGGTTAAAACAGATTTGAAATAGAAATAAATCCGCTGGTAGAAATCGATGTATCTTTCGCATGGTTTAAAACAGATTTGAAATAGAAATAAATCCGCTGGTAGAAATCGATCTCAGAAAATTTTCTAAACAGTATTCTTGAAATCAACAGAAATTATAAATTAAATCTTTCTTTCGAATCTGAAATACACGCATAACGGAAATCGGATCGATCTCATAAAGGTTTCTAAATGATGTGTTGAAATCAACAGAAATTATAAATAGAAATTAAATCTTTCTTTCAATTCTTTAGGAAATAGAACCTGTTACGATGGTTGTTCCTGTAGTTGCCTGTGTACTTCAGAAATCGCCATCGATCCACTCCAGCTTCAAGGTTTACCGTAGAACCCTAAATAATATGAGTATGGTGTCCTCAAGGCTCGACCAGCTCTGATACCAAATGTAGAGCCCCTCCTCTAGGGTCTTTGCTGTTTAACCTGAAACTCAACCACTTGCTACAAAAGAGATTAGAAGCATAATGACTGGATAAATAAACTAAATAAATGAATAAACTAGCAAATTAAAACAAACCATAACCATAACCAGCAAAGCTCGTTTAACCGTAGGTGAAACAACCGTTAGCTTCACCACCCAACCATAGGCTCATGCTTTCAGTCGCATGGCCTCCCCCGAGCTTTGGGTCGTAGAGCTCACACACGTTTTTCAGAAATCCATCTTGGGCTTCCCCTCCCACCAGGATTTCTCAGCCAAACCCTTAGATAGCAGCAAGTCTTTGAGGCATTCAAAAATTACGACAATCGTCCAAATCATGGGCCCCTTACCCATTCCTTAAGCCTTCCTTATAAAGGGAAATCTCCTGCGACACATGTCGCTTCATGCATAAATAAATATTTTTAATTATTTATTTAATTAAAACACTCACCCATCCAAGTGTCAGTTTCTCTGGGAAGTGCACCTACATCCCTAAGTTTGCTCTAGTTTGTCCCCCAGATATTTTAATCAACTCCTAGCTTTTAGTTGACTAGGTGTCTAATCTATTTTGCTCCTAAATAATAATTTCTATTATTTTAAATGCTTAACAAAATAACTATTCATGTGCAAATGTCTAAGCTATTGTTATGCATTTGCTAAGTAATAATCTAGAGTTATTCTCCTAAGTTTTTATGCAGTTTAATCTAACAATCAAACTCACTGGGATCACGGTGCCGCGCCGTTGGGCTCCTAGTTCCTTAATTTTAATTCCTTGACATGGCACCACTCCGTCGGGTCCAGTCATCCATGGTTTCCATTCCTTGGCATGGGACCTCATCGTTGGGTCCTTGCATCCATTATTTCCGTTCTCGACAGGGTACCGCATCGTCGGGCCCTTCTGCCACCATCTTTCCGTTTTGACTTGTGGGAACTTTTGTAGGGATTTTAGGAACCGTTACCATCCATCCTCCGTCTACATGCTATCTAGGGACTAATGGCGCTGAGGAGTGAGTCCGTTCTCACTGCGCACCCCTCAACTCGTACGTGACCAGCTTCGTCGTGGCCCACCTCGTACGTCCTCACGCATTCCTCTTGAGCAAGCGGATCAATGCTTATCTGCTCATGCGTGGTATTCTTGTCGGAAGTTGACATCGTCGTCGCTTCCCCTGTGTGTGATTTACCCGTACTCTACGACCCTCCATGTTCCTTTGTGTGTCCATTGGTGAACCGTCTCACTTGTTTCTACCCACACTTCTCACAACAAATTATCAGTAGCACTGTTCTCAACAATCATCATCTGGTTTCTAACTCTAGCATTGTTAAACATTTATGATTTATTCAAACTGCTCATTCATCTTATCAAATATACATTTCGTCGCGAAATACATAATCACCATACAGCTAGTCGTTAAGCATTATTCATGTGTACAATTTTCATATCAAAGTTAATCGTTAAACAACATGAAATCGTCCATTCACAATAACTACCCAAATGCACATATATCAATCAATCATAATCATAAATATACTCAAAATAAAATCATAGGGTTATTTTATTAATGTTTCAAACAGTAGGGTGACTCAGTAGGTGCCCTCAATGTCTACAGTAGTCTAGGGGCACTACATAAAATCACAGCTTCTAGAAGGTTTACATGATTTCGTAAAAAACACGAGTTTTTAGAAAATGTGTTTTATTTCATAAATGGAATCAACAAAGTATGCACATTCTACGTCATAACGACTTTCTATAGTTTGTGCATGCATCCGGAAATAAGAAAAGCTTACTTCCACGGTTTTTTAAAATCACAGCTTCTATAAGGTTTACATGATTTCGTAAAAAACACGAGTTTCTAGAAAATGTGTTTTATTTCATAAATGGAATCTACAAAGTATGCACATTCTATGTCATAACGATTTTCTATAGTTTGCGCATGCATCCGGAAAAAAGAAAAGCTTATTTCCCCCGTTTTTTAAAATCACAGCTTCTAGAAGGTTTACATGATTTATTAAAAAACACGAGTTTTTAGAAAATGTGTTTTGTTTCAAAAATGGAATCAACAAAGTATGTACATTCTACGTCATAACGACTTTCTATAGTTTGAGCATGCGTTTGGAAATAAGAAAAGCTTACTTCCCCCGGTTTTAAAATCACAGCTTCTAGAAGGTTTACATGATTTCTTAAAAAACACGAGTTTTTAGAAAATGTGTTTTATTTCATAAATGGAATCAAAAAAGTATGCACATTCTATGTCATAACGACTTTCTATAGTTTGCGCATGCGTCCAGAAATAAGAAAAGCTTACTTCCACCGTTTTTTAAAATCACAGCTTCTAGAAGGTTTACATGATTTCTTAAAAAACACGAGTTTTTAGAAAATGTGTTTTATTTCATAAATGGAATCAACAAAGTATGCACATTCTACGTCATAACGACTTTCTATAGTTTCAGCATGCGTTTGGAAATAAGAAAAGCTTACTTCCCACATTTTTTAAAATCACAGCTTCTAGAAGGTTTACATGATTTCTTAAAAAACAATAGATTTTATAAAATGTGTTTTATTTCATAAATGGAATAAAAAAAGTATGCACATTCTACGTCATAACGACTTTCTATAGTTTGTGCATGCGTTTGGAAATAAGAAAAGCTTACTTCCCCCGTTTTTTAAAATCACAGCTTCTAGAAGGTTTACATGATTTCTTAAAAAACATCACTTTTAGAAAATGTGTTTTATTTCATAAATGGAATCAAAAAAGTATGCACATTCTACGTCATAACGACTTTCTATAGTTTGTGCATGCGTCCGGAAATAAGAAAAGCTTACTTCCACCGTTTTTTAAAATCACAGCTTCTAGAAGGTTTACATAATTTCGTAAAAAACACGAGTTTTTAGAAAATGTGTTTTATTTCATAAATGGAATCTACAAAGCATGCACATTCTACGTCACAACGACTTTCTAAAGTTTGCGCATGCGTCCGGATATAAGAAAAGCTTACTTCCCCCGTTTTTTAAAATCACAGCTTCTAGAAGGTTTACATGATTTCTTAAAAAACATGAGTTTTTAGAAAATGTGTTTTATTTCAAAAATGGAATCAACAAAGTGTGCACATTCTAGGTCACAATGACTTTCTATAGTTTGCGCATTCGTCCGGAAATAAGAAGAGCTTACTTCCCCCATTTTTCAAAATCACAGCTTCTAGAAGGTTTACATGATTTCTTAAAAAACACGAGTTTTTAGAAAATGTGTTTTATTTCATAAATGGAATCAACAAAGTATGCACATTCTACGTCACAACGACTTTCTATAGTTTGCGCATGCGTCGGGAAATAAGAAAAGCTTACTTCCCCCGTTTTTTAAAATCACAGCTTCTAGAAGGTTTACATGAATTCTTAAAAAACACGAGTTTTTAGAAAATGTGTTTTATTTCATAAATGGAATCAATAAAGTATGCACATTCCACGTCATAACGACTTTCTATAGTTTGAGCATGCGTTTGGAAATAAGAAAAGCTTACTTCCCCCGTTTTTTAAAATCACAGCTTCTAGAAGGTTTACATGATTTCTTAAAAAACACGAGTTTTTATAAAATATGTTTTATTTCATTAATGGAATAAAAAAAGTATGCACATTCTACGTCATAACGACTTTCTATAGTTTGTGCATGCGTCCGGAAATAAGAAAAGCTTACTTCCACCGTTTTTTGAAATCACAGCTTCTAGAAGGTTTACATCATTTCTTAAAAAACACGAGCTTTTAGAAAATGTGTTTTATTTCATAAATGGAATCAACAAAGTATGCACATTCTACGTCTTAACGACTTTCTATAGTTTGCGCATGCATCCGGAAATATGAAAAGCTTACTTCCACCGTTTTTTAAAATCACAGCTTCTAGAAGGTTTGCATAATTTCGTAAAAAACACGAGTTTTTAGAAAATGTGTTTTATTTCATAAATGGAATCAAAAAAGTATGCACATTCTACGTCATAATGACTTTCTATAGTTTGCGCATGCGTCCAGAAATAAGCAAAGTTTACTTCCCCCGTTTTTTAAAATCACAGCTTCTAGAAGGTTTACATGATTTCTTAAAAAACACGAGTTTTTAGAAAATGTGTTTTATTTCATAAATGGAATCAACAAAGTATGCACATTCTACGTCACAATGACTTTTTATAGTTTTCGAATTCGTCCGGAAATAAGAAAAGCTTACCTTCCCAGTTTTTTCAAATCACAGATTCTAGAAGTTTTGCATGATTTCTTAAAAAACACGAGTTTTTAGAAAATGTGTTTTGTTAAATAAATGGAATCAACAAAGTATGCACATTCTACGTCATAACGACTTTCTAAAGTTTGGGCATGCGTTTGGAAATAAGAAAAGCTTACTTCCCCCGTTTTTTAAAATCACAGCTTCTAGACGGTTTACATGAATTCGTAAAAAACAAGAGTTTTTAGAAAATGTGTTTTATTTCATAAATCGAATCAACAAAGTATGCAAATTCTACATCATAATGACCTTCTATAGTTTGCGCATGCGTTTGGAAATAAGAAAAGCTTACTTCCCCCGTTTTTTAAAATCACAGCTTCTAGAAGGTTTACATGATTTCGTAAAAAACAGGAGTATTTAGAAAATGTGTTTTATTTCATAAATAGAATCAACAAAGTATGCACATTCTACGTCATAACGACTTTCTATAGTTTGCGGATGCTTCCGGAAATAAGAAAAGCTTACTTCCACCGTTTTTTAAAATCACAACTTCTAGAAGGTTTACATGATTTCGTAAAAAACACGAGTTTTTAGAAAATGTGTTTTATTTCATAAATGGAATCTACAAAGTATGCACATTCTATGTCATAACGACTTTCTATAGTTTGCGCATGCGTCCGGAAATAAGAAAATCTTACTTCCACCGTTTTTTAAAATCACAGCTTCTAGAAGATTTACATGATTTATTAAAAAACATGATTTTTTAGAAAATGTATTTTATTTCATAAATGGAATCATCAAAGTATGCACATTCTACGTCATAATGACTTTCTATAGTTTGAACATTCGTCCGGAAATAAGAAAAGCTTACTTCCACCGTTTTTTAAAATCACAGCTTCTAGAAGGTTTACATGATTTGGTAAAAAACACGAGTTTTTAGAAAATGTGTTTTATTTCATGAATGGAATCTGCAAAGTATGCACATTCTACGTCATAACGACTTTATATAGTTTGCGCATGCGTCCAGAAATAAGAAAAGCTTTCTTCCCCCGTTTTATAAAATCACAGCTTCTTGAAGGTTTACATGATTTCTTAAAAAACACGAGTTTTTAGAAAATGTGTTTTATTTCATAAATGGAATCAACAAAGTATACATATTCTACGTCATAACGACTTTCTATAGTTTGCGCATGCGTTTGGAAATAAGAAAATCTTACTTTCGCCGTTTTTTAAAATCACAGCTTCTAGAAGGTTTACATGATTTGTTAAAAAACATGAGTTTTTAGAAAATGTGTTTTATTTCATAAATGGAATCAACAAACTATGCACATTCTACGTCATAACAACTTTCTATAGTTTGCACATGCGTCCGGAAATAAGAAAAGCTTACATCCACCGTTTTTTAAAATCACAGCTTCTAGAAGGTTTACATGATTTAGTAAAAAACACGAGTTTTTAGAAAAAAATAATTTATTTCATAAATGGAATCAACAAAGTATGCACATTCTACGTCATAACGACTTTCTATAGTTTGCGCATGCGTCCGGAAATAAGAAAAGCTTACTTCCACCCTTTTTTAAAATCACAGCTTCTATAAGGTTTACATGATTTCGTAAAAAACACGAGTTTCTAGAAAATGTGTTTTATTTCATAAATGGAATCTACAAAGTATGCACATTCTATGTCATAACAACTTTCTATAGTTTGCGCATGCGTCCGGAAATAAGAAAAGCTTACTTCCCCAATTTTTTAAAATCACAGCTTCTAAAAGGTTTACATGATTTATTAAAAAACACGAGTTTTTAGAAAATGTGTTTTATTTCAAAAATGGAATCAACAAAGTATGTACATTCTACGTCATAACGACTTTCTATAGTTTGAGCATGCGTTTGGAAATAAGAAAAGCTTACTTCCTTCGTTTTTTAAAATCACAGCTTCTAGAAGGTTTACATGATTTCTTAAAAAACACGAGTTTTTAGAAAATGTGTTTTATTTCATAAATGGAATAAAAAAAGTATGCACATTCTACGTCATAACGACTTTCTATAGTTTGCGCATGCGTCCAGAAATAAGAAAAGCTTACTTCCACCGTTTTTTAAAATCACAGCTTTTAGAAGGTTTACATGATTTCTTAAAAAACACGAGTTTTTAGAAAATGTGTTTTATTTCATAAAAGGAATCAACAAAGTATGCACATTCTACGTCATAACGACTTTCTATAGTTTGCGCATGCGTCCGAAAATAAGAAAAGATTACTTCCACCGTTTTTTAAAATCACAGCTTCTAGAAGATTTACATAATTTCGTAAAAAACACGAGTTTTTAGAAAATGTGTTTTATTTCATCAATGGAATCTACAAAGTATGCACATTCTACGTCACAACGACTTTCTATAGTTTGCGCATGCGTCCGGAAATAAGAAAAGCTTACTTCCCCCGTTTTTTAAAAACACAGCTTCTAGAAGGTTTACATGATTTCTTAAAAAACACGAGTTTTTAGAAAATGTGTTTTATTTCATAAATGGAATCAACAAAGTATGCACATTCTATGTCACAACGACTTTCTATAGTTTTCGGATGCGTCGGGAAATAAGAAAAGCTTACTTCCCCCGTTTTTTAAAATCACAGCTTCTAGAAGGTTTACATGAGTTCTTAAAAAACACGAGTTTTTAGAAAATGAGTTTTATTTCATAAATGGAATCAACAAAGTATGCACATTCTACGTCATAACGACTTTCTATAGTTTGCGCATGCGTCCAGAAATAACAAAAGCTTAGTTCCACCGTATTTTAAAATTACAGCTTCTAGAAGGTTTACATGATTTCGTAAAAAACACGAGTTTTCAGAAAATGTGTTTTATTTCATAAATGGAATCTACAAAGTATGCATATTCTACGTCATAACGACTTTCTATAGTTTGCGCATGTGTCCGGAAATAAGAAAAGCTTACTTCCCCCGTTTTTTAAAATCACAGCTTCTAGAAGGTTTACATGATTTCTTAAAAAACAAGAGTTTTTAAAAATGTGTTTTATTTCATAAATGGAATCAATAAAGTATGCACATTCTACGTCATAACGACTTTCTATAGTTTGCGCATGCGTCCGGAAATAAGAAAAGCTTCCTTCCAACGTTTTTTAAAATCACAGCTTCTAGAAGGTTTACATGATTTCGTAAAAAACATGAGTTTTTAGAAAATGTGTTTTATTTCATAAATGGAATCTAAAAAGTATGCACATTCTACGTCATAACGACTTTCTATAGTTTGCGCATGCGTTCGGAAATAAGAAAAGCTTACTTCCCCCGTTTTTTAAAATCACAGCTTCTAGAAGGTTTACATGATTTGTTAAAAAACATGAGTTTTTAGAAAATGTGTTTTATTTCATAAATGGAATCAACAAAGTATGCACATTCTATGTCATAACGACTTTCTATAGTTTGCGCATCCGTCCGGAAATAAAAAAAGCTTACTTCCACCGTTTTTTAAATCATAGCTTCTAGAAGGTTTACATGATTTCGTAAAAAACACGAGTTTTTAGAAAATGTGTTTTATTTCATAAATGGAATCAACAAAGTATGCACATTCTACGTCATAACGACTTTCTATAGTTTGAGCATGCGTTCGGAAATAAGAAAAGCTTACTTCCAACGTTTTTTAAAATCACAGCTTCTAGAAGGTTTACATGATTTCGCAAAAAACACGAGTTTTTAGAAAATGTGTTTTATTTCGTAAATGGAATCTACAAAGTATGCACATTCTTCGTCATAACGACTTTCTATAGTTTGCGCATGCGTCCGGAAATAAGAAAAGCTTACTTCCACCGTTTTTTAAAATCACAGCTTCTATAAGGTTTACATGATTTCGTAAAAAACACAAGTTTTTAGAAAATGTGTTTTATTTCATAAATGGAATCTACAAAGTATGCACATTCTATGTCATAACGACTTTCTATAGTTTGCGCATGCATCCGGAAATAAGAAAAGCTTACTTCCCCCATTTTTTAAAATCACAGCTTCTAGAAGGTTTACATGATTTATTAAAAAACACGAGTTTTTACAAAATGTGTTTTATTTTAAAAATGGAATCAACAAAGTATGTACATTCTACATCATAACTACTTTCTATAGTTTGAGCATGTGTTTGGAAATAAGAAAAGCTTACTTCCCCCGTTTTTTAAAATCACAGCTTCTAGAAGGTTTACATGATATCTTAAAAAACATGAGTTTTTAGAAAATGTGTTTTATTTCATAAATGGAATCTACAAAGTATGCACATTCTACGTCATAACGACTTTCTGTAGTTTGCGCATGCGTCCGGAAATAAGAAAAGCTTACTTCCACCGTTTTTTAAAATCACTGCTTCTAGAAGGTTTACATGATTTCGTAAAAAACATGAGTTTTTAGAAAATGTGTTTTATTTCATAAATGGAATCAACAAAGTATGCACATTCTACGTCATAACGACTTTCTATAGATTGCGCATGCCTCCGGAAATAAGAAAAGATTACTTCCAGCGTTTTTTAAAATCACAGCTTCTATAAGGTTTACATAATTTCGTAAAAAACACGAGTTTTTAGAAAATGTGTTTTATTTCATAAATGGAATCTACAAAGTATGCACATTCTACGTCACAACGACTTTCTATAGTTTGCGCATGCGTCCGGAAATAAAAAAAGCTTACTTCCCCCGTTTTTTAAAATCACAGCTTCTAGAAGGTTTACATGAGTTCTTAAAAAATACGAGTTTTTAGAAAATGTGTTTTATTTCATAAATGGAATCAAAAAAGTATGCACATTCTACGTCTTAATGACTTTCTATAGTTTGCGCATGCGTTTGGAAATAATAAAAGCTTACTTCCCAGGTTTTTAAAATCACAGCTTCTAGAAGGTTTACATGATTTCTTAAAAAACACGAGTTTTTAGAAAATGTGTATTATTTCATAAATGGAATCAACAAAGTATGCACATTCTACGTCATAACGACTTTCTATAGATTGCGCATGCGTCCAGAAATAAGAAAAGATTACTTCCACCGTTTTTTAAAATCACAGCTTCTAGAAGGTTTATATGATTTCGTAAAAAACACGAGTTTTTAGAAAATGTGTTTTATTTCATAAATGGAATCTACAAAGTATGCACATTCTACGTCATAACGACTTTCTATAGTTTGCGCATGCGTCCGGAAATAAGAAAAGCTTACTTCCCCCGTTTTTTAAAATCACAGCTTCTAGAAGGTTTACATGATTTCTTAAAAAACACGAGTTTTTAGAAAATGTGTTTTATTTCATCAATGGAATCAACAAAGTATGCACATTCTACGTCATAACGACTTTCTGTAGTTTGCGCATGCATTTGGAAATAAGAAAAGCTTACTTCCCCCGTTTTTTAAAATCACAGCTTCTAGAAGGTTTACATGGTTTCTTAAAAAACACGAGTTTTTAGAAAATGTGGTTTATTTCATAAATGGAATCTACAAAGTATGCACATTCTACGTCATAATGACTTTCTATAGTTTGTGCATGCGTCCGGAAATAAGAAAAATCTTACTTCCACCATTTTTTAAAATCACAGCTTCTAGAAGGTTTACATGATTTCGTAAAAAACACGAGTTTTTAGAAAATGTGTTGTATTTCATAAATGGAATCTACAAAGTATGCACATTCTACGTCATAACGACTTTATTTAGTTTGCGCATGCATCCGGAAATAAGAAAAGCTTACTTCCCCCATTTTTTAAAATCACAGCTTCGAGAAGGTTTACATGATTTCTTAAAAAATACGAGTTTTCAGAAAATGTGTTTTATTTCATAAATGGAATCTACAAAGTATGCACATTCTACGTCATAACGACTTTCTATAGTTTGCGCATGCGTCCGGAAATAAGAAAAGCTAACTTCCACCGTTATTTAAAATCACAGCTTCTAGAAGGTTTACATGATTTCTTAAAAAACACGAGTTTTTAGAAAATGTGTTTTATTTCATAAATGGAATCAACAAAGTATGCACATTCTACGTCATAACGACTTTCTATAGATTGCGCATGCGTCCGGAAATAAGAAAAGATTACTTCCACCGTTTTTTAAAATCACAGCTTCTAGAAGGTTTACATAATTACGTAAAAAACGTGAGTTTTTAGAAAATGTGTTTTATTTCACAAATGGAATCTACAAAGTATGCACATTCTACGTCACAACGACTTTCTATAGTTTGCGCATGCGTCCGGATATAAGAAAATCTTACTTCCCCCGTTTTTTAAAATCACAGCTTCTAGAAGATTTACATGATTTCTTAAAAAACACGAGTTTTTAGAAAATGTGTTTTATTTCATAAATGCAATCAACAAAGTATGCACATTCTACGTCATAACGACTTTCTATAGTTTGCGCATGCGTCTGGAAATAAGAAAAGCTTACTTGCACCTTTTTTTAAAATCACAGCTTCTAGAAGGTTTACATGACTTCTTAAAAAACACGAGTTTTTAGAAAATGTGTTTTATTTCATAAATGGAATCTACAAAGTATGCACATTCTACGTCATAACGACTTTCTATAGTTTGGGCATGCGTCCGGAAATAAGAAAAGCTTACCTCCCTAGTTTTTTCAAATCACAGATTCTAGAAGTTTTGCATGATTCTTAAAAAACACGAGTTTTTAGAAAATGTGTTTTATTAAATAAATGGAATCAACAAAGTATGCACATTCTAGGTCATAACGAATTTCTATAGTTTGCGCACGCGTTTGGAAATAAGAAAAGCTTACTTCCCCCGTTTTCTAAAATCACAGCTTCTAGAAGGTTTACATGATTTCGTAAAAAACACGAGTTTTTATAAAATTTGTTTTATTTCATAAATGGAATCAACAAAGTATCCATATTCTACATCATAACGACCTTCTATAGTTTGCGCATGCGTTTGGAAATAAGAAAAGCTTACTTCCCCCGTTTTTTAAAATCACAGCTTCTAGAAGGTTTACATGATTTCTTAAAAAACATGAGATTTTAGAAAATATGTTTTATTTCATAAATAGAATCAACAAAGTATGCACATTCTACGTCATAACAACTTTCTATAGTTTGCGGATGCATCCAGAAATAGGAAAAGCTTACTTCCACCGTTTTTTAAAATCAAAACTTCTAGAAGGTTTACATGATTTCGTAAAAAACACGAGTTTTTAGAAAATGTGTTTTATTTCATAAATGGCATCTACAAAGTACGCACATTCTACATCATAACGACTTTCTATAGTTTGCGCATGCGTCCGGAAACAAGAAAAGCTTACTTCCACCGTTTTTTAAAATCACAGCTTCTAGAAGGTTTACATGATTTCTTAAACAACATGATTTTTTAGAAAATGTGTTTTATTTCATAAATGGAATCATCAAAGTATGCACATTCTACGTCATAACGACTTTCTATAGTTTGCACAGTCGTCCGGAAATAAGAAAAGCTTACTTCCACCGTTTTTTAAAATCACAGCTTCTAGAAGGTTTACATGATTTCGTAAAAAACACGACTTTTTAGAAAATGTGTTTTATTTAGTGAATGAAATCTACAAAGTATGCACATTCTACGTCACAATGACTTTATATAGTTTGCGCATGCGTCCAGAAATAAGAAAAGCTTTCTTCCCCCGTTTTTTGAAATCACAGCTTCTAGAAGGTTTACATGATTTATTAAAAAACACGAGTTTCTAGAAAATGTGTTTTATTTCATAAATCGAATCAACAAAGTATGCACATTCTACATCATAACGACCTTCTATAGTTTGCGCATGCGTTTGGAAATAAGAAAAGCTTACTTCCCCCGTTTCTTAAAATCACAGCTTCTAGAAGGTTTACATGATTTCTTAAAAAACACGAGTTTTCAGAAAATGTGTTTTATTTCATAAATAGAATCAACAAAGTATGCACATTCTACGTCATAACGACTTTCTATAGTTTGTGCATGCGTCCGGAAATAAGAAAAGCTTACTTCCACCGTTTTTTAAAATCACAGCTTCTAGAAGGTTTACATGATTTCGTAAAAAACACGATTTTTTAGAAAATGTGTTTTATTTCATAAACGGAATCTACAAAGTATGCACATTCTACGTCATAACGACTTTCTATAGTTTGCGCATGCGTCGGCAAATAAGAAAAGCTTACTTCCCCCGTTTTTTAAAATCACAGCTTCTAGAAGGTTTACATGATTTCTTAAAAAACACGAGTTTTTAGAAAATGTGTTTTATTTCATAAATGGAATCAACAAAGTATGCACATTCTACGTCACAACGACTTTCTATAGTTTGCGGATGCGTCGGGAAATAAGAAAAGCTTACTTCCCCCGTTTTTTAAAATCACAGCTTCTAGAAGGTTTACATGAGTTCTTAAAAAACACGAGTTTTTAAAAAATGTGTTTTATTTCATAAATGGAATCAACAAAGTATGCACATTCTACGTCATAACAACTTTCTATAGTTTGAGCATGCGTTTGGAAATAAGAAAAGCTTACTTCCCCCATTTTTTAAAATCAAAGCTTCTAGAAGGTTTACATGATTTCTTAAAAAACACGAGTTTTTAGAAAATGTGTTTTATTTCATAAATGGAATCAACAAAGTATGCACATTCTACGTCATAACGACTTTCTATAGTTTGCGCATGCGTCCAGAAATAAGAAAAGCTTAGTTCCACCGTATTTTAAAATCACAGCTTCTAGAAGGTTTACATGATTTCGTAAAAAACATGAGTTTTCAGAAAATGTGTTTTATTTCATAAATGGAATCTACAAAGTATGCATATTCTACGTCATAATGACTTTCTATAGTTTGCGCATGTGTCCGGAAATAAGAAAAGCTTACTTCCCCCGTTTTTTAAAATCACAGCTTCTAGAAGGTTTACATGATTTCTTAAAAAACACGAGTTTTTAGAAAAAGTGTTTTATTTCATAAATGGAATCTACAAAGTATGCACATTCTACGTCATAACGACTTTCTATAGATCGCGCATGCGTCCGGAAATAAGAAAAGCTTACTTCCACCGTTTTTTAAAATCACAGCTTCTAGAAGGTTTTATATGATTTCGTAAAATACACGATTTTTTAGAAAATGTGTTTTATTTCATAAATGGAATCAACAAAGTATGCACATTCTACGTCATAACGACTTTCTATAGTTTGCGCATGCGTTTGGAAATAAGAAAAGCTTACTTCCCCCGTTTTTTAAAATCACAGCTTCTAGAAGGTTTACATGATTTCTTAAAAAACACGAGTTTTTAGAAAATGTGGTTTATTTCATAAATGGAATCTACAAAGTATGCACATTCTACGTCATAACGACTTTCTATAGTTTGTGCATGCGTCCGGAAATAAGAAAAAGCTTATTTCCACCATTTTTTAAAATCACAGCTTCTAGAAGGTTTACATGATTTCGTAAAAAACACGAGTTTTTAGAAAATGTGTTTTATTTCATAAATGGAATCTACAAAGTATGCACATTCTACGTCATAACGAATTTCTTTAGTTTGGGCATGCATCCGGAAATAAGAAAAGCTTACTTCCCCCATTTTTTAAAATCAAAGCTTCGAGAAGGTTTACATGATTTCTTAAAAAATACGAGTTTTCAGAAAATGTCTTTTATTTCATAAATGGAATCAACAAAGTATCCATATTCTACATCATAACGACCTTCTATAGTTTGCGCATGCGTTTGGAAATAAGAAAAGCTTACTTCCCCCGTTTTTTAAAATCACAGCTTCTAGAAGGTTTACATGATTTCTTAAAAAACATGAGATTTTAGAAAATATGTTTTATTTCATAAATAGAATCAACAAAGTATGCACATTCTACGTCATAACGACTTTCTATAGTTTGCGGATGCATCCGGAAATAGGAAAAGCTTACTTCCACCGTTTTTTAAAATCAAAACTTCTAGAAGGTTTACATGATTTCGTAAAAAACACGAGTTTTTAGAAAATGTGTTTTATTTCATAAATGGCATCTACAAAGTACGCACATTCTACATCATAACGACTTTCTATAGTTTGCGCATGCGTCCGGAAATAAGAAAAGCTTACTTCCACCGTTTTTTAAAATCACAGCTTCTAGAAGGTTTACATGATTTCTTAAACAACATGATTTTTTAGAAAATGTGTTTTATTTCATAAATGGAATCATCAAAGTATGCACATTCTACGTCATAACGACTTTCTATAGTTTGCACATTCGTCCGGAAATAAGAAAAGCTTACTTCCACCGTTTTTTAAAATCACAGCTTCTAGAAGGTTTACATGATTTCGTAAAAAACACGACTTTTTAGAAAATGTGTTTTATTTAGTGAATGAAATCTACAAAGTATGCACATTCTACGTCACAATGACTTTATATAGTTTGCGCATGCGTCCAGAAATAAGAAAAGCTTTCTTCCCCCGTTTTTTGAAATCACAGCTTCTAGAAGGTTTACATGATTTATTAAAAAACACGAGTTTCTAGAAAATGTGTTTTATTTCATAAATCGAATCAACAAAGTATGCACATTCTACATCATAACGACCTTCTATAGTTTGCGCGTGCGTTTGGAAATAAGAAAAGCTTACTTCCCCCGTTTCTTAAAATCACAGCTTCTAGAAGGTTTACATGATTTCTTAAAAAACACGAGTTTTCAGAAAATGTGTTTTATTTCATAAATAGAATCAACAAAGTATGCACATTCTACGTCATAACGACTTTCTATAGTTTGTGCATGCGTCCGGAAATAAGAAAAGCTTACTTCCACCGTTTTTTAAAATCACAGCTTCTAGAAGGTTTACATGATTTCGTAAAAAACACGATTTTTTAGAAAATGTGTTTTATTTCATAAATGGAATCAACAAAGTATGCACATTCTACGTCATAACGACTTTCTATAGTTTGCGCATGCGTCTGGAAATAAGAAAAACTTACTTGCACCATTTTTTAAAATCACAGCTTCTAGAAGGTTTACATGACTTCTTAAAAAACACGAGTTTTTAGAAAATGTGTTTTATTTCATAAATGGAATCAACAAAGTATGCACATTCTACGTCATAACGACTTTCTATAGTTTGGGCATGCGTCCGGAAATAAGAAAAGCTTACCTCCCTAGTTTTTTCAAATCACAGATTCTAGAAGTTTTGCATGATTTCTTAAAAAACACGAGTTTTTAGAAAATGTGTTTTATTAAATAAATGGAATCAACAAAGTATGCACATTCTACGTCATAACGAATTTCTATAGTTTGCACACGCATTTGGAAATAAGAAAAGCTTACTTCCCCCGTTTTTTAAAATCACAGCTTCTAGAAGGTTTACATGACTTCGTAAAAAAAAGAAGTTTTTAGAAAATGTGTTTTATTTCATAAATGGAATCAACAAAGTATCCATATTCTACATCATAACGACCTTCTATAGTTTGCGCATGCGTTTGGAAATAAGAAAAGCTTACTTCCACCGTTTTTTAAAATCACAACTTCTAGAAGGTTTACATGATTTCGTAAAAAACACGAGTTTTTAGAAAATGTGTTTTATTTCATGAATGAAGTCTACAAAGTATGCACATTCTACGTCATAACGACTTTATATAGTTTGCGCATGCGTCCAGAAATAAGAAAAGCTTTTTTCCCCCGTTTTTTAAAATCACAGCTTCTAGGTTTACATGATTTCTTAAAAAACACGAGTTTTTAGAAAATGTGTTTTATTTCATAAATGGAATCAACAAAGTATACACATTCTACGTCATAACGACATTCTATAGTTTGCGCATGCGTTTGGAAATAAGAAAAACTTACTTCCCCCGTTTTTTAAAATCACAGCTTCTAGAAGGTTTACATGATTTGTTAAAAAACATGAATTTTTAGAAAATGTGTTTTATTTCATAAATGGAATCAACAAACTATGCACATTCTACATGATAACGACTTTCTATAGTTTGCGCATGCGTCCGAAAATAAGAAAAGCGTACATACACCGTTTTTTAAAATCACAGCTTCTAGAAGGTTTACATGATTTTGTAAAAAACACGAGTTTTTAGAAAATGTGTTTTATTTCATAAATGGAATCAACAAAGTATGCACATTCTACGTCATAACGACTTTCTATAGTTTGCTCATGCGTCCGGAAATAAGAAAAGCTTACTTCCACCGTTTTTTAAAATCACAGCTTCTATAAGGTTTAGATGATTTCGTAAAAAACACGAGTTTCTAGAAAATGTGTTTTATTTCATAAATGGAATCTACAAAGTATGCACATGCTATGTCATAACGACTTTCTATAGTTTGCGCATGCGTCGGGAAATAAGAAAAGCTTATTTCCCCCGTTTTTTAAAATCACAGCTTCTAGAAGGTTTACATGATTTATTAAAAAACACGAGTTTTTAGAAAATGTGTTTTATTTCAAAAATGGAATCAACAAAGTATGTACATTCTACGTCATAACGACTTTCTATAGTTTGAGCAAGCGTTTGGAAATAAGAAAAGCTTACTTCCCCCGTTTTTTAAAATCACAGCTTCTAGAAGGTTTACATGATTTCTTAAAAAACATAAGTTTTTAGAAAATGTGTTTTATTTCATAAATGGAATCAAAAAGGTATGCACATTCTACGTCATAACGACTTTCTATAGTTTGCGCATGCGTCCGGAAATAAGAAAAGCTTACTTCCACCGTTTTTTAAAATCACAGCTTCTAGAAGGTTTACATAATTTCGTAAAAAACACGAGTTTTTAGAAAATGTGTTTTATTTCATAAATGGAATCTACAAAGTATGCACATTCTACATCACAACGACTTTCTATAGTTTGCGCATGCGTCCGGATATAAGAAAAGCTTACTTCCCCCGTTTTTTAAAATCACAGCTTCTAGAAGGTTTACATGATTTCTTAAAAAACACGAGTTTTTAGAAAATGTGTTTTATTTCATAAATGGAATCAACAAAGTATGCACATTCTACGTCATAACGACTTTCTATAGTTCCAGCATGCGTTTGGAAATAAGAAAAGCTTACTTCCCACGTTTTTTAAAATCACAGCTTCTAGAAGGTTTACATGATTTCTTAAAAAATAGTAGATTTTATAAAATGTGTTTTTTTCATAAATGGAATAAAAAAAGTATGCACTTTCTACATCATAACGACTTTCTATAGTTTGTGCATGCGTTTGGAAATAAGAAAAGCTTACTTCCCCCGTTTTTTAAAATCACAGCTTCTAGAAGGTTTACATGATTTCTTAAAAAACATAAGTTTTTAGAAAATGTGTTTTATTTCATAAATGGAATCAAAAAAGTATGCACATTCTACGTCATAACGACTTTCTATAGTTTGCGCATGCGTCCGGAAATAAGAAAAGCTTACTTCCACCGTTTTTTAAAATCACAGCTTCTAGAAGGTTTACATAATTTCGTAAAAAACACGAGTTTTTAGAAAATGTGTTTTATTTCATAAATGGAATCTACAAAGTATGCACATTCTACATCACAACGACTTTCTATAGTTTGCGCATGCGTCCGGATATAAGAAAAGCTTACTTCCCCCGTTTTTTAAAATCACAGCTTCTAGAAGGTTTACATGATTTCTTAAAAAACATGAGTTTTTGGAAAATGTGTTTTATTTCATAAATGGAATCAACAAAGTATGCACATTCTAGGTCACAACGAATTTCTATAGTTTGCGCATGCGTCCGGAAATAAGAAAAGCTTACTTCCCCCATTTTTCAAAATCACAGCTTCTAGAAGGTTTACATGATTTCTTAAAAAACACGAGTTTTTAGAAAATGTGTTTTAGTTCATAAATGGAATCAATAAAGTATGCACATTCTACGTGATAACGACTTTCTATAGTTTGCGCATGCTTTTGGAAATAAGAAAAGCTTGCATCCCCAGTTTTTTAAAATCACAACTTCTAGTAGGTTTACATGATTTCTTAAAAAACACGAGTTTTTAGAAAATGTGTTTTATTTCATAAATGGAATCAACAAAGTATGCACATTCTACGTCATGACGACTTTCTATAGTTGGCGCATGCGTTTGGAAATAAGAAAAGCTTACTTCCCCCATTTTTTAAAATCACAGCTTCTAGAAGGTTTACATGATTTATTAAAAAACACGGGTTTTTAGAAAATCTATTTTATTTCATAAATGGAATCAACAAAGTATGCTCATTCTACGTCATAACTACTTTCTATAGTTTGCGCATTCGTTCGGAAATAAGAAAAGCTTACTTCCACCATTTTTTAAAATCACAGCTTCTAAAAGGTTTACATGATTTCGTAAAAAACACGAGTTTTTAGAAAATGTGTTTTATTTCATAAATGGAATCTACAAAGTATGCACATTCTACGTCATAACGACTTTCTATAGTTTGCGCATGCGTCCGGAAATAAGAAACGCTTACTTCCCCCGTTTTTTAAAATCACGGCTTCTAGAAGGTTTACATGATTTATTAAAAAACACGAGTTTTTAGAAAATCTGTTTTATTTCATAAATGGAATCAACAAATTATGCTCATTCTACGTCATAACTACTTTCTATAGTTTGCGCATTCGTTCGGAAATAAGAAAAGCTTACTTCCACCGTTTTTTAAAATCACAGCTTCTAAAAGGTTTACATGATTTCGTAAAAGACACGAGTTTTTAGAAAATGTGTTTTATTTCATAAATGGAATCTACAAAGTATGCACATTCTACGTCATAACGACTTTCTATAGTTTCCTCATGCGTCCGGAAATAAGAAAAGCTTACTTCCCCCATTTTTTAAAATCACAGCTTCTAGAAGGTTTACATGATTTCGTAAAAAACACGAGTTTTTAGAAAATGTGTTTTATTTCATAAATGGAATCAACAAAGTATGCACATTCTACGTCATAACGACTTTCTATAGTTTGCGCATGCGTTTGGAAATAAGAAAAGCTTACATCCCCCGTTTTTTAAAATCACAGCTTCTAGAAGGTTTACATGATTTCTTATAAAACACGAGTTTTTAGAAAAATGTGTTTTACTTCATAAATGGAATAACCAAAGTATGCACATTCTACGTCATAACGACTTTCTATAGTTTGCGCATGCGTCCGGAAATAAGAAAAGCTTACTTCCACCATTTTTTAAAATCACAGCTTCTAGAAGGTTTGCATGACCTCTTAAAAAACATGAGTTTTTAGAAAATGTGTTTTATTTCATAAATGGAATCAACAAAGTATGCACATTCTACGTCATAACGACTTTCTATAGTTTGCGCATGCGTCCGGAAATAAGAAAAGCTTACCTCCCCAGTTTGTTAAAATCACAGATTCTAGAAGTTTTACATGATTTCTTAAAAAACACGAGTTTTTAGAAAATGTGTTTTATTAAATAAATGGAATCAACAAAGTATGCACATTCTACGTCATAACGACATTCTATAGTTTGCGCATGCGTTTGGAAATAAGAAAAGCTTACTTCCCCCGTTTTTTAAAATCACGTCTTCTAGAAGGTTTACATGATTTCGTAAAAAACATGAGTTTTTAGAAAATGTGTTTTATTTCATAAATGGAATCAACAAAGTATGCACATTCTACATCATAACGACCTTCTATAGTTTGCGCATGCGTTTGGAAATAAGAAAAGCTTACTTCCACCGTTTTTTAAAATCACAGCTTCTAGAAGGTTTACATGATTTCGTAAACAACACGAATTTTTAGAAAATGTGTTTTATTTCATAAATGGAATCTACAAAGTATGCACATTCTACGTCATAACGACTTTCTATAGTTTGCGCATGCGTCCGGAAAGAAGAAAAGCTTACTTCCACCGTTTTTTAAAATCACTGCTTCTAGAAGGTTTACATGATTTTGTAAAAAAACACAAGTTTTTAGAAAATGTGTTTTATTTCGTAAATGGAATCTACAAAGTATGTACATTCTATGTCATAACCACTTTCTATAGTTTGCGCATGCGTCCGGAAATAAGAAACGCTTACTTCCCCCGTTTTTTAAAATCACGGCTTCTAGAAGGTTTACATGATTTATTAAAAAACACGAGTTTTTAGAAAATCTGTTTTATTTCATAAATGGAATCAACAAAGTATGCTCATTCTACGTCATAACTACTTTCTATAGTTTGCGCATTCGTTCGGAAATAAGAAAATCTTACTTCCCCCATTTTTTAAAATCACAGCTTCTAGAAGGTTTACATGATTTCTTAAAAAACACGAGTTTTTAGAAAATGTGTTTTATTTCATCAATGGAGTCAACAAAGTATGCACATTCTACGTCATAACGACTTTCTATAGTTTGCGCATGCGTTAGGAAATAAGAAAAGCTTACATCCCCCGTTTTTTAAAATCACAGCATCTAGAAGGTTTACATGATTTCTTAAAAAACACGAGTTTTTAGAAAATGTGTTTTATTTCATAAATGGAATAACCAAAGTATGCACATTCTACGTCATAACGACTTTCTATAGTTTGCGCATGCGTCCGGAAATAAGAAAAGCTTACCTCCCCAGTTTTTTAAAATCACAGATTCTAGAAGTTTTACATGATTTCTTAAAAAACATAAGGTTTTAGAAAATGTGTTTTATTAAATAAATGGAATCAACAAAGTATGCACATTCTATGTCATAACGACTTTCTATAGTTTGCGCATGCGTTTGGAAATAAGAAAAGCTTACATCCCCCGTTTTTTAAAATCACGTCTTCTAGAAGGTTTACATGATTTCGTAAAAAACACGAGTTTTTAGAAAATGTGTTTTATTTCATAAATGGAATCAACAAAGTATGCACATTCTACATCATAACGACCTTCTATAGTTTGCGCATGCGTTTGGAAATAAGAAAAGCTTACTTCCACCGTTTTTTAAAATCACAGCTTCTAGAAGGTTTACATGATTTCGTAAACAACACGAATTTTTAGAAAATGTGTTTTATTTCATAAATGGAATCTACAAAGTATGCACATTCTACGTCATAACGACTTTCTATAGTTTGCGCATGCGTCCGGAAATAAGAAAAGCTTACTTCCACCGTTTTTTAAAATCACTGCTTCTAGAAGGTTTACATGATTTCGTAAAAAACACGAGTTTTTAGAAAATGTGTTTTATTTCGTAAATGGAATCTACAAAGTATGTACATTCTACGTCATAACAACTTTCTATAGTTTGCGCATGCGTCCGGAAATAAGAAACGCTTACTTCCCTCGTTTTTTAAAATCACAGCTTCTAGAAGGTTTACATGATTTCGTAAAAGACACGAGTTTTTAGAAAATGTGTTTTATCTCATAAATGGAATCAAAAAAGTATGCACATTCTACGTCATAACGAATTTCTATAGTTTGCGCATGCGTCCGGAAATAAGAAAAGCTTACTTCCACCGTTTTTTAAAATCACCGCTTCTAGAAGGTTTACATGATTTCTTAAAAAACACGAGTTTTTAGAAAATGTGTTTTATTTGATAAATGGAATCAACAAAGTATGCACATTCTACATCATATAGACTTTCTATAGTTTGCGCATACATCCGAAAATAAGAAAAGCTCACTTCCACCGTTTTTTAAAATCACAGCTTCTAGAAGGTTTACATGATTTCGTAAAAAACACAAGTTTTTAGAAAATGTGTTTTATTTCCTAAATGGAATCAACAAAGTATGCACATTCTACGTCATAACGGCTTTCTATAGTTTGTGCATGCGTCCGGAAATAAGAAAAGCTTACATCCCCCATTTTTTAAAATCACAGCTTCTAGAAGGTTTACATGATTTCTTAAAAAACACGAGTTTTTAGAAAATGTGTTTTATTTCATAAATGGAATCTACAAAGTATGCACATTCTACATCATAACGACTTTCTATAGTTTGCTCATGCGTCTGGAAATAACAAAAGCTTACTTCCCCCGTTTTTTAAAATCACAGCTTCTAGAAGGTTTACATGATTTCTTAAAAAACACGAGTTTTTAGAAAATGTTTTTTATTTCATAAATGGAATCAACAAACTATGCACATTCTACGTCATAACGACTTTCTATAGTTTGCGCATGCGTTTGGAAATAAGAAAAGCTTACTTCCCCCGTTTTTTAAAATCACAGCTTCTAGAAGGTTTACATGATTTCTTAAAAAACATGATTTTCTAGAAAATGTGTTTTATTTCATAAATGGAATCAACTAAGTATGCGCATTCTACGTGATAACGACTTTCTATAGTTTGCGCATGCTTTTGGAAATAAGAAAAGCTTACATCCCCCGTTTTTTAAAATCATAGCTTCTAAAAGGTTTACATGATTTCGTAAAAGACACGAGTTTTTAGAAAATGTGTTTTATTTCATAAATGGAATCTACAAAGTATGCACATTCTACGTCATAACGACTTTCTATAGTTTGCGCATGCGTCCGGAAATAAGAAAAGCTTACTTCCTCCGTTTTTTAAAATCACAGCTTCTAGAAGGTTTACATGATTTCGTAAAAAACATGAGTTTTTAGAAAATGTGTTTTATTTCATAAATGGAATCAACAAAGTATGCACATTCTACGTCATAACGACTTTCTATAGTTTGTGCATGCGTTTGGAAATAAGAAAAGCTTACTTCCCCCGTTTTTTAAAATCACAGCTTCTAGAAGGTTTACATGATTTCTTAAAAAACACGAGTTTTTAGAAAATGTGTTTTATTTCATAAATAGAATCAACAAAGTATGCACATTCTACGTCATAACGACTTTCTATAGTTTGCGCATGCGTCCGGAAATAAGAAAAGCTTACTTCCACCGTTTTTTAAAATCACAGCTTCTAGAAGGTTTACATGATTTCGTAAAAAACACGATTTTTTAGAAAATGTGTTTTATTTTATAAATGGAATCTACAAAGTATGCACATTCTACGTCATAACGACTTTCTATAGTTTGCGCATGCGTCGGGAAATAAGAAAAGCTTACTTCCCCCGTTTTTTTAAAATCACAGCTTCTAGAAGGTTTACATGATTTCTTAAAAAACACGAGTTTTTAGAAAATGTGTTTTATTTCATAAATGGAATCTACAAAGTATGCACATTATATGTCATAATGACTTTCTATAGTTTGCGCCTACGTCCGGAAATAAGAAAAGCTTACTTCCACCGTTTTTTAAAATCACAGCTTTTATAAGGTTTACATGATTTCTTAAAAAACACGAGTTTTTAGAAAATGTGTTTTATTTCATAAATGGAATGTACAAAGTATGCACATTCTACGTCATAACGAATTTCTATAGTTTGCGCATGCCTCCGGAAATAAGAAAAGCTTACTTCCCTCGTTTTTTAAAATCACGGCTTCTAGAAGGTTTACATGATTTATTAAAAAACACGAGTTTTTAGAAAATGTGTTTTATTTCACAAATGGAATCAACAAAGTATGCTCATTCTATGTCATAACTACTTTCTATAGTTTGCGCATTCGTCCGGAAATAAGAAAAGCTTACTTCCACCGTTTTTTAAAATCACATGTTCTAAAAGGTTTACATGATTTCGTAAAAAACATGAGTTTTTAGAAAATGTGTTTTATTTAATAAATGGAATCTACAAAGTATGCACATTCTACGTCATAACGACTTTCTATAGTTTACGCATGCGTCCGGAAATAAGAAACGCTTACTTCCCCCGTTTTTTAAAATCACAGCTTCTAGAAGGTTTACATGATTTCGTAAAAGACACAAGTTTTTAGAAAATGTGTTTTAATTCATAAATGGAATCAACAAAGTATGCACATTCTATGTCATAACGACTTTCTATAGTTTGCGCATGCGTCCGGAAATAAGAAAAGCTTACTTCCCCCGTTTTTTAAAATCACAACTTCTAGAAGGTTTACATGATTTCGTAAAAAACACGAGTTTTTAGAAAATATGTTTTATTTCATAAATGGAATCTACAAAGTATGCACATTCTACGTCATAACGACTTTCTATAGTTTGCGCATGCGTCCGGAAATAAGAAACGCTTACTTCCCCCGTTTTTTAAAATCACGGCTTCTAGAAGGTTTACATGATTTCGTAAAAGACACGAGTTTTTAGAAAATGTGTTTTATTTCATAAATGGGATCAACAAAGTATGCACATTCTACGTCATAACGACTTTCTATAGTTTGCGCTTGCGTCCGGAAATAAGAAAAGCTTACTTCCACCGTTTTTTAAAATCACCGCTTCAAGAAGGTTTACATGATTTCTTAAAAAACACGAGTTTTTAGAAAATGTGTTTTATTTGATAAATGGAATCAACAAAGTATGCACATTCTATGTTATAACGACTTTCTATAGTTTGCGCATACGTCCGGAAATAAGAAAAGCTCACTTCCACCGTTTTTTAAAATCACAGCTTCTAGAAGGTTTACATGATTTCTTAAAAAACACGAGTTTTTAGAAAATGTGTTTTATTTCATAAAAGGAATCAACAAAGTATGCACATTCTACGTCATAACGACTTTCTATAGTTTGTGCTTGCGTCCGGAAATAAGAAAAGCTTACTTCCACCGTTTTTTAAAATCACCGCTTCTAGAAGGTCTACATGATTTCCTCAAAAACACGAGTTTTTAGAAAATGTCTTTTATTTGATAAATGGAATCAACAAAGTATGGACATTCTACGTCATATAGACTTTCTATAGTTTGCGCATACGTCTGAAAATAAGAAAAGCTCACTTCCCCCGTTTTTTAAAATCACAGCTTCTAGAAGGTTTACATGATTTCGTAAAAAACACAAGTTTTTAGAAAATGTGTTTTATTTCCTAAATAGAATCTACAAAGTATGCACATTCTACGTCATAACGACTTTCTATAGTTTGCGCATGCATTTGGAAATAAGAAAAGCTTACTTCCCACGTTTTTTAAAATCACAGCTTCTAGAAGGTTTACATGATTTCTTAAAAAACACGAGTTTTTAGAAAATGTGTTTTATTTCATAAATGGAATCAACAAAGTATGCACATTCTACGTGATAACGACTTTCTATAGTTTGCGCATGCTTTTGGAAATAAGAAAAGCTTACATCCCCCGTTTTTTTAAATCACAGCTTCTAGAAGGTTTACATGATTTCTTAAAAAACACGAGTTTTTAGAAAATTTGTTTTATTTCATAAATGGAATCAACAAAGTATGCACATTCTACGTGATAACGACTTTCTATAGTTTGCGCATGCGTCCGGAAATAAGAAAAGCTTACATCAACCATTTTTTAAAATCACAGCTTCTAGAAGGTTTACATGATTTCTTAAAAAACACGAGTTTTTAGAAAATGTGTTTTATTTCATAAATGGAATCTACAAAGTATGCACATTCTACGTCATAACGACTTTCTATAGTTTGCGCATGCGTTTGGAAATAAGAAAAGCTTACTTCCCCCATTTTTTAAAATCACAGCTTCTGGAAGGTTTACATGATTTCTTAAAAAACACGAGTTTTTAGAAAATGTGTTTTATTTCATAAATGGAATCAACAAAGTATGCACATTATACGTGATAACGACTTTCTATAGTTTGCGCATGCTTTTGGAAATAAGAAAAGCTTACATCCACCGTTTTTTAAAATCACAGCTTCTAGAAGGTTTACATGATTTCGTAAAAGACACGAGTTTTTAGAAAATCTGTTTTATTTCATAAATGGAATCTACAAAGTATGCACATTCTACGTCATAACGACTTTCTATAGTTTGCGCATGCGTCTGGAAATAAGAAACTCTTACTTCTACTGTTTTTTAAAATCACAGCTTCTAGAAGGGTTACATGATTTCGTAAAAGACACGAATTTTTGGAAAATGTGTTTTATTTCATAAATGGAATCTACAAAGTATGCACATTCTACGTCATAACGACTTTCTATAGTTTGCGCATGCGTCCGGAAATAAGAAAAGCTTACTTCCACCATTTTTTAAAATCACAGCTTCTAGAAGGTTTACATGATTTCGTAAAAAACACGAGTTTTTAGAAAATGTGTTTTATTTCTTAAATGGAATCTACAAAGTATGCACATTCTACGTCATAATGACTTTCTATAGTTTGCGCATGCGTCCGCAAATAAGAAACGCTTACTTCCCCCGTTTTTTAAAATCACAGCTTCTAGAAGGTTTACATGATTTCGTAAAAGACATGAGTTTTTAGAAAATGTGTTTCATTTCATAAATGGAATCAACAAAGTATGTACATTCTACGTCATAACGACTTTCTATAGTTTGCGCATGCGTCCGGAAATAAGAAAAGCTTACTTCCACAGTTTTTTAAAATCACCGCTTCTAGAAGGTTTAAATGATTTCTTAAAAAACACGAGTTTTTAGAAAATGTGTTTTATTTGATAAATGGAATCAACAAAGTATGCAAATTCTACGTCATATAGACTTTCTATAGTTTGCGCATACGTCCGAAAATAAGAAAAGCTCACTTCCACCGTTTTTTACAATCACAGCTTCTAGAAGGTTTACATGATTTCGTAAAAAACACAAGTTTTTAGAAAATGTGTTTTATTTCCTAAATGGAATGTACAAAGTATGGACATTCTACGTCATAACGACTTTCATTACTTTGCACATGCGTTTGGAAATAAGAAAAGCTTACTTCCCACGGATTTTAAAATCACAGCTTCTAGAAGGTTTACATGATTTCTTAAAAAACACGAGTTTTTAGAAAATGTGTTTTATTTCATAAATGGAATCAACAAAGTATGCACATTCTATGTCATAACGACTTTCTATAGTTTGCACTTGCGTTTGAAAATAAGAAAAGCTTACTTCCATCGTTTTTTAAAATCACAGCTTCTAGAAGGTTTACATGATTTCTTAAAAAACACGAGTTTTTAGAAAATGTGTTTTATTTCATAAATGGAATCAACAAAGTATGCAGATTCTACGTCATAACGAATTTCTATAGTTTGCGCATGCGTCCGGAAATAAGAAAACCTTACATCCCCCATTTTTTAAAATCACAGCTTCTAGAAGGTCTACATGATTTCTTAAAAAACACGAGTTTTTAGAAAATGTGTTTTATTTCATAAATGTAATCTACAAAGTATGCACATTCTACGTCATAACGAATTTCTATAGTTTGCGCATGCGTCTGGAAATAAGAAAAGCTTACTTCCCCCGTTTTTTAAAATCACAGCTTCTAGTAGGTTTACATGATTTCTTAAAAAACACGAGTTTTTAGAAAATGTGTTTTATTTCATAAATGGAATCAACAAAGTATGCACATTCTACGTCATAACGACTTTCTATAGTTTGCGCATGCGTTTGGAAATAAGAAAAGCTTACTTCCCCCGTTTTTTAAAATCACAGCTTCGAGAAGGTTTACATGATTTCTTAAAAAACACGAGTTTTTAGACAATATGTTTTATTTCATAAATGGAATCAACAAAGTATGCACATTCTACGTGATAACGACTTTCTATAGTTTGCGCATGCTTTTGGAAATAAGAAAAGCTTACATCCCCCGTTTTTTAAAATCACAGCTTCTAGAAGGTTTACATGATTTCGTAAAAGACACGAGTTTTTAGAAAATGTGTTTTATTTTATAAATGGAATCTTCAAAGTATGCACATTCTACGTCATAACGACTTTCTATAGTTTGCGCATGGTGTCCGCAAATAAGAAACTCTTACTTACCCCGTTTTTTAAAATCACAACTTCTAGAAGGTTTAGATGATTTCGTAAACGACACGAGTTTTTAGAAAATGTGTTTCATTTCATAAATGGAATCAACAAAGTATGCACATTCTACGTCATAACGACTTTCTATAGTTTGCACATGCTTCCGGAAATAAGAAAAGCTTACTTCCATCGTTTTTTAAAATCACCGCTTCTAGAAGGTTTACATGATTTCTTAAAAAACACGAGTTATTAGAAAATGTGTTTTATTTGATAAATGGAATCAACAAAGTATGCACATTCTATGTCATATAGACTTTCTATAGTTTGCGCATACGTCTGAAAATAAGAAAAGCTCACTTCCACCGTTTTTTAAAATCACAGCTTCTAGAAGGTTTACATGATTTCGTAAAAAACACGAGTTTTTAGAAAATGTGTTTTATTTCATAAATGGAATCAACAAAGTATGCACATTCTACGTCATAACGACTTTCTAAGGTTTGCGCTTGCGTTTGGAAATAAGAAAAACTTACTTCCACCGTTTTTTAAAATCACAGCTTCTAGAAGGTTTACATGATTTATTAAAAAACACGAGTTTTTAGAAAATGTGTTTTATTTCATAAATGGAATCAACAAAGTATGCACATTCTACGTCATAACGACTTTCTATAGTTTGCGCTTGTGTTTGGAAATAAGAAAAGCTTACTTCCCCGGTTTTTTAAAATCACAGCTTCTAGAAGGTTTACATGATTTCTTAAAAAACACGAGTTTTTAGAAAATGTGTTTTATTTGATAAATGGAATCTACAAAGTATGCACATTCTACGTCATAACGACTTTCTATAGTTTGCACATGCGTTTGGAAATAAGAAAAGCTTACTTCCCCCGTTTTTTAAAATCACAGCTTCTAGAAGGTTTACATGATTTCTTAAAAAAACACGAGTTTTTAGAAAATGTGTTTTATTTCATAAATGGAGTCTACAAAGTATGCACATTCTACGTCATAACGACATTCTATAGTTTGCGGATGCGTCCGGAAATAAGAAAAGCTTACTTCCCCCGTTTTTTAAAATCATAGCTTCTAGAAGGCTTACATGATTTCTTAAAAAACACGAGTTTTTAGAAAATGTGTTTTTCTTCATAAATGTAATCAACAAAGTATGCACATTCTACGTCATAACGACTTTCTATAGTTTGCGCATTTGTCCAGAAATAAGAAAAGCTTCCTTCCACGGTTTTTTAAAATCACAGCTTCTAGAAGGTTTACATGATTTAGTAAAAAACACGAGTTTTTAGAAAATGTGTTTTATTTCATAAATGGAATCTACAAAGTATGCACATTCTACGTCATAACGACTTTCTATAGTTTGCGCATGCGTCCGGAAATAAGAAAAGCTTACCTCCCCCGTTTTTTAAAATCACAGATTCTAGAAGTTTTGCATGATTTCTTAAAAAACACGAGTTTTTAAAAAATGTGTGTTATTATATAAATGGAATCAACAAAGTATGCACATTCTACATCATAACGACTTTCTGCAGTTTTAGCTTTCGTCCGGAAATAAGAAAATCTTACTTCCACCGTTTTTTAAAATCACAGCTTCTAGAAGGTTTACATGATTTCGTAAAAAACACGAGATTTTAGAAAATGTGTTTTATTTCATCAATGGAATCAACAAAGTATGCATATTCTACGTCATAACGACTTTCTGCAGTTTTCGCATTCGTTCGGAAATAAGAAAAGCTTACTTCCACCTTTTTTAAAATCACAGCTTCTAGAAGGTTTACATGATTTCTTAAAAAACACGAGTTTTTAGAAAATGTGTTTTGTTTCATCAATGGAATCAACAAAGTATGCACATTCTACGTCATAACGACTTTCTAGAGTTTGCGCTTGCGTTTGGAAATAAGAAAAGCTTACTTCCCCCGTTTTTTAAAATCACAGCTTCTAGAATGTTTACATGATTTCGTAAAAGAGACGAGTTTTTAGAAAATATGTTTTATTTCATAAATGGAATCAACAAAGTATGCACATTCTACATCATAATGACTTTCTATAGTTTGCGCATGTGTCCGGAAATAAGAAAAGCTTACTTCCACCGTTTTTTAAAATCACAGCTTCTAAAAGGCTTACATGATTTCGTAAAAAACACGAGTTTTTAGAAAATGTGTTTTATTTCATAAATGGAATCTACAAAGTATGCACATTCTACGTCATAACAACTTTCTATAGTTTGCGCATGCGTCCGGAAATAAGAAACGCTTACTTCCCCCGTTTTTTAAAATCACAGCTTCTAGAAGGTTTACATGATTTCGTAAAAAACACAAGTTTTTAGAAAATGTGTTTTATTTCATAAATGGAATCTACAAAGTATGCACATTCTACGTAAGAATGACTTTCTATAGTTTGCGCATGCGTTTGGAAATAAGAAAAGCTTACTTCCCCCGTTTTTTAAAATCACAGCTTCTAGAAGGTTTACATAATTTCGTAAAAAACACGATTTTTTAGAAAATGTGTTTTAATTCATAAAAGGAATCTACAAAGCATGCACATTCTACGTCATAACGACTTTCTATAGTTTGCGCATGCGTCTGGAAATAAGAAAAGCTTACTTCCCCCGTTTTTTAAAATCACAGCTTCTAGAATGTTTACATGATTTCGTAAAAAACACGAGTTTTTAGAAAATGTGATTTATTTCATAGATGGAATCAACAAAGTATGCACATTCTACGTCATAACAACTTTCTATAGTTTGCGCATGCGTCTGGAAATAAGAAAAGCTTACTTCCACCGTTTTTTAAAATCACAGCTTCTAGAAGGTTTACATGATTTCTTAAAAAACACGAGTTTTTAGAAAATGTGTTTTATTAAATAAATGGAATCAACAAAGTATGCACATTCTACGTCATAACAACTTTCTATAGTTTGCGCATGAGTTTGGAAATAAGAAAAGCTTACTTCCCCCGCTTTTTAAAATCACTGCTTCTAGAAGGTTTACATGATTTCTTAAAAAACACGAGTTTTTAGAAAATGTGTTTTATTAAATAAATGGAATCAACAAAGTATGCACATTCTACACATAACGACTTTCTATAGTTTGCGCATGCGTTTGGAAATAAGAAAAACTAACTTGCACCGTTTTTTAAAATCACAGCTTCTAGAAGGTTTACATGATTTCTTAAAAAACACGAGTTTTTAGAAAATGTGTTTTATTTCATAAATGGAATCAACAAAGTATGCACATTCTACGTCATAACAAATTTCTATAGTTTGCGCTTGCGTTTGGAAATAAGAAAAGCTTACTTCCACCGTTTTTTAAAATCACAGCTTCTAGAAGGTTTACATGATTTCTTAAAAAACACGAGTTTTTAGAAAATGTGTTTTATTTCATAAATGGAATCTACAAAGTATGCACATTCTACGTCATAACGACTTTCTATAGTTTGCGCATGCGTCTGGAAATAAGAAAAGCTTACTTCCCCCGTTTTTTAAAATCACATCTTCTAGAAGGTTTACATGATTTCTTAAAAAACACGAGTTTTTGGAAAATGTGTTTTATTTCATAAGTGGAAACAACAAGGTATGCACATTCTACGTCATAACGACTTTCTATAGTTTGCGCATGCGTTTGGAAATAAGAAAAGCTTACTTCCCCCATTTTTTAAAATCACAGCTTCTAGAAGGTTTACATGATTTCTTAAAAAACACGAGTTTTTAGAAAATGTGTTTTATTTCATAAATGGAATCAACAAAGTATGCACATTCTACGTGATAACGACTTTCTATAGTTTGCGCATGCTTTTGGAAATAAGAAAAGCTTACATCCCCCGTTTTTTAAAATCACAGCTTCTAGAAGGTTTACATGATTTCGTAAAAGACACGAGTTTTTAGAAAATCTGTTTTATTTCATAAATGGAATCTACAAAGTATGCACATTCTACGTCATAACGACTTTCTATAGTTTGCACATGCGTCTGGAAATAAGAAACACTTACTTCTACTGTTTTTTAAAATCACAGTTTCTAGAAGGTTTACATGATTTCGTAAAAGACACGAATTTTTAGAAAATGTGTTTTATTTCATAAATGTAATCTACAAAGTATGCACATTCTACATCATAACGAATTTCTATAGTTTGCGCATGCGTCCGGAAATAAGAAAAGCTTACTTCCACCATTTTTTAAAATCACAGCTTCTAGAAGGTTTACATGATTTCGTAAAAAGCACGAGTTTTTAGAAAATGTGTTTTATTTCATAAATGGAATCTACAAAGTATGCACATTCTACGTCATAACTACTTTCAATAGTTTGCGCATGCGTACGCAAAAAGAAACGCTTACTTCCCCCGTTTTTTAAAATCACAGCTTCTAGAAGGTTTACATGATTTCGTAAAAGACATGAGTTTTTAGAAAATGTGTTTCATTTCATAAATGGAATCAACAAAGTATGCACATTCTACATCATAACGACTTTCTATAGTTTGCGCATGCATCCGGAAATAAGAAAAGCTCACTTCCACCGTTTTTTAAAATCACAGCTTCTAGAAGGTTTACATGATTTCGTAAAAAACACAAGTTTTTAGAAAATGTGTTTATTTCCTAAATGGAATGTACAAAGTATGGACATTCTATGTCATAACGAATTTCATTAGGTTGCGCATGCGTTTGGAAATAAGAAAAGCTTACTTCCCACGTTTTTTAAAATCACAGCTTCTAGAAGGTTTACATGATTTCTTAAAAAACACGAGTTTTTAGAAAATGTGTTTTATTTCATAAATGGAATCAACAAAGTATGCAAATTCTATGTCATAACGACTTTCTATAGTTTGCGCTTGCGTTTGAAAATAAGAAAAGCTTACTTCCATCGTTTTTTTAAAATCACAGCTTCTAGAAGGTTTACATGATTTCTTAAAAAACACGAGTTTTTAGAAAATGTGTTTTATTTCATATATGGAATCAACAAAGTATGCACATTCTACGTCATAACGACTTTCTATAGGTTGCGCATGCGTCCGGAAATAAGAAAATCTTACATCTCCCATTTTTTAAAATCACAGCTTCTAGAAGGTTTAGATGATTTCTTAAAAAACACAAGTTTTTAGAAAATGTGTTTTATTTAATAAATGGAATCTACAAAGTATGCACATTCTACGTCATAACGACTTTCTATAGTTTGCGCATGCGTCCGCAAATAAGAAACGCTTACTTCCCCCGTTTTTTAAAATCACAGCTTCTAGAAGGTTAACATGATTTTGTAAAAGACATGAGTTTTTAGAAAATGTGTTTCATTTCATAAATGGAATCAACAAAGTATGCACATTCTACATCATAACGACTTTCTATAGTTTGCGCATGCGTCCGGAAATAAGAAAAGCTTACTTCCACAGTTTGTTAAAATCACCGCTTCTCGAAGGTTTAAATGATTTCTTAAAAAACACGAGTTTTTAGAAAATGTGTTTTATTTCATAAATGGAATCAACAAAGTATGCACATTCTACGTCATATAGACTTTCTATAGTTTGCACATACGTCCAAAAATAAGAAAAGCTCACTTCCACCGTTTTTTAAAATCACAGCTTCAAGAAGGTTTACATGATTTCGTAAAAAACACAAGTTTTTAGAAAATGTGTTTATTTCCTAAATGGAATGTACAAAGTATGGACATTCTACGTCATAACGAATTTCATTAGGTTGCGCATGCGTTTGGAAATAAGAAAAGCTTACTTCCCACGTTTTTTAAAATCACAGCTTCGAGAAGGTTTACATGATTTCTTAAAAAACACGAGTTTTTAGAAAATATGTTTTATTTCATAAATGGAATCAACAAAGTATGCACATTCTATGTCATAACGACTTTCTATAGTTTGCGCTTGCGTTTGAAAATAAGAAAAGCTTACTTCCATCGTTTTTTTAAAATCACAGCTTCTAGAAGGTTTACATGATTTCTTAAAAAACACGAGTTTTTAGAAAATGTGTTTTGTTTCATATATGGAATCAACAAAGTATGCACATTCTACGTCATAACGACTTTCTATAGGTTGCGCATGCGTCCGGAAATAACAAAATCTTACATCTCCCATTTTTTAAAACCACAGCTTCTAGAAGGTTTAGATGATTTCTTAAAAAACACGAGTTTTTAGAAAATGTGTTTTATTTCATAAATGGAATCTACAAAGTATGCACATTCTACGTCATAACGACTTTCTATAGTTTGCGCATGCGTCTGGAAATAAGAAAAGCTTACTTCCCCCGTTTTTTAAAATCACAGCTTCTAGAAGGTTTACATGATTTCTTAAAAAACACTAGTTTTTAGAAAATGTGTTTTATTTCATAAATGGAATCTACAAAGTATGCACATTCTATATCATAACGACTTTCTATAGTTTGTGCATGCGTCCGGAAATAAGAAAAGCTTACTTTCACCATTTTTTAAAATCACAGCTTCTAGAAGGTTTACATGATTTCGTAAAAAACACGAGTTTTTAGAAAATGTGTTTTATTTCATAAATGGAATCTACAAAGTATGCGCATTCTACGTCATAACGACTTTCTATAGTTTGCGCATGCGTCCGGAAATAAGAAACGCTTACTTCCCCCGTTTTTTAAAATCACAGCTTCTAGAAGGTTTACATGATTTCGTAAAAGACACGAGTTTTTAGAAAATGTGTTTTATTTCATAAATGGAATCAACAAAGTATGCACATTGTATGTCATAACGACTTTCTATAGTTTGCGCATGCGTCCGGAAATAAGAAAAGCTTACTTCCACCGTTTTTTAAAATCACCGCTTCTAGAAGCTTTACATGATTTCTTAAAAAAAACGAGTTTTTAGAAAATGTGTTTTATTTGATAAATGGAATCAACAAAGTATGCACATTCTACGTCATATAGACTTTCTAAAGTTTGCGCATACGTCCGAAAATAAGAAAAGCTTACTTCCCCCGTTTTTTAAAATCACAGCTTCTAGAAGGTTTACATGATTTCTTAAAAAACACGAGTTTTTAGAAAATGTGTTTTATTTCATAAGTGGAAACAACAAAGTATGCACATTCTACGTCATGACGACTTTCTATAGTTTGCGCATGCGTTTGGAAATAAGAAAACCTTACTTCCCCCATTTTTTAAAATCACAGCTTCTAGAAGGTTTACATGATTTCTTAAAAAACACGAGTTTTTAGAAAATGTGTTTTATTTTATAAATGGAATCAACAAAGTATGCACATTCTACGTCATAACGAATTTCTATAGTTTGCGCATGCGTTTGGAAATAAGAAAAGCTTACTTCCCACGTTTTTTAAAATCACAGCTTCTAGAAGGTTTACATGATTTCTTAAAAAACACGAGTTTTTAGAAAATGTGTTTTATTTCATAAATGGAATCAACAAAGTATGCAAATTCTATGTCATAACGACTTTCTATAGTTTGCGCTTGCGTTTGAAAATAAGAAAAGCTTACTTCCCCCGTTTTTTTTAATCACAGCTTCCAGAAGGTTTACATGATTTCTTAAAAAACACGAGTTTTTAGAAAATGTGTTTTATTTCATAAATGGAATCAACAAAGTATGCACATTCTACGTCATAACGACTTTCTATAGTTTGCGCATGCGTCCGGAAATAAGAAAAGCTTACATTCTCCATTTTTTAAAATCACAGCTTCTAGAAGGTTTACATGATTTCGTAAAAAACACGAGTTTTTAGAAAATGTGTTTTATTTCATAAATGGAATCTACAAAGTATGCGCATTCTACGTCATAACGACTTTCTATAGTTTGCGCATGCGTCCGGAAATAAGAAACGCTTACTTCCCCCGTTTTTTAAAATCACAGCTTCTAGAAGGTTTACATGATTTCGTAAAAGACACGAGTTTTTAGAAAATGTGTTTTATTTAATAAATGGAATCAACAAAGTATGCACATTCTATGTCATAACGACTTTCTATAGTTTGCGCATGCGTCCGGAAATAAGAAAAGCTTACTTCCACCGTTTTTTAAAATCACCGCTTCTAGAAGCTTTACATGATTTCTTAAAAAACACGAGTTTTTAGAAAATGTGTTTTATTTGATAAATGGAATCAACAAAGTATGCACATTCTACGTCATATAGACTTTCTAAAGTTTGCGCATACGTCCGAAAATAAGAAAAGCTTACTTCCCCCGTTTTTTAAAATCACAGCTTCTAGAAGGTTTACATGATTTCTTAAAAAACACGAGTTTTTAGAAAATGTGTTTTATTTCATAAGTGGAAACAACAAAGTATGCACATTCTACGTCATGACGACTTTCTATAGTTTGCGCATGCGTTTGGAAATAAGAAAACCTTACTTCCCCCATTTTTTAAAATCACAGCTTCTAGAAGGTTTACATGATTTCTTAAAAAACACGAGTTTTTAGAAAATGTGTTTTATTTTATAAATGGAATCAACAAAGTATGCACATTCTACGTAATAACGAATTTCTATAGTTTGCGCATGCGTTTGGAAATAAGAAAAGCTTACTTCCCACGTTTTTTAAAATCACAGCTTCTAGAAGGTTTACATGATTTCTTAAAAAACACGAGTTTTTAGAAAATGTGTTTTATTTCATAAATGGAATCAACAAAGTATGCACATTCTATGTCATAACGACTTTCTATAGTTTGCGCTTGCGTTTGAAAATAAGAAAAGCTTACTTCCCCCGTTTTTTTAAATCACAGCTTCCAGAAGGTTTACATGATTTCTTAAAAAACACGAGTTTTTAGAAAATGTGTTTTATTTCATAAATGGAATCAACAAAGTATGCACATTCTACGTCATAACGACTTTCTATAGTTTGCGCATTTGTCCGGAAATAAGAAAAGCTTACATTCTCCATTTTTTAAAATCACAGCTTCTAGAAGGTTTACATGATTTCATAAAAAACACGAGTTTTTAGAAAATGTGTTTTATTTCATAAATGGAATCTACAAAGTATGCACATTCTACATCATAACGAATTTCTATAGTTTGCGTATGCTTCTGGAAATAAGAAAAGCATACTTCCCCCGTTTTTTAAAATCACAGCTTCTAGAAGGTTTACATGATTTCTTAAAAAACACTAGTTTTTAGAAAATGTGTTTTATTTCATAAATGGAATCAACAAAGTTTGCACATTCTACGTCATAACGACTTTCTATAGTTTGCACATGCGTTTGGAAATAAGAAAAGCTTACTTCCACCGTTTTTTAAAATCACAGCTTCTAGAAGGTTTATATGATTTCTTAAAAAACACGAGTTTTTAGAAAATGTGTTTTATTTCATAAATGGAATCAACAATGTATGCACATTCTACGTGATAACGACTTTCTATAGTTTACGCATGCTTTTGGAAATAAGAAAAGCTTACATCCCCCGTTTTTTAAAATCACAGCTTCTAGAAGGTTTACATGATTTCGTAAAAGACACGAGTTTTTAGAAAATGTGTTTTATTTCATAAATGGAATCAAGAAAGTATGCACATTCTATGTCATAACGACTTTCTATATTTTGCGCATGCGTCCGGAAATAAGAAAAGCTTACTTCCACCGGTTTTTAAAATCACCGCTTCTAGAAGGTTTACATGATTTCTTAAAAAACACGAGTTTTTAGAAAATGTGTTTTATTTGATAAATGGAATCAACAAAGTATGCACATTCTACGTCATATAGACTTTCTAAGGTTTGCGCATACGTCCAAAAATAAGAAAAGCTCACTTCCACCGTTTTTTAAAATCACAGCTTCTAGAAGGTTTACATGATTTCGTAAAAAACACATGTTTTTAGAAAATGTGTTTTATTTCCTAAATGGAATCTACAAAGTATGCACATTCTACGTCATAACAATTTTCTATAGTTTGCGCATGCGTTTGGAAATAAGAAAATCTTACTTCCCACGTATTTTAAAATCACAGCTTCTAGAAGGTTTACATGATTTCTTAAAAAACACGAGTTTTTAGAAAATGTGTTTTATTTCATAAATGGAGTCAACAAAGTATGCACATTCTATGTCAGAACGACTTTCTATAGTTTGCGCTTGCGTTTGAAAAGAAGAAAAGCTTACTTCCCCCGTTTTTTTAAATCACAGCTTCTAGAAGGTTTACATGATTTCTTAAAAAACAAGAGTTTTTAGAAAATGTGTTTTATTTCATAAATGGCATCAACAAAGTATGCACATTCTACGTCATAACGACTTTCTATAGTTTGCGCATGCGTCCGGAAATAAGAAAAGCTTACATCCCCCATTTTTTAAAATCACAGCTTCTAGAAGGTTTACATGATTTCTTAAAAAACACGAGTTTTTAGAAAATGTGTTTTATTTCATAAATGGAATCTACAAAGTATGCACATTCTACGTCATAACGACTTTCTATAGTTTGCGCATGCGTCCGGAAATAAGAAAAGCTTACTTCCCCCGTTTTTTAAAATCACAGCTTCTAGAAGGTTTACATGATTTCTTAAAAAACACTAGTTTTTAGAAAATGTGTTTTATTTCATAAATGGAATCTACAAAGTATGCACATTCTACATCATAACGACTTTCTATAGTTTGTGCATGCGTCCGGAAATAAGAAAAGCTTACTTCCACCGTTTTTTAAAATCACAGCTTCTAGAAGGTTTACATGATTTCGTAAAAGACACGAGTTTTTAGAAAATGTGTTTTATTTCATAAATGGAATCTACAAAGTATGCACATTCTATGTCATAACGACTTTCTATAGTTTGCGCATGCGTCTGGAAATAAGAAAAGCTTACTTCCCCCGGTTTTTAAAATCACAACTTCTAGAAGGTTTACATGATTTCGTAAAAGACACGAGTTTTTAGAAAATGTGTTTTATTTCATAAATGGAATCTACAAAGTATGCACATTCTATGTCATAACGACTTTCTATAGTTTGCGCTTGCGTTTTGAAAATAAGAAAAGCTTACTTCCCCCGTTTTTTTAAATCACGGCTTCTAGAAGGTTTACATGATTTCTTAAAAAACACGAGTTTTTAGAAAATGTGTTTTATTTCATAAATGGAATCTACAAAGTATGCACATTCTACGTCATAACGACTTTCTATAGTTTGCGCATGCGTTTGGAAATAAGAAAAGCTTACTTCCCACGTATTTTAAAATCACAGCTTCTAGAAGGTTTACATGATTTCTTAAAAAACACGAGTTTTTAGAAAATGTGTTTTATTTCATAAATGGAATCAACAAAGTATGCGCATTCTATGTCATAACGACTTTCTATAGTTTGCGCTTGCGTTTTAAAATAAGAAAAGCTTACTTCCCCCGTTTTTTTAAATCACAGCTTCTAGAAGGTTTACATGATTTCTTAAAAAACACGAGTTTTTAGAAAATGTGTTTTATTTCATAAATGGAATCAACAAAGTATGCACATTCTACGTCATAACGACTTTCTATAGTTTGCGCATGCGTCCAGAAATAAGAAAAGCTTACATTCCCCATTTTTTAAAATCACAGCTTCTAGAAGGTTTACATGATTTCTTAAAAAACAAGAATTTTTAGAAAATGTGTTTTATTTCATAAATGGAATCTACAAAGTATGCACATTCTACGACATAACGAATTTCTATAGTTTGCGTATGCTTCTGGAAATAAGAAAAGCATACTTCCCCCGTTTTTTAAAATCACAGCTTCTAGAAGGTTTGCATGATTTCTTAAAAAACACTAGTTTTTAGAAAATGTGTTTTATTTCATAAATGGAATCAACGAAGTATGCACATTCTACGTCATAACGACTTTCTATAGTTTGCACATGCGTTTGGAAGTAAGAAAAGCTTACTTCCACCGTTTTTTAAAATCACAGCTTCTAGAAGGTTTACATGATTTCTTAAAAAACACGAGTTTTTAGAAAATGTGTTTTATTTCATAAATGGAATCAACAATGTATGCACATTCTACGTGATAACGACTTTCTATAGTTTACGCATGCTTTTGGAAATAAGAAAAGCTTACATCCCCCGTTTTTTTAAATCACAGCTTCTAGAAGGTTTACATGATTTCGTAAAAGACACGAGTTTTTAGAAAATGTGTTTTATTTCATAAATGGAATCAAGAAAGTATGCACATTCTATGTCATAACGACTTTCTATACTTTGCGCATGCGTCCGGAAATAAGAAAAGCTTACTTCCACCGGTTTTTAAAATCACCGCTTCTAGAAGGTTTACATGATTTCTTAAAAAACACGAGTTTTTAGAAAATGTGTTTTATTTGATAAATGGAATCAACAAAGTATGCACATTCTACGTCATATAGACTTTCTAAAGTTTGCGCATACGTCTGAAAATAAGAAAAGCTCACTTCCACCGTTTTTTAAAATCACAGCTTCTAGAAGGTTTATATGATTTCGTAAAAAACACAAGTTTTTAGAAAATGTGTTTTATTTCCTAAATGGAATCTACAAAGTATGCACATTCTACGTCATAACGACTTTCTATAGTTTGCGAATGCGTTTGGAAATAAGAAAAGATTACTTCCCACGTTTTTTAAAATCACACCTTCTAGAAGGTTTACATGATTTCTTAAAAAACACGAGTTTTTAGAAAATGTGTTTTATTTCATAAATGGAATCAACAAAGTATGCACATTCTATGTCAGAACGACTTTCTATAGTTTGCGCTTGCGTTTGAAAATAAGAAAAGCTTACTTCCCCCGTTTTTTTAAATCACAGCTTCTAGAAGGTTTACATGATTTCTTAAAACACACGAGTTTTTAGAAAATGTGTTTTATTTCATAAATGGAATCAACAAAGTATGCACATTCTACGTCATAACGACTTTCTATAGTTTGCGCATGCATCCGGAAATAAGAAAAGCTTACATCCCCCATTTTTTAAAATCACAGCTTCTAGAAGGTTTACATGATTTCTTAAAAAACACAAGTTTTTAGAAAATGTGTTTTATTTCATAAATGGAATCTACAAAGTATGCACATTCTACGTCATAACGACTTTCTATAGTTTGCGCATGCGTCTGGAAATAAGAAAAGCTTACTTCCCCCGTTTTTTAAAATCACAGCTTCTAGAAGGTTTACATGATTTCTTAAAAAACACTAGTTTTTAGAAAATGTGTTTTATTTCATAAATGGAATCTACAAAGTATGCACATTCTACGTCATAACGACTTTCTATAGTTTGTGCATGCGTCCGGAAATAAGAAAAGCTTACTTCCACCGTTTTTTAAAATCACAGCTTCTAGAAGGTTTACATGATTTCGTAAAAGACACGAGTTTTTAGAAAATGTGTTTTATTTCATAAATGGAATCTACAAAGTATGCACATTCTACGTCATAACGACTTTCTATAGTTTTCGCATGCGTCTGGAAATAAGAAAAGCTTACTTCCCCCGATTTTTAAAATCACAGCTTCTAGAAGGTTTACATGATTTCGTAAAAGACGCGAGTTTTTAGAAAATGTGTGTAGTGCCCCTAGACTACTGTAGACATTAAGGGGCACCTGCTGAGTGGCCCGACTATTTGAAACATTAATAAAGTAACCGTATGATTTTATTTTGAGTATATTTATGATTACGATTGATTGATATATGTGCATTTGGGTAGTTATTGTGAATGGACTATTTCATGTTGTTTGACGATTAAATTTGATATGAAAACTGTACATATGAATGATGCTTAACAACTAGTTGTGCAATTGATTATGTGATTAGATGAATGATTAATGATTGAGTAATTTATAGATGCCTAATGAAGCAGCAGATTTATAAATCAAATTGTGATTATTGAGGACAGTGCTACTAATTTACGTTTGTGAGAAATGTGTGTAGAGACAGGTGAAACGGTTCACCGACGGACACACAAAGGAATATGAAGGGTCGTAGAGTACGAGTAAATCACACACAGGGAGAGCGACGACGATGTTGACTTCCGATGAAATACCACGCTTGAGCAGATAAGCACTGATCCGCTTGCTCAAGAGGAAAGCGTGGGGGCGTATGAGTTGGGCCACGATGGAGCTGGTCACGTACGAGTTGGGGGGCGCGCAGTGAGAACGGACTCACTCCTCAACGCCATTAGTCCCTAATAGCGTGTAGACGGAGGATGGAATGTAACGGCTCCTGAAATCCCTACATGAAGTTCCTGCAAGTAAAAACGGAAGGATGACGGCAGAAGGGCCCGACGGTGCGGTACCCTGCCGAGAACGGAAAGAGTGAATGCAAGGACCCAACGATGTGGTTCCTTGCCGAGGAATGGAAACTACGGATGAATGGACTCAACGGAGTGGTGACATGTCAGGGAAATTAAATTAAGGAACAAGGAGGCCCAACGGCGTGGCACCGAGTCCCTAGTAAAAGTTGATTGCTAAACTTAACTGCGTTGAAACGTATAATTTTGCACCTAGAACTTTACTTAGAAATGCATTTGAGTACTTTAGGCATTTGCACATAAATGATTACTTTGGCATTTAAATAATATTAAGTGTTATTTAGGCATTGCACATGAAAGGATATTCCTGATTACTTAAAAATATTATAAATATTTATTTAGGAGCAAAATGGAATCCTAGGTATGGACACCTAGTCAAATCCACCTACACCACAAATCTAGGAGTTAAGTGAAATATCTAGGGGACAAACATGAGCAAACTTAGGGATGTTGGTGCATCTCCTAGAGGAACTGACACTTGGATGGGTGAGTTGTTTTTCATTAAAGAATTAATTAAATAATTATATATGCATGAAGCGACATGTGTCGCAGGGGATTTTCCTTTAAAAGGGAGACTTTGGGGATGGGTAAAGGACCCAGACCCTGGATGACTATCGTAATATTGAGTTACCTCATGACTTGCTGCTATTGAGGGTTTGGCTGGAAATCTTGGTGGGGGGGAAACCCAAGCTGGGTTTCTTGAGAATTGTGTGTGAACTTTACGACCCAAAGCTCGGGGGAGGCCATGCGACTGAAAGCATGAGCCTATGGTTTGGTGGCGAAGCTAATGGTTGCTTCGCCAATGGTTAAACGAGCTTTGTTGGAGGGATCCTACGGAAGAAGAAGGCGACAATGGACCAACTGGATCGGGTTGACAGGTTAAGGTTTTGCTTATTTTTGTTAAGTTATTCACGCTTTTTATTTTATTTTTCCAATAACTATGATGGCTAATTTGTTTGTATGAAGTTGTTAAAGTTTCAGGTTCATTTCAAGGGGACCCTAAAGTAGGGGTCCTACATTTGGTATCAGAGCCGATCGAGCCTTGAGGGCACCGGACTCATATTATTGAAGGGTTCGTCGGTGATTCGTAGAGGTTAGCGGCGGAATTGGAGCTGCGAATTTCGTGGGATTTCTACCACGACCGGAGCAACTATTCCTACAGGTTTTTAATTGTTAAGTATTTCATATTAATTCTGTTTTATGTAAAGATTAAATAGACCTTGGATTTTATGTGAAAATTTAGTATGTTCGATGTACAATTGGAATTTTGTTTACAATTTTTATCTCTGTGTTATTCAAAGCAAAAAGTCAGAAATTTAAAAGGAATATTGTAGTTCCTGGAATCCATGAGAAATCCCGATACGCTGGCTAAATAATCGATTTTTTTTAAATGTATATTTTTTTTACTGTTTCAGTCAAGAGAAAGGTCCCAATTTTAAGAAAAGTTGTAGATCTTGGTTTTCCTATGAAATCTCGAAAATGCTTGTCGTATAATTACCATTCATAGATAATTTTATTACTGTACTGTTCAATAGAAAAACCCGAATTTAAACTTCAAATCTAACTCAAGTAAACTTGGATTATGCAGGCTGTGTATTTGAAACTTAGGAATATTTTATTTTTGTGTTTCCTTTGAAGAAAATGATTGCTTCTAGTGAAATCCTTGAATGCTTAGTGTCTATTCAAGTCTACCGTATTCCTTAAAATAGAGCAGTAAAAAACGAAAATAATATTACAAATGGGAACTATCGATCCCATATCCGTTGTAATTCGGGAGTATGAGCGTTCTGTGTGTCCAATTACACGGTTGTTTGAGGGAAAGATAATGTCATTAACAGGAAAGAATTATTCCAGATCTAAATTAAAGTCGGAGTATATACGCTCTACTATCCTCGGGTTGTAACCGAACCCTGACTGAGATTTCTTCCCCTCTGCGTAATTCTTCAGTGTTGTATCCTTCTGTTACTTTTTGGTTATCTTGAAACTTTAATTGAGTAGTGGCGACTCACTGGCGAGTTCCCCTTCCCTCTTTATCAAAACTCTGTTCCTGTCGTTCAATTAAATTTGAGTAGCACTGCTAAGCTGCAGCGATGGAATGTTGTAGATCTGGATAATGTAATACCGACGGTAAGGCTGGAGCCTTGAGACCCCATTGGGGTTTCCTCGTAGAGATCCCGTAGATGTTTTGACTCCTCCCTATCCCTACGGCATAAACTTCATCTGTTTACCTTAGATCTCTGCCTTAGAACCTTAATCCGATTCATGGTGGGCTTACCGTACCAACCTGTGAAACATCTTACCACTCCATCAACGGATCGGGGTCCTGCTAAAGATCTCTGTCACTGCTTAAATCCCGCCATCATTGGCTTCACACCTAACTTCTGTCAAAACTCTCCCCTAATGCCACGATCGTAAGGTACTCGATCCCCAATGTTAATTAAAATCCTATAAAAAAAAAAAATTTACCAGTTGTTCAACTCAACGGACACTTCATTACTGTGGAACGTGGCATCCTGCTTCCTGACAGGCGTCATCTGTATTAATGCATATCTCTGTGAGCGCATAGATCGCGGAGGCGCACCGCTATTGAGGTTTGATCCCTTGGTAGAAGAACGTTGGTAAAAATCGGTAACCACCGTAATTTGGAATGTAAGCAAGAGTAATCGTATACTTACCGCATTTTGTCGAGTGAACCATTATAGAATATGTGTTTTTAGTTTATAAGGGAACGAATTAGAGATAATATTAAAGGAAATTAAGAGAGAGGGAACATCAGCCCTATCACTGGGGCGTGACCTTTGGTTTCGCCAATTCCTAAACTCCTTCTTGTTGTCGTCCGAAGCCACCATCAATAGGAACTCCTGATTGACTGCTGGCTCTTCCCTTTAAATTTACATTTGTTTCGTGTTACCAGTGGATCGCGGATCACACCTCGAACTCCGGTTCAGTGGAAGATGGGGATGGGATCAATAAATATGACTGCCACTTACGTAGCAACTGAAGTCTATATATTTGATATCTCCAAATTAATTTTTAAGAAGAAACGTTGACTTTCGACCCATTTGATTTTAATTGCGTCGGATATAACATTCAATTTGATTATCAACGGTGATTAACAGAGTATATAAATCACATTTGAATGGCCGACCTGTTGTGATTGTATTCTCTCCTTACAATGGGGAAGAGAAATCAAATTAGCATTTAATTATGGCATCAAAATCTCTTAAATTAATTTACTTCCTTTCTGATCAAAAGTAGCATGATATGGAAATACATATATCACTTTACAATTTATTTATTTTTACTAATGTACATCCTCTCGAAAAATAATTTCATACATATAGCTCCGGTTGAAATATGAACTAATTTAATTCTTTGATATAGCTCCGGTTGAAATATGAACTAATTTAATTCTCTGATGATATACGCCCACTTGTGAGTATTAGTTGATGTATATATACATATGCATGCTCTATCAAGATACCTTACATATTCGATTGATATCGTAAATATTATCATTGTTGTCACATGTATAAAAGTAATCGGAATATATATGTGTGTTTTCTACTAGAAAATTGTATTTGAAAATAAATGAACCGTGTTATTTACATGCTGAGTTATGAATTCTTATTGAACAAGTTGATCTCATTTAAGAGTCGACATAAGGTAAGTTAGGTGGCAACCTCCATAAAGAGAGTAAAGTATTACTTATTCCAAAGATTATTGCTTAGTCACTTTAATTCATTAGAAGAATTTCGATCTATAAATTAGTCATTTCCTTTACACCTCATATTAGATAAAGGGTGAGATAACTTATGATAAATTAGAAGTTAATTTTTTTTAAACAATAAAACTTTATGTGGTAGGGAACATAGATTTAGTAATTTCCCAAAAGTGTGATACTCCTCATAATTCCATTTTTTTTATTTAATAAAGAATAATCATATTTCTATTTTTTATTTATTTAATAAAGAATAATCATATTAGTTGAAATTTACTATAGTAATGGATTGTACATGGTGATATGCCTATAAAAATATATTTAAATATTTATGCATATAAGTGAAATTAAATAGACTTATTAGAATGTTAGATACTTAAGGAGAAATCATTATTTACATTAATCTCTTAAAAAAGGGATTAATTTTATAGAAAAGAAGCTTTATATATATATATATATATGTGTGTGGTGTATATAATTGTTATTTAGATTATATATTGAAGAAAGAAAGAAGATATATTTACTTACATAATATGTTTATATATAATTGTTTTTGAATATGTATATTTAAAATGGATTTTTTTTTTCTATGTATGCAATGTTCAATATATAATAAATCTTTATGCTTGAATACGTTTTTCATAAAATAGGTGTTTCATGTTGATCTAGTTGAGAACTGGATAGAGAAATGGTTATGTGGTGAAGTATATATGTATATATGAAGTCAATATAGTGATAGTTATTTATTAATTATAACCATCATTACTATCAACTAATTAGTTGGGTAAAGATAACAAAGAAGCACCTATAAGGTTGTGTACATTTAAGTAACTTTACAGGGAGAGAAGAAGGGGAAACAAAATTATATTGAGTATATTAAAAAGGCATATAATTGTGGTAACAAATGTGCATTATAGATATAGTACATGATGTTGATCTAAAAGAAAAAGAAAAAAAAAACATATATATATATGTTAGGAGGATTGATATAATAAAATCTAAATAAGTAATGATGTGGAAATGACCTATAAGTGAAATGGATAATATTGTTTTGCATTAACATTAAGTCGAAGTTTTTTTTGAACGGGATATTTTCCACTTTCTGGGCCTAGATGTAGTGGGGACAACATCAAATGGATATATTTGGTAAAGTTACTAAATTGAAGAACTTTAACTGAAAAGACATTAAGATGCTTAGATCAATGAGTCCTTGATAGATTGTCGAAGGAGGGGAACATACTAAAAATTTGAAAAACAAGATATCAATGTTACTAGTATGAGGAGCTAAACCCAATATTTTTTCCCAGCATAAAAATGTTGTTAAAACGAATGAAAAACACAAAACTGACGTAACCATGGAAATGGAAAATGAAGAGTTCTTAATTGGGAAAGTTCACCGAAAGAGCCAAACGGAGACAATTTTAGTAAAACGAAGCATGGAAACGATCAAAACAATGAACTGAATGCAATGAAGCTAACTAGAGGAGATGGTGAAACCTTCACGAAAAGATAACTAGCCCGAGATGGAACTTGATGAGGTTAATAAAACACATCTGGTACTACTTGATGAGCCTATTGAAAAGATTCTATGACAATAGAAATGACGAAATGAGGTAAGTTCATGATAAGCTCATTGACCTGGACATGATGTTACTGATGAAAGGACTAGGAATTAAAGATTAATATGTTCAACTAAGCCACTAATTTTTGACACTTGGAATCTTGTCAAATTGAGAACCAACACTATTAAAAACAATTAGGGCTTTGGATGCGGTCTTTTGGGAATTGGATTTTGGAATATTTGGTAATCGCTCTTGATTTGTTAACCTAAGATTGTAACTTACCATCAGTATTTTACTAAATATGGTATGACGTTACCTTCTCATCTTGAAGGAAGGTATGACCAATGGATTTGGATTTGTATTCGGATTTGTTATGCAAAAGATAATTTGATAACTATTGGGTGGCTAATGATGCAATAGCTTGTAGCTAAATTGGATATCGTAGATATTCTCAGGACACTAAGAGGTATAGGAAATCTAAGTTGGTACTGACAATTATTGAATGTATTATCGGATTTACATTACGCAAAATTACGATTGAGTTCCTGGGGATGTATTGGAAGCATGTTGGATGAAAAAGAAAACTAATGATTAAAATCACTAGTGATTATGGCCTCGATTGTTTGAGAAAAATAGAAGGGAATGGAAAGAAGATGATAATAGGAAATTAAGATAAAGCCTAGCGTCAAAAGTACAATAACAAAAATTAACTTCGGGACGAAGTTCTATTTATGAGAGGGTGTATGTAATGCCCTAGAATGACTGTGGACCTTAAGGACACCTGTCAAGTGACCCGGCTGAACAACTTCGATTTAGTGGTCTCTTGAGCCTTGTTATGTCTTAAATGATTGAGGAAAACTTGAAGATGTGAATGACGACAATAATTGATAAATGAATTAAGGAATTAAATTCTATGTGTGGAGTAGGATAACTGATTGATTACATATTGCTTAATGATTAGACTTGATTGATCAAGTCAAAGTGCAGTAGGACAGTTACAGTCCTAGCTCTGTGACTTGGGAGGATGCAACTGAGATGCGTCATAGTTTTCCATTTTTATTCTGAACTTCAGGACGAAGTTCTAAATAAGTAGGGGTGTATGTAGTGCCCCTAGACTACTGTAGACATTAAGGGGCACCTGCTGAGTGGCCCGACTGTTTGAAACATTAATAAAGTAACCCTATGATTTTATTTTGAGTATATTTATGATTACAATTGATTGATATATGTGCATTTGGGTAGTTATTGTGAATGGACTATTTCATGTTGTTTGACGATTAAATTTGATATGAAAACTGTACATATGAATGATGCTTAACAACTAGTTGTGCAATTGATTATGTGATTAGATGAATGATTAATGATTGAGTAATTTATAGATGCCTAATGAAGCAGCAGATTTATAAATCAAATTGTGATTATTGAGGACAGTGCTACTAATTTACGTTTGTGAGAAATGTGTGTAGAGACAGGTGAAACGGTTCACCGACGGACACACAAAGGAATATGAAGGGTCGTAGAGTACGAGTAAATCACACACAGGGAGAGCGACGACGATGTTGACTTCCGACGAAATACCACGCTTGAGCAGATAAGCATTGATCCGCTTACTCAAGAGGAAAGCGTGAGGGCGTATGAGTTGGGCCACGACGGAGCTGGTCACGTACGAGTTGGGGGGCGCGCAGTGAGAACGGACTCACTCCTCAACGCCATTAGTCCCTAATAGCGTGTAGACGGAGGATGGAAGGTAACGGCTCCTGAAATCCCTACATGAAGTTCCCACAAGTCAAAACGGAAGGATGACGGCAGAAGGGCCCGACGGTGCGGTACCCTGCCGAGAACGGAAAGAGTGAATGCAAGGACCCAACGATGTGGTGCCTTGCCGAGGAATGGAAACTACGGATGAATGGACTCAACGGAGTGGTGACATGTCAGGGAAATTAAATTAAGGAACAAGGAGGCCCAACGGCGTGGCACCGAGTCCCTAGTAAAAGTTGATTGCTAAACTTAACTGCGTTGAAACGTATAATTTTGCACCTAGAACTTTACTTAGAAATGCATTTGAGTACTTTAGGCATTTGCACATAAATGATTACTTTGGCATTTAAATAATATTAAGTGTTATTTAGGCATTGCACATGAAAGGATATTCCTGATTACTTAAAAATATTATAAATATTTATTTAGGAGCAAAATGGAATCCTAGGTATGGACACCTAGTCAAATCCACCTACGCCACAAATCTAGGAGATAAGTGAAATATCTAGGGGACAAACATGAGCAAACTTAGGGATGTTGGTGCATCTCCTAGAGGAACTGACACTTGGATGGGTGAGTTGTTTTTCATTAAAGAATTAATTAAATAATTATTTATGCATGAAGCGACATGTGTCGCAGGGGATTTTCCATTAAAAGGGAGACTTTGGGGATGGGTAAAGGACCCAGACCCTGGATGACTATCGTAATATTGCGTTACCTCATGACTTGCTGCTATTGAGGGTTTGGCTGGAAATCTTGGTGGGGGGGAAAACCAAGCTGGGTTTCTTGAGAATTGTGTGTGAACTTTATGACCCAAAGCTCGGGGGAGGCCATGCGACTGAAAGCATGAGCCTATGGTTGGGTGGCGAAGCTAATGGTTGCTTCGCCAATGGTTAAACGAGCTTTGCTGGAGGGATCCTATGGAAGAAGAAGGCGACAATGGACCAACTGGATCGGGTTGACAGGTTAAGGTTTTGCTTATTTTTGTTAAGTTATTCACGCTTTTTATTTTATTTTTCCAATAACTATGATGGCTAATTTGTTTGTATGAAGTTGTTAAAGTTTCAGGTTCATTTCAAGGGGACCCTAAAGTAGGGGTCCTACAATGTGTTTTATTTCATAAATGGAATCTACAAAGTATGCACATTCTATGTCATAACGACTTTCTATAGTTTGCGCTTGCGTTTTGAAAATAAGAAAAGCTTACTTCCCCCGTTTTTTTAAATCACAGCTTCTAGAAGGTTTACATGATTTCTTAAAAAACACGAGTTTTTAGAAAATGTGTTTTATTTCATAAATGGAATCTACAAAGTATGCACATTCTACGTCATAACGACTTTCTATAGTTTGCGCATGCGTCTGGAAATAAGAAAAGCTTACTTCCCCCGTTTTTTAAAATCACAGCTTCTAGAAGGTTTACATGATTTCTTAAAAAACACTAGTTTTTAGAAAATGTGTTTTATTTCATAAATGGAATCAACAAAGTATGCACATTCTACGTCATAACAACTTTCTATAGTTTGCGCATGCGTTTGGAAATAAGAAAAGCTTACTTCCCCCGTTTTTTAAAATCACAGCTTCTAGAAGGTTTACATGATTTCTTAAAAAACACGAGTTTTTTGAAAATGTGTTTTATTTCATAAATAGAATCAACAAAGTATGCACATTCTACGTCATAACGACTTTCTATAGTTTGCGCATGCTTCCGGAAATAAGAAAACCTTCTTCCACCGTTTTTTAAACTCACAGCTTCTATAAGGTTTACATCATTTCGTAAAAAACACGAGTTTTTAGAAAATGTGTTTTATTTCATAAATGGAACCTACAAAGTATGGACATTCTACGTCATAAGGACTTTCTATAGTTTGCGCATGCGTCCGGAAATAAGAAAAGCTTACTTCCACCGTTTTTTAAAATCACTGCTTCTAGAAGGTTTACATGATTTCGTAAAAAGCACGAGTTTTTAGAAAATGTGTTTTATTTCATAAATGGAATCTACAAAGTATGGACATTCTACGTCATAACAACTTTCTATGGTTTGCACATGCGTCCGCAAATAAGAAAAGCTTACTTCCCCCGTTTTTTAAAATCACAGCTTCTAGAAGGTTTACATGATTTCTTAAAAAACACGAGTTTTTAGAAAATGTGTTTTATTTCATAAATGGAATCAACAAAGTATGCACATTCTATGTCATAACGACTTTCTATAGTTTGCGCATGCGTTTGGAAATAAGAAAAGCTTACTTCCCCCGTTTTTTAAAATCACAGCTTCTAGAAGGTTTACATGATTTGTTAAAAAACACTAGTTTATAGAAAATGTGTTTTATTTCATAAATGGAATCAACAAAGTATGCACATTCTACGTCATAACGACTTTCTATAGTTTGCGCATGCGTCCGGAAATAAGAAAAGCTTACTTCCACACTTTTTTAAAATCACAGCTTCTAGAAGGTTTACATGATTTGGTAAAAAACACGAGTTTTTAGAAAATGTGTTTTATTTCATAAATGGAATCTACAAAGTATGCACATTCTACTTCATAATGACTTTCTATAGTTTGCGCATGCGTCCGGAAATAAGAAAAGCTTACTTCCCCCGTTTTTTAAAATCACAGCTCCTAGAAGGTTTACATGATTTCTTAAAAAACATGATTTTTTAGAAAATGTGTTTTATTTCATAAATGGAATCAAAAAAGTATGCACATTCTACGTCATAACGACTTTCTATAGTTTGCGCATTCGTCCGGAAATAAGAAAAGCTTACTTCCACCGTTTTTAAAAATCACAGCTTCTAGAAGGTTTACATGATTTCATAAAAAACACGAGTTTTTAGAAAATGTGTTTTATTTCATAAATGGAATCAACAAAGTATGCACATTCTACGTCATAACGACTTTCTATAGTTTGCACATGCGTCCGGAAATAAGAAACGCTTACTTCCCCCGTTTTTTAAAATCACAGCTTCTAGAAGGTTTACATGATTTCGTAAAAAAAATGAGTTTTTAGAAAATGTGTTTTATTTCATAAATGGAATCTACAAAGTATGCACATTCTACGTCATAACGACTTTCTATAGTTTGCACATGCGTCCGGAAATAAGAAAAGCTTACTTCCCCCGTTTTCTAAAATCCCAGCTTCTAGAAGGTTTACATGATTTGTTAAAAAACACGAGTTTTTAGAAAATGTGTTTTATTTCATAAATGGAATCAACAAAGTATGCACATTCTACGTCATAACGACTTTCTATAGTTTGCGCATGCGTCCGGAAATAAGAAAAGCTTACTTCCACCCTTTTTTAAAATCACAGCTTCTAGAAGGTTTACATGATTTCGTAAAAAACACGAGTTTTTAGAAAATGTGTTTTATTTCATAAATGGAATCTACAAAGTATGCACATTCTATGTCCTAACGACTTTCTATAGTTTGCGCATGCGTCCCGAAATAAGAAAACCTTACTTCCACCGTTTTTTAAAATCACAGCTTCTAGAAGGTTTACATGATTTCGTAAAAAACACGAGTTTTTAGAAAATGTGTTTTATTTCATAAATGGAATCTACAAAGTATGCACATTCTACGTCATAACGACTTTCTATAGTTTGCGCATGCGTCCGGAAATAAGAAAAGCTTACTTCCCCCGTTTTTTAAAATCATAGCTCCTAGAAGGTTTACATGATTTCTTAAAAAACATGACTTTTTAGAAAATGTGTTTTATTTCATAAATGGAATCAAAAAAGTATGCACATTCTACGTCATAACGACTTTCTATAGTTTGCGCATTCGTCCAGAAATAAGAAAAGCTTACTTCCACCGTTTTTTAAAATCACAGCTTCTAGAAGGTTTACATGATTTCGTAAAAAACACGAGTTTTTAGAAAATGTATTTTATTTCATAAATGGAATCAACAAAGTATGCACATTCTACGTCATAACGACTTTCTATAATTTGCACATGCGTCCGGAAATAAGAAACGCTTACTTCCCCCGTTTTTTAAAATCACAGCTTCTAGAAGGTTTACATGATTTCGTAAAAAACATGAGTTTTTAGAAAATGTGTTTTATTTCATAAATGGAATCTACAAAGTATGCACATTCTACGTCATAACGAATTTCTATAATTTGCACATGCGTCCGGAAATAAGAAAAGCTTACTTCCCCCGTTTTTTAAAATCACAGCTTCTAGAAGGTTTACATGATTTCTTAAAAAACACGAGTTTTTAGAAAATGTGTTTTATTTCATAAATGGAATCAACAAAGTATGCACATTCTATGTCATAACGACTTTCTATAGTTTGCGCATGCGTTTGGAGGTAAGAAAAGCTTACTTCCCCCGTTTTTTAAAATCACAGCTTCTAGAAGGTTTACATGATTTGTTAAAAAACACGAGTTTTTAGAAAATGTGTTTTATTTCATAAATGGAATCAACAAAGTATGCACATTCTACGTCATAACGACTTTCTATAGTTTGCGCATGCGTCCGGAAATAAGAAAAGCTTACTTCCACCCTTTTTTAAAATCACATCTTCTAGAAGGTTTACATGATTTCGTAAAAAACACGAGTTTTTAGAAAATGTGTTTTATTTCATAAATGGAATCTACAAAGTATGCACATTCTACGTCATAACGACTTTCTATAGTTTGCGCATGCGTCCGGAAATAAGAAAAGCTTACTTCCACCGTTTTTTAAAATCACAGCTTCTAGAATGTCTACATGATTTCATAAAAGACACGAGTTTTTAGAAAATGTGTTTTATTTCATAAATGGAATCTACAAAGTATGCACATTCTACGTCATAACGACTTTCTATAGTTTGCGCATACGTCCGGAAATAAGAAAAGCTTACTTCCCCCGTTTTTTAAAATCACAGCTCCTAGAAGGTTTACATGATTTCTTAAAAAACATAACTTTTTAGAAAATGTGTTTTATTTCATAAATGGGATCAAAAAAGTATGCACATTCTACGTCATAACGACTTTCTATAGTTTGCGCATTCGTCCGGAAATAAGAAAAGCTTACTTCCACCGTTTTTTAAAATCACAGCTTCTAGAAGGTTTACATGATTTCGTAAAAAACACGAGTTTTTAGAAAATGTGTTTTATTTCATAAATGGAATCAACAAAGTATGCACATTCTACGTCATAACGACTTTCTATAGATTGCGCATTCGTCCGGAAATATGAAAAGCTTACTTCCACCGTTTTTTAAAATCACAGCTTCTAGAAGGTTTACATGATTTCGAAAAAAACACGAGTTTTTAGAAAATGTGTTTTATTTCATAAATGGAATCTACAAAGTATGCACATTCTACGTCATAACGACTTTCTATAGTTTGCACATGCATCCAGAAATAAGAAAAACTTACTTCCCCCGTTTTTTAAAATCACACCTTCTTGAAGGTTTACATGATTTCTTAAAAAACATGAGTTTTTAGAAAATGTGTTTTATTTCATAAATGGAATCAACAAAGTATGCACATTCTACGTCATAACGACTTTTTATAGTTTGCGCATGTGTTTGGAAATAAGAAAAGCTTACTTCCCCCATTTTTTAAAATCACAGCGTCTAGAAGTTTTAAATGATTTGTTAAAAAACACGAGTTTTTAGAAAATGTGTTTTATTTCATAAATGGAATCAACAAAGTATGCACATTCTACGTCATAACGACTTTCTATAGTTTGCGCATGTGATCCAGGTGGATATTGGTGGCCCACCTCTTCCAACTGGCTCAAAACAGTCTTCTGGCAATTTTGGTAAATTACTATTTTTAGCAGTTTTTCGGGTCCTGAACTTCCGGAGCCATTTTGAGGCCCTAAACGACATTTTTTGGCGATTTGGGGGACCCAATGGATGCCTTTGGCATGCAGTTGGGCCCAGTTTAAAGTTGTAAAACTCGGTTAGACCTTTCCAACGAGCTACCGAGCGCCCTAAACGGAGATCGTATGCAAAAGTTATGACCCCGGGAATTTGACTGTTCAACTAACCACCTTGGGGCCGCAAACTTTATGACGGTTCATCTTCTAGGGTCAGGTTTTTGGATGATTGGGATTCTTTCCCTCATGCTTATGATAAATAGGCCCTTTCGGCCTCTCTTTGTATTCATCTTGGCACAAATGAGCATAGCGGCCACATCTCTTCTCAGAGATAGCTACCACCATTCTAGCTATTGTATTTTACAGTCTGTTCTATTTCCGCTATTTAATAGAATATGTGTTTACTGTATCACTGTTTTATTTGCAATATATCTCTGTATATGATTCTGTATATGCTATCTTTTGTTTCGTTCCCACATAAATCCGGATCAGTGGTATCAGAGCGGTCTGCTCTTTGATTGTTTCTCGGTGCATGTCCTCGACGAGGTCAGGATACAGAGAGTTGGGTCTCGAACTAGTTTCACTTGGGGAAGACCACTCTCGCCGCCCCAAACGGCCTCCCATGGCGGAAGAAAAGAGAGACGACGGAGCAGTAGATCCTATCAAGTTGTTGCTCGAGGAAGCCCTCGCGCGACAGAGGAACGAGATGATGGATAATTTCGCCCAGATCCTTCAACGCATGCCAACAGCGGCAAATGCACCCTCAACGAGCAGCCATTTCGGAGATACGACTCCCTTGAAGGTACAAGTTAATTTTGATATCCCTTTATTTGAAGGCCAAATCGATGCCGATGCCCTAGATAAATGGTTGAATCTACTAGAAGGGTATTTCTCTGTCCACAATTTTTCCGACAGGGAAAAGATCGTCTTTGCACTCCTCAAGGCTGCCCCCCATGTCAAAAATTGGTGGGAAACTTATTGTGAGCAAAACTCATCAGACGAGTCTGGATTGTTTGAATATTCCAATCCCACTTGGGCCTCTTTTATAGATGTCGTCAAGGAACAATATTACCCTGTTGGAAACTATGATGACCAGTACACAAAATGGACCATTCTGCATCAAGAGAGGGACCAAACGGTGTCGGAGTACACCAACAAATTTCATACCTTGCGCACAAAGCTAGGTATCAAGGACTCCGAGCGACACCTAGTACTGAAATATCGCAGTGGCCTACACCGGTACATCCGAACAGAGATGGATTTCCTGGAAATCTCTTCACTCAGATCCGCCTGTCGAAAATTGTAAATCTCGGTTAGACCTTTCCAACGAGCTACCGAGCGCCCTAAACGGAGATCGTATGCAAAAGTTATGACCCCGGGAAGTTGACTGTTCAACTAACCACCTTGGGGCCGCAAACTTTATGACGGTTCATCTTCTAGGGTCAGGTTTTTGGATGATTGGGATTCTTTCCCTCATGCTTATGATAAATAGGCCCTTTCGGCCTCTCTTTGTATTCATCTTGGCACGAATGAGCATAGCGGCCACATCTCTTCTCAGAGATAGCTACCACCATTCTACCTATTGTATTTTACAGTCTGTTCTATTTCCGCTATTTAATAGAATATGTGTTTACTGTATCACTGTTTTATTTGCAATATATCTCTGTACATGATTCTGTATATGCTATCTTTTGTTTCGTTCCCACATAAATCGGGATCAGCATGCATCCGGAAATAAGAAAAGCTTTATTCCACCCTTTTTTAAAATCACAGCTTCTAGAAGGTTTACATGATTTCGTAAAAAACACGAGTTTTTAGAAAATGTCTTTTATTTAATAAATGGAATCTACAAAGTATGCACATTCTACGTCATAACGACTTTCTATAGTTTGCGCATGCGTCCGGAAATAAGAAATGCTTACGTCCACCATTTTTTAAAATCACAGCTTCTAGAAGGTCTACATGATTTCGTAAAAAACACGAGTTTTTAGAAAATGTGTTTTATTTCAAAAAATGGAATCTACAAAGTATGCACATTCTACGTCATAACGACTTTCTATAGTTTGCGCATGCGTCCGGAAATAAGAAAAGCTTACTTCCCCCGTTTTTTAAAATCACAGCTCCTAAAAGGTCTACATGATTTCTTAAAAAACACTAGTTTTTAGAAAATGTGTTTTATTTCATAAATGGAATCAACAAAGTATGCACATTCTACGTCATAACAACTTTCTATAGTTTGCGCATGCGTTTGGAAATAAGAAAAGCTTACTTCCTCCGTTTTTTAAAATCACAGCTTCTAGAAGGTTTACATGATTTCTTAAAAAACACGAGTTTTTAGAAAATGTGTTTTATTTCATAAATAGAATCGACAAAGTATGCACATTCTACGTCATAAGGACTTTCTATAGTTTGCGAATGCGTCCGGAAATAAGAAAAGCTTACTTCCACCCTTTTTTAAAATCACAGCTTCTAGAAGGTTTACATGATTTCGTAAAAAACACGAGTTTTTAGAAAATGTCTTTTATTTAATAAATGGAATCTACAAAGTATGCACATTCTATGTCATAACGAATTTCTATAGTTTGCGCATGCGTCCGGAAATAAGAAAAGCTTACGTCCACCGTTTTTTTAAATCACAGCTTCTAGAAGGTTTACATGATTTCGTAAAAAACACGAGTTTTTAGAAAATGTGTTTTATTTCATAAATGGAATCTACAAAGTATGCACATTCTACGTCATAACGACTTTCTATAGTTTGCGAATGCGTCCGGAAATAAGAAAAGCTTACTTCCCCGGTTTTTTAAAATCACAGCTCCTAGAAGGTTTACATGATTTCTTGAAAAACATGAGTTTTTAGAAAATGTGTTTTATTTCATAAATGGAATCAACAAAGTATGCACATTCTACGTCATAACAACTTTCTATAGTTTGCGCATGCGTTTGGAAATAAGGAAAGCTTACTTCCCCCGTTTTTTAAAATCACAGCTTCTAGAAGGTTTACATGATTTCTTAAAAAACATGAGTTTTTAGAAAATGTGTTTTATTTCATAAATAGAATCAACAAAGTATGCACATTCTACGTCATAACGACTTTCTATAGTTTGTGCATGCGTCCGGAAATAAGAAAACCTTCTTCCACCATTTTTTTAAATCACAGCTTCTATAAGGTTTACATGATTTTGTAAAAAACACGAGTTTTTAAAAAATGTGTTTTATTTCATAAATGGAACCTAAAAAGTATGGACATTCTACGTCATAAGGACTTTCTATAGTTTGCGCATGCGTCCGGAAATAAGAAAAGCTTACTTCAACCGTTTTTTAAAATCATTGCTTCTAGAAGGTTTACATGATTTCGTAAAAAACACGAGTTTTTAGAAAATGTGTTTTATTTCATAAATGGAATCTACAAAGTATGCACATTCTACGTCATAACAACTTTCTATAGTTTGCACATGCGTCCGGAAATAAGAAAAGCTTACTTCCCCCATTTTTTAAAATCAACGCTTCTGGAAGGTTTACATGTTTTCTTAAAAAACACGAGTTTCTAGAAAATCTGTTTTATTTCATAAATGGAATCAACAAAGTATGCACATTCTATGTCATAACGACTTTCTATAGTTTGCGCATGCGTTTGGAAATAAGAAAAGCTTACTTCCCCCGTTTTTTAAAATCACAGTTTCTAGAAGGTTTACATGATTTGTTAAAAAACACGAGTTTTTAGAAAATGTGTTTTATTTCATAAATGGAATCAAGAAAGTATGCACATTCTACGTCATAACGACTTTCTATAGTTTGCGCATGCGTCCGGAAATAAGAAAAGCTTACTTCCACCCTTTTTTAAAATCACAGCTTCTAGAAGGTTTACATGATTTCGTAAAAAACACGAGTTTTTAGAAAATGTGTTTTATTTCATAAATGGAATCTACAAAGTATGCACATTCTATGTCCTAATGACTTTCTATAGTTTGCGCATGCGTCCCGAAATAAGAAAACCTTACTTCCACCGTTTTTTAAAATCACAACTTCTAGAAGGTTTACATGATTTCGTAAAAAACACGAGTTTTTAGAAAATGTGTTTTATTTCATAAATGGGATCTACAAAGTATGCACATTCTACGTCATAACGACTTTCTATAGTTTGCGCATGCGTCCGGAAATAAGAAAAGCTTACTTCCCCCGTTTTTTAAAATCATAGCTCCTAGAAGGTTTACATGATTTCTTAAAAAACATGACTTTTTAGAAAATGTGTTTTATTTCATAAATGGAATTAAAAAAGTATGCACATTCTACGTCATACCGAATTTCTATAGTTTGCACATTCGTCCGGAAATAAGAAAAGCTTACTTCCACCGTTTTTTAAAATCACAGCTTCTAGAAGGTTTACATGATTTCGTAAAAAACACGAGTTTTTAGAAAATGTGTTTTATTTCATAAATGGAATCAAAAAAGTATGCACATTCTACGTCATAACGACTTTCTATAGTTTGCACATGCGTCCGGAAATAAGAAACGCTTACTTCCCCCGTTTTTTAAAATCACAGCTTCTAGAAGGTTTACATGATTTCGTAAAAAACATGAGTTTTTAGAAAATGTGTTTTATTTCATAAATGGAATCTACAAAGTATGCACATTCTACGTCATAACGAATTTCTATAATTTGCACATGCGTCCGGAAATAAGAAAAGCTTACTTCCCCCGTTTTTTAAAATCACAGCTTCTAGAAGGTTTACATGATTTCTTAAAAAACACGAGTTTTTAGAAAATGTGTTTTATTTCATAAATGGAATCAACAAAGTATGCACATTCTATGTCATAACGACTTTCTATAGTTTGCGCATGCGTTGTGAGGTAAGAAAAGCTTACTTCCCCCGTTTTTTAAAATCACAGCTTCTAGAAGGTTTACATGATTTGTTAAAAAACACGAGTTTTTAGAAAATGTGTTTTATTTCATAAATGGAATCAACAAAGTATGCACATTCTACGTCATAACGACTTTCTATAGTTTGCGCATGCATCCGGAAATAAGAAAAGCTTACTTCCACCCTTTTTTAAAATCACAGCTTCTAGAAGGTTTACATGATTTCGTAAAAAACACGAGTTTTTAGAAAATGTGTTTTATTTCATAAATGGAATCTACAAAGTATGCACATTCTACGTCATAACGACTTTCTATAGTTTGCGCATGCGTCCGGAAATAAGAAAATCTTACTTCCACCGTTTTTTAAAATCACAGCTTCTAGAATGTTTACATGATTTCGTAAAAGACACGAGTTTTTAGAAAATGTGTTTTATTTCATAAATGGAATCTACAAAGTATGCACATTCTACGTCATAACGACTTTCTATAGTTTGCGCATACGTCCGGAAATAAGAAAAGCTTACTTCCCCCGTTTTTTAAAATCACAGCTCCTAGAAGGTTTACATGATTTCTTAAAAAACATAACTTTTTAGAAAATGTGTTTTATTTCATAAATGGAATAAAAAAAGTATGCACATTCTATGTCATAACGACTTTCTATAGTTTGCGCATTCGTCCGGAAATAAGAAAAGCTTACTTCCACCGTTTTTTAAAATCACAGCTTCTAGAAGGTTTACATGATTTCGTAAAAAACACGAGTTTTTAGAAAATGTGTTTTATTTGATAAATGGAATCAACAAAGTATGCACATTCTACGTCATAACGACTTTCTATAGATTGCGCATTCGTCCGGAAATAAGAAAAGCTTACTTCCACCGTTTTTTAAAATCACAGCTTCTAGAAGGTTTACATGATTTCGAAAAAAACACGAGTTTTTAGAAAATGTGTTTTATTTCATAAATGGAATCTACAAAGTATGCACATTCTACGTCATAACGACTTTCTATAGTTTGCACATGCATCCAGAAATAAGAAAAGCTTACTTCCCCCGTTTTTTAAAATCACACCTTCTAGAAGGTTTACATGATTTCTTAAAAAACATGAGTTTTTAGAAAATGTGTTTTATTTCATAAATGGAATCAACAAAGTATGCACATTCTACGTCATAACGACTTTTTATAGTTTGCGCATGTGTTTGGAAATAAGAAAAGCTTACTTCCCCCATTTTTTAAAATCACAGCTTCTAGAAGGTTTAAATGATTTGTTAAAAAACATGAGTTTTTAGAAAATGTGTTTTATTTCATAAATGGAATCAACAAAGTATGCACATTCTACGTCATAACGACTTTCTATAGTTTGCGCATGTGATCCAGGTGGATATTGGTGGCCCACCTCTTCCAACTGGCTAAAAACAGTCTTCTGGCAATTTTGGTAAATTACTATTTTTAGCAGTTTTTCGGGTCCTGAACTTCCGGAGCCATTTTGAGGCCCTAAACGACATTTTTTGGCGATTTGGGGGACCAAATGGTTGCCTATGGCAAGCATTTGGGCCCAATCGAAAGTTGTAAATCTCGGTTAGACCTTTCCAACGAGCTACTGAGCACCCTAAACGGAGATCGTATGCAAAAGTTATGACCCCGGGAAGTTGACTGTTCAACTAACCACCTTGGGGCCGCAAACTTTATAACGGTTCATCTTCTAGGGTCAGGTTTTTGGATGATTGGGATTCTTTCCCTCATGCTTATGATAAATAGGCCCTTTCGGCCTCTCTTTGTATTCATCTTGGCACAAATGAGCATAGCGGCCACATCTCTTCTCAGAGATAGCTACCACCATTCTAGCTATTGTATTTTACAGTCTGTTCTATTTCCGCTATTTAATAGAATATGTGTTTACTGTATCACTGTTTTATTTGCAATATATCTCTGTATATGATTCTGTATATGCTATCTTTTGTTTCGTTCCCACATAAATCCGGATCAGTGGTATCAGAGCGGTCTGCTCTTTGATTGTTTCTCGGTGCATGTCCCCGACGTTGTCAGGATACAGAGAGTTGGGTCTCGAACTAGTTTCACTTGGGGAAGACCACTCTCGCCGCCCCAAACAGCCTCCCATGGCGGAAGAAAAGAGAGACGACGGAGCAGTAGATCCTATCAAGTTATTGCTCGAGGAAGCCCTCGCGCGACAGAGGAACGAGATGATGGATAATTTCGCCCAGATCCTTCAACGCATGCCAACAGCGGCAAATGCACCCTCAGCGAGCAGCCATTTCGGAGATACGACTCCCTTGAAGGTACAAGTTAATTTTGATATCCCTTTATTTGAAGGCCAAATCGATGCCGATTCCCTAGATAAATGGTTGAATCTACTAGAAGGGTATTTCTCTGTCCACAATTTTTCCGACAGGGAAAAGATCGTCTTTGCACTCCTCAAGGCTGCCCCCCATGTCAAAAATTGGTGGGAAACTTATTGTGAGCAAAACTCATCAGACGAGTCTGGATTGTTTGAATATTCCAATCCCACTTGGGCCTCTTTTATAGATGCCGTCAAGGAACAATATTACCCTGTTGGAAACTATGATGACCAGTACACAAAATGGACCATTCTGCATCAAGAGAGGGACCAAACGGTGTCGAAGTACACCAACAAATTTCATACCTTGCGCACAAAGCTAGGTATCAAGGACTCCGAGCGGCACCTAGTACTGAAATATCGCAGTGGTCTACACCGGTACATCTGAATAGAGATGGATTTCCTGGAAATCTCTTCACTCGGATCCGCCTATCGATATGCTGTCAAAATTGAGCAGAAATTTCAGCAAAAGAACAAGCGTGACTTTGGACCTGCGCAGAAGCAGGGCAAGGGAAACTCTGGCTCGCAGAACATGGGGCAGGAAAAGGACAACCAGTCCCAACCACAGGCGAAGAAGGGTAAAGAAAAGACAAAGAAAGACACCGGGAAGTGGTGCGAGTTCCACAAAATCCCCTGGCACAACACTGATGATTGTCGCTCAAAACAGTCATTGGTGGCTGAGATCAAAGCTTCAGAATCAGATCCCAGTTCCGATTCTGACTCGGAACCTAATTTCACAGCCGCGCAAAAAGGGAAGCAGATCATTGATGTAGAACCCAGTGCCGTTGTTGCCACCACACAGATTCAGCCAGAGGAGCTTGAAGAGTCGGAGGTAGAGGAGCGCCTTTTCCACTCACAGATGTGGGTGAAGGGAATTCCCCTACACTTTGTTGTGGACAGTGGCAGCCAGAAGAACCTGATCTCAGAAGAAGTCATCAAGAGATTGGAGCTACCAATAACGCCACACCCACAACCATACACCATTGGATGGCTAAGCCAAGGGCGAAGGATCCGTGTCAGTCACCAATGTCGCCTACCATATGGCATCAAGCCCTTCAAAGATGAGGTATTGTGTGATGTGGCCCCACTTGAAGTATGTGATGTTCTTTTAGGACAACCATATATGTGGAAGCGTCATGCTGTATATGAATCACGACCTCGCAGTGTCATTGTCACTTTGGGAGGACAGCTCTATCGGATACCAGAGATAGTTGCACCTACCCCAAACGAGCAGGGAAGGAAGATAATCTCCCACACTGGGAAATTTTCCCTATTCGCAATTGCCACTAAAGGTGAACATCAGATCGCGGAGACATCCACAACCTCTGCAGATTATCCTTCTACTCAACAGAAACAAGGAAAACACAAAGTTAGTGCGGCATCGCCTATTCGGGTACCTCTACAGTGCAAGGCCACACATTCAAGGGGCCCCTCCAAAAGAAACCATCCACACCGGTGCATACCAAGGATACCACAACAACCAAAACTGTTGAACAGCTCCAGCGCATCCATCAACAACAATTACAACCCTCTGAAGATGTCAAAGTAAGGCAACCTTTCCACTTCAGCAAATGTCGCACCAAGAGCTCAACTCGACACACAGCTCGACATGTGATAAGGGATTTAACACAATGGAGACCATTGCTTATCAAGGAGGGAGGATTGATCCAGGTGGATATTGGTGGCCCACCTCTTCCAACTGGCTCAAAACAGTCTTCTGGCAATTTTGGTAAATTACTATTTTTAGCAGTTTTTCGGGTCCTGAACTTCCGGAGCCATTTTGAGGCCCTAAACGACATTTTTTGGTGATTTGGGGGACCAAATGGTTGCCATCGACATGCATTTGGGCCCAGTCAAAATTTGTAAATCTCGGTTAGACCTTTCCAACGAGCTACCGAGCGCCCTAAACGGAGATCGTATGCAAAAGTTATGACCCCGGGAAGTTGACTGTTCAACTAACCACCTTGGGGCCGCAAACTTTATGACGGTTCATCTTCTAGGGTCAGGTTTTTGGATGATTGAGATTCTTTCCCTCATGCTTATGATAAATAGGCCCTTTCGGCCTCTCTTTGTATTCATCTTGGCACGAATGAGCATAGCGGCCACATCTCTTCTCAGAGATAGCTACCACCATTCTAGCTATTGTATTTTACAGTCTGTTCTATTTCCGCTATTTAATAGAATATGTGTTTACTGTATCATTGTTTTATTTGCAATATATCTCTGTACATGATTCTGTATATGCTATCTTTTGTTTCGTTCCCACATAAATCGGGATCAGCATGCGTCCGGAAATAAGAAAAGCTTACTTCCACCCTTTTTTAAAATCACAGCTTCTAGAAGGTTTACATGATTTCGTAAAAAACACGAGTATTTAGAAAATGTATTTTATTTAATAAATGGAATCTACAAAGTATGCACATTCTACGTCATAACGACTTTCTATAGTTTGCGCATGCGTCCGGAAATAAGAAATGCTTACGTCTACCGTTTTTTAAAATCACAGCTTCTAGAAGGTTTACATGATTTCGTAAAAAACACGAGATTTTAGAAAATGTGTTTTATTTCAAAAAATGGAATCTACAAAGTATGCACATTCTACGTCATAACGACTTTCTATAGTTTGCGCATGCGTCCGGAAATAAGAAAAGCTTACTTCCCCCGTTTTTTAAAATCACAGCTCCTAGAAGGTTTACATGATTTCTTAAAAAACACTAGTTTTTAGAAAATGTGTTTTATTTCATAAATGGAATCAACAAAGTATGCACATTCTACGTCATAACAACTTTCTATAGTTTGCGCATGCGTTTGGAAATAAGAAAAGCTTACTTCCTCCGTTTTTTAAAATCACAGCTTCTAGAAGGTTTACATGATTTCTTAAAAAACACGAATTTTTAGAAAATGTGTTTTATTTCGTAAATAGAATCAACAAAGTATGCACATTCTACGTCATAACGACTTTCTATAGTTTGCGAATGCGTCCGGAAATAAGAAAAGCTTACTTCCACCCTTTTTTAAAATCACAGCTTCTAGAAGGTTTACATGATTTCGTAAAAAACACGAGTTTTTACAAAATGTCTTTTATTTAATAAATGGAATCTACAAAGTATGCACATTCTACGTCATAACGACTTTCTATAGTTTGCGCATGCGTCCGGAAATAAGAAAAGCTTACGTCCACTGTTTTTTTAAATCACAGCTTCTAGAAGGTTTACATGATTTCGTAAAAAACACGAGTTTTTAGAAAATGTGTTTTATTTCATAAATGGAATCTACAAAGTATGCACATTCTACGTCATAACGACTTTCTATAGTTTGCGAATGCGTCCGGAAATAAGAAAAGCTTACTTCCCCCGTTTTTTAAAATCACAGCTCCTAGAAGGTTTACATGATTTCTTAAAAAACATGAGTTTTTAGAAAATGTGTTTTATTTCATAAATGGAATCAACAAAGTATGCACATTCTACGTCATAACAACTTTCTATAGTTTGCGCATGCGTTTGGAAATAAGGAAAGCTTACTTCCCCCGTTTTTTAAAATCACAGCTTCTAGAAGGTTTACATGATTTCTTAAAAAACATGAGTTTTTAGAAAATGTGTTTTATTTCATAAATAGAATCAACAAAGTATGCACATTCTACGTCATAACGACTTTCTATAGTTTGTGCATGCGTCCGGAAATAAGAAAACCTTCTTCCACCGTTTTTTTAAATCACAGCTTCTATAAGGTTTACATGATTTTGTAAAAAACACGAGTTTTTTAAAAAATGTGTTTTATTTCATAAATGGAACCTAAAAAGTATGGACATTCTACGTCATAAGGACTTTCCATAGTTTGCGCATGTGTCCGGAAATAAGAAAAGCTTACTTCCACCGTTTTTTAAAATCACTGCTTCTAGAAGGTTTACATGATTTCGTAAAAAACACGAGTTTTTAGAAAATGTGTTTTATTTCATAAATGGAATCTACAAAGTATGCACATTCTACGTCATAACAACTTTCTATAGTTTGCACATGCGTCCGGAAATAAGAAAAGCTTACTTCCCCCATTTTTTAAAATCAACGCTTCTGGAAGGTTTACATGTTTTCTTAAAAAACATGAGTTTTTAGAAAATGTGTTTTATTTCATAAATGGAATCAACAAAGTATGCACATTCTATGTCATAACGACTTTCTATAGTTTGCGCATGCGTTTGGAAATAAGAAAAGCTTACTTCCCCCGTTTTTTAAAATCACAGTTTCTAGAAGGTTTACATGATTTGTTAAAAAACACGAGTTTTTAGAAAATGTGTTTTATTTCATAAATGGAATCAACAAAGTATGCACATTCTACGTCCTAACGACTTTCTATAGTTTGCGCATGCGTCCGGAAATAAGAAAAGCTTACTTCCACCCTTTTTTAAAATCACAGCTTCTAGAAGGTTTACATGATTTCGTAAAAAACACGAGTTTTTAGAAAATGTGTTTTATTTCATAAATGGAATCTACAATGTATGCACATTCTACGTCATAACGAATTTCTATAGTTTGCGCTTGCGTCCGGAAATAAGAAAAGCTTAAGTCCACCGTTTTTTAAAATCACAGCTTCTAGAAGGTTTACATGAATTCGTAAAAAACACGAGTTTTTAGAAAATGTGTTTTATTCGATAAATGGAATCTACAAAGTATGCACATTCTACGTCATAACGACTTTCTATAGTTTGCGCATGCATCCGGAAATAAGAAAAGCTTACTTCCCCCGTTTTTTAAAATCACAGCTCCTAGAAGGTTTACATGATTTCTTAAAAAACATGACTTTTTAGAAAATGTGTTTTATTTCATAAATGGAATCAAAAAAGTATGCACATTCTACGTCATAACGACTTTCTATAGTTAGCGCATTCGTCCGGAAATAAGAAAAGCTTACTTCCACCATTTTTTAAAATCACAGCTTCTAGAAGGTTTACATGATGTCGTAAAAAACACGAGTTTTTATAAAATGTGTTTTATTTCATAAATGGAATCAACAAAGTATGCACATTCTACGTCATAACGACTTTCTATTGTTTGCACATGCGTCCGGAAATAAGAAATGCTTACTTCCCCCGTTTTTTAAAATCACAGCTTCTAGAAGGTTTACATGATTTCGTAAAAAACACGAGTTTTTAGAAAATGTGTTTTATTTTATAAATGGAATCTACAAAGTATCCACATTCTACGTCATAACGACTCTCTATAGTTTGCACATGCGTCCGGAAATAAGAAAAGCTTACTTCCCCCGTTTTTAAAAATCACAGCTTCTAGAAGGTTTACATAATTTCGTAAAAAACACGATTTTTTAGAAAATGTGTTTTAATTCATAAATGGAATCTACAAAGTATGCACATTCTATGTCATAATGACTTTCTATAGTTTGTGCATGTCTCCGGAAAAAAGAAAAGCTTACTTCCCCCGTTTTTAAAAATCACAGCTTCTAGAAGGTTTACATGATTTCTTAAAAAACACGAGTTTTTAGAAAATGTGTTTTATTTCATAAATGGAATCAACAAAGTATGGACATTCTATGTCATAACGACTTTCTATAGTTTGCGCATGCGTTTGGAAATAAGAAAAGCTTACTTCTCCCGTTTTTTAAAATCACAGCTTCTAGAAGGTTTACATGGTTTCTTAAAAAACACGAGATTTTAGAAAATGTGTTTTATTTCATAAATGGAATCAACAAAGTATGCAGATTATAAGTCATAACGAGTTTCTATAGTTTGCGCATTCGTCCGGAAATAAGAAAAGCTTACTTCCACCGTTTTTTAAAATCACAGCTTCTAGAAGGTTTACATGATTTCGTAAAAAACAGGAGTTTTTAGAAAATGTGTTTTATTTCATAAATGGAATCTACAAAATATGCACATCTATGTCATAATGAATTTCTATAGTTTGCGCATGTGTCCGGAAATAAGAAACGCTTACTTCCCCCGTTTTTTAAAATCACAGCTTCTAGAAGGTTTACATGATTTCGTAAAAAAAACGAGTTTTTAGAAAATATGTTTTATTTCATAAATGGAATCTACAAAGTATGCACATTCTATGTCATAACGACTTTCTATAGTTTGCACATGCATCCGGAAATAAGAAAAGTTTACTTCCCCCGTTTTTTAAAATCACAGCTTCTAGAAGGTTTACATGATTTCTTAAAAAACACGAGTTTTTAGAAAATGTGTTTTATTTCATAAATGGAATCAACAACGTATGCACATTATACGTCATAACGACTTTCTATAGTTTGCGCATGCATCCGGAAATAAGAAAAGCTTACTTCCACCCTTTATTAAAATCACAGCTTCTAGAAGGTTTAGATGATTTCGTAAAAAACACGAGTTTTTAGAAAATGTGTTTTATTTCATAAATAGAATCTACAAAGTATGCAAATTCTACGTCATAACGACTTTCTATAGTTTGCGCTTGCGTTTGGAAATAAGAAAAACTTACTTCCACCGTTTTTTAAAATCACAGCTTCTAGAAGGTTTACATGATTTATTAAAAAACACGAGTTTTTAGAAAATGTGTTTTATTTCATAAATGGAATCAACAAAGTATGCACATTCTACGTCATAACGACTTTCTATAGTTTGCGCTTGCGTTTGGAAATAAGAAAAGCTTACTTCCCCGGTTTTTTAAAATCACAGCTTCTAGAAGGTTTACATGATTTCTTAAAAAACACGAGTTTTTAGAAAATGTGTTTTATTTCATAAATGGAATCAACAAAGTATGCACATTCTACATCATAACGACTTTCTATAGTTTGGGCTTGCGTTTGGAAATAAGAAAAGAGACGAGTTTTTAGAAAATATGTTTTATTTCATAAATGGAATCAACAAAGTATGCACATTCTACATCATAACGAATTTCTATAGTTTGCGCATGTGTCCGGAAATAAGAAAAGCTTACTTCCACCGTTTTTTAAAATCACAGCTTCTAAAAGGCTTACATGATTTCGTAAAAAACACGAGTTTTTAGAAAATGTGTTTTATTTCATAAATGGAATCTACAAAGTATGCACATTCTACGTCATAACGACTTTCTATAGTTTGCGCATGCGTCCGGAAATAAGAAACGCTTACTTCCCCGTTTTTTAAAATCACAGCTTCTAGAAGGTTTACATGATTTCGTAAAAAACACAAGTTTTTAGAAAATGTGTTTTATTTCATAAATGGAATCTACAAAGTATGCACATTCTACGTAAGAATGACTTTCTATAGTTTGCGCATGCGTTTGGAAATAAGAAAAGCTTACTTCCCCCGTTTTTTAAAATCACAGCTTCTAGAAGGTTTACATAATTTCGTAAAAAACACGATTTTTTAGAAAATGTGTTTTCATTCATAAATGGAATCTACAAAGTATGCACATTCTACGTAAGAATGACTTTGTATAGTTTGCGCATGCGTTTGGAAATAAGAAAAGCTTACTTCCCCCGTTTTTTAAAATCACAGCTTCTAGAAGGTTTACATAATTTCGTAAAAAACACGATTTTTTAGAAAATGTGTTTTAATTCATAAATGGAATCTACAGCGTATGCACATTCTACGTCATAACGACTTTCTATAGTTTGCGCATGCGTCTGGAAATAAGAAAAGCTTACTTCCCCCGTTTTTTAAAATCACAGCTTCAAGAAGGTTTACATGATTTCGTAAAAAACACGAGTTTTTAGAAAATCTGTTTTATTTCATAAATGGAATCAACAAAGTATGCATATTCTACGTCATAACGACTTTCTTTAGTTTGCGCATGCGTCTGGAAATAAGAAAAGCTTACTTCCACCGTATTTTAAAATCACAGCTTCTAGAAGGTTTACATGATTTCTTAAAAAACACGAGTTTTTAGAAAATGTGTTTTATTTCATAAATGGAATCAACAAAGTATGCACATTCTACGTCATAACGACTTTCTATAGTTTGCGCATGCGTCCGGAAATAAGAAAAGCTTACTTCCCCCGTTTTTTAAAATCACAGCTTCTAGAAGGTTTACGTGATTTCTTAAAAAACACGAGTTTTTAGAAAATGTGTTTTATTTCATAAATGGAATCAACAAAGTATGCACATTCTACGTCATAACGACTTTCTATAGTTTGCGCATGCGTCCGGAAATAAGAAAACCTTCTTCCACCGTTTTTTAAAATCACAGCTTCTATAAGGTTTACATGATTTCGTAAAAAACACGAGTTTTTAGAAAATGTGTTTTATTTCATAAATGGAATCAACAAAGTATGCACATTCTACGTCATAACGACTTTCTATAGTTTGCACATGCATCCGGAAATAAGAAACGCTTACTTCCCCCGTTTTTTAAAATCACAGCTTCTAGAAGGTTTACATGATTTGTTAAAAAACACGAGTTTTTAGAAAATGTGTTTTATTTCATAAATGGAATCAACAAAGTATGGACATTCTATGTCATAACGACTTTCTATAGTTTGCGCATGTCTCCGGAAAAAAGAAAAGCTTACTTCCCCCGTTTTTAAAAATCACAGCTTCTAGAAGGTTTACATGATTTCTTAAAAAACACGAGTTTTTAGAAAATGTGTTTTATTTCATAAATGGAATCAACAAAGTATGGACATTCTATGTCATAACGACTTTCTATAGTTTGCGCATGCGTTTGGAAATAAGAAAAGCTTACTTCTCCCGTTTTTTAAAATCACAGCTTCTAGAAGGTTTACATGGTTTCTTAAAAAACACGAGTTTTTAGAAAATGTGTTTTATTTCATAAATGGAATCAACAAAGTATGCAGATTCTAAGTCATAACGAGTTTCTATAGTTTGCGCATTCGTCCGGAAATAAGAAAAGCTTACTTCCACCGTTTTTTAAAATCACAGCTTCTAGAAGGTTTACATGATTTCGTAAAAAACACGAGTTTTTAGAAAATGTGTTTTCTTTCATAAATGGAATCAACAAAGTATGCACATTCTATGTCATAGCGACTTTCTATAGTTTGCGCATGCGTACGGAAATAAGAAACGCTTACTTCCCCCGTATTTTAAAATCACAGCTTCTAGAAGGTTTACATGATTTCGTAAAAAACACGAGTTTTTAGAAAATGTGTTTTATTTCATAAATGGAATCTACAAAATATGCACATTCTATGTCATAATGAATTTCTATAGTTTGCGCATGTGTCCGGAAATAAGAAACGCTTACTTCCCCCGTTTTTTAAAATCACAGCTTCTAGAAGGTTTACATGATTTCGTAAAAAAAACGAGTTTTTAGAAAATGTGTTTTATTTCATAAATGGAATCTACAAAGTATGCACATTCTATGTCATAACGACTTTCTATAGTTTGCACATGCGTCCGGAAAAAAGAAAAGTTTACTTCCCCCGTTTTTTAAAATCACAGCTTCTAGAAGGTTTACATGATTTCTTAAAAAACACGAGTTTTTAGAAAATGTGTTTTATTTCATAAATGGAATCAAAAAAGTATGCACATTCTATGTCATAACGACTTTCTATAGTTTGCGCAGGCGTTTGGAAGTAAGAAAAGCTTACTTCCCCCGTTTTCTAAAATCACAGCTTCTAGAAGGTTTACATGATTTGTTAAAAAACACGAGTTTTTAGAAAATGTGTTTTATTTCATAAATGGAATCAACAAAGTATGCACATTCTACGTCATAACGACTTTCTATAGTTTGCGCATGCATCCGGAAATAAGAAAAGCTTACTTCCACCCTTTTTTAAAATCACAGCTTCTAGAAGGTTTACATGATTTCGTAAAAAACACGAGTTTTTAGAAAATGTGTTTTATTTCATAAATAGAATCTACAAAGTATGCACATTCTACGTCATAACGAATTTCTATAGTTTGCGCTTGCGTTTGGAAATAAGAAAAACTTACTTCCACCGTTTTTTAAAATCACAGCTTCTAGAAGGTTTACATGATTTATTAAAAAACACGAGTTTTTAGAAAATGTGTTTTATTTCATAAATGGAATCAACAAAGTATGCACATTCTACGTGATAACGACTTTCTATAGTTTGCTCTTGCGTTTGGAAATAAGAAAAGCTTACTTCCCCGGTTTTTTAAAATCACAGCTTCTAGAAGGTTTACATGATTTCTTAAAAAACACGAGTTTTTAGAAAATGTGTTTTATTTCATAAATGGAATCAACAAAGTATGCACATTCTACATCATAACGACTTTCTATAGTTTGCGCTTGCGTTTGGAAATAAGAAAAGAGACGAGTTTTTAGAAAATATGTTTTATTTCATAAATGGAATCAACAAAGTATGCACATTCTACATCATAACGAATTTCTATAGTTTGCGCATGTGTCCGGAAATAAGAAAAGCTTACTTCCACCGTTTTTTAAAATCACAGCTTCTAAAAGGCTTACATGATTTCGTAAAAAACACGAGTTTTTAGAAAATGTGTTTTATTTCATAAATGGAATCTACAAAGTATGCACATTCTAAGTCATAACGACTTTCTATAGTTTGCGCATGCGTCCGGAAATAAGAAACGCTTACTTCCCCCGTTTTTTAAAATCACAGCTTCTAGAAGGTTTACATGATTTCGTAAAAAACACAAGTTTTTAGAAAATGTGTTTTATTTCATAAATGGAATCTACAAAGTATGCACATTCTACGTAAGAATGACTTTCTATAGTTTGCGCATGCGTTTGGAAATAAGAAAAGCTTACTTCCCCCGTTTTTTAAAATCACAGCTTCTAGAAGGTTTACATAATTTCGTAAAAAACATGATTTTTTAGAAAATGTGTTTTAATTCATAAATGGAATCTACAAAGTATGCACATTCTACGTAAGAATGACTTTGTATAGTTTGCGCATGCGTTTGGAAATAAGAAAAGCTTACTTCCCCCGTTTTTTAAAATCACAGCTTCTAGAAGGTTTACATAATTTCGTAAAAAACACGATTTTTTAGAAAATGTGTTTTAATTCATAAATGGAATCTACAACGTATGCACATTCTACGTCATAACGACTTTATATAGTTTGCGCATGCGTCTGGAAATAAGAAAAGCTTACTTCCCCCGTTTTTTAAAATCACAGCTTCAAGAAGGTTTACATGATTTCGTAAAAAACAAGAGTTTTTAGAAAATGTGTTTTATTTCATAAATGGAATCAACAAAGTATGCATATTCTACGTCATAACGACTTTCTATAGTTTGCGCATGCGTCTGGAAATAAGAAAAGCTTACTTCCACCGTTTTTTAAAATCACAGCTTCTAGAAGGTTTACATGATTTCTTAAAAAACACGAGTTTTTAGAAAATGTGTTTTATTAAATAAATGGAATCAACAAAGTATGCACATTCTACGTCATAACAACTTTCTATAGTTTGCGCATGAGTTTGGAAATAAGAAAAGCTTACTTCCCACGTTTTTTAAAATCACAGCTTCTAGAAGGTTTACATGATTTCTTAAAAAACACGAGTTTTTAGAAAATGTGTCTTATTAAATAAATGGAATCAACAAAGTATGCACATTCTACGTCATAACGACTTTCTATAGTTTGCGCATGCGTTTGGAAATAAGAAAAACAAACTTGCACCGTTTTTTAAAATCACAGCTTCTAGAAGGTTTACATGATTTATTAAAAAACACGAGTTTTTAGAAAATGTGTTTTATTTCATAAATGGAATCAACAAAGTATGCGCATTCTACGTCATAACGACTTTCTATAGTTTGCGCTTGCGTTTGGAAATAAGAAAAGCTTACTTCCACCGTTTTTTAAAATCACAGCTTCTCGAAGGTTTACATGATTTCTTAAAAAACACGAGTTTTTAGAAAATGTGTTTTATTTCATAAATGGAATCTACAAAGTATGCACATTCTACGTCATAATGACTTTCTATAGTTTGCGCATGCGTCTGGAAATAAGAAAAGCTTACTTCCCCTGTTTTTTAAAATCACAGCTTCTAGAAGGTTTACATGATTTCTTAAAAAACACGAGTTTTTAGAAAATGTGTTTTATTTCATAAGTGGAAACAACAAAGTATGCACATTCTACGTCATAACGACTTTCTATAGTTTGCGCATGCGTTTGGAAAAAAGAAAAGCTTACTTCCCCCATTTTTTAAAATCACAGCTTCTATAAGGTTTACATGACTTCTTAAAAAACACGATTTTTTAGAAAATGTGTTTTATTTCATAAATGGAATCAACAAAGTATGCACATTCTACGTGATAACGACTTTCTATAGTTTGCGCATTCTTTTGGAAATAAGAAAAGCTTACATCCCCCGTTTTTTTAAATCACAGCTTCTAGAAGGTTTACATGATTTCGTAAAAAACACGAGTTTTTAGAAAATCTGTTTTATTTCATAAATGGAATCTACAAAGTATGCACATTCTACGTCATAACGACTTTCTATAGTTTGCGCATGCGTCTGGAAATAAGAAACGCTTACTTCTACTGTTTTTTAAAATCACAGCTTCTAGAAGGTTTACATGATTTCGTAAAAGACACGAATTTTTAGAAAATTTGTTTTATTTCATAAATGGAATCTACAAAGTATGCACATTCTACGTCATAACGACTTTCTATAGTTTGCGCATGTGTCCGGAAATAAGAAAAGCTTACTTCCACCATTTTTTAAAATCACAGCTTCTAGAAGGTTTACATGATTTCGTAAAAAACACGAGTTTTTAGAAAATGTGTTTTATTTCATAAATGGAATCTACAAAGTATGCACATTCTACGACATAACGACTTTCTATAGTTTGCGCATGCGTCCGCAAATAAGAAACGCTTACTTCCCCCATTTTTTAAAATCACAGCTTCTAGAAGGTTTACATGATTTCGTAAAAGACATGAGTTTTTAGAAAATGTGTTTCATTTCATAAATGGAATCAACAAAGTATGCACATTCTACGTCAAAACGACTTTCTATAGTTTGCGCATGCGTCCGGAAATAAGAAAAGCTTACTTCCACAGTTTTTTAAAATCACCGCTTCTAGAAGGTTTAAATGATTTCTTAAAAAAAACGAGTTTTTAGAAAATGTGTTTTATTTGATAAATGGAATCAACAAAGTATGCACATTCTACGTCATATAGACTTTCTATAGTTTGCGCATACGTCCGAAAATAAGAAAAGCTCACTTCCACCGTTTTTTAAAATCACAGCTTCTAGAAGGTTTACATGATTTCGTAAAAAACACGAGTTTTTAGAAAATGTGTTTTATTTCCTAAATGGAATGTACAAAGTATGGACATTCTATGTCATAACGACTTTCATTAGTTTGCGCATGCGTTTGGAAGTAAGAAAAGCTTACTTCCACGTTTTTTAAAATCACAGCTTCTAGAAGGTTTACATGATTTCTTAAAAAACATGAGGTTTTAGAAAATGTGTTTTATTTCATAAATGGAATCAACAAAGTATGCACATTCTATGTCATAACGACTTTCTATAGTTTGCGCTTGCGTTTGAAAATAAGAAAAGCTTACTTCCCCCGTTTTTTAAAATCACAGCTTCTAGAAGGTTTACATGATTTCTTAAAAAACATGAGTTTTTAGAAAATGTGTTTTATTTCATAAATGGAATCAACAAAGTATGCACATTCTACGTCATAACGACTTTCAATAGTTTGCGCATGCGTCCGGAAATAAGAAAAGCTTACTTCCCCCGTTTTTTAAAATCACAGCTTCTAGAAGGTTTACATGATTTCTTAAAAAACACGAGTTTTTAGAAAATGTGTTTTATTTCATAAATGGAATCAACAAAGTATGCACATTCTACGTCATAACGACTTTCTATAGTTTGCGCATGCGTCCGGAAATAAGAAAACCTTCTTCCACCGTTTTTTAAAATCACAGCTTCTATAAGGTTTACATGATTTCTTAAAAAACACTAGTTTTTAGAAAATGTGTTTTATTTCATAAATGGAACCTAAAAAGTATGGACATTCTACGTCATAAGGACTTTCTATAGTTTGCGCATGCGTCCGGAAATAAGAAAAGCTTACTTCCACCGTTTTTTAAAATCACTGCTTCTAGAAGGTTTACATGATTTCGTAAAAAACACGAGTTTTTAGAAAATGTGTTTTATTTCATAAATGGAATCTACAAAGTATGCACATTCTACGTCATAACAACTTTCTATAGTTTACACATGCGTCCGGAAATAAGAAACGCTTACTTCCCCCATTTTTTAAAATCACAGCTTCTAGAAGGTTTACATGATTTCTTAAAAAACACGAGTTTTTAGAAAATGTGTTTTATTTCATAAGTGGAAACAACAAAGTATGCACATTCTACGTCATAACGACTTTCTATAGTTTGCGCATGTGTTTGGAAATAAGAAAAGCTTACTTCTCCCGTTTTTTAAAATCACAGCTTCTAGAAGGTTTACATGATTTCTTAAAAAACACGAGTTTTTAGAAAATGTGTTTTATTTCATAAATGGAATCAACAAAGTATGCACATTCTACTTGATAACGAATTTCTATAGTTTGCGCATGCTTTTGGAAATAAGAAAAGCTTACATCCCCCGTTTTTTAAAATCACAGCTTCTAGAAGGTTTACATGAATTCGTAAAAAACATGAGTTTTTAGAAAATGTGTTTTATTTCATAAATGGAATCTACAAAGTATGCACATTCTACGTCATAACGACTTTCTATAGTTTGCGCATGCGTCTGGAAATAAGAAAAGCTTACTTCCCCCGTTTTTTAAAATCACAGCTTCTAGAAGGTTTACATGATTTCTTAAAAAACACGAGTTTTTAGAAAATGTGTTTTATTTCATAAATGGAATCAACAAAGTATGCACATTCTACTTGATAACGACTTTCTATAGTTTGCGCTTGCGTTTGGAAATAAGAAAAGCTTACTTCCACCGTTTTTTAAAATCACAGCTTCTAGAAGGTTTACATGAATTCGTAAAAAACATGAGTTTTTAGAAAATGTGTTTTATTTCATAAATGGAATCTACAAAGTATGCACATTCTACGTCATAACGACTTTCTATAGTTTGCGCATGCGTCTGGAAATAAGAAAAGCTTACTTCCCCCGTTTTTTAAAATCACAGCTTCTAGAAGGTTTACATGATTTCTTAAAAAACACGAGTTTTTAGAAAATGTGTTTTATTTCATAAGTGGAAACAACAAAGTATGCACATTCTACGTCATAACGACTTTCTATAGTTTGCGCATGTGTTTGGAAATAAGAAAAACTTACTTCTCCAGGTTTTTAAAATCACAGCTTCTAGAAGGTTTACATGAATTCTTAAAAAACACGAGTTTTTAGAAAATGTGTTTTATTTCATAAATGGAATCAACAAAGTATGCACATTCTACTTGATAACGAATTTCTATAGTTTGCGCATGCTTTTGGAAATAAGAAAAGCTTACATCCCCCGTTTTTTAAAATCACAGCTTCTAGAAGGTTTACATGATTTCGTAAAAAACACGAGTTTTTAGAAAATCTGTTTTATTTCATAAATGGAATCTACAAAGTATGCACATTCTACGTCATAACAACTTTCTATAGTTTGCGCATGTGTCTGGAAATAAGAAACGCTTACTTCTACTGTTTTTTAAAATCACAGCTTCTAGAAGGTTTACATGATTTCGTAAAAGACACGAATTTTTAGAAAATGTGTTTTATTTCATAAATGGAATCTACAAAGTATGCACATTCTACGTCATAACGACTTTCTATAGTTTGCGCATGCGTCCGGAAATAAGAAAAGCTTACTTCCACCATTTTTTAAAATCACAGCTTCTAGAAGGTTTACATGATTTCATAAAAAACACGAGTTTTTAGAAAATGTGTTTTATTTCATAAATGGAATCTACAAAGTATGCACATTCTATGTCATAACGACTTTCTATAGTTTGCCTATGCGTCCGCAAATAAGAAACGCTTACTTCCCCCGTTTTTTAAAATCACAGCTTCTAGAAGGTTTACATGATTTCGTAAAAGACATGAGTTTTTAGAAAATGTGTTTCATTTCATAAATGGAATCAACAAAGTATCCACATTCTACGTCATAACGACTTTCTATAGTTTGCGCATGCGTCCGGAAATAAGAAAAGCTTACTTCCACAGTTTTTTAAAATCACCGCTTCTAGAAGGTTTAAATGATTTCTTAAAAAATACGAGTTTTTAGAAAATGTGTTTTATTTGATAAATGGAATCAACAAAGTATGCACATTCTACGTCATATAGACTTTTTATAGTTTGTGCATACGTCTGAAAATAAGAAAAGCTCACTTCCACCGTTTTTTAAAATCACAGCTTCTAGAAGGTTTACATGATTTCGTAAAAAACATAACTTTTTAGAAAATGTGTTTTATTTCCTAAGTGGAATGTACAAAGTATGGACATTCTACGTCATAACGACTTTCATTAGTTTGCGCATGCGTTTGGAAATAAGAAAAGCTTACTTCCCACGTTTTTTAAAATCACAGCTTCTAGAAGGTTTACATGATTTCTTAAAAAACACGAGTTTTTAGAAAATGTGTTTTATTTCATAAATGGAATCAACAAAGTATGCACATTCTATGTCATAACGACTTTCTATAGTTTGCGCTTGCGTTTGAAAATAAGAAAAGCTTACTTCCATCGTTTTTTAAAATCACAGCTTCTAGAAGGTTTACATGATTTCTTAAAAAACACGAGTTTTTAGAAAATGTGTTTTATTTCATAAATGGAATCAACAAAGTATGCACATTCTACGTCGTAACGAATTTCTATAGTTTGCGCATGCGTCCGGAAATAAGAAAAGCTTACGTCCACCGTTTTTTAAAATCACAGCTTCTAGAAGGTTTACATGAATTCGTAAAAAACATGAGTTTTTAGAAAATGTGTTTTATTTCATAAATGGAATCTACAAAGTATGCACATTCTACGTCATAACGACTTTCTATAGTTTGCGCATGCGTCCGGAAATAAGAAAAGCATACTTCCCCCGTTTTTTAAAATCACAGCTCCTAGAAGGTTTACATGATTTCTTAAAAAACACGAGTTTTTAGAAAATGTGTTTTATTTCATAAATGGAATCAAAAAAGTATGCACATTCTATGTCATAACGACTTTCTATAGTTTGCGCATGCGTTTGGAAGTAAGAAAAGCTTACTTCCCCCGTTTTCTAAAATCACAGCTTCTAGAAGGTTTACATGATTTGTTAAAAAACACGAGTTTTTAGAAAATGTGTTTTATTTCATAAATGGAATCAACAAAGTATGCACATTCTACGTCATAACGACTTTCTATAGTTTGCGCATGCATCCGGAAATAAGAAAAGCTTACTTCCACCCTTTTTTAAAATCACAGCTTCTAGAAGGTTTACATGATTTCGTAAAAAACACGAGTTTTTAGAAAATGTGTTTTATTTCATAAATGGAATCTACAAAGTATGCACATTCTACGTCATAACGACTTTCTATAGTTTGCGCTTGCGTTTGGAAATAAGAAAAACTTACTTCCACCGTTTTTTAAAATCACAGCTTCTAGAAGGTTTACATGATTTATTAAAAAACACGAGTTTTTAGAAAATGTGTTTTATTTCATAAATGGAATCAACAAAGTATGCACATTCTACGTCATAACGACTTTCTATAGTTTGCGCTTGCGTTTGGAAATAAGAAAAGCTTACTTCCCCGGTTTTTTAAAATCACAGCTTCTAGAAGGTTTACATGATTTCTTAAAAAACACGAGTTTTTAGAAAATGTGTTTTATTTCATAAATGGAATCAACAAAGTATGCACATTCTACATCATAACGACTTTCTATAGTTTGCGCTTGCGTTTGGAAATAAGAAAAGAGACGAGTTTTTAGAAAATATGTTTTATTTCATAAATGGAATCAACAAAGTATGCACATTCTACATCATAACGAATTTCTATAGTTTGCGCATGTGTCCGGAAATAAGAAAAGCTTACTTCCACCGTTTTTTAAAATCACAGCTTCTAAAAGGCTTACATGATTTCGTAAAAAACACGAGTTTTTAGAAAATGTGTTTTATTTCATAAATGGAATCTACAAAGTATGCACATTCTACGTCATAACGACTTGCTATAGTTTGCGCATGCGTCCGGAAATAAGAAATGCTTACTTCCCCCGTTTTTTAAAATCACAGCTTCTAGAAGGTTTACATGATTTCGTAAAAAACACAAGTTTTTAGAAAATGTGTTTTATTTCATAAATGGAATCTACAAAGTATGCACATTCTACGTAAGAATGACTTTCTATAGTTTGCGCATGCGTTTGGAAATAAGAAAAGCTTACTTCCCCTGTTTTTTAAAATCACAGCTTCTAGAAGGTTTACATAATTTCGTAAAAAACACGATTTTTTAGAAAATGTGTTTTAATTCATAAATGGAATCTACAAAGTATGCACATTCTACGTAAGAATGACTTTGTATAGTTTGCGCATGCGTTTGGAAATAAGAAAAGCTTACTTCCCCCGTTTTTTAAAATCACAGCTTCTAGAAGGTTTACATAATTTCGTAAAAAACACGATTTTTTAGAAAATGTGTTTTAATTCATAAATGGAATCTACAAAGTATGCACATTCTACGTCATAACGACTTTCTATAGTTTGCGCATGCGTCTGGAAATAAGAAAAGCTTACTTCCCCCGTTTTTTAAAATCACAGCTTCAAGAAGGTTTACATGATTTCGTAAAAAACACGAGTTTTTAGAAAATGTGTTTTATTTCATAAATGGAATCAACAAAGTATGCATATTCTACGTCATAACGACTTTCTATAGTTTGCGCATGCGTCTGGAAATAAGAAAAGCTTACTTCCACCGTTTTTTAAAATCACAGCTTCTAAAAGGTTTACATGATTTCTTAAAAAACACGAGTTTTTAGAAAATGTGTTTTATTAAATAAATGGAATCAACAAAGTATGCACATTCTACGTCATAACAACTTTCTATAGTTTGTGCATGAGTTTGGAAATAAGAAAAGCTTACTTCCCACGTTTTTTAAAATCACAGCTTCTAGAAGGTTTACATGATTTCTTAAAAAACACGAGTTTTTAGAAAATGTGTCTTATTAAATAAATGGAATCAACAAAGTATGCACATTCTACGTCATAACAACTTTCTATAGTTTGCGCATGCGTCTGGAAATAAGAAAAGCTTACTTCCACCGTTTTTTAAAATCACAGCTTCTAGAAGGTTTACATGATTTCTTAAAAAACACGAGTTTTTAGAAAATGTGTTTTATTAAATAAATGGAATCAACAAAGTATGCACATTCTACGTCATAACAACTTTCTATAGTTTGCGCATGAGTTTGGAAATAAGAAAAGCTTACTTCCCACGTTTTTTAAAATCACAGCTTCTAGAAGGTTTACATGATTTCATAAAAAACACGAGTTTTTAGAAAATGTGTCTTATTAAATAAATGGAATCAACAAAGTATGCACATTCTACGTCATAACGACTTTCTATAGTTTGCGCATGCGTTTGGAAATAAGAAAAACAAACTTGCACCGTTTTTTAAAATCACAGCTTCTAGAAGGTTTACATGATTTATTAAAAAACACGAGTTTTTAGAAAATGTGTTTTATTTCATAAATGGAATCAACAAACTATGCGCATTCTACGTCATAACGACTTTCTATAGTTTGCGCTTGCATTTGGAAATAAGAAAAGCTTACTTCCACCGTTTTTTAAAATCACAGCTTCTCGAAGGTTTACATGATTTCTTAAAAAACACGAGTTTTTAGAAAATGTGTTTTATTTGATAAATGGAATCAACAAAGTATGCACATTCTACGTCATATAGACTTTCTATAGTTTGCGCATACGTCCGAAAATAAGAAAAGCTCACTTCCACCGTTTTTTAAAATCACAGCTTCTAGAAGGTTTACATGATTTCGTAAAAAATACGAGTTTTTAGAAAATGTGTTTTATTTCCTAAATGGAATGTACAAAGTATCGACATTCTACGTCATAACGACTTTCATTAGTTTGCGCATGCGTTTGGAAATAAGAAAAGCTTACTTCCCACGTTTTTTAAAATCACAGCTTCTATAAGGTTTACATGATTTCTTAAAAAACATGAGGTTTTAGAAAATGTGTTTTATTTCATAAATGGAATCAACAAAGTATGCACATTCTATGTCATAACGACTTTCTATAGTTTGCGCTTGCGTTTGAAAATAAGAAAAGCTTACTTCCCCCGTTTTTTAAAATCACAGCTTCTAGAAGGTTTACATGATTTCTTAAAAAACACGAGTTTTTAGAAAATGTGTTTTATTTCATAAATGGAATCAACAAAGTATGCACATTCTACGTCATAACGACTTTCTATAGTTTGCGCATGCATCCGGAAATAAGAAAAGCTTACTTCCCCCGTTTTTTAAAATCACAGCTTCTAGAAGGTTTACATGATTTCTTAAAAAACACGAGTTTTTAGAAAATGTGTTTTATTTCATAAATGGAATCAACAAAGTATGCACATTCTACGTCATAACGACTTTCTATAGTTTGCGCATGCGTCCGGAAATAAGAAAACCTTCTTCCACCGTTTTTTAAAATCACAGCTTCTCGAAGGTTTACATGATTTCTTAAAAAACACGAGTTTTTAGAAAATGTGTTTTATTTGATAAATGGAATCAACAAAGTATGCACATTCTACGTCATATAGACTTTCTATAGTTTGCGCATACGTCCGAAAATAAGAAAAGCTCACTTCCACCGTTTTTTAAAATCACAGCTTCTAGAAGGTTTACATGATTTCGTAAAAAATACGAGTTTTTAGAAAATGTGTTTTATTTCCTAAATGGAATGTACAAAGTATGGACATTCTACGTCATAACGACTTTCATTAGTTTGCGCATGCGTTTGGAAATAAGAAAAGCTTACTTCCCACGTTTTTTAAAATCACAGCTTCTAGAAGGTTTACATGATTTCTTAAAAAACATGAGGTTTTAGAAAATGTGTTTTATTTCATAAATGGAATCAACAAAGTATGCACATTCTATGTCATAACGACTTTCTATAGTTTGCGCTTGCGTTTGAAAATAAGAAAAGCTTACTTCCCCCGTTTTTTAAAATCACAGCTTCTAGAAGGTTTACATGATTTCTTAAAAAATACGAGTTTTTAGAAAATGTGTTTTATTTCATAAATGGAATCAACAAAGTATGCACATTCTACGTCATAACGACTTTCTATAGTTTGCGCATGCGTCCGGAAATAAGAAAAGCTTACTTCCCCCGTTTTTTAAAATCACAGCTTCTAGAAGGTTTACATGATTTCTTAAAAAACACGAGTTTTTAGAAAATGTGTTTTATTTCATAAATGGAATCAACAAAGTATGCACATTCTACGTCATAACGACTTTCTATAGTTTGCGCATGCGTCCGGAAATAAGAAAACCTTCTTCCACCGTTTTTTAAAATCACGGCTTCTATAAGGTTTACATGATTTCTTAAAAAACACTAGTTTTTAGAAAATGTGTTTTATTTCATAAATGGAACCTAAAAAGTATGGACATTCTACGTCATAAGGACTTTCTATAGTTTGCGCATGCGTCCGGAAATAAGAAAAGCCTACTTCCACCGTTTTTTAAAATCACTGTTTCTAGAAGGTTTACATGATTTCGTAAAAAACACGAGTTTTTAGAAAATGTGTTTTATTTCATAAATGGAATCTACAAAGTATGCACATTCTACGTCATAACAACTTTCTATAGTTTGCACATGCGTCCGGAATAAGAAACGCTTACTTCCCCCATTTTTTAAAATCACAGCTTCTAGAAGGTTTACATGATTTCTTAAAAGACACGAGTTTTTAGAAAATGTGTTTTATTTCATAAATGGAATCAAAAAAGTATGCACATTCTACGTCATAATGACTTTCTATAGTTTGCGCTTGCGTTTGGAAATAAGAAAAGCTTACGTCCACCGTTTTTTAAAATCACAGCTTCTAGAAGGTTTACATGATTTCTTAAAAAACACGAGTTTTTAGAAAATGTGTTTTATTTCATAAATGGAATCTACAAAGTATGCACATTCTACGTCATAACGACTTTCTATAGTTTGCGCATGCGTCTGGAAATAAGAAAAGCTTACTTCCCCCGTTTTTTAAAATCACAGCTTCTAGAAGGTTTACATGATTTCTTAAAAAACACGAGTTTTTAGAAAATGTGTTTTATTTCATAAGTGGAAACAACAAAGTATGCACATTCTACGTCATAACGATTTCTATAGTTTGCGCATGCGTTTGGAAATAAGAAAAACTTACTTCTCCCGTTTTTTAAAATCACAGCTTCTAGAAGGTTTACATGATTTCTTAAAAAACACGAGTTTTTAGAAAATGTGTTTTATTTCATAAATGGAATCAACAAAGTATGCACATTCTACGTGATAACGACTTTCTATAGTTTGCGCATGCTTTTGGAAATAAGAAAAGCTTACATCCCCCGTTTTTTAAAATCACAGCTTCTAGAAGGTTTACATGATTTCGTAAAAAACACGAGTTTTTAGAAAATCTGTTTTATTTCATAAATGGAATCTACAAAGTATGCACATTCTACGTCATAACGACTTTCTATAGTTTGCGCATGCGTCTGGAAATAAGAAACGCTTACTTCTACTGTTTTTTAAAATCACAGCTTCTAGAAGGTTTACATGATTTCGTAAAAGACACGAGTTTTTAGAAAATGTGTTTTATTTCATCAATGGAATCAACAAAGTATCCACATTCTACGTCATAACGACTTTCTATAGTTTGCGCTTGTGTTTGGAAATAATTAAAGCTTACTTCCACCGTTTTTTAAAATCACAGCTTCTAGAAGGTTTACATGATTTCTTAAAAAACACGAGTTTTTAGAAAATGTGTTTTATTTCATAAATGGAATCTACAAAGTATGCACATTCTACGTCATAACGACTTTCTATAGTTTGCGCATGCGTCTGGAAATAAGAAAAGCTTACTTCGCCCGTTTTTTAAAATCACAGCTTCTAGAAGGTTTACATGATTTCTTAAAAAACACGAGTTTTTAGAAAATGTGTTTTATTTCATAAGTGGAAACAACAAAGTATGCACATTCTACGTCATAACGACTTTCTATAGTTTGCGCATGCGTTTGGAAATAAGAAAAACTTACTTCTCCCGTTTTTTAAAATCACAGCTTCTAGAAGGTTTACATGATTTCTTAAAAAACACGAGTTTTTAGAAAATGTGTTTTATTTCATAAATGGAATCAACAAAGTATGCACATTCTACGTGATAACGACTTTCTATAGTTTGCGCATGCTTTTGGAAATAAGAAAAGCTTACATTCCCCGTTTTTTAAAATCACAGCTTCGAGAAGGTTTACATGATTTCGTAAAAAACACGAGTTTTTAGAAAATCTGTTTTATTTCATAAATGGAATCTACAAAGTATGCACATTCTACGTCATAACGACTTTCTATAGTTTGCGCATGCGTCTGGAAATAAGAAACACTTACTTCTACTGTTTTTTAAAATCACAGCTTCTAGAAGGTTTACATGATTTCGTAAAAGATACGAATTTTTAGAAAATGTGTTTTATTTCATAAATGGAATCTACAAAGTATGCACATTCTACGTCATAACGACTTTCTATAGTTTGCGCATGCGTCCGGAAATAAGAAAAGCTTACTTCCACCATTTTTTAGAATCACAGCTTCTAGAATGTTTACATGATTTCATAAAAAACACAAGTTTTTATAAAATGTGTTTTATTTCATAAATGGAATCTACAAAGTATGCACATTCTACGTAAGAATGACTTTCTATAGTTTGCGCATGCGTTTGGAAATAAGAAAAGCTTACTTCCCCCGTTTTTTAAAATCACAACTTCTAGAAGGTTTACATAATTTCGTAAAAAACACAATTTTTTAGAAAATGTGTTTTAATTCATAAATGGAATCTACAAAGTATGCACATTCTACGTAAGAATGACTTTCTATAGTTTGCGCATGCGTTTGGAAATAAGAAAAGCTTACTTCCCCCGTTTTTTAAAATCACAGCTTCTAGAAGGTTTACATAATTTCGTAAAAAACACGATTTTTTAGAAAATGTGTTTTAATTCATAAATGGAATCTACAAAGTATGCACATTCTACGTCATAACGACTTTCTATAGTTTGCGCATGCGTCTGGAAATAAGAAAAGCTTACTTCCCCCGTTTTTTAAAATCACAGCTTCAAGAAGGTTTACATGATTTCGTAAAAAACACGAGTTTTTAGAAAATGTGTTTTATTTCATAAATGGAATCAACAAAGTATGCATATTCTACGTCATAACGACTTTCTATAGTTTGCGCATGCGTCTGGAAATAAGAAAAGCTTACTTCCACCGTTTTTTAAAATCACAGCTTCTAGAAGGCTTACATGATTTCTTAAAAAACACGAGTTTTTAGAAAATGTGTTTTATTAAATAAATGGAATCAACAAAGTATGCACATTCTACGTCATAACAACTTTCTATAGTTTGCGCATGAGTTTGGAAATAAGAAAAGCTTACTTCCCACGTTTTTTAAAATCACAGCTTCTAGAAGGTTTACATGATTTCTTAAAAAACACGAGTTTTTAGAAAATGTGTCTTATTAAATAAATGGAATCAACAAAGTATGCACATTCTACATCATAACGACTTTCTATAGTTTGCGCATGCGTTTGGAAATATGAAAAACAAACTTGCACCGTTTTTTAAAATCACAGCTTCTAGAAGGTTTACATGATTTATTAAAAAACACGAGTTTTTAGAAAATGTGTTTTATTTCATAAATGGAATCAACAAAGTATGCGCATTCTACGTCATAACGACTTTCTATAGTTTGCGCTTGCGTTTGGAAATAAGAAAAGCTTACTTCCACCGTTTTTTAAAATCACAGCTTCTCGAAGGTTTACATGATTTCTTAAAAAACACGAGTTTTTAGAAAATGTGTTTTATTTCATAAATGGAATCTACAAAGTATGCACATTCTACGTCATAATGACTTTCTATAGTTTGCGCATGCGTCTGGAAATAAGAAAAGCTTACTTCCCCCGTTTTTTAAAATCACAGCTTCTAGAAGGTTTTCATGATTTCTTAAAAAACACGAGTTTTTAGAAAATGTGTTTTATTTCATAAGTGGAAACAACAAAGTATGCACATTCTACGTCATAACGACTTTCTATAGTTTGCGCATGCGTTTGGAAATAAGAAAAGCTTACTTCCCCCATTTTTTTAAAATCACAGCTTCTAGAAGGTTTACATGACTTCTTAAAAAACACGAATTTTTAGAAAATGTCTTTTATTTCATAAATGGAATCAACAAAGTATGCACATTCTACGTGATAACGACTTTCTATAGTTTGCGCATGCCTTTGGAAATAAGAAAAGCTTACATCCCCCGTTTTTTAAAATCACAGCTTCTAGAAGGTTTACATGATTTCGTAAAAAACACGAGTTTTTGGAAAATCTGTTTTATTTCATAAATGGAATCTACAAAGTATGCACATTCTACGTCATAACGACTTTCTATAGTTTGCGCATGCGTCTGGAAATAAGAAACGCTTACTTCTACTGTTTTTTAAAATCACAGCTTCTAGAAGGTTTACATGATTTCGTAAAAGACACGAATTTTTAGAAAATGTGTTTTATTTCATAAATGGAATCTACAAAGTATGCACATTCTACGTCATAACGACTTTCTATAGTTTGTGCATGCGTCCGGAAATAAGAAAAGCTTACTTCCACCATTTTTTAAAATCACAGCTTCTAGAAGGTTTACATGATTTCATAAAAAACACGAGTTTTTAGAAAATGTGTTTTATTTCATAAATGGAATCTACAAAGTATGCACATTCTACGTCATAACGACTTTCTATAGTTTGCCTATGCGTCCGCAAATAAGAAACGCTTACTTCCCCCGTTTTTTAAAATCACAGCTTCTAGAAGGTTTACATGATTTCGTAAAAGACATGAGTTTTTAGAAAATGTGTTTCATTTCATAAATGGAATCAACAAAGTATCCACATTCTACGTCATAACGACTTTCTATAGTTTGCGCATGTGTCCGGAAATAAGAAAAGCTTACTTCCACAGTTTTTTAAAATCACCGCTTGTAGAAGGTTTAAATGATTTCTTAAAAAACACGAGTTTTTAGAAAATGTGTTTTATTTGATAAATGGAATCAACAAAGTATGCACATTCTACGTCATATAGACTTTCTATAGTTTGTGCATACGTCCGAAAATAAGAAAAGCTCACTTCCACCGTTTTTTAAAATCACAGCTTCTAGAAGGTTTACATGATTTCGTAAAAAACACAACTTTTTAGAAAATGTGTTTTATTTCCTAAGTGGAATGTACAAAGTATGGACATTCTACGTCATAACGACTTTCATTAGTTTGCGCATGCGTTTGGAAATAAGAAAAGCTTACTTCCCACGTTTTTTAAAATCACAGCTTCTAGAAGGTTTACATGATTTCTTAAAAAACACGAGTTTTTAGAAAATGTGTTTTATTTCATAAATGGAATCAACAAAGTATGCACATTCTATGTCATAACGACTTTCTATAGTTTGCGCTTGCGTTTGAAAATAAGAAAAGCTTACTTCCATCGTTTTTTAAAATCACAGCTTCTAGAAGGTTTACATGATTTCTTAAAAAACACGAGTTTTTAGAAAATGTGTTTTATTTCATAAATGGAATCAAGAAAGTATGCACATTCTACGTCGTAACGAATTTCTATAGTTTGCGCATGCGTTCGGAAATAAGAAAAGCTTACGTCCACCGTTTTTTAAAATCACAGCTTCTAGAAGGTTTACATGAATTCGTAAAAAACATGAGTTTTTAGAAAATGTGTTTTATTTCATAAATGGAATCTACAAAGTATGCACATTCTACGTCATAACGACTTTCTATAGTTTGCGCATGCGTCCGGAAATAAGAAAATCTTACTTCCCCCGTTTTTTAAAATCACAGCTCCTAGAAGGTTTACATGATTTCTTAAAAAACACGAGTTTTTAGAAAATGTGTTTTATTTCATAAATGGAATCAAAAAAGTATGCACATTCTATGAGATAACGACTTTGTATAGTTTGCGCATGCGTTTGGAAGTAAGAAAAGCTTACTTCCCCCGTTTTCTAAAATCACAGCTTCTAGAAGGTTTACATGATTTGTTAAAAAACACGAGTTTTTAGAAAATGTGTTTTATTTCATAAATGGAATCAACAAAGTATGCACATTCTACGTCATAACGACTTTCTATAGTTTGCGCATGCATCCGGAAATAAGAAAAGCTTACTTCCACCCTTTTTTAAAATCACAGCTTCTAGAAGGTTTACATGATTTCGTAAAAAACACGAGTTTTTAGAAAATGTGTTTTATTTCATAAATGGAATCTACAAAGTATGCACATTCTACGTCATAACGACTTTCTATAGTTTGCGCTTGCGTTTGGAAATAAGAAAAACTTACTTCCACCGTTTTTTAAAATCACAGCTTCTAGAAGGTTTACATGATTTATTAAAAAACACGAGTTTTTAGAAAATGTGTTTTATTTCATAAATGGAATCAACAAAGTATGCACATTCTACGTCATAACGACTTTCTATAGTTTGCGCATTCATACGGAAATAAGAAAAGCTTACTTCCACCGTTTTTTAAAATCACAGCTTCTAGAAGGTTTACATGATTTCGTAAAAAACACGAGTTTTTAGAAAATGTGTTTTATTTCATAAATGGAATCAACAAAGTATGCACATTCTACGTCATAACGACTTTCTATAGTTTGCACATGCGTCCGGAAATAAGAAACGCTTACTTCCCCCGTTTTTTAAAATCACAGCTTCTAGAAGGTTTACATGATTTCGTAAAAAACATGAGTTTTTAGAAAATGTGTTTTATTTCATAAATGGAATCTACAAAGTATGCACATTCTACGTCATAACGACTTTCAATAGTTTGCAGATGTGTCCGGAATTAAGAAAAGCTTACTTCCCCATATTTTTAAAATCACAGCTTCTAGAAGGTTTACATGATTTCTTAAAAAACACGAGTTTTTAGAAAATGTGTTTTATTTCATAAATGGAATCAACAAAGTATGCACATTCTATGTCATAACGACTTTCTATAGTTTGCGCATACGTTTGGAAGTAAGAAAAGCTTACTTCCCCCGTTTTTTAAAATCACAGCTTCTAGAAGGTTTACATGATTTGTTAAAAACACGAGTTTTTAGAAAATGTGTTTTATTTCATAAATGGAATCAACAAAGTATGCACATTCTACGTCATAACGACTTTCTATAGTTTGCGCATGCGTCCGGAAATAAGAAAAGCTTACTTCCACCCTTTTTTAAAATCACAGCTTCTAGAAGGTTTACATGATTTCGTAAAAAACACGAGTTTTTAGAAAATGTGTTTTATTTCATAAATGGAATATACAATGTATGCACATTCTACGTCATAACGAATTTCTATATTTTGCGCATGCGTACGGAAATAAGAAAAGCTTACGTCCACCGTTTTTTAAAATCACAGCTTCTAGAAGGTTTACATGAATTCGTAAAAAACATGAGTTTTTAGAAAATGTGTTTTATTTCATAAATGGAATCTACAAAGTATGCACATTCTACATCATAACGACTTTCTATAGTTTGCGCATGCGTCCGGAAATAAGAAAAGCTTACTTCCCACGTTTTTTAAAATCACAGCTCCTAGAAGGTTTACATGATTTCTTAAAAAACATGACTTTTTAGAAAATGTGTTTTATTTCATAAATGGAATCAAAAAAGTATGCACATTCTACGTCATAACGACTTTCTATAGTTTGCGCATTCGTACGGAAATAAGAAAAGCTTACTTCCACAGTTTTTTAAAATCACAGCTTCTAGAAGGTTTACATGATTTCGTAAAAAACACGAGTTTTTAGAAAATGTGTTTTATTTCATAAATGGAATCAACAAAGTATGCACATTCTACGTCATAACGACTTTCTATAGTTTGCGCATGCGTCCGGAAATAAGAAAAGATTACTTCCACCGTTTTTTAAAATCACTACTTCTAGAAGGTTTACATGATTTCGTAAAAAACACGAGTTTTTAGAAAATGTGTTTTATTTCATAAATGGAATCTACAAAGTATGCACATTCTACGTCATAACAACTTTCTATAGTTTGCACATGCGTCCGGGAATAAGAAAAGCTTACTTCCCCCGTTTTTTAAAATCACAGCTTCTGGAAGGTTTACATGTTTTCTTAAAAAACACGAGTTTTTAGAAAATGTGTTTTATTTCATAAATGGAATCAACAAGGTATGCACATTCTATGTCATAACGACTTTCTATAGTTTCAGCAGCGTTTGGAAATAAGAAAAGCTAACTTCCCCCGTTTTTTATAATCACAGTTTCTAGAAGGTTTACATGATTTGTTAAAAAACACGAGTTTTTAGAAAATGTGTTTTATTTCATAAATGGAATCAACAAAGTATGCACATTCTACGTCATAACGACTTTCTATAGTTTGCGCATGCGTCCGGAAATAAGAAAAGCTTACGTCCACCGTTTTTTAAAATCACAGCTTCTAGAAGGTTTACATGAATTCGTAAAAAACATGAGTTTTTAGAAAATGTGTTTTATTTCATAAATGGAATCTACAAAGTGTGCACATTCTACGTCATAACGACTTTCTATAGTTTGCGCATGCGTTTGGAAATAAGAAAAGCTTACTTCTCCCGTTTTTTAAAATCACAGCTTCGAGAAGGTTTACATGATTTCTTAAAAACCAAGAGTTTTTAGAAAATGTGTTTTATTTCATAAATGGAATCAACAAAGTATGCACATTCTACGTCATAACGACTTTCTATATTTTGCGCATGCGTCCGGAAATAAGAAAAGCTTACTTCCAACATTTTTTAAAATCACAGCTTCTAGAAGGTTTACATGATTTCTTAAAAACCACGAGTTTTTAGAAAATGTGTTTTATTTCATAAATGGAATGAACAAAGTATGCACATTCTATGTCATAACGACTTTCTATAGTTTGTGCATTCGTCCGGAAATAAGAAATGCTTACTTCCACCGTTTTTTTAAATCACAGCTTCTAGAAGGATTACATGATTTCTTAAAAAACATGAGTTTTTAGAAAATGTGTTTTATTTCATAAATGGAATCAACAAAGTATGCACATTCTACGTCATAACGACTTTGTATAGTTTGCGCATGCGTTTGGAAATAACAAAAGCTTACTTCTCCCGTTTTTTAAAATCACAGCTTCTAGAAGGTTTACATGATTTCTTAAAAAACACGAGATTCTGGAAAATGTGTTTTATTTCATAAATGGAATCAACAAAGTATGCACATTCTTCTTCATAACGACTTTCTATAGTTTGCGCATGTGTCCGGAAATAAGAAAAGCTTACTTCCACCGTTTTTTAAAATCACAGCTTCTAGAAGGTTTACATGATTTCTTAAAAACCACGAGTTTTTAGAAAATGTGTTTTATTTCATAAATGGAATCAACAAAGTATGCACATTCTACGTCATCACGACTTTCTATAGTTTGTGCATTCGTCCAGAAATAAGAAAAGCTTACTTCCCCCATTTTTTAAAATCACAGCTTCTAGAAGGTTTACATGATTTCGTAAAAAACATGAGTTTTTAGAAAATGTGTTTTATTTGATAAATCGATTCAACAAAGTATGCACATTCTATGTCATAACGACTTTCTATAGTTTGTACATTCGTTCGGAAATAAGAAAAGCTTACTTCCACCGTTTTTTAAAATCAAAGCTTCTAGAAGGATTACATGATTTCTTAAAAAACACGAGTTTTTAGAAAATGTGTTTTATTTCATAAATAGAATCAACAAAGTATGCACATTCTACGTCATCACGACTCTCTATAGTTTGCGGATGCGTCCGGAAATAAGAAAAGCTTACTTCCCCCGTTTTTTAAAATCACAGCTTCTAGAAGGTTTACATGATTTTGTAAAAAGCACGAGTTTTTAGAAAATGTGTTTTATTTCATAAATGGAATCTAAAAAGTATGCACATTCTTCGTCATAACGACTTTCTATAGTTTGCGCATGCGTCCGGAAATAAGAAAAGCTTACTTCCACCCTTTTTTAAAAGCACGGCTTCTAGAAGGTTTACATGATTTCCAAAAAAACATGAGTTTTTAGAAAACGTGTTTTATTTCATAAATGGAATCTACAAAGTATGCACATTCTACGTCATAACGACTTTCTATAGTTTGCGCATCCGTCCGGAAATAAGAAAAGCTTACTTCCACCCTTTTTTAAAATCACAACTTCTAGAAGGTTTAGATGATTTCGTAAAAAACACGAGTTTTTAGAAAATGTGTTTTATTTCATAAATGGAATATACAAAGTATGCACATTCTACGTCATAACGACTTTCTATAGTTTGCGCATGCGTCCGGAAACAAGAAAAGCTTACTTCCCCCGTTTTTTAAAATCACAGCTTCTAGAAGGTTTACATGATTTCTTAAAAAACACGAGTTTTTAGAAAATGTGTTTTATTTCATAAATTTTATCAACATAGTATGCACATTCTATGTCATAACTACTTTCTATAGTTTGCGCATGCGTTTGGAAATAAGAAAAGCTTACTTCTCCCGTTTTTTAAAACCATAGCTTCTAGAAGATTTACATGATTTCTTAAAAACACGAGTTTTTAGAAAATGTGTTTTATTTCATAAATGGAATCAAAAAAGTATGCACATTCCGAGTCATAATGAGTTTCTATAGTTTGCGCATTCGTCCGGAAATAAGAAAAGCTTACTTCCACCGTTTTTTAAAATCACAGCTTCTAGAAGGTTTACATGATTTCGTAAAAAACACGAGTTTTTAGAAAATGTGTTTTATTTCATAAATAGAATCTACAAAATATGCACATTCTATGTCATAATGACTTTCTATAGTTTGCGCATGTGTCCGGAAACAAGAAAAGCTTACTTCCCCCGTTTTTTAAAATCACAGCTTCTAGAAGGTTTACATGATTTCTTAAAAAACACGAGTTTTAAGAAAATGTGTTTTATTTCATAAATGGAATCAACAAAGTATGCACATTCTACGTCATAACGACTTTTTATAGTTTGCGCATGTGTTTGGAAATAAGAAAAGCTTACTTCCCCCGTTTTTTAAAATCACAGCTTCTAGAAGGTTTAGATGATTTGTTAAAAAACACGAGTTTTTAGAAAATGTGTTTTATTTCATAAATGGAATCAACAAAGTATGCACATTCTACGTCATAACGACTTTCTATAGTTTGCACATGCGTCCAGAAATAAGAAAATGTTACTTCCACCCTTTTTTAAAATCACAGCTTCTAGAAGGTTTACATGATTTCGTAAAAAACACGAGTTTTTAGAAAATGTCTTTTATTTAATAAATTGAATCTACAAAGTATGCACATTCTACGTCATAACGACTTTCTATAGTTTGCGCATGCGTCCGGAAATAAGAAAAGCTTACGTCCACCGTTTTTTAAAATCACAGCTTCTAGAAGGTTTACATGATTTCGTAAAAAACACGAGTTTTTAGAAAATGTCTTTTATTTTATAAATGGAATCTACAAAGTATGCACATTCTACGTCATAACGACTTTCTATAGTTTGCGCATGCGTCCGGAAATAAGAAAAGCTTACGTCCACCATTTTTTAAAATCGCAGCTTCTAGAAGGTTTACATGATTTCGTAAAAAACACGAGCTTTTAGAAAATGTGTTTTATTTCATAAATGGAATCTACAAAGTATGCACAATCTACGTCATAACGACTTTCTATAGTTTGCGCATGCGTCCGGAAATAAGAAAAGCTTACTTCCCCCGTTTTTTAAAATCACAGCTCCTGGAAGGTTTACATGATTTCTTAAAAAACATGAGTTTTTAGAAAATGTGTTTTATTTCATAAATGGAATCAACAAAGTATGCATATTCTACGTCATAACAACTTTCTATAGTTTGCGCATGCGTTTGGAAATAAGAAAAGCTTACTTCCCCCGTTTTTTAAAATCATAGCTTCTAGAAGGTTTACATGATTTCTTAAAAAACACGAGTTTTTACAAAATGTGTTTTATTTCATAAATAGAATAACCAAAGTATGCACATTCTATGTCATAACGACTTTCTATAGTTTGTGCATGCGTCCGGAAATAAGAAAACCTTCTTCCACCGTTTTTTAAAATCACAGCTTCTATAAGGTTTAAATGATTTCGTAAAAAACACGAGTTTTTAGAAAATGTGTTGTATTTCATAAATAGAACCTACAAAGTATGGACATTCTACGTCATAAGGACTTTCTATAGTTTGCGCATGCGTCCGGAAATAAGAAAAGCTTACTTCCACCGTTTTTTAAAATCAGTGCTTCTAGAAGGTTTACATGATTTCGTAAAAAACACGAGTTTTTAGAAAATGTGTTTTATTTCATAAATGGAATCTACAAAGTATGCACATTCTACGTCATAACATCTTTCCATAGTTTGCACATGCGTCCGGAAATAAGAAAAGCTTACTTCCCCCGTTTTTTAAAATCAAAGCTTCTAGAAGGTTTACATGATTTCTTAAAAAACACGAGTTTTTAGAAAATGTGTTTTATTTCATAAATGGAATCAACAAAGTATGCACATTCTATGTCATAACGACTTTCTATAGTTTGCGCATGCGTTTGGAAATAAGAAAAGCTTACTTCCCCCATTTTTTAAAATCACAGCTTCTAGAAGGTTTACATGATTTGTTAAAAAACACGAGTTTTTAGAAAATGTGTTTTATTTCATAAATGGAATCAACAAAGTATGCACATTCTACGTCATAACGACTTTCTATAGTTTGCGCATGCGTCCGGAAATAAGAAAAGCTTACTTCCACCCTTTTTTAAAATCACAGCTTCTAGAAGGTTTACATGATTTCGTAAAAAACACGAGTTTTTAGAAAATGTGTTTTATTTCATAAATGGAATCTACAAAGTATGCACATTCTACGTCATAACGACTTTCTATAGTTTGCGCATGTGTCCGGAAACAAGAAAAGCTTACTTCCCCAGTTTTTTAAAATCACAGCTTCTAGAAGGTTTACATGATTTCTTAAAAAACACGAGTTTTTAGAAAATGTGTTTTATTTCATAAATTTTATCAACATAGTATGCACATTCTATGTCATAACGACTTTCTATAGTTTGCGCATGCGTTTGGAAATAAGAAAAGCTTACTTCTCCCGTTTTTTAAAACCATAGCTTCTAGAAGATTTACATGATTTCTTAAAAACACAAGTTTTTAGAAAATGTGTTTTATTTCATAAATGGAATCAACAAAGTATGCACATTCCGAGTCATAACGAGTTTCTATAGTTTGCGCATTCGTCCGGAAATAAGAAAAGCTTACTTCCACCGTTTTTTAAAATCACAGCTTCTAGAAGGTTTACATGATTTCGTAAAAAACACGAGTTTTTAGAAAATGTGTTTTATTTCTTAAATAGAATCTACAAAATATGCACATTCTATGTCATAATGACTTTCTATAGTTTGCGCATGTGTCCGGAAACAAGAAAAGCTTACTTCCACCGTTTTTTAAAATCACAGCTTCTAGAAGGTTTACATGATTTCTTAAAAAACATGAGTTTTTAGAAAATGTGTTTTATTTCATAAATGGAATCAACAAAGTATGCACATTCTACGTCATAACGACTTTTTATAGTTTGCGCATGTGTTTGGAAATAAGAAAAGCTTACTTCCCCCGTTTTTTAAAATCACAGCTTCTAGAAGGTTTAGATGATTTGCTAAAAAACACGAGTTTTTAGAAAATGTGTTTTATTTCATAAATGGAATCAACAAAGTATGCACATTCTACGTCATAACGACGTTCTATAGTTTGCACATGCGTCCAGAAATAAGAAAATCTTACTTCCACCCTTTTTTAAAATCACAGCTTCTAGAAGGTTTACATGATTTCGTAAAAAACACGAGTTTTTAGAAAATGTCTTTTATTTAATAAATTGAATCTACAAAGTATGCACATTCTACGTCATAACGACTTTCTATAGTTTGCGCATGCGTCCGGAAATAAGAAAAGCTTACGTCCACCGTTTTTTAAAATCACAGCTTCTAGAAGGTTTACATGATTTCGTAAAAAACACGAGTTTTTAGAAAATGTCTTTTATTTAATAAATGGAATCTACAAAGTATGCACATTCTACGTCATAACGACTTTCTATAGTTTGCGCATGCGTCCGGAAATAAGAAAAGCTTACGTCCACCATTTTTTAAAATCACAGCTTCTAGAAGGTTTACATGATTTCGTAAAAAACACGAGTTTTTAGAAAATGTGTTTTATTTCATAAATGGAATCTACAAAGTATGCACAATCTACGTCATAACGACTTTCTATAGTTTGCGCATGCGTCCGGAAATAAGAAAAGCTTACTTCCCCCGTTTTTTAAAATCACAGCTCCTGGAAGGTTTACATGATTTCTTAAAAAACATGAGTTTTTAGAAAATGTGTTTTATTTCATAAATGGAATCAACAAAGTATGCATATTCTACGTCATAACAACTTTCTATAGTTTGCGCATGCGTTTGGAAATAAGAAAAGCTTACTTCCCCCGTTTTTTAAAATCATAGCTTCTAGAAGGTTTACATGATTTCTTAAAAAACACGAGTTTTTAGAAAATGTGTTTTATTTCATAAATAGAATAACCAAAGTATGCACATTCTATGTCATAACGACTTTCTATAGTTTGTGCATGCGTCCGGAAATAATAAAACCTTCTTCCACCGTTTTTTAAAATCACAGCTTCTATAAGGTTTACATGATTTCGTAAAAAACACGAGTTTTTAGAAAATGTGTTGTATTTCATAAATGGAACCTACAAAGTATGGACATTCTACGTCATAAGGACTTTCTATAGTTTGCGCATGCGTCCGGAAATAAGAAAAGCTTACTTCCACCGTTTTTTAAAATCAGTGCTTCTAGAAGGTTTACATGATTTCGTAAAAAACACGAGTTTTTAGAAAATGTGTTTTATTTCATAAATGGAATCTACAAAGTATGCACATTCTACGTCATAACATCTTTCCATAGTTTGCACATGCGTCCGGAAATAAGAAAAGCTTACTTCCCCCGTTTTTTAAAATCAAAGCTTCTAGAAGGTTTACATGATTTCTTAAAAAACACGAGTTTTTAGAAAATGTGTTTTATTTCATAAATGGAATCAACAAAGTATGCACATTCTATGTCATAACGACTTTCTATAGTTTGCGCATGCGTTTGGAAATAAGAAAAGCTTACTTCCCCCATTTTTTAAAATCACAGCTTCTAGAAGGTTTACATGATTTGTTAAAAAACACGAGTTTTTAGAAAATGTGTTTTATTTCATAAATGGAATCAACAAAGTATGCACATTCTACGTCATAACGACTTTCTATAGTTTGCGCATGCGTCCGGAAATAAGAAAAGCTTACGTCAACCGTTTTTTAAAATCACAGCTTCTAGAAGGTTTACATGATTTCGTAAAAAACACGAGTTTTTAGAAAATGTGTTTTATTTCATAAATGGAATCTACAAAGTATGCACATTCTACGTCATAACGACTTTCTATAGTTTGCGCTTGCGTTTGGAAATAAGAAAAACTTACTTCCACCGTTTTTTAAAATCACAGCTTCTAGAAGGTTTACATGATTTCTTAAAAAACATGACTTTTTAGAAAATGTGTTTTATTTCATAAATGGAATCAAAAAAGTATGCACCTTCTACGTCATAACGACTTTCTATAGTTTGCGCATTCGTCCGGAAATAAGAAAAGCTTACTTCCACCGTTTTTTAAAATCGCAGCTTCTAGAAGGTTTACATGATTTCGTAAAAAACACGAGTTTTTAGAAAATGTGTTCTATTTCATAAATGGAATCAACAAAGTATGCACATTCTACGTCATAACGACTTTCTATAGGTTGCACATGCGTCCGGAAATAAGAAACGCTTACTTCCCCCGTTTTTAAAAATCACAGCTTCTAGAAGGTTTACATGATTTCGTAAAAAACACGAGTTTTTAGAAAATGTGTTTTATTTCATAAATGGAATCTACAAAGTATGCACATTCTACGTCATAACGACTTTCTATAGTTTGCACATGCGTTCGGAAATAAGAAAAGCTTACTTCCACAGTTTTTTAAAATCACAGCTTCTAGAAGGTTTACATGATTTCTTAAAAAACACGAGTTTTTAGAAAATGTGTTTTATTTCATAAATGGAATCAACAAAGTATGCACATTCTATGTCATAGCGACTTTCTATAGTTTGCGCATGCGTTTGGAAGTAAGAAAAGCTTACTTCCCCCGTTTTTTAAAATCACAGCTTCTAGAAGGTTTACATCATTTGTTAAAAAACAGGAGTTTTTAGAAAATGTGTTTTATTTCATAAATGGAATAAACAAAGTATGCACATTCTACGTTATAACGACTTTCTATAGTTTGCGCATGCGTCCGGAAATAAGAAAAGCTTACTTCCACCCTTTTTTAAAATCACAGCTTCTAGAAGGTTTACATGATTTCGTAAAAAACACGAGTTTTTAGAAAATGTGTTTTATTTCATAAATGGAATCTACAAAGTATGCACATTCTACGTCATAACGACTTTCTATAGTTTGTGCATGCATCCGGAAATAAGAAAAGCTTACTTCCACCGTCTTTTAAAATCACAGCTTCTAGAAGGTTTACATGATTTCGTAAAAAACACGAGTTTTTAGAAAATGTGTTTTATTTCATAAATGGAATCTACAAAATATGCACATTCTATGTCATAATGACTTTCTATAGTTTGCGCATGTTTCCGGAAACAAGAAAAGCTTACTTCCCCCGTTTTTTAAAATCACAGCTTCTAGAAGGTTTACATGATTTCTTAAAAAACACGAGTTTTTAGAAAATGTGTTTTATTTCATAAATGGAATCAACAACGTATGCACATTCTATGTCATAACAACTTTCTATAATTTGCGGATGCGTTTGGAAATAAGAAAAGCTTACTTCTCCCGTTTTTTAAAATCACAGCTTCTAGAAGGTTTACATGATTTCTTAAAAAACATGAGTTTTTAGAAAATGTGTTTTATTTCATAAATGGAATCAACAAAGTATGCACATTCTAAGTCATAACGAGTTTCTATAGTTTGCGCATTCGTCCGAAAATAAGAAAAGCTTACTTCCACCGTTTTTTAAAATCACAGCTTCTAGAAGGTTTACATGATTTCGTAAAAAACACGAGTTTTTAGAAAATGTGTTTTATTTCATAAATGGAATCAACAAAGTATGCACATTCTACGTCATAGCGACTTTCTATAGTTTGCGCATGCGTCCGGAAATAAGAAACGCTTACTTCCCCAATTTTTTAAAATCACAGCTTCTAGAAGGTTTGCATGATTTCGTAAAAAACACGAGTTTTTAGAAAATGTGTTTTATTTCATAAATGGAATCAACAAAGTATGCACATTCTATGTCATAACGACTTTCCATAGTTTGCGCATGCGTTTGGAAATAAGAAAAGCTTACTTCCCCCGTTTTTTAAAATCACAGCTTCTAGAAGGTTTACATGATTTCTTAAAAAACACGAGTTTTTAGAAAACGTGTTTTATGTCGTAAATGGAATCAACAAAGTATGCACATTCTACGTCATATATAATTTCTATAGTTTGCGCATGCGTCCGGAAATAAGAAAAGCTTACTTCCACCGTTTTTTAAAATCACAGCTTCTAGAAGGTTTACATGATTTCTTAAAAAACATGAGTTTTTAGAAAATGTGTTTTATTTCATAAATGGAATCAACAAAGTATGCACATTCTACGTCATAACGACTTTCTATAGTTTGTGCATTCGTCCGGAAATATGAAATGCTTACTTCCCCCGTTTTTTAAAATCACGGCTTCTAGAAGGTTTACATGATTTCGTAAAAAACACAAGTTTTTAGAAAATGTGTTTTATTTCATAAATGGAATCTGCAAAGTATGCACATTCTACGTCATAACGACTTTCTATAGTTTGCGCATGCGTTTGGAAATAAGAAAAGCTTACTTCTCCCGTTTTTTAAAATCACAGCTTCGAGAAGGTTTACATGATTTCTTAAAAACCAAGAGTTTTTAGAAAATGTGTTTTATTTCATCAATGGAATCAACAAAGTATGCACATTCTACGTCATAACGACTTTCTATATTTTGCGCATGCGTCCGGAAATAAGAAAAGCTTACTTCCAACATTTTTTAAAATCACAGCTTCTAGAAGGTTTACATGATTTCTTAAAAACCACGAGTTTTTAGAAAATGTGTTTTATTTCATAAATGGAATCAACAAAGTATGCACATTCTATGTCATAACGACTTTCTATAGTTTGTGCATTCGTCCGGAAATAAGAAAAGCTTACTTCCACCGTTTTTTAAAATCACACCTTCTAGAAGGTTTACATGATTTCGTAAAAAACACGAGTTTTTAGAAAATGTGTTTTATTTCATCAATCGAATCAACAAAGTATGCACATTCTACGTCATAACGACTTTGTATAGTTTGCGCATGCGTTTGGAAATAAGAAAAGCTTACTTCTCCCGTTTTTTAAAATCACAGCTTCTAGAAGGTTTACATGATTTCTTAAAAACCACGAGTTTTTAGAAAATGTGTTTTATTTCATAAATGGAATCAACAAAGTATGCACATTCTACGTCATCACGACTTTCTATAGTTTGTGCATTCGTCCAGAAATAAGAAAAGCTTACTTCCCCCATTTTTTAAAATCACAGCTTCTAGAAGGTTTACATGATTTCGTAAAAAACATGAGTTTTTAGAAAATGTGTTTTATTTGATAAATCGATTCAACAAAGTATGCACATTCTATGTCATAACGACTTTCTATAGTTTGTACATTCGTTCGGAAATAAAAAAAGCTTACTTCCACCGTTTTTTAAAATCAAAGCTTCTAGAAGGATTACATGATTTCTTAAAAAACACGAGTTTTTAGAAAATGTGTTTTATTTCATAAATAGAATCAACAAAGTATGCACATTCTATGTCATCATGACTCTCTATAGTTTGCGGATGCGTCCGGAAATAAGAAAAGCTTACTTCCCCCGTTTTTTAAAATCACAGCTTCTAGAAGGTTTACATGATTTCGTAAAAAACACGAGTTTTTAGAAAATGTGTTTTATTTCATCAATGGAATCAAAAAAGTATGCACATTCTACATCATAACGACTTTCTATAGTTTGTGCATTCGTCCGGAAATATGAAAAGCTTACTTCCCCCGTTTTTTAAAATCACGGCTTCTAGAAGGTTTACATGATTTCGTAAAAAACACAAGTTTTTAGAAAATGTGTTTTATTTCATAAATGGAATCTGCAAAGTATGCACATTCTACGTCATAACGACTTTCTATAGTTTGCGCATGCGTTTGGAAATAAGAAAAGCTTACTTCCCCCGTTTTTTAAAATCACAGCTTCTAGAAGGTTTACATGATTTCGTAAAAAACACGAGTTTTTAGAAAATGTGTTTTATTTCATAAATAGAATCAACAAAGTATGCACATTCTACGTCATAACGACTTTCTATAGTTTGCGCATGCGTCCGGAAATAAGAAAACCTTCTTCCACAGTTTTTTAAAATCACAGCTTCTATAAGGTTTACATGATTTCGTAAAAAACACGAGTTTTTAGAAAATGTGTTTTATTTCATAAATGGAACCTACAAAGTATGGACATTCTACGTCATAAGGAATTTCTATAGTTTGGACATGCGTCCGGAAATAAGAAAAGCTTACTTCCACCATTTTTTAAAATCACTGCTTCTAGAAGGTTTACATGATTTCGTAAAAAGCACGAGTTTTTATAAAATGTGTTTTATTTCATAAATGGAATCTACAAAGTATGCACATTCTACGTCATAACAACTTTATATAGTTTGCACATGCGTCCGGAAATAAGAAAAGCTTACTTCCCCCGTTTTTTAAAATCACAGCTTCTAGAAGGTTTACATGATTTCGTAAAAAACACGAGTTTTTAGAAAACGTGTTTTATTTCATAAATGGAATCTAGAAAGTATGCACATTCTATGTCATAATGAATTTCTACAGTTTGCGCATGTGTCCGGAAACAAGAAAAGCTTACTTCCCCCGTTTTTTAAAATCACAGCTTCTAGAAGGTTTACATGATTTGTTAAAAAACACGAGTTTTTAGAAAATGTGTTTTATTTCATAAATGGAATCAACAAAGTATGCACATTCTACGTCATAACAACTTTCTATAGTTTGCGCATGCGTCCGGAAATAAGAAAAGCTTAATTCCACCCTTTTTTAAAAGCACAGCTTCTAGAAGGTTTACATGATTTCCTAAAAAACACGAGTTTTTAGAAAATGTGTTTTATTTCATAAATGGAATCTACAAAGTATGCACATTCTACGTCATAACGACTTTCTATAGTTTGCGCATGCGTCCGGAAATAAGAAAAGCTTACTTCCACCCTTTTTTAAAATCACAGCTTCTAGAAGGTTTAGATGATTTCGTAAAAAACACGAGTTTTTAGAAAATGTGTTTTATTTCATAAATGGAATCTACAAAGTATGCACATTCTACGTCATAATGACTTTCTATAGTTTGCGCATGCGTCCGGAAACAAGAAAAGCTTACTTCCCCCGTATTTTAAAATCACAGCTTCTAGAAGGTTTACATGATTTCTTAAAAAACACGAGTTTTTAGAAAATGTGTTTTATTTCATAAATTTTATCAACATAGTATGCACATTCTATGTCATAACGACTTTCTATAGTTTGCGCATGCGTTTTGAAATAAGAAAAGCTTACTTCTCCCGTTTTTTAAAATCATAGCTTCTAGAAGATTTACATGATTTCTTAAAAAACACGAGTTTTTAGAAAATGTGTTTTATTTCATAAATGGAATCAACAAAGTATGCACATTCCGAGTCATAACGAGTTTCTATAGTTTGCGCATTCGTCCGGAAATAAGAAAAGCTTACTTCCACCGTTTTTTAAAATCACAGCTTCTAGAAGGTTTACATGATTTCGTAAAAAACACGAGTTTTTAGAAAATGTGTTTTATTTCATAAATAGAATCTACAAAATATGCACATTCTATGTCATAATGACTTTCTATAGTTTGCGCATGTGTCCGGAAACAAGAAAAGCTTACTTCCCCCGTTTTTTAAAATCACAGTTTCTAGAAGGTTTACATGATTTCTTAAAAAACACGAGTTTTTAGAAAATGTGTTTTATTTCATAAATGGAATCAACAAAGTATGCACATTCTACGTCATAACGACTTTTTATAGTTTGCGCATGTGTTTGGAAATAAGAAAAGCTTACTTCCCCCGTTTTTTAAAATCACAGCTTCTAGAAGGTTTAGATGATTTGTTAAAAAACACGAGTTTTTAGAAAATGTGTTTTATTTCATAAATGGAATCAACAAAGTATGCACATTCTACGTCATAGCGACTTTCTATAGTTTGCACATGCGTCCGGAAATAAGAAAAGCTTACTTCCACCCTTTTTTAAAATCACAGCTTCTAGAAGGTTTACATGATTTAGTAAAAAACACGAGTTTTCAGAAAATGTCTTTTATTTAATAAATGGAATCTACAAAGTGTGCACATTCTACGTCATAACGACTTTCTATAGTTTGCGCATGCGTCCGGAAATAAGAAAAGCTTACGTCCACCGTTTTTTAAAATCACAGCTTCTAGAAGGTTTACATGATTTCGTAAAAAACAAGAGTTTTTAGAAAATGTCTTTTATTTAATAAATGGAATCTACAAAGTATGCACATTCTACGTCATAACGACTTTCTATAGTTTGCGCATGCGTCCGGAAATAAGAAAAGCTTACGTCCACCATTTTTTAAAATCACAGCTTCTAGAAGGTTTACATGATTTCGTAAAAAACACGAGTTTTTAGAAAATGTGTTTTATTTCATAAATGGAATCTACAAAGTATGCACATTCTACGTCATAACGACTTTCTATAGTTTGCGCATGCGTCCGGAAATAAGAAAAGCTTACTTCCCCCGTTTTTTAAAATCACAGCTCCTGGAAGGTTTACATGATTTCTTAAAAAATATGAGTTTTTAGAAAATGTGTTTTATTTCATAAATGGAATAAACAAAGTATGCATATTCTACGTCATAACAACTTTCTATAGTTTGCGCATGCATTTGGAAATAAGAAAAGCTTACTTCCCCCGTTTTTTAAAATCATAGCTTCTAGAAGGTTTACATGATTTCTTAAAAAACACGAGTTTTTAGAAAATGTGTTTTATTTCATAAATAGAATCAACAAAGTATGCACATTCTATGTCATAACGACTTTCTATAGTTTGTGCATGCGTCCGGAAATAAGAAAACCTTCTTCCACCGTTTTCTAAAATCACAGCTTCTATAAGGTTTACATGATTTCGTAAAAAACACGAGTTTTTAGAAAATGTGTTGTATTTCATAAATGGAACCTACAAAGTATGGACATTCTACGTCATAAGGACTTTCTATTGTTTGCCCATGCGTCCGGAAATAAGAAAAGCTTACTTCCACCGTTTTTTAAAATCAGTGCTTCTAGAAGGTTTACATGATTTCGTAAAAAACACGAGTTTTTAGAAAATTTGTTTTATTTCATAAATGGAATCTACAAAGTATGCACATTCTACGTCATAACATCTTTCCATAGTTTGCACATGCGTCCGGAAATAAGAAAAGCTTACTTCCCCCGTTTTTTAAAATCAAAGCTTCTAGAAGGTTTACATGATTTCTTAAAAAACACGAGTTTTTAGAAAATGTGTTTTATTTCATAAATGGAATCAACAAAGTATGCACATTCTATGTCATAACGACTTTCTATAGTTTGCGCATGCGTTTGGAAATAAGAAAAGCTTACTTCCCCCATTTTTTAAAATCACAGCTTCTAGAAGGTTTACATGATTTGTTAAAAAACACGAGTTTTTAGAAAATGTGTTTTATTTCATAAATGGAATCAACAAAGTATGCACATTCTACGTCATAACGACTTTCTATAGTTTGCGCATGCGTCCGGAAATAAGAAAAGCTTACTTCCACCCTTTTTTAAAATCACAGCTTCTAGAAGGTTTACATGATTTCGTAAAAAACACGAGTTTTTAGAAAATGTGTTTTATTTCATAAATGGAATCTACAAAGTATGCACATTCTACGTCATAACGACTTTCTATAGTTTGCGCATGCGTCCGGAAATAAGAAAAGCTTAAGTCAACCGTTTTTTAAAATCACAGCTTCTAGAAGGTTTACATGATTTCGTAAAAAACACGAGTTTTTAGAAAATGTGTTTTATTTCATAAATGGAATCTACAAAGTATGCACATTCTACGTCATAACGACTTTCTATGGTTTGCGCATGCGTCCGGAAATAAGAAAAGCTTACTTCCCCCGTTTTTTAAAATCACAGCTCCTAGAAGGTTTACATGATTTCTTAAAAAACATGACTTTTTAGAAAATGTGTTTTATTTCATAAATGGAATAAAAAAAGTATGCACCTTCTACGTCATAACGACTTTCTATAGTTTGCGCATTCGTCCGGAAATAAGAAAAGATTACTTCCACCATTTTTTAAAATCACTGCTTCTAGAAGGTTTACATGATTTCGTAAAAAGCACGAGTTTTTATAAAATGTGTTTTATTTCATAAATGGAATCTACAAAGTATGCACATTCTACGTCATAACAACTTTATATAGTTTGCACATGCGTCCGGAAATAAGAAAAGCTTACTTCCCCCGTTTTTTAAAATCACAGCTTCTAGAAGGTTTACATGATTTCGTAAAAAACACGAGTTTTTAGAAAACGTGTTTTATTTCATAAATGGAATCTAGAAAGTATGCACATTCTATGTCATAATGAATTTCTACAGTTTGCGCATGTGTCCGGAAACAAGAAAAGCTTACTTCCCCCGTTTTTTAAAATCACAGCTTCTAGAAGGTTTACATGATTTGTTAAAAAACACGAGTTTTTAGAAAATGTGTTTTATTTCATAAATGGAATCAACAAAGTATGCACATTCTACGTCATAACAACTTTCTATAGTTTGCGCATGCGTCCGGAAATAAGAAAAGCTTAATTCCACCCTTTTTTAAAAGCACAGCTTCTAGAAGGTTTACATGATTTCCTAAAAAACACGAGTTTTTAGAAAATGTGTTTTATTTCATAAATGGAATAAACAAAGTATGCACATTCTACGTCATAACGACTTTCTATAGTTTGTGCATGCGTCCGGAAATAAGAAAAGCTTACTTCCACCCTTTTTTAAAATCACAACTTCTAGAAGGTTTACATGATTTCGTAAAAAATACGAGTTTTTAGAAAATGTGTTTTATTTCATAAATGGAATCTACAAAGTATGCACATTCTACGTCATAACGACTTTCTATAGTTTGCGCATGCGTCCGGAAATAAGAAAAGCTTACTTCCACCGTTTTTTAAAATCACAGCTTCTAGAAGGTTTACATGATTTTTTAAAAAACATGAGTTTTTAGAAAATGTGTTTTATTTCATAAATGGAATCAACAAAGTATGCACATTCTACGTCATAACGACTTTCTATAGTTTGCGCATTCGTCCGGAAATAAGAAAAGCTTACTTCCACCGTTTTTTTAAATCACAGCTTCTAGAAGGTTTACATGATTTCGTAAAAAACACGAGTTTTTAGAAAATATGCTTTATTTCATAAATGGAATCAACAAAGTATGCACATTCCGAGTCATAACGAGTTTCTATAGTTTGTGCATTCGTACAGAAATAAGAAAAGCTTACTTCCACCGTTTTCTAAATCACAGCTTCTAGAAGGTTTGCATGATTTCGTAAAAAACACGAGTTTTTGGAAAATGTGTTTTATTTGATAAATGGAATCTACAAAGTATGCACATTCTACGTCATAACGACTTTCTATAGTTTGCGCATGCGTCCGGAAATAAGAAAAGCTTACTTCCGCCGTTTTTTAAAATCACAGCTTCTAGAAGATTTATATGATTTCGTAAAAAACACGAGTTTTTAGAAAATGTGTTTTATTTGATAAATGGAATCTACAAAGTATGCACATTCTACGTCATAACAACTTTCTATAGTTTGCGCATGCGTCCGGAAATAAGAAAAGCTTACTTCCACCCTTTTTTAAAATCACAGCTTCTAGAAGGTTTAGATGATTTCGTAAAAAACACGAGTTTTTAGAAAATGTGTTTTATTTCATAAATGGAATCAACAAAGTATGCACATTCTACGTCATAACGACTTTCTATAGTTTGCGCATGCGTTTGGAAATAAGAAAAGCTTACTTCCCCCGTTTTTTAAAATCACAGCTTCTAGAAGGTTTACATGATTTTTTAAAAAACACGAGTTTTTAGAAAATGTGTTTTATTTCATAAATGGAATCAACAAAGTATGCACATTCTACGTCATAACGACTTTCTATAGTTTGCGCATGCATCCGGAAATAAGGAAAGCTTACTTCCACCGTTTTTTAAAATCACAGCTTCTAGAAGGTTTACATGATTTCGTAAAAAACACGAGTTTTTAGAAAATGTCTTTTTATTTCATAAATGGAATCTACAAAGTATTCACATTCTACGTCATAACGACTTTCTATTGTTTGCGCATGCGTCCGGAAATAAGAAAAGCTTACGTCCACCATTTTTTAAAATCACAGCTTCTAGAAGGTTTACATGATTTCGTAAAAAACACGAGTTTTTAGAAAATGTGTTTTATTTCATAAATGGAATCTACAAAGTATGCACATTCTACGTCATAACGACTTTCTATAGTTTGCGCATGCGTCCGGAAATAAGAAAAGCTTACTTCCCCCGTTTTTTAAAATCACAGCTCCTGGAAGGTTTACATGATTTCTTAAAAAATATGAGTTTTTAGAAAATGTGTTTTATTTCATAAATGGAATAAACAAAGTATGCATATTCTACGTCATAACAACTTTCTATAGTTTGCGCATGCATTTGGAAATAAGAAAAGCTTACTTCCCCCGTTTTTTAAAATCATAGCTTCTAGAAGGTTTACATGATTTCTTAAAAAACACGAGTTTTTAGAAAATGTGTTTTATTTCATAAATAGAATCAACAAAGTATGCACATTCTATGTCATAACGACTTTCTATAGTTTGTGCATGCGTCCGGAAATAAGAAAACCTTCTTCCACCGTTTTCTAAAATCACAGCTTCTATAAGGTTTACATGATTTCGTAAAAAACACGAGTTTTTAGAAAATGTGTTGTATTTCATAAATGGAACCTACAAAGTATGGACATTCTACGTCATAAGGACTTTCTATTGTTTGCCCATGCGTCCGGAAATAAGAAAAGCTTACTTCCACCGTTTTTTAAAATCAGTGCTTCTAGAAGGTTTACATGATTTCGTAAAAAACACGAGTTTTTAGAAAATTTGTTTTATTTCATAAATGGAATCTACAAAGTATGCACATTCTACGTCATAACATCTTTCCATAGTTTGCACATGCGTCCGGAAATAAGAAAAGCTTACTTCCCCCGTTTTTTAAAATCAAAGCTTCTAGAAGGTTTACATGATTTCTTAAAAAACACGAGTTTTTAGAAAATGTGTTTTATTTCATAAATGGAATCAACAAAGTATGCACATTCTATGTCATAACGACTTTCTATAGTTTGCGCATGCGTTTGGAAATAAGAAAAGCTTACTTCCCCCATTTTTTAAAATCACAGCTTCTAGAAGGTTTACATGATTTGTTAAAAAACACGAGTTTTTAGAAAATGTGTTTTATTTCATAAATGGAATCAACAAAGTATGCACATTCTACGTCATAACGACTTTCTATAGTTTGCGCATGCGTCCGGAAATAAGAAAAGCTTACTTCCACCCTTTTTTAAAATCACAGCTTCTAGAAGGTTTACATGATTTCGTAAAAAACACGAGTTTTTAGAAAATGTGTTTTATTTCATAAATGGAATCTACAAAGTATGCACATTCTACGTCATAACGACTTTCTATAGTTTGCGCATGCGTCCGGAAATAAGAAAAGCTTAAGTCAACCGTTTTTTAAAATCACAGCTTCTAGAAGGTTTACATGATTTCGTAAAAAACACGAGTTTTTAGAAAATGTGTTTTATTTCATAAATGGAATCTACAAAGTATGCACATTCTACGTCATAACGACTTTCTATGGTTTGCGCATGCGTCCGGAAATAAGAAAAGCTTACTTCCCCCGTTTTTTAAAATCACAGCTCCTAGAAGGTTTACATGATTTCTTAAAAAACATGACTTTTTAGAAAATGTGTTTTATTTCATAAATGGAATAAAAAAAGTATGCACCTTCTACGTCATAACGACTTTCTATAGTTTGCGCATTCGTCCGGAAATAAGAAAAGCTTACTTCCACCGTTTTTTAAAATCGCAGCTTCTAGAAGGTTTACATGATTTCGTAAAAAACACGAGTTTTTAGAAAATGTGTTTTATTTCATAAATGGAATCAACAAAGTATGCACATTCTACGTCATAACGACTTTCTATAGTTTGCACATGCGTCCGGAAATAAGAAACGCTTACTTCCCCCGTTTTCTAAAATCACAGCTTCTAGAAGGTTTACATGATTTCGTAAAAAACACGAGTTTTTAGAAAATGTGTTTTATTTCATAAATGGAATCTACAAAGTATGCACATTCTATGTCATAACGACTTTCTATAGTTTGCACATGCGTCCGGAAATAAGAAAAGCTTACTTCCACCGTTTTTTAAAATCACAGCTTCTAGAAGGTTTACATGATTTCTTAAAAAACACGAGTTTTTAGAAAATGTGTTTTATTTCATAAATGGAATCAACAAAGTATGCACATTCTATGTCATAACGACTTTCTATAGTTTGCGCATGCGTTTGGAAGTAAGAAAAGCTTACTTCCCCCGTTTTTTAAAATCACAGCTTCTAGAAGGTTTAAATCATTTGTTAAAAAACTGGAGTTTTTAGAAAATGTGTTTTATTTCATAAATGGAATAAACAAAGTATGCACATTCTACGTCATAACGACTTTCTATAGTTTGTGCATGCGTCCAGAAATAAGAAAAGCTTACTTCCACCCTTTTTTAAAATCACAACTTCTAGAAGGTTTACATGATTTCGTAAAAAATACGAGTTTTTAGAAAATGTGTTTTATTTCATAAATGGAATCTACAAAGTATGCACATTCTACGTCATAACGACTTTCTATAGTTTGCGCATGCGTCCGGAAATAAGAAAAGCTTACTTCCACCGTTTTTTAAAATCACAGCTTCTAGAAGGTTTACATGATTTTTTAAAAAACATGAGTTTTTAGAAAATGTGTTTTATTTCATAAATGGAATCAACAAAGTATGCACATTCTACGTCATAACGACTTTCTATAGTTTGCGCATTCGTCCGGAAATAAGAAAAGCTTACTTCCACCGTTTTTTTAAATCACAGCTTCTAGAAGGTTTACATGATTTCGTAAAAAACACGAGTTTTTAGAAAATATGCTTTATTTCATAAATGGAATCAACAAAGTATGCACATTCTACGTCATAACGACTTTCTATAGTTTGTGCATTCGTACAGAAATAAGAAAAGCTTACTTCCACCGTTTTCTAAATCACAGCTTCTAGAAGGTTTGCATGATTTCGTAAAAAACACGAGTTTTTGGAAAATGTGTTTTATTTGATAAATGGAATCTACAAAGTATGCACATTCTACGTCATAACGACTTTCTATAGTTTGCGCATGCGTCCGGAAATAAGAAAAGCTTACTTCCGCCGTTTTTTAAAATCACAGCTTCTAGAAGATTTATATGATTTCGTAAAAAACACGAGTTTTTAGAAAATGTGTTTTATTTGATAAATGGAATCTACAAAGTATGCACATTCTACGTCATAACGACTTTCTATAGTTTGCGCATGCGTCCGGAAATAAGAAAAGCTTACTTCCACCCTTTTTTAAAATCACAGCTTCTAGAAGGTTTAGATGATTTCGTAAAAAACACGAGTTTTTAGAAAATGTGTTTTATTTCATAAATGGAATCAACAAAGTATGCACATTCTACGTCATAACGACTTTCTATAGTTTGCGCATGCGTTTGGAAATAAGAAAAGCTTACTTCCCCCGTTTTTTAAAATCACAGCTTCTAGAAGGTTTACATGATTTTTTAAAAAACACGAGTTTTTAGAAAATGTGTTTTATTTCATAAATGGAATCAACAAAGTATGCACATTCTACGTCATAACGACTTTCTATAGTTTGCGCATGCATCCGGAAATAAGGAAAGCTTACTTCCACCGTTTTTTAAAATCACAGCTTCTAGAAGGTTTACATGATTTCGTAAAAAACACGAGTTTTTAGAAAATGTCTTTTTATTTCATAAATGGAATCTACAAAGTATTCACATTCTACGTCATAACGACTTTCTATTGTTTACGCATGCGTCCGGAAATAAGAAAAGCTTACGTCCACCATTTTTTAAAATCACAGCTTCTAGAAGGTTTACATGATTTCGTAAAAAACACGAGTTTTTAGAAAATGTGTTTTATTTCATAAATGGAATCTACAAAGTATGCACATTCTACGTCATAACGACTTTCTATAGTTTGCGCATGCGTCCGGAAATAAGAAAAGCTTACTTCCCCCGTTTTTTAAAATCACAGCTCCTGGAAGGTTTACATGATTTCTTAAAAAATATGAGTTTTTAGAAAATGTGTTTTATTTCATAAATGGAATAAACAAAGTATGCATATTCTACGTCATAACAACTTTCTATAGTTTGCGCATGCATTTGGAAATAAGAAAAGCTTACTTCCCCCGTTTTTTAAAATCATAGCTTCTAGAAGGTTTACATGATTTCTTAAAAAACACGAGTTTTTAGAAAATGTGTTTTATTTCATAAATAGAATCAACAAAGTATGCACATTCTATGTCATAACGACTTTCTATAGTTTGTGCATGCGTCCGGAAATAAGAAAACCTTCTTCCACCGTTTTCTAAAATCACAGCTTCTATAAGGTTTACATGATTTCGTAAAAAACACGAGTTTTTAGAAAATGTGTTGTATTTCATAAATGGAACCTACAAAGTATGGACATTCTACGTCATAAGGACTTTCTATTGTTTGCCCATGCGTCCGGAAATAAGAAAAGCTTACTTCCACCGTTTTTTAAAATCAGTGCTTCTAGAAGGTTTACATGATTTCGTAAAAAACACGAGTTTTTAGAAAATTTGTTTTATTTCATAAATGGAATCTACAAAGTATGCACATTCTACGTCATAACATCTTTCCATAGTTTGCACATGCGTCCGGAAATAAGAAAAGCTTACTTCCCCCGTTTTTTAAAATCAAAGCTTCTAGAAGGTTTACATGATTTCTTAAAAAACACGAGTTTTTAGAAAATGTGTTTTATTTCATAAACGGAATCAACAAAGTATGCACATTCTATGTTATAACGACTTTCTATAGTTTGCGCATGCGTTTGGAAATAAGAAAAGCTTACTTCCCCCATTTTTTAAAATCACAGCTTCTAGAAGGTTTACATGATTTGTTAAAAAACACGAGTTTTTAGAAAATGTGTTTTATTTCATAAATGGAATCAACAAAGTATGCACATTCTACGTCATAACGACTTTCTATAGTTTGCGCATGCGTCCGGAAATAAGAAAAGCTTACTTCCACCCTTTTTTAAAATCACAGCTTCTAGAAGGTTTACATGATTTCGTAAAAAACACGAGTTTTTAGAAAATGTGTTTTATTTCATAAATGGAATCTACAAAGTATGCACATTCTACGTCATAACGACTTTCTATAGTTTGCGCATGCGTCCGGAAATAAGAAAAGCTTAAGTCAACCGTTTTTTAAAATCACAGCTTCTAGAAGGTTTACATGATTTCGTAAAAAACACGAGTTTTTAGAAAATGTGTTTTATTTCATAAATGGAATCTACAAAGTATGCACATTCTACGTCATAACGACTTTCTATGGTTTGCGCATGCGTCCGGAAATAAGAAAAGCTTACTTCCCCCGTTTTTTAAAATCACAGCTCCTAGAAGGTTTACATGATTTCTTAAAAAACATGACTTTTTAGAAAATGTGTTTTATTTCATAAATGGAATAAAAAAAGTATGCACCTTCTACGTCATAACGACTTTCTATAGTTTGCGCATTCGTCCGGAAATAAGAAAAGCTTACTTCCACCGTTTTTTAAAATCGCAGCTTCTAGAAGGTTTACATGATTTCGTAAAAAACACGAGTTTTTAGAAAATGTGTTTTATTTCATAAATGGAATCAACAAAGTATGCACATTCTACGTCATAACGACTTTCTATAGTTTGCACATGCGTCCGGAAATAAGAAACGCTTACTTCCCCCGTTTTCTAAAATCACAGCTTCTAGAAGGTTTACATGATTTCGTAAAAAACACGAGTTTTTAGAAAATGTGTTTTATTTCATAAATGGAATCTACAAAGTATGCACATTCTATGTCATAACGACTTTCTATAGTTTGCACATGCGTCCGGAAATAAGAAAAGCTTACTTCCACCGTTTTTTAAAATCACAGCTTCTAGAAGGTTTACATGATTTCTTAAAAAACACGAGTTTTTAGAAAATGTGTTTTATTTCATAAATGGAATCAACAAAGTATGCACATTCTATGTCATAACGACTTTCTATAGTTTGCGCATGCGTTTGGAAGTAAGAAAAGCTTACTTCCCCCGTTTTTTAAAATCACAGCTTCTAGAAGGTTTAAATCATTTGTTAAAAAACTGGAGTTTTTAGAAAATGTGTTTTATTTCATAAATGGAATAAACAAAGTATGCACATTCTACGTCATAACGACTTTCTATAGTTTGTGCATGCGTCCGGAAATAAGAAAAGCTTACTTCCACCCTTTTTTAAAATCACAACTTCTAGAAGGTTTACATGATTTCGTAAAAAATACGAGTTTTTAGAAAATGTGTTTTATTTCATAAATGGAATCTACAAAGTATGCACATTCTACGTCATAACGACTTTCTATAGTTTGCGCATGCGTCCGGAAATAAGAAAAGCTTACTTCCTCCCTTTTTTAAAATCACAGCTTCTAGAAGGTTTAGATGATTTCGTAAAAAACACGAGTTTTTAGAAAATGTGTTTTATTTCATAAATGGAATCAACAAAGTATGCACATTCTACGTCATAACGACTTTCTATAGTTTGCGCATGCGTTTGGAAATAAGAAAAGCTTACTTCCACCGTTTTTTAAAATCACAGCTTCTAGAAGGTTTACATGATTTTTTAAAAAACATGAGTTTTTAGAAAATGTGTTTTATTTCATAAATGGAATCAACAAAGTATGCACATTCTACGTCATAACGACTTTCTATAGTTTGCGCATTCGTCCGGAAATAAGAAAAGCTTACTTCCACCGTTTTTTTAAATCACAGCTTCTAGAAGGTTTACATGATTTCGTAAAAAACACGAGTTTTTAGAAAATATGCTTTATTTCATAAATGGAATCAACAAAGTATGCACATTCTACGTCATAACGACTTTCTATAGTTTGTGCATTCGTACAGAAATAAGAAAAGCTTACTTCCACCGTTTTCTAAATCACAGCTTCTAGAAGGTTTGCATGATTTCGTAAAAAACACGAGTTTTTGGAAAATGTGTTTTATTTGATAAATGGAATCTACAAAGTATGCACATTCTACGTCATAACGACTTTCTATAGTTTGCGCATGCGTCCGGAAATAAGAAAAGCTTACTTCCGCCGTTTTTTAAAATCACAGCTTCTAGAAGATTTATATGATTTCGTAAAAAACACGAGTTTTTAGAAAATGTGTTTTATTTGATAAATGGAATCTACAAAGTATGCACATTCTACGTCATAACGACTTTCTATAGTTTGCGCATGCGTCCGGAAATAAGAAAAGCTTACTTCCACCCTTTTTTAAAATCACAGCTTCTAGAAGGTTTAGATGATTTCGTAAAAAACACGAGTTTTTAGAAAATGTGTTTTATTTCATAAATGGAATCAACAAAGTATGCACATTCTACGTCATAACGACTTTCTATAGTTTGCGCATGCGTTTGGAAATAAGAAAAGCTTACTTCCCCCGTTTTTTAAAATCACAGCTTCTAGAAGGTTTACATGATTTTTTAAAAAACACGAGTTTTTAGAAAATGTGTTTTATTTCATAAATGGAATCAACAAAGTATGCACATTCTACGTCATAACGACTTTCTATAGTTTGCGCATGCATCCGGAAATAAGGAAAGCTTACTTCCACCGTTTTTTAAAATCACAGCTTCTAGAAGGTTTACATGATTTCGTAAAAAACACGAGTTTTTAGAAAATGTCTTTTTATTTCATAAATGGAATCTACAAAGTATTCACATTCTACGTCATAACGACTTTCTATTGTTTGCGCATGCATCCGGAAATAAGAAAAACTTACTTCCACCGTTTTTTAAAATCACAGCTTCTAGAAGGTTTACATGATTTCGTAAAAAACACGAGTTTTTAGAAAATGTGTTTTATTTCATAAATGGAATCTACAAAGTATGCACATTCTACGTCATAACGACTTTCTATAGTTTGTGCATGCGTCCGGAAATAAGAAAAGCTTACTTCCCCCGTTTTTTAAAATCACAGCTTCTAGAAGGATTGCATGATTTCGTAAAAAACACGAGTTTTTAGAAAATGTGTTTTATTTCATAAATGGAATCAACAAAGTATGCACATTCTACGTCATAACGACTTTCTATAGTTTCCGCATGCGTTCGGAAATAAGAAAAGATTACTTCCCCCGTTTTTTAAAATCACAGCTTCTAGAAGCTTTACATGATTTCGTAAAAAACACGAGTTTTTAGAAAATGTGTTTTATTTTATAAATGGAATCTACAAAGTATGCACATTCTACATTATAACGACTTTCTATAGTTTGCGCATGCGTCCGGAAATAAGAAAAGCTTACTTCCCCCGTTTTTTAAAATCACAGCTTCTAGAAGGTTTACATGATTTCTTAAAAAACACGAGTTTTTAGAAAATGTGTTTTATTTCATAAATGGAATCAACAAAGTATGCACATTCTACGTCATAACGACTTTCTATAGTTTGCGCATGCGTTTGGAAATAAGAAAAGCTTACTTCCCCCGTTTTTTAAAATCACAGCTTCTAGAAGGTTTACATGATAACTTAAAAAACATGAGTTTTTAGAAAATGTGTTTTATTTCATAAATGGAATCAACAAAGTATGCACATTGTACGTCATAACGACTTTCTATAGTTTGCGCATGCGTCCGTAAATAAGAAAAGCTTACTTCCACCGTTTTTTAAAATCACAGCTTCTAGAAGGTTTACATGATTTCGTAAAAAACACGAGTTTTTAGAAAATGTGTTTTATTTCATAAATGTAATCAACAAAGTATGCACATTCTACGTCATAACGAATTTCTATAGTTTGCGCATGCGTTCGGAAAAAAGAAAAGCTTACTTCCACCATTTTTTTAAATCACAGCTTCTAGAAGGTTTACATGATTTCTTAAAAAACACGAGTTTTTAGAAAATATGTTTTATTTCATAAATGGAATCAACAAAGTATGCACATTCTACGTCATAACGACTTTCTATAGTCTGTGCATGCGTTTGGAAATAAGAAAAGCTTACTTCCCCCATTTTTTAAATTCACAGCTTCTAGAAGGTTTACATCATTTCTTAAAAAACACGAGTTTTTAGAAAATGTGTTTTATTTCATAAATGGAATGAACAAAGTATGCACATTTTACATCATAACGACTGTCTATAGTTTTCCCATGGGTCCGGAAATACGAAAAGCTTACTTCCACCGTTTTTTAAAATCACAACTTCTAGAAGATTTACATGATTTCGTAAAAAACACGAGTTTTTAGAAAATGTGTTTTATTTCATAAATGGAATCTACAAAGTATGCACATTCTACGTCATAACGAATTTCTATAGTTTGCGCAATCGTACAGAAATAAGATAAGCTTACTTCCACCGTTTTCTAAATCACAGCTTCTAGAAGGTTTACATGATTTCGTAAAAAACACGAGTTTTTTGAAAATGCGTTTTATTTGATAAATGGAATCTACAAATTATGCACATTCTACGTCATAACGACTTTCTATAGTTTGCGCATGCGTTCGGAAATAAGAAAAGCTTACTTCCACCGTTTTTGAAAATCACAGCTTCTAGAAGGTTTACATGATTTCGTAAAAAACACGAATTTTTAGAAAATGTGTTTTATTTCATAAATGGAATCTAAAAAGTATGCACATTCTATGTCATAACGACTTTATATAGTTTGCGCATGCGACCGGAAATAAGAAAAGCTTACCTCCCCCATTTTTTAAAATCACAGCTTCTTGAAGGTTTACATGATTTCTTAAAAAACACGAGTTTTTGGAAAATGGTTTTATTTCATAAATGGAATCAACAAAGTATGCACATTCTACGTCATAACGACTTTCTATAGTTTGCGCATGCGTCCGGAAATAAGAAAAGCTTACTTCCACCGTTTTTTAAAATCACAGCTTCTAGAACGTTTACATGATTTCGTAAAAAACACGAGTTTTTAGAAAATGTGTTTTATTTCATAAATGGAATCTACAAAGTATGCGCATTCTACGTCATAACGACTTTCTATTGTTTGCACATGCGTCCGGAAATAAGAAAAGCTTACTTCCACCGTTTTTTAAAATCACAGCTTCTAGAAGGTTTACATGATTTCGTAAAAAACACGAGTTTTTAGAAAATGTGTTTTATTTCATAAATGGAATCTACAAAGTATGCACATTCTACGTCATAACGACTTTCTATAGTTTGCACATGCGTCCGGAAATAAGAAAAGCTTACTTCCCCCGTTTTTTAAAATCACAGCTTCTAGAAGGTTTGCATGATTTCGTAAAAAACACGAGTTTTTAGAAAATGTGTTTTATTTCATAAATGGAATCAACAAAGTATGCACATTCTACGTCATAACGACTTTCTATAGTTTGCGCATGCGTCCGGAAATAAGAAAAGCTTACTTCCACCATTTTTTAAAATCACAGCTTCTAGAGGGTTTACATGATTTTTTAAAAAACACGAGTTTTTAGAAAATGTGTTTTATTTCATAAATGGAATCAACAAAGTATGCACATTCGACATCATAACGACTTTCTATAGTTTGCGAATTCGTCCGGAAATAAGAAAAGCTTACTTCCCCCGTTTTTTAAAATCACAGCTTCTAGAAGGTTTACATGATTTCGTAAAAAACACGAGTTTTTAGAAAATGTGTTTTATTTGACAAATGGAATCTACAAAGTATGCACATTCTACGTCATAACGACTTTCTATAGTTTGCGCATGCGTCCGGAAATAAGAAAAAATTACTTCCCCCATTTTTTAAAATCACAGCTTCTAGAAGGTTTACATGATTTCTTAAAAAACACGAGTTTTTAGAAAATGTGTTTTATTTCATAAATGGAATCAACAAAGTATGCACATTCTACGTCATAACGACTTTCTATAGTTTGCGCATGCGTCCGGAAATAAGAAAAGCTTACTTCCCCCATTTTGTAAAATCACAGCTTCTAGAAGGTTTACATGATAACTTAAAAAACACGAGTTTTTAGAAAATGTGTTTTATTTCATAAATGGAACCAACAAAGTATGCACATTCTACGTCATAATGACTTTCTATAGTTTGCGCATGCGTCCGTAAATAAGAAAAGCTTACTTCCACCTATTTTTAAAATCACAGCTTCTAGAAGGTTTACATGATTTCGTAAAAAACACGAGTTTTTAGAAAATGTGTTTTATTTCATAAATGGAATCAACAAAGTATGCACATTCTACGTCCTAACGACTTTCTATAGTTTGCGCATGCGTTCGGAAATAAGAAAAGCTTACTTCCACCGTTTTTTAAAATCACAGCTTCTAGAAGGTTTACATGATTTCGTAAAAAACACGAGTTTTTAGAAAATGTGTTTTATTTCATAAATGGAATCTACAAAGTATGCACATTCTACGTCCTAACGACTTTCTATTGTTTGCGCATGCGTCCGAAAATAAGAAAAGCTTACTTGCACAATTTTTTAAAATCACAGCTTCTAGAAGGTTTACATGATTTCGTAAAAAACACGAGTTTTTAGAGAATGTGTTTTATTTCATAAATGGAATCTACAAAGTATGCACATTCTACGTCATAACGAATTTCTATAGTTTGCGCATGCGTCTGGAAATAAGAAAAGCTTACTTCCCCCGTTTTTTAAAATCACAGCTTCTAGAAGTTTTACATGATTTCTAAAAAAACACGAGTTTTTAGAAAATGTGTTTTATTTCATAAATGGAATCAACAAAGTATGCACATTCTACGTCATAACGACTTTCTATAGTTTGCGCATGCGTTTGGAAATAACAAAAGCTTACTTCCCCCGTTTTTTAAAATCACAGCTTCTAGAAGGTTTACATGATTTATTAAAAAACGCGAGATTTTAGAAAATGTGTTTTATTTCATGAATGGAATCAACAAAGTATGCACATTCTACGTCATATTGACTTTCTATAGTTTGCGCATGCGTCCGGAAATAATAAAAGCTTACTTCCACCGTTTTTTTAAATCACAGCTTCTAGAGGGTTTACATGATTGCTTAAAAAAGACGACTTTTTAGAAAATGTGTTTTATTTCATAAAAGGAATCAACAAAGTATGCACATTCTACATCATAACGACTTTCTATAGTTTGCGCATTCGTCCAGAAATAAGAAAAGCTTACTTCCACCGTTTTTTAAAATCACAGCTTCTAGAAGGTTTACATGATTTCGTAAAAAACACGAGTTTTTAGAAAATGTGTTTTATTTCATAAATGGAATCAACAAAGTATGCACATTCTATGTCATAACGAGTTTCTATAGTTTGCGCATGCGTTTGGAAATAAGTAAAGCTTACTTCCCCCGTTTTTTAAAATCACAGCTTCTAGAAGATTTACATGATTTCTTAAAAAACATGAGTTTTTAGAAAATGTGTTTTATTTCATAAATGGAATCAACAAAATATGCACATTCTACGTCATAATGACTTTATATTGTTTGCGCATGCGTCTGGAAATAAGAAAAGCTTACTTCCACCGTTTTTTAAAATCACAGCTTCTAGAAGGTTTACATGATTTCTTAAAAAACACGAGTTTTTAGAAAATGTGTTTTATTTCATAAATGGAATCAACAAAGTATGCACATTCTACGTCATAACGACTTTCTATAGTTTGCGCATGCGTCCGGAAATAATAAAAGCTTACTTCCACCATTTTTTTAAATCACAGCTTCTAGAAGGTTTACATGATTTCTTAAAAAACACGAGTTTTTAGAAAATGTGTTTTATTTCATAAATGGAATCAACAAAGTATGCACATTCTATGTCATAACGAGTTTCTATAGTTTGCGCATGCGTTTCGAAATAAGTAAAGATTACTTCCCCCGTTTTTTAAAATCACAGCTTCTAGAAGATTTACATGATTTCTTAAAAAACATGAGTTTTTAGAAAATGTGTTTTATTTCATAAATGGAATCAACAAAATATGCACATTCTACGTCATAACGACTTTATATTGTTTGCGCATGCGTTTGGAAATAAGAAAAGCTTACTTCCACCGTTTTTTAAATTCACAGCTTCTAGAAGGTTTACATGATTTCGTAAAAAGTATGAGTTTTTAGAAAATGTGTTTTATTTCATAAATGGAATCTACAAAGTATGCACATTCTACGTCATAACGACTTTCTATAGTTTGCGCATGCGTCCGGAAATAAGAAAAGCTTACTTCCATCGTTTTTTAAAATCACAGCTTCTAGAAGGTTTACATGATTTCGTAAAAAACACGAGTTTTTAGAAAATGTGTTTTATTTCATAAATGGAATCAAAAAAGTATGCACATTCTACGTCATAACGAATTTCTATAGTTTGCGCATGCGTCCGTAAATAAGAAAAGCTTACTTCCACCGTTTTTTAAAATCACAGCTTCTAGAACGTTTACATGATTTCTTAAAAAGACGAGTTTTTAGAAAATGTGTTTTATTTCATAAATGGAATCAACAAACTATGCACATTCTACATCATAACGACTTTCTATAGTTTGCGCATTCGTCCGGAAACAAGAAAAGCTTATTTCCACCGTTTTTTAAAATCACAGCTTCTAGAAGGTTTACATGATTTCGTAAAAAACACGAGTTTTTAGAAAATGTGTTTTATTTCATAAATGGAATCAACAAAGTATGCACATTCTACGTCATAACGAATTTCTCTAGTTTGCGCATTATTCCGTAAATAAGAAAAGCTTACTTCCACCGTTTTTTAAAATCACAGCTTCTAGAAGGTTTACATGATTTCTTAAAAAACACGAGTTTTTAGAAAATGTGTTTTATTTCATAAATGGAATCAAAAAAGTATGCACATTCTACGTCATAACGACTTTCTATAGTTTGCGCATGCGTTTGGAAATAAGAAAAGCTTACTTCCCCCGTTTTTTAAAATCACAGCTTCTAGAAGGTTTACATGATAACATAAAAAACATGAGTTTTTAGAAAATGTGTTTTATTTCATAAATGGAATCAACAAAGTATGCACATTCTACGTCATAACGACTTTATATAGTTTGCGCATGCGTCCGTAAATAAGAAAAGCTTACTTCCACCGTTTTTTAAAATCACAGCTTCTAGAAGGTTTACATGATTACGTAAAAAACACGAGTTTTTAGAAAATGTGTTTTATTTCATAAATGGAATCAACAAAGTATGCACATTCTACGAAATAACGACTTTCTATAGTTTGCGCATGCATCCGGAAATAAGAAAAGCTTACTTCCACCATTTTTTTAAATCACAGCTTCTAGAAGGTTTACATGATTTCTTAAAAAACACGAGTCTTTAGAAAATGTGTTTTATTTCATAAATGGAGTCAACAAAATATGCATTTTCTATGTCATAACGACTTTCTATAGTTTGCGCATGCGTTTGGAAATAAGAAAAGCTTACTTCCACCGTTTTTTAAAATCACAGCTTCTAGAAGGTTTACATGATTTCGTAAAAAACATGAGTTTTTAGAAAATGTGTTTTATTTCATAAATGGAATCTACAAAGTATGCACATTCTACGTCATAACGACTTTCTATAGTTTGCGCATGCGTCCGGAAATAAGAAAAGCTTACTTCCATCGTTTTTTAAAATCACAGCTTCTAGAAGGTTTACATGATTTCGTAAAAAACACGAGTTTTTAGAAAATGTGTTTTATTTCATAAATGGAATCAACAAAGTATGCATATTCTACGTCATAACGAATTTCTATAGTTTGCGCATGCGTCCGTAAATAAGAAAAGCTTACTTCCACCGTTTTTTAAAATCACAGCTTCTAGAAGGTTTACATGATTTCGTAAAAAACACGAGTTTATAAAATGTGTTTTATTTGATAAATGGAATGTACAAAGTATGCACATTCTACGTCATAACGACTTTCTATAGTTTGCACATGCGTCCGGAAATAAGAAAAGCTTACTTCCCCCGTTTTTTAAAATCACAGCTTCTAGAAGGTTTACATGATTTCGTAAAAAACACGAGTTTTTAGAAAATGTGTTTTATTTGATAAATGGAATCTACAAAGTATGCACATTCTACATCATAACGAATTTCTATAGTTTGCGCATGCGTCCGGAAATAAGAAAAGCTTACTTCCCCCGTTTTTTAAAATCACAGCTTCTAGAAGGTTTACATGATTTCTTGAAAAACACGAGTTTTTAGAAAATGTGTTTTATTTCATAAATGGAATCAACAAAGTATGCACATTCTACGTCATAACGACTTTCTATAGTTTGCGCATGCGTTTGGAAATAAGAAAAGCTTACTTCCCCCGTTTTTTAAAATCACAGCTTCTAGAAGGTTTACATGATTACGTAAAAAACACGAGTTTTTAGAAAATGTGTTTTATTTCATAAATGGAATCAACAAAGTATGCACATTCTACGTCATAACGACTTTCTATAGTTTCCGCATGCGTTCGGAAATAAGAAAAGCTTACTTCCCCCGTTTTTTAAAATCACAGCTTCTAGAAGGTTTACATGATTTCGTAAAAAACCCGAGTTTTTAGAAAATGTGTTTTATTTCATAAATGGAATCTACAAAGTATGCACATTCTACGTCATAACGATTTTCTATAGTTTGCGCATGCGTCCGAAAATAAGAAAAGCTTACTTCCTTAATTTTTTAAAATCACAGCTTCTAGAAGGTTTACATGATTTCTTAAAAAACAAGAGTTTTTAGAAAATGTGTTTTATTTCATAAATGGAATCAACAAAGTATGCACATTCTACGTCATAATGACCTTCTATAGTTTTCCCATGCGTTTGGAAATAAGAAAAGCTTACTTCCACCGTTTTTTAAAATCACAGCTTCTAGAAGGTTTACATGATTTCGTAAAAAACATGAGTTTTTAGAAAATGTGTTTAATTTGATAAATGGAATCTAAAAAGTATGCACATTCTACGTCATAACGACTTTCTATAGTTTGCGCATGCGTGTGGAAATAAGAAAAGCTTACTTCCCCTGTTTTTTAAAATCACAGCTTCTAGAAGGTTTACATGATTTCTTAAAAAACACGAGTTTTTAGAAAATGTGTTTTATTTCATAAATGGAATCAACAAAGTATGCACATTCTACGTCATAACGACTTTCTATAATTTGCGCATGCGTTTGGAAATAAGAAAAGCTTACTTCCCCCGTTTTTTTAAATCATAGCTTCTAGAAGCTTTACATGCTTTCTTAAAAAACACGAGTTTTAAGAAAATGTGTTTTATTTCATATATGGAATCAACAAAGTATGCACATTCTACATCATAACGACTTTCTATATTTTGTGCATGCGTCCGGAAATAAGAAAAGCTTACTTCCACCATTTTTTAAAATCACAGCTTCTAGAAGGTTTACATGATTTCGTAAAAAACATGAGTTTTTAGAAAATGTGTTTTATTTCATAAATGGAATCAACAAAGTATGCACATTCTACATCATAACGACTTTCTATAGTTTGCGCATGCGTTTGGAAATAAGAAAAGCTTACTTCCCCCGTTTTTTAAAATGACAGCTTCTAGAAGGATTACATGATTTATTAAAAAACGCGAGTTTTTGGAAAATGTGTTTTATTTCATAAATGGAATCAACAAAGTATGCACATTCTACGTCATAACGACTTTCTATAGTTTGCGCATGCGTCTGGAAATAAGAAAATCTTACTTCCAGCGTTTTTTTAAATCACAGCTTCTAGAGGGTTTACATGATTTCTTAAAAAACACGAGTTTTTAGAAAATGTGTTTTATTTCATAAATGGAATCAACAAAGTATGCACATTCTACATCATAACGACTTTCTATAGTTTGCGCATTCGTCCAGAAATAAGAAAAGCTTACTTCCACCGTTTTTTAAAATCACAGCTTCTAGAAGGTTTACATGATTTCGCAAAAAACACGAGTTTTTAGAAAATGTGTTTTATTTCATAAATGGAATCAACAAAGTATGCACATTCTATGTCATAACGACTTTCTATAGTTTGCGCATGCGTTTGGAAATAAGTAAAGCTTACTTCCCCCGTTTTTTAAAATCACAGCTTCTAGAAGATTTACATGATTTCTTAAAAAACATGAGTTTTTAGAAAATTTGTTTTATTTCATAAATGGAATCAAGAAAATATGCACATTCTACGTCATAACGACTTTATATTGTTTGCGCATGCGTCCGGAAATAAGAAAAGCTTACTTCCACCGTTTTTTAAAATCACAGCTTCTAGAAGGTTTACATGATTTCTTAAAAAACATGAGCTTTTAGAAAATGTGTTTTATTTCATAAATGGAATCAACAAAGTATGCACATTCTACGTCATAACGACTTTCTATAGTTTGCGCATGCGTCCGGAAATAAGAAAAGCTTACTTCCACCGTTTTTCAAAATCACAGCTTCTAGAAGGTTTACATGATTTCTTAAAAACCATGAGTTTTTAGAAAATGTCTTTTATTTCATAAATGGAATCAACAAAGTATGCACATTCTACGTCATAATGACTTTCTATAGTTTGCGCATTCGTCCGGAAATAAGAAAAGCTTACTTCCACCGTTTTTTAAAATCACAGCTTCTAGGAGGTTTACATGATTTCGTAAAAAACACAAGTTTTTCGAAAATGTATGCACATTCTACGTCATAACGACTTTCTATAGTTTGCGCATGCGTCCGGAAATAAGAAAAGCTTACTTCCACCGTTTTTAAAAATCACAGCTTCTAGAAGGTTTACATGATTTCTTAAAAACCATGAGTTTTTAGAAAATGTCTTTTATTTCATAAATGGAATCAACAAAGTATGTACATTCTACGTCATAATGACTTTCTATAGTTTGCGCATTAGTCCGGAAATAAGAAAAGCTTACTTCCACCGTTTTTTAACATCACAGCTTCTAGAAGGTTTACATGATTTCGTAAAAAACACGAGTTTTTAGAAAATGTGTTTTATTTCATAGATGGAATCAAAAAAGTATGCACATTATACGTCATAACGACTTTCTATAGTTTGCGCATGCGTCCGTAAATAAGAAAAGCTTACTTCCATCGTTTTTTAAAATCACAGCTTCTAGAAGGTTTACATGATTTCGTAAAAAACACGAGTTTTTAGAAAATGTGTTTTATTTGATAAATGGAATCTCCAAAGTATGCACATTCTACGTCATAACGACTTTCTATAGTTTGCGCATGCGTCCGGAAATAAGAAAAGCTTACTTCCCCCGTTTTTTAAAATCACAGCTTCTAGAAGGTTTACATGATTTCTTAAAAAACACGAGTTTTTAGAAAATGTGTTTTATTTCATAAATGGAATCAACAAAGTATGCACATTCTACGTCATAACGACTTTCTATAGTTTGCGCATGCGTTTGGAAATAAGAAAAGCTTACTTCCCCCGTTTTTTAAAATCACAGCTTCTAGAAGGTTTACATGATAACTTAAAAAACACGAGTTTTTAGAAAATGTGTTTTATTTCATAAATGGAATCTACAAAGTATGCACATTCTACGTCATAACGACTTTCTATAGTTTGCGCATGCATCCGGAAATAAGAAAACCTTACTTCCCCCGTTTTTTAAAATCACAGCTTCTAGAAGGTTTACATGATTTCTTAAAAAACATTAGTTCTTAGAAAATGTGTTTTCTTTCATAAATGGAATCAACAAAGTATGCACATTCTATGTCATAACGACTTTCTATAGTTTGCGTATGCGTTTGGAAATAAGAAAAGCTTACTTCCCCGGTTTTTTAAAATCACATCTTCTAGAAGGTTTACATGATTTCTTAAAAAACACGAGTTTTTAGAAAAATTGTTTTATTTCATAAATGGAATCTACAAAGTATGCACATTCTACGTCATAACGACTTTCTATAGTTTGCGCAAGCATGCGGAAATAAGAAAAGCTTACTTCCACCGTTTTTTAAAATCACAGCTTCTAGAAGGTTTACATGATTACGTAAAAAACATGAGTTTTTAGAAAATGTGTTTTATTTCACAAATGGAATATACAAAGTATGCACATTCTACGTCATAACGACTTTCTATAGTTTGCGCATGCGTCCGGAAATAAGAAAAGCTTACTTCCACTGTTTTTTTAAATCACAGCTTCTAGAGGGTATACATGATTTCTTAAAAAACACGAGTTTTTAGAAAATGTGTTTTATTTCATAAATGGAATCAACAAAGTATGCACATTCTACATCATAACGACTTTCTATAGTTGGCGCATTCGTCCGGAAATAAGAAAAGCTTACTTCCACCGTTTTTTAAAATCACAGCTTCTAGAAGGTTTACATGATTTCGTAAAAAACACGAGTTTTTAGAAAATGTGTTTTATTTCATAAATGGAATCAACAAAGTATGCACATTCTACGTCATAACGAATTTCTATATTTTGCGCATGCGTTTGGAAATAAGAAAAGCTTACTTCCCCCGTTTTTTAAAATCACAGCTTCTAGAAGGTTTACATGATTTCTTAAAAAACAAGAGTTTTTAGAAAATGTGTTTTATTTCATAAATGGAATCAACAAAATATGCACATTCTACGTCATAACGACTTTCTATAGTTTGCGCATGCGTTTGGAAATAAGAAAAGCTTACTTCCACCATTTTTTAAAATCACAGCTTCTAGAAGGTTTACATGATTTCGTAAAAAACATGAGTTTTTAGAAAATGTGTTTTATTTCATAAATGGAATCTACAAATTATGCACATTCTACGTCATAACGACTTTCTATAGTTTGCGCATGCGTCCAGAAATAAGAAAAGCTTACTTCCACCGTTTTTTAAAATCACAGCTTCTAGAAGGTTTACATGATTTCGTAAAAAACATGAGTTTTTAGAAAATGTGTTTTATTTCATAAATGGAATCTACAAATTATGCACATTCTACGTCATAACGAATTTCTATAGTTTGCGCATGCGTCCGTAAATAAGAAAAGCTTACTTCCACCGTTTTTTAAAATCACAGCTTCTAGAAGGTTTACATGATTTCGTAAAAAACACGAGTTTTTAGAAAATGTGTTTTATTTGATAAATGGAATCTACAAAGTATGCACATTCTACGTCATAACGACTTTCTATAGTTTGCACATGCGTCCGGAAATAAGAAAAGCTTACTTCCCCCGTTTTTTAAAATCACAGCTTCTAGAAGGTTTACATGATTTCTTAAAAAACACGAGTTTTTAGAAAATGTGTTTTATTTCATAAATGGAATCAACAAAATATGCAGATTCTACGTCATAACGACTTTCTATAGTTTGCGCATGCATTTGGAAATAAGAAAAGCTTACTTCCCCCGTTTTTTAAAATCACAGCTTCTAGAAGGTTTACATGATTTATTAAAAAACACGAATTTTTAGAAAATGTGTTTTATTTCATAAATGGAATCAACAAAGTATGCACATTCTACGTCATAACGACTTTCTATAGTTTTCACATGCGTTTGGAAATAAGAAAAGCTTACTTCCCCCGTTTTTTAAAATCACAGCTTCTAGAAGGTTTACATGATTTATTAAAAAACACGAGTTTTTAGAAAATGTGTTTTATTTCATAAATGGAATCAACAAAGTATGCACATTCTACGTCATAACGACTTTCTATAGTTTGCGCATGCGTCCGGAAATAAGAAACGCTTACTTCCCCCGTTTTTTAAAATCACAGCTTCTAGAAGGTTTACATGATTTCGTAAAAAACACAAGTTTTTAGAAAATGTGTTTTATTTCATAAATGGAATCTACAAAGTATGCACATTCTATGTCATAACGACTTTCTATAGTTTGCGCATGTGTCCGGAAATAAGAAAAGCTTACTTCCCCTGTTTTTTAAAATCACAGCTTCTAGAAGGTTTACATGATTTCTTAAAAAACACGAGTTTTTAGAAAATGTGTTTTATTTCATAAATGTAATCAACAAAATATGCACATTCTACGTCATAACGACTTTCTATAGTTTGCGCATGTGTTTGGAAATAAGAAAAGCTTACTTCCCCCGTTTTTTAAAATCACAGCTTCTAGAAGGTTTACATGATTTATTAAAAAACATGAGTTTTTAGAAAATGTGTTTTATTTCATAAATGGAATCAAGAAAGTATGCACATTCTACGTCATAACGACTTTCTATAGTTTGCGCATGCATCCGGAAATAAGAAAAGCTTACTTCCACCGTTTTTTTAAATCACAACTTCTAGAGGGTTTACATGATTTCTTAAAAAACACGAGTTTTTAGAATATGTGTTTTATTTCATAAATGGAATCAACAAAGTATGCACATTCTGTTGAATATTGTAACTTCAAAGAATATTATATTTGTACTTTATTATTCCGGAGATGTTTCATCCCTCCGAGGTAACCCTATTATGTATCCAGAGATGTTTATTCCTCCGAGAGTTTGTATTAACTAGGGTTATTAGACCCACCATGTGGGGGTCGGCCCTGTGGTTATATTTTTTGGGTTATTAGACTTCTACAAGAGAGGTCGGCCCCATTAGGTCTTTTAGTCAGTTAGGAGTCAGTATAAATAAGAGAGGTGAACTCCTCATTAGATCATTCACTCACTTGTGGAAGAGTGCGCACTTGTCTGGGAGATCTGCTAAGGAGACAAAGAAGGAAGGAGCACATCTTGTATTTTGGTTGATCATCTTATTGAGGAAAGCTTTGCTGGGTTTTCTACCCCATGAGGGTTTCCCAGGGTATATTGTGTGTCTATCTTGTGATTGTGTTTCTTTCAGTGATCTTGCTTGTCTATTTGGTTTAAACTTAACATGGTATCAGAGCTAGACTGAATAGGACATCTTTCACAAGGTAAGAATACCTCTCTCTCTCTCTCCGGTGAAGTTAGGGTTTCAGCCCAAAGTTTATATTATTGTTTTTTGGTTGCATGGATGGATAGCTCTTTCAATACCTTTCTTTTGAGCTATAGATCGAACTTTTTGGTTGGGTAGAACTCCGGTAAATCCAAACCCTAATTCTACCAAAAGTGCAATACGTCAGATTTTGGTTTCAGAAAAAAGTTGGAATTTTTGAATTCTGATTACATGGCTGGATAGCCCTTCTCAAGAGCATTCTTTTGAGCTATAGATCGAACTTTTTGTTTGGGTAGAACTTCGGGAAAGTCAAACCCTAATTCTACCAAAAGTGCGATAGAATTCTGTTCCAGATTCCGGAAAAGTGAAAAGTAACTTTTTAAGTAAGTCTACTCTGTCTCTTGGAATCCCCCAAGAGAAGATGGCTCCAAACACTAAGCTTGAAGACAATCTAGAAGGTATAGAAAATTTCCGGGCATGGAAATACAGAATTGGTCTCATTCTTGAGGAGAATGATCTTGCTAATTATATCAAGGAGGAAGTTGCAGAACCAGAAGAAGATGAAGCAAAAGAAAAACACAGGAAGGATTTGATTAGGGCAAAGAGAATCATAGCTGATTCTATTAAAGACCACTTGATTCCCCAAGTGGCCTCCAAGAAGACTCCAAAGGAAATGTATGATGCCCTAGGAAGAATGTATGAAGGAAAGAACATCAATAGGAAGATGAATCTAAGGACTCAGTTGAAGAGTACCAAGATGCACAAAGGAGAATCCATTCAAGACTACTTCTCAAGAGTCTCTCTAATCAAGGAGCAACTAGATGCCATTGGTGATACTCTTGATGAAGATGAACTTGTGATGACAGCTCTGAATGGTCTCACTAGACCTTGGGAGTCATTCATTCAAACTATGTGTGCCAAAAAAGAAAGTATGAAGTTTGATGTAGTTTGGGAGGATTGTGTACAAGAGGAGGCTAGGGTTGAAAATCGAGAAGCCTTGCTCAAAGAGGATGACCAAGCCTTGGCCACCCACACCAAAAGAAGAAGAGGAATCAATCCTACACTAAAAGGGGTAGTCACAAGGAGTCTCATCCTCCACACAGATCTCAAAAGAAAAGAGGAACTACTCAAAGAAGAGATTACTCTTCTTTCCAGTGCTATTCTTGTCACAAAATAGGACACATTGCTAGACATTGCCCTCTACAGAAGAAAAAAGGTACTTACTACAAAAGACACCAAGCACATCTTGCAGAAGATGATAGTGAAGAAGAAGAAGTAGAGGAAGAAAGGTCTCACAATAAAAGGCCTAGAGATGAAGAGGAAGAAGAAGAAAGGACCTTCTTCAAAAGAAGGTCAAGAAGAAATACAGAAGAAGATGCAGAAGAATATGTTCTCTTCTCCGCACTCTCTGGATCTATAACCCCTAGAGAAGGTACATGGCTTATTGACAGTGGTGCTTCAAAGCACATGACAGGACAGAAAAGGACTCTCTCAAATATTGAAGAAAAGACTTCTCCCCAAAAGGTATCTCTAAGAGATGACTATCAATATCCCATTAAGGGAATTGGTGAAGCAAACTACAAACTCGATTCTGGAACTCCCATGAAGATGAAGGAAGTTTTATATGTTCCAAGATTGAAGAAGAATATGCTTTCAATATCAGCATTAGACAAGAAAGGCTATAGAGTTGCATTCATTGATGGACAAGTGTTAATGTGGTCCAAAGGCAAATCTATTAAGGATGCAATTGTTATTGGTGAAGAGGAAGGAGGTTTATATAAACTCAAGGGTCATCTGGAAGCTTCTCTTGTTCATGAAACCTCTAGCCCCAGTGAGCTATGGCATCGAAGACTAGCTCACATTAACTACAAAGCCTTACCCTATGTAACCAAGGTGGTCATAGGACTACCAGATTTGAAGGTTGATCATAATGGCTCATGTAAAGGATGTAAGAAAGGGAAGAATGTCAAGAACCCCTTTCCAAAGAGTGAAACAAAGACTAAGGGTATCTTGGAGTTAATACACTCAGATGTATGTGGTCCAATGCCCACCACCTCTCTAAGTGGATTTGAATACTATCTTTCATTCATTGATGATCATTCAAGGAAAACTTGGATATACTTTCTAAAGGGTAAGAATGAAGTTTTTGGAAAGTTCAAAGAGTTCAAGGCTCTAATAGAAAATCTCTCAGAAAAGAAAATCAAGATTCTCAGAACAGACAATGGTGGAGAATATACTTCAAAAGAGTTTGAAGAATTCTGTAAAGAAGCTGGAATCAAGAGAGAAATAACCACTCCCTACAATTTGCGCATGCGTCCGGAAATAAGAAAAGCTTACTTCCACCGTTTTTTAAAATCACAGCTTCTAGAAGGTTTACATGATTTCGTAAAAAACATGAGTTTTTAGAAAATGTGTTTTATTTCATAAATGGAATCAAGAAAGTATGCACATTCTACGTCATAATGAATTTCTATAGTTTGCGCATGCGTCCGTAAATAAGAAAAGCTTACTTCCCCTGTTTTTTAAAATCACAGCTTCTAGAAGGTTTACATGATAACTTAAAAAACATGAGTTTTTAGAAAATGTGTTTTATTTCATAAATGGAATCAACAAAGTATGCACATTCTACGTCATAACGACTTTCTATAGTTTGCGCATGCGTCCATAAATACGAAAAGCTTACTTCCACCGTTTTTTAAAATCACAGCTTCTAGAAGGTTTACATGATTTCGTAAAAAACACAAGTTTTTAGAAAATGTATTTTATTTCATAAATGGAATCTACAAAGTATGCACATTCTACGTCATAACGACTTCCTATAGTTTGAGCATGCGTCCGGAAATAAGAAAAGCTTACTTCCCCCGTTTTTTAAAATCACAGCTTCTAGAAGGTTTACATGATTTCTTAAAAATCACGAGTTTTTAGAAAATGTGTTTTATTTCATAAATGGAATCAACAAAGTATGCACATTCTACGTCATAACGACTTTCTATAGTTTGCGCATCCGTTTGGAAATAAGAAAAGCTGACTTCCCCCGTTTTTTAAAATCACATCTTCTAGAAAGTTTACATGATTTCTTAAAAAACACGAGTTTTTAGAAAATGTGTTTTATTTCATAAATGGAATCAACAAAGTATCCACATTCTACGTCATAACGACTTTCTATAGTTTGCGCATGCGTCCGGAAATAAGAAAAGCTTACTTCCACCGTTTTTTAAAATCACAGCTTCTAGAAGGTTTACATGATTACGTAAAAAACATGAGTTTTTAGAAAATGTGTTTTATTTCACAAATGGAATCTACAAAATATGCACATTCTACGTCATAACGACTTTCTATAGTTTGCGCATGCGTCCGGAAATAAGAAAAGCTTACTTCCACCGTTTTTTTAAATCACAGCTTCTAGAGGGTTTACATGATTTCTTTAAAAACACGAGTTTTTAGAAAATGTGTTTTATTTCATAAATGGAATCAACAAAGTATGCACATTCTACATCATAACGACTTTCTATAGTTGGGGAATTCATCCGGAAATAAGAAAAGCTTACTTCCACCGTTTTTTAAAATCACAGCTTCTAGAAGGTTTACATGATTTCGTAAAATACACGAGTTTTTAGAAAATGTGTTTTATTTCATAAATGGAATCAACAAAGTATGCACATTCTACGTCATAACGACTTTCTATAGTTTATGCATGCGTTTGGAAATAAGAAAAGCTTACTTCCACCGTTTTTTAAAATCACAGCTTCTAGAAGGTTTACATGATTTCATAAAAAACACGAGTTTTTAGAAAATGTGTTTTATTTCATAAATGGAATCAACAAAGTATGCACATTCTACGTCATAACGAATTTCTATAGTTTGCGCATGCATCCGTAAATAAGAAAAGCTTACTTCCACCGTTTTTTAAAATCACAGCTTTTAGAAGGTTTACATGATTTCGTAAAAAACACGAGTTTTTAGAAAATGTGTTTTATTTGATAAATGGAATCTACAAAGTATGCACATTCTACATCATAACGACTTTCTAAAGTGTGTGCATGCGTCCGGAAATAAGAAAAGCTTACTTCCCCCATTTTTTAAAATCACAGCTTCTAGAAGGTTTACATGATTTCTTAAAAAACACGAGTTTTTAGAAAATGTGTTTTATTTCATAAATGGAATCAACCAAGTATGCACATTCTACGTCATAACGACTTTCTATAGTTTGCGCATGCATTTAGAAATAAAAAAAGCTTACTTCCCCCGTTTTTTAAAATCACAGCTTCTAGAAGGTTTACACGATTACGTAAAAAACACGAGTTTTTAGAAAATGTGTTTTATTTCATAAATGGAATCAACAAAGTATGCACATTCTACGTCATAACGGCTTTCTATAGTTTCTGTATGCGTTTGGAAATAAGAAAAGCTTACTTCCCCCGTTTTTTTAAATCACAGCTTCTAGAAGGTTTACATGATTTCGTAAAAAACACGAGTTTTTAGAAAATGTGTTTTATTTCATAAATGGAATCTACAAAGTATCCACATTCTACGTCATAACGACCTTCTATAGTTTGCCCATGCGTTTGGAAATAAGAAAAGCTTGCTTCCACCGTTTTTTAAAATCACAACTTCTAGAAGGTTTACATGATTTCGTAAAAAACACGAGTTTTTAGGAAATGTCTTTTATTTCATAAATGGAATCTACAAAGTATGCACATTCTACGTCATAACGACTTTCTATAGTTTGCACATGCGTCCGAAAATAAGAAAAGCTTACTTCAACCGTTTATTAAAATCACAGCTTCTAGAAGGTTTACATGATTTCTTAAAAAACACGAGTTTTTAGAAAATGTGTTTTATTTCATAAATGGAATCAACAAAGTATGCACATTCTACGTCATAAAGACTTTCTATAGTTTGCGCATGCATTTAGAAATAAGAAAAGCTTACTTCCCCCGTTTTTTAAAATCACAGCTTCTATAAGGTTTACACGATTACGTAAAAAACACGAGTTTTTAGAAAATGTGTTTTATTTCATAAATGGAATCAACAAAGAATGCACATTCTACGTCATAACGACTTTCTATAGTTTCTGTATGCGTTTGGAAATAAGAAAAGCTTACTTCCCCCGTTTTTTAAAATCACAGCTTCTAGAAGGTTTACATGATTCCGTAAAAAACACTTGTTTTTAGAAAATGTGTTTTATTTCATAAATGGAATCAACAAAGTATGCACATTCTATGTCATAACGAATTTCTATAGTTTGCGCATGCGTCCGTAAATAAGAAAAGCTTACTTCCACCGTTTTTTAAAATCACAGCTTCTAGAAGGTTTACATGATTTTGAAAAAAACACGAGTTTTTAGAAAATGTGTTTTATTTGATAAATGGAATCTACAAAGTATGCACATTCTACGTCATAACGACTTTTTATAGTTGGCGCATGCGTCCGGAAATAAGAAAAGCTTACTTCCCCCATTTATTAAAATCACAGCTTCTAGAAGGTTTACATGATTTCTTAAAAAACATGAGTTTTTAGAAAATGTGTTTTATTTCATAAATGGAATCAACAAAGTATGCACATTCTAAGTCATAACGACTTTCTATAGTTTGCGCATGCGTTTGGAAATAAGAAAAGCTTACTTCCCCCGTTTTTTAAATCCACAGCTTCTAGAAGGTTTACATGATAACGTAAAAAACACGAGTTTTTAGAAAATGTGTTTTATTTCATAAATGAAATCAACAAAGTATGCACATTCTATGTCATAACGACTTTCTATAGTTTGCGCATGCGTCCATAAATACGAAAAGCTTACTTCCACCGTTTTTTAAAATCACAGCTTCTAGAAGGTTTACATGATTTCGTAAAAAACACGAGTTTTTAGAAAATGTGTTTTATTTCATAAATGGAATCTACAAAGTATGCACATTCAACGTCATAACGACTTCCTATAGTTTGCGCATGCATCCGGAAATAAGAAAAGCTTACTTCCCCCGTTTTTTAAAATCACAGCTTCTAGAAGGTTTACATGATTTCTTAAAAATCACGAGTTTTTAGAAAATGTGTTTTATTTCATAAATGGAATCAACAAAGTATGCACATTCTACGTCATAACGACTTTCTATAGTTTGCGCATCCGTTTGGAAATAAGAAAAGCTTACTTCCCCCGTTTTTTAAAATCACATCTTCTAGAAAGTTTACATGATTTCTTAAAAAACACGAGTTTTTAGAAAATGTGTTTTATTTCATAAATGGAAACAACAAAGTATGCACATTCTACGTCATAACGACTTTCTATAGTTTGAGCATGCGTCCGGAAATAAGAAAAGCTTACTTCCACCGTTTTTTAAAATCACAGCTTCTAGAAGGTTTACATGATTACGTAAAAAACATTAGTTTTTAGAAAATGTGTTTTATTTCACAAATGGAATCTACAAAGTATGCACATTCTACGTCATAACGACTTTCTATAGTTTGCGCATGCGTCCGGAAATGAGAAAAGCTTACTTCCACCGTTTTTTTAAATCACAGCTTCTAGAGGGTTTATTGATTTCTTTAAAAACACGAGTTTTTAGAAAATGTGTTTTATTTCATAAATGGAATCAACAAAGTATGCACAGTCTACATCATAACGACTTTCTATAGTTGGCGCATTCATCCGGAAATAAGAAAAGCTTACTTCCACCGTTTTTTAAAATCACAGCTTCTAGAAGGTTTACATGATTTCGTAAAATACACGAGTTTTTAGAAAATGTGTTTTATTTCATAAATGGAATCAACAAAGTATGCACATTCTACGTCATAACGACTTTCTATAGTTTGCGCATGCGTTTGGAAATAAGAAAAGCTTACTTCCCCCGTTTTTTAAATCCACAGCTTCTAGAAGGTTTACATGATAACTTAAAAAACACGAGTTTTTAGAAAATGTGTTTTATTTCATAAATGAAATCAACAAAGTATGCACATTCTATGTCATAACGACTTTCTATAGTTTGCGCATGCGTCCATAAATACGAAAAGCTTACTTCCACCGTTTTTTAAAATCACAGCTTCTAGAAGGTTTACATGATTTCGTAAAAAACACGAGTTTTTAGAAAATGTGTTTTATTTCATAAATGGAATCTACAAAGTATGCACATTCAACGTCATAACGACTTCCTATAGTTTGCGCATGCATCCGGAAATAGGAAAAGCTTACTTCCCCCGTTTTTTAAAATCACAGCTTCTAGAAGGTTTACATGATTTCTTAAAAATCACGAGTTTTTAGAAAATGTGTTTTATTTCATAAATGGAATCAACAAAGTATGCACATTCTACGTCATAACGACTTTCTATAGTTTGCGCATCCGTTTGGAAATAAGAAAAGCTTACTTCCCCCGTTTTTTAAAATCACATCTTCTAGAAAGTTTACATGATTTCTTAAAAAACACGAGTTTTTAGAAAATGTGTTTTATTTCATAAATGGAAACAACAAAGTATGCACATTCTACGTCATAACGACTTTCTATAGTTTGAGCATGCGTCCGGAAATAAGAAAAGCTTACTTCCACCGTTTTTTAAAATCACAGCTTCTAGAAGGTTTACATGATTACGTAAAAAACATTAGTTTTTAGAAAATGTGTTTTATTTCACAAATGGAATCTACAAAGTATGCACATTCTACGTCATAACGACTTTCTATAGTTTGCGCATGCGTCCGGAAATGAGAAAAGCTTACTTCCACCGTTTTTTTAAATCACAGCTTCTAGAGGGTTTATTGATTTCTTTAAAAACACGAGTTTTTAGAAAATGTGTTTTATTTCATAAATGGAATCAACAAAGTATGCACAGTCTACATCATAACGACTTTCTATAGTTGGCGCATTCATCCGGAAATAAGAAAAGCTTACTTCCACCGTTTTTTAAAATCACAGCTTCTAGAAGGTTTACATGATTTCGTAAAATACACGAGTTTTTAGAAAATGTGTTTTATTTCATAAATGGAATCAACAAAGTATGCACATTCTACGTCATAACGACTTTCTATAGTTTGCGCATGCGTTTGGAAATAAGAAAAGCTTACTTCCACCGTTTTTTAAAATCACAGCTTCTAGAAGGTTTACATGATTTCGTAAAAAACACGAGTTTTTAGAAAATGTGTTTTATTTCATAAATGGAATCAACAAAGTATGCACATTCTACGTCATAACGAATTTCTATAGTTTGCGCATGCGTCCGTAAATAAGAAAAGCTTACTTCCACCGTTTTTTAAAATCACAGCGTCTAGAAGGTTTACATGATTTCGTAAAAAACACGAGTTTTTAGAAAATGTGTTTTATTTGATAAATGGAATCTACAAAGTATGCACATTCTACATCATAACGACTTTCTAAAGTTTGCGCATGCGTCCGGAAATAAGAAAAGCTTACTTCCCCCATTTTTTAAAATCACAGCTTTTAGAAGGTTTACATGATTTCTTAAAAAACACGAGTTTTTAGAAAATGTGTTTTATTTCATAAATGGAATCAACAAAGTATGCACATTCTACGTCATAACGACTTTCTATAGTTTGCGCATGCATTTAGAAATAAGAAAATCTTACTTCCCCCGTTTTTTAAAATCACAGCTTCTAGAAGGTTTACACGATTACGTAAAAAACACGAGTTTTTAGAAAATGTGTTTTATTTCATAAATGGAATCAACAAAGTATGCACATTTTACGTCATAACGACTTTCTATAGTTTCCGTATGCGTTTGGAAATAAGAAAAGCTTACTTCCCCTGTTTTTTAAAATCACAGCTTCTAGAAGGTTTACATGATTTCTTAAAAAACACGAGTTTTTAGAAAATGTGTTTTATTTCATAAATGGAATCAACAAAGTATGCACATTCTACGTCATAACGACTTTGTATAGTTTCCGCATGCGTTTGGAAATAAGAAAAGCTTACTTCCCCCGTTTTTTGAAATCATAGCTTCTAGAAGGTTTACATGCTTTCTTAAAAAACACGAGTTTTTAGAAAATGTGTTTTATTTCATAAATGGAATCAACAAAGTATGCACATTCTACATCATAACGACTTTCTATAGTTTGCGCATGCGTCCGGAAATAAGAAAAGCTTACTTCCACCGTTTTTTAAAATCACAGCTTCTAGAAGGTTTACATGATTTCGTAAAAAACATGAGTTTTTAGAAAATGTGTTTTATTTCATAAATGGAATCTACAAAGTATTCACATTCTACGTAATAACAAATTTCTATAGTTTGCGAATGCGTCCGTAAATAAGAAAAGCTTACTTCCCCTGTTTTTTAAAATCACAGCTTCTAGAAGGTTTACATGATTTCTTAAAAAACACGAGTTTTTAGAAAATGTGTTTTATTTCATAAATGGAATCAACAAAGTATGCGCATTCTACGTCATAACGACTTTCTATAGTTTCCTCACGCGTTCGGAAATAAGAAAAGCTTACTTCCCCTGTTTTTTAAAATCATAGCTTCTAGAAGGTTTACATGCTTTCTTAAAAAACACGAGTTTTTAGAAAATGTGTTTTATTTCATAAATGGAATCAACAAAGTATGCACATTCTACGTCATAACGACTTTCTATAGTTTGCGCATGCGTCCGGAAATAAGAAAAGGTTACTTCCACCGTTTTTTAAAATCACAGCTTCTAGAAGGTTTACATGATTTCCTAAAAAACACGAGTTTTTAGAAAATGTGTTTTATTTCATAAATGGAATCAACAAAGTATGCACATTCTACGTCATAACGACTTTCTATAGTTTGCGCATGCGTCCGTAAATACGAAAAGCTTACTTCCACCGTTTTTTAAAATCACAGCTTCTAGAAGGTTTACATGATTTCATAAAAAACACGAGTTTTTAGAAAATGTGTTTTATTTCATAAATAGAATCTGCAAAGTATGCTCATTCTACGTCATAACGACTTTCTATAGTTTGCGCATGCGTCCGGAAATAAGAAAAGCTTACTTGCCCCGTTTTTTAAAATCACAGCTTCTAGAAGGTTTACATAATTTCTTAAAAATCACGAGTTTTTAGAAAATGTGTTTTATTTCATAAATGGAATCAACAAAGTATGCACATTCTACGTTATAACGACTTTCTATAGTTTGCGCATCCGTTTGGAAATAAGAAAAGCTTACTTCCCCCGTTTTTTAAAATCACATCTTCTAGAAAGTTTACATGATTTCTTAAAAAACACGAGTTTTTAGAAAATGTGTTTTATTTCATAAATGGAATCAACAAAGTATGCACATTCTACGTCATAACGACTTTCTATAGTTTGCGCATGCGTCCGGAAATAAGAAAAGCTTACTTCCACCGTTTTTTAAAATCACAGCTTCTAGAAGGTTTACATGATTACGTAAAAAACATGAGTTTTTAGAAAATGTGTTTTATTTCACAAATGAAATCTACAAAGTATGCACATTCTACATCATAACGACTTTCTATAGTTTGCGCATGCGTCCGGAAGTAAGAAAAGCTTTCTTCCTCCGTTTTTTTAAATCACAGCTTCTAGAGGGTTTACATGATTTCTTTAAAAACACGAGTTTTTAGAAAATGTGTTTTATTTCATAAATGGAATCAACAAAGTATGCACATTCTACATCATAACAACTTTCTATAGTTGGCGCATTCATCCGGAAATAAGAAAAGCTTACTTCCCCCGTTTTTTAAAATCACAGCATCTAGAAGGTTTACATGGTTTCTTAAAAAACACGAGTTTTTAGAAAATGTGTTTTATTTCATAAGTGGAATCAAAAATGTATGCACATTCTACGTCATAACGAATTTCTATAGTTTGCGCATGCGTTCAGAAATAAGAAAAGCTTACTTCCACCGTTTTTTAAAATCACAGCTTCTAGAAGGTTTACATGATTTCGTAAAAAACACGAGTTTTTAGAAAATGTGTTTTATTTCATAAATGTTTTCAACAAAGTATGCACATTCTATGTCATAAGGACTTTCTATAATTTGCGCATGCGTTTGGAAATAAGAAAAGCTTACTTCCACCATTTTTTAGAATCACAGCTTCTAGGAGGTTTACATGATTTCGTAAAAAACACGAGTTTTTAGAAAATGTGTTTTATTTCATAAATGTAATCTACAAAGTATGCACATTCTACGTCATAACGACTTTCTATAGTTTGTGCATGCATCCAGAAATAAAAAAAGCTTACTTCCACCGGTTTTAAAATCAGAGCTTCTAGAAGGTTTACATGATTTCGTAAAAAACACGATTTTTTAGAAAATGTGTTTTATTTGATAAATGGAATCTACAAAGTATGCACATTCTACATCATAACGACTTTCTAAAGTTTGCGCATGCGTCCGGAAATAAGAAAAGCTTACTTCCCCCGTTTTTTAAAATCACAGCTTCTAGAAGGTTTACATGATTTCTTAAAAAACACGAGTTTTTAGAAAATGTGTTTTATTTCATAAATGGAATCAACAAAGTATGCACATTCTACGTCATAACGACTTTCTATAGTTTGCGCATGCATTTAGAAATAAGAAAATCTTACTTCCCCCGTTTTTTAAAATCACAGCTTCTAGAAGGTTTACACGATTACGTAAAAAACACGATTTTTTAGAAAATGTGTTTTATTTCATAAATGGAATCAACAAAGTATGCACATTTTACGTCATAACGACTTTCTATAGTTTCCGTATGCGTTTGGAAATAAGAAAAGCTTACTTCCCCCGTTTTTTTAAATCACAGCTTCTAGAAGGTTTACATGATTTCGTAAAAAACACGAGTTTTTAGAAAATGTGTTTTATTTCATAAATGGAATCCACAAAGTATCCACATTCTACGTCATAACGACCTTCTATAGTTTGCCCATGCGTTTGGAAATAAGAAGAGCTTACTTCCACCGTTTTTTAAAATCACAGCTTCTAGAAGGTTTACATGATTTCGTAAAAAACACGAGTTTTTAGGAAATGTCTTTTATTTCATAAATGGAATCTACAAAGTATGCACATTCTACGTCATAACGACTTTCTATAGTTTGCACATGCGTCCGGAAATAAGAAAAGCTTACTTCCACCGTTTTTTAAAATCACAGCTTCTAGAAGTTTTACATGATTTCTTAAAAAACACGAGTTTTTAGAAAATGTGTTTTATTTCATAAATGGAATCAACAAAGTATGCACATTCTACGTCATAACGACTTTCTATAGTTTGCGCATGCATTTAGAAATAAGAAAAGCTTAGTTCCCCCGTTTTTTAAAATCACAGCTTCTAGAAGGTTTACACGATTACGTAAAAAACACGAGTTTTTAGAAAATGTGTTTTATTTCATAAATGGAATCAACAAAGTATGCACATTCTACGTCATAACGACTTTCTATAGCTTCTGTATGCGTTTGGAAATAAGAAAAGCTTACTTCCCCCGTTTTTTAAAATCACAGCTTCTAGAAGGTTTACATGATTCCGTAAAAAACACGAGTTTTTAGAAAATGTGTTTTATTTCATAAATGGAATCAACAAAGTATGCACATTCTACATCATAACGACCTTCTATAGTTTGCCCATGCGTTTGGAAATAAGAAAAGCTTACTTCCACCGTTTTTTAAAATCACAGCTTCTAGAAGGTTTACATGATTTCGTAAAAAACACGAGTTTTTAGGAAATGTCTTTTATTTCATAAATGGAATCTACAAAGTATGCACATTCTACGTCATAACGACTTTCTATAGTTTGCACATGCGTCCGGAAATAAGAAAAGCTTACTTCCACCGTTTTTTAAAATCACAACTTCTAGAAGGTTTACATGATTTCTTAAAAAACACGAGTTTTTTAGAAAATGTGTTTTATTTCATAAATGGAATCAACAAAGTATGCACATTCTACGTCATAACGAATTTCTATAGTTTGCGCATGCGTCCGTAAATAAGAAAAGCTTACTTCCACCGTTTTTTAAAATCACAGCTTCTAGAAGGTTTACATGATTTCGTAAAAAACATGAGTTTTTAGAAAATGTGTTTTATTTGATAAATGGAATCTAAAAAGTATGCACATTCTACGTCATAACGACTTTCTATAGTTTGCGCATGCGTCCGGAAATAAGAAAAGCTTACTTCCCCTGTTTTTTAAAATCACAGCTTCTAGAAGGTTTACATGATTTCTTAAAAAACACGAATTTTTAGAAAATGTTTTTTATTTCATAAATGGAATCAACAAAGTATGCACATTCTACATCATAACGACTTTCTATAGTTTCCGCATGCGTTTGGAAATAAGAAAAGCTTACTTCCCCCGTTTTTTGAAATCATAGCTTCTAGAAGGTTTACATGCTTTCTTAAAAAACACGAGTTTTTAGAAAATGTGTTTTATTTCATAAATGGAATCAACAAAGTATGCACATTCTACATCATAACGACTTTCTATAGTTTGCGCATGCGTCCGGAAATAAGAAAAGCTTACTTCCACCGTTTTTTAAAATAACAGCTTCTAGAAGGTTTAAATGATTTCGTAAAAAACATGAGTTTTTAGAAAATGTGTTTTATTTCATAAATGGAATCTACAAAGTATTCACATTCTACGTAATAACAAATTTCTATAGTTTGCGCATGCGTCCGTAAATAAGAAAAGCTTACTTCCCCTGTTTTTTAAAATCACAGCTTCTAGAAGGTTTACATGATTTCTTAAAAAACACGAGTTTTTAGAAAATGTGTTTTATTTCATAAATGGAATCAACAAAGTATGCGCATTCTACGTCATAACGACTTTCTATAGTTTCCTCATGCGTTCGGAAATAAGAAAAGCTTACTTCCCCCGTTTTTTAAAATCATAGCTTCTAGAAGGTTTACATGCTTTCTTAAAAAACACGAGTTTTTAGAAAATGTGTTTTATTTCATAAATGGAATCAACAAAGTATGCACATTCTACGTCATAACGACTTTCTATAGTTTGCGCATGCATTTAGAAATAAGAAAATCTTACTTCCCCCGTTTTTTAAAATCACAGCTTCTAGAAGGTTTACACGATTACGTAAAAAACACGATTTTTTAGAAAATGTGTTTTATTTCATAAATGGAATCAACAAAGTATGCACATTTTACGTCATAACGACTTTCTATAGTTTCCGTATGCGTTTGGAAATAAGAAAAGCTTACTTCCCCCGTTTTTTTAAATCACAGCTTCTAGAAGGTTTACATGATTTCGTAAAAAACACGAGTTTTTAGAAAATGTGTTTTATTTCATAAATGGAATCCACAAAGTATCCACATTCTACGTCATAACGACCTTCTATAGTTTGCCCATGCGTTTGGAAATAAGAAAAGCTTACTTCCACCGTTTTTTAAAATCACAGCTTCTAGAAGGTTTACATGATTTCGTAAAAAACACGAGATTTTAGGAAATGTCTTTTATTTCATAAATGGAATGTACAAAGTATGCACATTCTACGTCATAACGAATTTCTATAGTTTGCACATGCGTCCGGAAATAAGAAAAGCTTACTTCCACCGTTTTTTAAAATCACAGCTTCTAGAAGTTTTACATGATTTCTTAAAAAACACGAGTTTTTAGAAAATGTGTTTTATTTCATAAATGGAATCAACAAAGTATGCACATTCTACGTCATAACGACTTTCTATAGTTTGCGCATGCATTTAGAAATAAGAAAAGCTTAGTTCCCCCGTTTTTTAAAATCACAGCTTCTAGAAGGTTTACACGATTACGTAAAAAACACGAGTTTTTAGAAAATGTGTTTTATTTCATAAATGGAATCAACAAAGTATGCACATTCTACGTCATAACGACTTTCTATAGCTTCCGTATGCGTTTGGAAATAAGAAAAGCTTACTTCCCCCGTTTTTTAAAATCACAGCTTCTAGAAGGTTTACATGATTCCGTAAAAAACACGAGTTTTTAGAAAATGTGTTTTATTTCATAAATGGAATCAACAAAGTATGCACATTCTACATCATAACGACCTTCTATAGTTTGCCCATGCGTTTGGAAATAAGAAAAGCTTACTTCCACCGTTTTTTAAAATCACAACTTCTAGAAGGTTTACATGATTTCGTAAAAAACACGAGTTTTTAGGAAATGTCTTTTATTTCATAAATGGAATCTACAAAGTATGCACATTCTACGTCATAACGACTTTCTATAGTTTGCACATGCGTCCGGAAATAAGAAAAGCTTACTTCCACCGTTTTTTAAAATCACAACTTCTAGAAGGTTTACATGATTTCTTAAAAAACACGAGTTTTTTAGAAAATGTGTTTTATTTCATAAATGGAATCAACAAAGTATGCACATTCTACGTCATAACGAATTTCTATAGTTTGCGCATGCGTCCGTAAATAAGAAAAGCTTACTTCCACCGTTTTTTAAAATCACAGCTTCTAGAAGGTTTACATGATTTCGTAAAAAACATGAGTTTTTAGAAAATGTGTTTTTTTGATAAATGGAATCTAAAAAGTATGCACATTCTACGTCATAACGACTTTCTATAGTTTGCGCATGCGTCCGGAAATAAGAAAAGCTTACTTCCCCTGTTTTTTAAAATCACAGCTTCTAGAAGGTTTACATGATTTCTTAAAAAACACGAATTTTTAGAAAATGTGTTTTATTTCATAAATGGAATCAACAAAGTATGCACATTCTACGTCATAACGACTTTCTATAGTTTCCGCATGCGTTTGGAAATAAGAAAAGCTTACTTCCCCCGTTTTTTGAAATCATAGCTTCTAGAAGGTTTACATGCTTTCTTAAAAAACACGAGTTTTTAGAAAATGTGTTTTATTTCATAAATGGAATCAACAAAGTATGCACATTCTACATCATAACGACTTTCTATAGTTTGCGCATGCGTCCGGAAATAAGAAAAGCTTACTTCCACCGTTTTTTAAAATCACAGCTTCTAGAAGGTTTACATGATTTCGTAAAAAACATGAGTTTTTAGAAAATGTGTTTTATTTCATAAATGGAATCTACAAAGTATTCACATTCTACGTAATAACAAATTTCTATAGTTTGCGCATGCGTCCGCAAATAAGAAAAGCTTACTTCCCCTGTTTTTTAAAATCACAGCTTCTAGAAGGTTTACATGATTTCTTAAAAAACACGAGTTTTTAGAAAATGTGTTTTATTTCATAAATGGAATCAACAAAGTATGCGCATTCTACGTCATAACGACTTTCTATAGTTTCCTCACGCGTTCGGAAATAAGAAAAGCTTACTTCCCCCGTTTTTTAAAATCATAGCTTCTAGAAGGTTTACATGCTTTCTTAAAAAACACGAGTTTTTAGAAAATGTGTTTTATTTCATAAATGGAATCAACAAAGTATGCACATTCTACATCATAACGACTTTCTATAGTTTGCGCATGCGTCCGGAAATAAGAAAAGGTTACTTCAACCGTTTTTTAAAATCACAGCTTCTAGAAGGTTTACATGATTTCCTAAAAAACACGAGTTTTTAGAAAATGTGTTTTATTTCATAAATGGAATCAACAAAGTATGCACATTCTACGTTATAACGACTTTCTATAGTTTGCGCATGCGTCCGTAAATAAGAAAAGCTTTCTTCCACCGTTTTTTAAAATCACAGCTTCTAGAAGGTTTACATGATTTCGTAAAAAACACGAGTTTTTAGAAAATGTGTTTTATTTCATAAATAGAATCTGCAAAGTATGCACATTCTACGTCATAACGATTTTCTATAGTTTGCGCATGCGTCCGGAAATAAGAAAAGCTTACTTCCCCCGTTTTTTAAAATCACAGCTTCTAGAAGGTTTACATAATTTCTTAAAAATCACGAGTTTTTAGAAAATGTATTTTATTTCATAAATGGAATCAACAAAGTATGCACATTCTACGTTATAACGACTTTCTATAGTTTGCGCATCCGTTTGGAAATAAGAAAAGCTTACTTCCCCCGTTTTTTAAAATCACATCTTCTAGAAAGTTTACATGATTTCTTAAAAAACACGAGTTTTTAGAAAATGTGTTTTATTTCATAAATGGAATCAACAAAGTATGCACATTCTACGTCATAACGACTTTCTATAGTTTGCGCATGCGTCCGGAAATAAGAAAAGCTTACTTCCACCGTTTTTTAAAATCACAGCTTCTAGAAGGTTTACATGATTACGTAAAAAACATGAGTTTTTAGAAAATGTGTTTTATTTCACAAATGGAATCTACAAAGTATGCACATTCTACGTCATAACGACTTTCTATAGTTTGCGCATGCGTCCAGAAGTAAGAAAAGTTTTCTTCCTCCGTTTTTTTAAATCACAGCTTCTAGAGGGTTTACATGATTTCTTTAAAAACACGAGTTTTTAGAAAATGTGTTTTATTTCATAAATGGAATCAACAAAGTATGCACATTCTACATCATAACAACTTTCTATAGTTGGAGCATTCATCCGGAAATAAGAAAAGCTTACTTCCCCCGTTTTTTAAAATCACAGCTTCTAGAAGGTTTACATGGTTTCTTAAAAAACACGAGTTTTTAGAAAATGTGTTTTATTTCATAAATGGAATAAAAAATGTATGCACATTCTACGTCATAACGAATTTCTATAGTTTGCGCATGCGTCCAGAAATAAGAAAAGCTTACTTCCACCATTTTTTAAAATCACAGCTTCTAGAAGGTTTACATGATTTCGTAAAAAACACGAGTTTTTAGAAAATGTGTTTTATTTCATAAATATTTTCAACAAAGTATGCACATTCTATGTCATAAGGACTTTCTATAATTTGCGCATGCGTTTGGAAATAAGAAAAGCTTACTTCCACCATTTTTTAGAATCACAGCTTCTAGGAGGTTTACATGATTTCGTAAAAAACACGAGTTTTTAGAAAATGTGTTTTATTTCATAAATGTAATCTACAAAGTATGCACATTCTACGTCATAACGACTTTCTATAGTTTGTGCATGCATCCAGAAATAAAAAAAGCTTACTTCCACCAGTTTTAAAATCAGAGCTTCTAGAAGGTTTACATGATTTCGTAAAAAACACGAGTTTTTAGAAAATGTGTTTTATTTCATAAATTTAATCTACAAACTATGCACATTCTACGTCATAACGACTTTCTATAGTTTGCGCATGCGTCTGGAAATAAGAAAATCCTACTTCCCCCGTTTTTTAAAATCACATCTTCTAGAAGGTTTACATGGTTTCTTAAAAAACACGAGTTTTTAGAAAATATGTTTTATTTCATAAATGGAATCAACAAAGTATGCACATTCTACGTCACAACGACTTTCTATAGTTTGCACATTCGTCCGGAAATAAGAAAAGATTACTTCCCCCGTTTTTTAAAATCACAGCTTCTAGAAGGTTTACATGAATTCTTAAAAAACACGATTTTTTAGAAAATGTGTTTTATTTCATAAATGGACTCAACAAAGTATGTACATTCTACGTCATAACGACTTTCTATAGTTTGCGCATGCGTTTGGAAATAAGAAAAGCCCACTTCCCCCGTTTTTTAAAATCACATCTTCTAGAAGGTTTACATGGTTTCTTAAAAAACACGAGTTTTTAGAAAATATGTTTTATTTCATAAATGGAATCAACAAAGTATGCACATTCTACGTCACAACGACTTTCTATAGTTTGCACATTTGTACGGAAATAAGAAAAGATTACTTCCCCCGTTTTTTAAAATCACAGCTTCTAGAAGGTTTACATGATTTCTTAAAAAACACGAGTTTTTAGAAATTGTGTTTTATTTCATAAATGGAATCTACAAAGTATGCACATTCTATGTCATAACGACTTTCTATAGTTTGCACATTCGTCCGGAAATAAGAAAAGATTACTTCCCCCGTTTTTTAAAATCACAGCTTCTAGAAAGTTTACATGATTTCTTAAAAAACACGAGTTTTTAGAAAATGTGTTTTATTTCATAAATGGAATCAACAAAGTATGCATATTCTACGTCATAACGACTTTCTATAGTTTGCGCATGCGTTTGGAAATAAGAAAAGCTTACTTCCCCCGTTTTTTGAAATCACAGCTTCTAGAAAGTTTACATGATTTCTTAAAAAACATGAGTTTTTAGAAAATGTGTTTTATTTCATAATGTAATCTACAAAGTATGCACATTCTACGTCATAACGACTTTCTATAGTTTGCGCATGCGTCCGGAAATAAGAAAAGCTTACTTCCACCATTTTTTAAAATCACAGCTTCTAGAAGGTTTACATGATTTCGTAAAAAACACGAGTTTTGAGAAAATGTGTTTTATTTCATAAATGGAATCTACAAAGTATGCACATTCTACATCATAACGAATTTCTATAGTTTGTGCATGCGTTCGGAAATAAGAAAAGCTTACTTCCCCCATTTTTTAAAATCACAGCTTCTAGAAGGTTTACATGATTTCTTAAAAAACACGAGTTTTTAGAAAATTTGTTTTATTTCATAAATGGAATCAACAAAGTATGCACATTCTACGTCATAACGACTTTCTATTGTTTGCGCATTCGTCCGGAAATAAGAAAACCTTACTTCCACCGTTTTTTAAAATCACAGCTTCTAGAAGGTTTACATGATTTCGTAAAAAACACGATTTTTTAGAAAATGTGTTTTATTTCATAAATGGAATCAACAAAGTATGCACATTCTACGTCATAACGACTTTCTATAGTTTGCGCGTGCGTCCGGAAATAAGAAAAGCTTACTTCCACCGTTTTTTAAAATCACAGCTTCCAGAAGGTTTACATGATTTCGTAAAAAACACGCGTTTTTAGAAAATGTGTTTTATTTCATAAATGGAATCAACAACGTATGCACATTCTACGTCAGAACGACTTTCTATAGTTTGCGCATGCGTTTGGAAATAAGAAAAGGTTACTTCCCCCGTTTTTTAAAATCACAGCTTCTAGAAGGTTTACATGATTTCTTAAAAAACATGAGTTTTTAGAAAATGTGTTTTATTTCATAAATGGAATCAACAACGTATGCACATTCTACGTCATAACGACTTTCTATAGTTTGCGCATTCGTCCGGAAATAAGAAAAGCTTACTTCCACCGTTTTTTTAAATCACAGCTTCTACAAGGTTTACATGATTTCGTAAAAAACACGAGTTTTTAGAAAATGTGTTTTATTTCATAAATGGAATCAACAACGTATGCACATTCTACGTCATAACGACTTTCTATAGTCTGGGCATGCGTCCGGAAATAAGAAAAGCTTACTTCCCCCGTTTTTTAAAATCACAGCTTCTAGAAGGTTTACATGATTTCGTAAAAAACATGAGTTTTTAGAAAATGTGTTTTATTTCATAAATGGAATGAACAAAGTATGCACATTCTACGTCATAACGACTTTCTATAGTTTGCGCATTCCTCCGGAAATAAGAAAAGCTTACTTCCACCGTTTTTTAAAATCACAGCTTCTAGAAGGTTTACATGATTTCGTAAAAAACACGAGTTTTTGGAAAATGTGTTTTATTTCATAAATGGAATCAACAAAGTATGCACATTCTACGTCATAACGACTTTCTATTGTTTGCACATTCGTCCGGAAATAAGAAAACCTTACTTCCACCGTTTTTTAAAATCACAGCTTCTAGAAGGTTTACATGATTTCGTAAAAAACATGATTTTTTAGAAAATGTGTTTTATTTCATAAATGGAATCAACAAAGTATGCACATTCTACGTCATAACGACTTTCTATAGTTTGCGCGTGCGTCCGGAAATAAGAAAAGCTTACTTCCACCGTTTTTTAAAATCACAGCTTCTAGAAGGTTTACATGATTTCGTAAAAAACACGCGTTTTTAGAAAATGTGTTTTATTTCATAAATGGAATCAACAACGTATGCACATTCTACGTCAGAACAACTTTCTATAGTTTGCGCATGCGTTTGGAAATAAGAAAAGGTTACTTCCCCCGTTTTTTAAAATCACAGCTTCTAGAAGGTTTACATGATTTCTTAAAAAACATGAGTTTTTATTAAATGTGTTTTATTTCATAAATGGAATCAACAACGTATGCACATTCTACGTCATAACGACTTTCTATAGTTTGCGCATCCGTCTGGAAATAAGAAAAGTTTACTTCCATCGTTTTTTGAAATCATAGCTTCTAGAAGGTTTACATGATTTCGTAAAAAACATGAGTTTTTAGAAAATGTGTTTTGATTCCTAAATGGAATCTACAAATTATGCACATTCTATGTCATAACGACTTTCTATAGTTTGCGCATGACTACGGAAGTAAGAAAAGCTTACTTCCACCGTTTTTTAAAATCACAGCTTCTAGAAGGTTTACATGATTTCGTAAAAAACACGAGTTTTTAGAAAATGTGTTTTATTTCATAAATGGAATCTACAAAGTATGCACATTCTACGTCATAACGAGTTTCTATAGTTTGCGCATGCGTCCGGAAATAAGAAAAGCTTACTTCCACCGTTTTTTAAAATCACGGCTTTTAGAAGGTTTACATGATTTCGTAAAAAACACGAGTTTTTAGAAAATGTGTTTTATTTCATAAATGGAATCAACAAAGTATGCACATTCTACGTCATAACGACTTTCTATTGTTTGCGCATTCGTCCGGAAATAAGAAAAGCTTACTTCCACCGTTTTTTAAAATCACAGCTTCTAGAAGGTTTACATGATTTCGTAAAAAACACGATTTTTTAGAAAATGTGTTTTATTTCATAAATGGAATCAACAAAGTATGCACATTCTACGTCATAACGACTTTCTATAGTTTGCGCGTGCGTCCGGAAATAAGAAAAGCTTACTTCCACCGTTTTTTAAAATTACAGCTTCTAGACGGTTTACATGATTTCGTAAAAAACACGCGTTTTTAGAAAATGTGTTTTATTTCATAAATGGAATCAACAACGTATGCACATTCTACGTCAGAACGACTTTCTATAGTTTGCGCATGCGTTTGGAAATAAGAAAAGGTTACTTCCCCCGTTTTTTAAAATCACAGCTTCTAGAAGGTTTACATGATTTCTTAAAAAACATGAGTTTTTAGAAAATGTGTTTTATTTCATAAATGGAATCAACAACGTATGCACATTCTACGTCATAACGACTTTCTATAGTTTGCGCATTCGTCCGGAAATAAGAAAAGCTTACTTCCACCGTTTTTTTAAATCACAGCTTCTAGAAGGTTTACATGATTTCGTAAAAAATATGAGTTTTTAGAAAATGTGTTTTATTTCATAAATGGAATCAACAACGTATGCACATTCTACGTCATAACGACTTTCTATAGTCTGGGCATGCGTCCGGTAATAAGAAAAGCTTACTTCCCCCGTTTTTTAAAATCACAGCTTCTAGAAGGTTTACATGATTTCGTAAAAAACATGAGTTTTTAGAAAATGTTTTTTATTTCATAAATGGAATAAACAAAGTATGCACATTCTACGTCATAACGACTTTCTATAGTTTGCGCATGCGTTTGGAAATAAGAAAAGCTTACTTCCCCCGTTTTTTAAAATCACAGCTTCTAGAAAGTTTACATGATTTCTTAAAAAACATGAGTTTTTAGAAAATGTGTTTTATTTCATAATGTTATCTACAAAGTATGCACATTCTACGTCATAACGACTTTCTATAGTTTGCGTATGCGTCCGGAAATAAGAAAAGCTTACTTCCACCATTTTTTAAAATCACAGCTTCTAGAAGGTTTACATGATTTCGTAAAAAACACGAGTTTTTAGAAAATGTGTTTTATTTCATAAATGGAATCTACAAAGTATGCACATTCTACACCATAACGACTTTCTATAGTTTGTGCATGCGTTCGGAAATAAGAAAAGCTTACTTCCACCGTTTTTTAAAATCACAGGTTCTAGAAGGTTTACATGATTTCTTAAAAAACACGAGTTTTTAGAAAATTTGTTTTATTTCATAAATGGAATCGACAAAGTATGCACATTCTACGTCATAACGACTTTCTATAGTTTGCGCATGCATCCGGAAATAAGAAAAGCTTACTTCCACCGTTTTTTAAAATCACAGGTTCTAGAAGGTTTACACGATTTCGTAAAAAACACGAGTTTTTAGAAAATGTGTTTTATTACATAAATGGAATCTAAAAATTATGCACATTCTACGTCATAACTACTTTCTATAGTTTGCGCATGCGTCTAGAAATAAGAAAAGCTTACTTAAACCGTTTTTTAAAATCACAGCTTCTAGAAGGTTTACATGATTTCGTAAAAAACATGAGTTTTTAGAAAATGTGTTTTATTTCATAAATGGAATGAACAAAGTATGCACATTCTACGTCATAACGACTTTCTATAGTTTGCGCATTCGTCCGGAAATAAGAAAAGCTTACTTCCACCGTTTTTTAAAATCACAGCTTCTAGAAGGTTTACATGATTTCGTAAAAAACACGAGTTTTTAGAGAATGTGTTTTATTTCATAAATGGAATCAACAAAGTATGCACATTCTACGTCATAACGACTTTCTATTGTTTGCGCATTCGTCCGGAAATAAGAAAAGCTTACTTCCACCGTTTTTTAAAATCACAGCTTCTAGGAGGTTTACATGATTTCGTAAAAAACACGATTTTTTAGAAAATGTGTTTTATTTCATAAATGGAATCAACAAAGTATGCACATTCTACGTCATAACGACTTTCTATAATTTGCGCGTGCGTCCGGAAATAAGAAAAGCTTACTTCCACCGTTTTTTAAAATCACAGCTTCTAGAAGGTTTACATGATTTCGTAAAAAACACGCGTTTTTAGAAAATGTGTTTTATTTCATAAATGGAATCAACAACGTATGCACATTCTACGTCAGAACGACTTTCTATAGTTTGCGCATGCGTTTGGAAATAAGAAAAGGTTACTTCCCCTGTTTTTTAAAATCACAGCTTCTAGAAGGTTTACATGATTTCTTAAAAAACATGAGTTTTTAGAAAATGTGTTTTATTTCATAAATGGAATCAACAACGTATGCACATTCTACGTCATAATGACTTTCTATAGTTTGTGCATTCGTCCGGAAATAAGAAAAGCTTGCTTCCACCGTTTTTTTAAATCACAGCTTCTAGAAGGTTTACATGATTTCGTAAAAAACACGAGTTTTTAGAAAATGTGTTTTATTTCATAAATGGAATCAACAACGTATGCACATTCTACGTCATAACGACTTTCTATAGTCTGCGCATGCGTCCGGAAATAAGAAAAGCTTACTTCCCCCGTTTTTTAAAATCACAGCTTCTAGAAGGTTTACACGATTTCTTAAAAAACACAAGTTTTTAGAAAATGTGTTTTATTTCATAAATGGAATCAACAAAGTATGCACATTCTACGTGATAAGGACTTTCTATAGTTTGCGCATGCGTCCGGAAATAAGAAAAGCTTACTTCCACCGTTTTTTAAAATCACAGCTTCTAGAATGTTTACATTATTTCTTAAAAAACACGAGTTTTTAGAAAATGTGTTTTATTTCATAAATGGAATCTACAAAGTATGCACATTCTACGTCATAACAACTTTCTATAGTTTGCGCATCCGTCTGGAAATAAGAAAAGTTTACTTCCATCGTTTTTTGAAATCATAGCTTCTAGAAGGTTTACATGATTTCGTAAAAAACATGAGTTCTTAGAAAATGTGTTTTGATTCATAAATGAAATCTACAAATTATGCACATTCTACGTCATAACGACTTTCTATAGTTTGCGCATGACTACGGAAGTAAGAAAAGCTTACTTCCACCGTTTTTTAAAATCACAGCTTCTAGAAGGTTTACATGATTTCGTAAAAACCACGAGTTTTTAGAAAATGTGTTTTATTTCATAAATGGAATCTACAAAGTATGCACATTCTACGTCATAACGAGTTTCTATAGTTTGCGCATGCGTCCGGAAATAAGAAAAGCTTACTTCCACCGTTTTTTAAAATCACGGCTTTTAGAAGGTTTACATGATTTCTTAAAAAACACGAGTTTTTAGAAAATGTGTTTTATTTCATAAATGGAATCAACAAAGTATGCACATTCTACGTCATATCGACTTTCTATAGTTTGCGCATGCGTTTGGAAATAAGAAAAGTTTACTTCCCCCGTTTTTTAAAATCACAGCTTCTATAAGGTTTACATGATTTCTTAAAAAACATGAGTTTTTAGAAAATGTGTTTTATTTCACAAATGGAATCGACAAAGTATGCACATTCTACATCATAATGACTTTCTATAGTTTGCGCATGCGTCCGGAAATAAGAAAAGATTACTTCCACCGTTTTTTAAAATCACAGCTTCTAGAAGGTTTACATGATTTCGTAAAAAACACGAGTTTTTAGAAAATGTGTTTTATTTCATAAATGGAATCTACAAAGTATGCACATGCTACGTCATAACGACTTTCTATAGTTTGCGCATGCGTCCGGAAATAAGAAAAGCTTACTTCCCCCGTTTTTTAAAATCACAACTTCTAGAAGGTTTACATGATTTCTTAAAAAACACGAGTTTTTAGAAAATGTATTTTATTTCATAAATGGAATCAACAAAGTTTGCACATTCTACGTCATAACGACTTTCTATAGTTTGCGCATGCGTTTGGAAATAAGAAAAGCTTACTTCCTCCGTTTTTTAAAATCACATCTTCTAGAAGGTTTACATGATTTCGTAAAAAACACGAGTTTTTAGAAAATGTGTTTTATTTCATAAATGGAATCGACAAAGTATGCACATTCTACGTCATAACGACTTTCTATAGTTTGCACATGAGTCCGGAAGTAAGAAAAGCTTACTTCCCCCGTTTTTTAAAATCACAGCTTCTAGAAGGTTTACATGGTTTCTTAAAAAACACGAGTTTTTAGAAAATGTGTTTTATTTCATAAATGGAATCAAAAATGTATGCACATTCTACGTCATAACGACTTTCTATAGTTTGCGCATGCGTTTGGAAATAAGAAAAGCTTACTTCCCCAGTTTTTTAAAATCACGGCTTCTAGAAGGTTTACATGATTTCTTAAAAAACACGAGTTTTTAGAAAATGTGTTTTATTTCATAAATGGAATCAACAAAGTATGCACATTCTATGTCATAACGACTTTCTATAGTTTGCGCATGCGTTTGGAAATAAGAAAAGCTTACTTCCCCCGTTTTTTAAAATCACAGCTTCTAGAAGGTTTACATGATTTCTTAAAAAACATGAGTTTTTAGAAAATGTGTTTTATTTCATAAATGGAATCGACAAAGTATGCACTTTCTATGTCATCACGACTTTCTATAGTTTTCGCATGCGTCCGGAAATAAGAAAAGCTTACTTCCACCGTTTTTTAAAATCACAGCTTCTAGAAGGTTTACATGAGTTTGTAAAAAACACGAGTTTTTAGAAAATGTATTTTATTTCAGAAATGGAATCTACAAAGTATGCACATTCTACATCATAACGAATTTCTATAGTTTGCGCATGCGTTTGGAAATAAGAAAAGCTTACTTCCCCCATTTTTAAAAATCACAGCTTCTAGAAGGTTTACATGATTTCTTACAAAACACGAGTTTTTAGAAAATGTGTTTTATTTCATTAATGGAATCGACAAACTATGCAGATTCTACGTCATAACGACTTTCTATAGTTTGCGCATGCGTCCGGAAATAAGAAAAGCTTACTTCCACCGTTTTTTTAAATCACAGCTTCTAGAAGGTTTACATGATTTCGTAAAAAACACGAGTTTTTAGAAAACATGTTTTATTTCATAAATGGAATCAACAAAGTATGCACATTCTACGTCATAACGACTTTCTATAGTTTGCGCATTCGTCCGGAAATAAGAAAAGCTTACTTCCACCGTTTTTTAAAATCACAGCTTCTAGAAGGTTTACATGATTTCGTAAAAAACATGAGTTTTTAGAAAATGTGTTTTATTTCATAAATGGAATCAACAAAGTATGCACATTCTACGTCATAACGAAATTCTATATTTTGCGCATTCGTCCGGAAATAAGAAAAGCTTACTTCCACGGTTTTTTAAATTCACAGCTTCTAGAAGGTTTACATGATTTCGTAAAAAACACGAGTTTTTAGAAAATATGTTTTATTTCATAAATGGAATCTACAAAGTATGCACATTCTACGTCATAACGACTTTCTATAGTTTGCGCATGCGTACGGAAATAAGAAAAGCTTACTTCCCCGTTTTTTAAAATCACAGCTTCTAGAAGATTTACATGATGACTTAAAAAACACGAGTTTTTAGAAAATGTGTTTTCTTTCATAAATGGAATCAACAAAGTATGCACATTCTACGTCATAACGACTTTCTATAGTTTGCGCATGCGTTTGGAAATAAGAAAAGCTTACTTCCCCCGTTTTTTAAAATCACAGCTTCTAGAAGGTTTACATGATTTCTTAAAAAACATGAGTTTTTAGAAAATGTGTTTTATTTCATAAATGGAATCAACAAAGTATGTACTTTCTATGTCATAACGACTTTCTATAGTTTGCGCATTCGTCTGGAAATAAGAAAAGCTTACTTCCACCGTTTTTTAAAATCATAGCTTCTAGAAGGTTTACATGATTTCTTAAAAAACACGAGTTTTTAGAAAATGTGTTTTATTTCATAAATGGAATCAACAATGTATGCACATTCTACGTCATAACGACTTTCTATAGTTTGCGCATTCATCCGGAAATAAGAAAAGCTTACTTCCACCGTTTTTTAAAATCACAGCTTCTAGAAGGTTTACATGATTTCGTAAAAAACACAACTTTTTAGAAAATGTGTTTTATTTCATAAATGGAATCTACAATGTATGAACATTCTACGTCATAACGACTTTCTATAGTTTGCGCATGCGTTTGGAAATAAGAAAAGCTTACTTCCCCCGTTTTTTAAAATCACAGCTTCTAGGAGGTTTACATGATTTCGTAAAAAAAATGAGTTTTTAGAAAATGTGTTTTATTTCATAAATGGAATCTACAAAGTATGCACATTCTACGTCATAACGACTTTCTATAGTTTGCGCATGCGTCCGGAAATAAGAAAAGCTTACTTCCCCCGTTTTTTAAAATCACAGCTTTTAGAAGGATTACATGATTTCTTAAAAAACACGAGTTTTTAGAAAATGTGTTTTATTTCATAAATGTAATCAACAAAGTATGCACATTCTACGTCATAACGACTTTCTATAGTTTGCGCATGCGTTTGGAAATAAGAAAAGCTTACTTCCCCCGTTTTTTAAAATCACAGCTTCTATAAGGTTTACATGATTTCTTAAAAAACATGAGTTTTTAGAAAATGTGTTTTATTTCACAAATGGAATCGACAAAGTATGCACATTCTACATCATAACGACTTTCTATAGTTTGCGCATGCGTCCGGAAATAAGAAAAGATTACTTCCACCGTTTTTTAAAATCACAGCTTCTAGAAGGTTTACATGGTTTCTTAAAAAACACGAGTTTTTAGAAAATGTGTTTTATTTCATAAATGGAATCAACAATGTATGCACATTCTACATCATAACGACATTCTATAGTTTGCGCATTCGTCTAGAAATAAGAAAAGCTTACTTCCACCGTTTTTTAAAATCACAGCTTCTAGAAGGTTTACATGATTTCTTAAAAAACAAGAGTTTTTAGATAATGTGTTTTATTTCATAAATGGAATCTACAAAGTATGCACATTCTACGTCATAACGACTTTCTATAGTTTGCGCATACGTTTGGAAATAAGAAAAGCTTACTTCCCCTGTTTTTTAAAATCACAGCTTCTAGAAGGTTTACATGATTTCGTAAAAAACACAAGTTTTTAGAAAATGTGTTTTATTTCATAAATGGAATCATCAAAGTATACACATTCTACGTCATAACGACATTCTATATTTTGCGCATTCGTCCGGAAATAAGAAAAGCTTACTTCCACGGTTTTTTAAATTCACAGCTTCTAGAAGGTTTACATGATTTCTTAAAAAACACGAGTTTTTAGAAAATCTGTTTTATTTCATAAATGGAATCTACAAAGTATGCACATTCTACGTCATAACGACTTTCTATAGTTTGCGCATGCGTCCGGAAATAAGAAAAGCTTACTTCCCCCGTTTTTTAAAATCACAGCTTCTAGAAGATTTACATGATGACTTAAAAAACACGAGTTTTTAGAAAATGTGTTTTATTTCATAAATGGACTCAACAAAGTATGCACATTCTACGTCATAACGACTTTCTATAGTTTGCGCATGCGTTTGGAAATAAGGAAAGCTTACTTCCCCCGTTTTTTAAAATCACAGCTTCTAGAATGTTTACATGATTTCGTAAAAAACACGAGTTTTTAGAAAATGTGTTTTATTTCATAAATGGAATCGACAAAGTATGCACATTCTACGTCATAACGACTTTCTATAGTTTGCACATGAGTCCGGAAGTAAGAAAAGCTTACTTCCCCCGTTTTTTAAAATCACAGCTTCTAGAAGGTTTACATGGTTTCTTAAAAAACACGAGTTTTTAGAAAATGTGTTTTATTTCATAAATGGAATCAACAATGTATGCACATTCTACGTCATAACGACTTTCTATAGTTTGCGCATGGGTTTGGAAATAAGAAAAGCTTACTTCCCCAGTTTTTTAAAATCACAGCTTCTAGGAGGTTTACATGATTTCGTAAAAAAAACGAGTTTTTAGAAAATGTGTTTTATTTCATAAATGGAATCAACAAAGTATGCACATTCTACGTCATAACGACTTTCTATAGTTTGCGCATGCGTCCGGAAATAAGAAAAGCTTACTTCCCCCATTTTTTAAAATCACAGCTTCTAGGAGGTTTACATGATTTCGTAAAAAAAAACGAGTTTTTAGAAAATGTGTTTTATTTCATAAATGGAATCAACAAAGTATGCACATTCTACGTCATAACGATTTTCTATAGTTTGCGCATGCGTCCGGAAATAAGAAAAGCTTACTTCCCCCGTTTTTTCAAATCACAGCTTCTAGAAGGTTTACATGATTTCTTAAAAATCACGAGTTTTTAGAAAATGTGTTTTATTTCATAAATGGAATCAACAAAGTATGCACATTCTACGTCATAACGACTTTCTATAGTTTGCGCATCCGTTTGGAAATAAGAAAAGCTTACTTCCCCCGTTTTTTAAAATCACATCTTCTAGAAAGTTTACATGATTTCTTAAAAAACACGAGTTTTTAGAAAATGTGTTTTATTTCATAAATGGAATCAACAAAGTATGCACATTCTACATCATAACGACTTTCTATAGTTTGCACATGCGTTTGGAAATAAGAAAAGCTTACTTCCCCAGTTTTTTAAAATCACAGCTTCTATAAGGTTTACATGATTTCTTAAAAAACATGAGTTTTTAGAAAATGTGTTTTATTTCACAAATGGAATCGACAAAGTATTCACATTCTACATCATAACGAATTTCTATAGTTTGCGCATTCGTCCGGAAATAAGAAAAGATTACTTCCACCGTTTTTTAAAATCACAGCTTCTAGAAGGTTTACATGATTTCTTAAAAAACACGAGTTTTTAGAAAATGTGTTTTATTTCATAAATGGAATCAACAAAGTATGCACATTCTACGTCATAACGACTTTCTATAGTTTGCGCATGCGTTTGGAAATAAGAAAAGCTTACTTCCCCAGTTTTTTAAAATCACAGCTTCTAGAAGGTTTACATGATTTCTTAAAAAACATGAGTTTTTAGAAAATGTGTTTTATTTCATAAATGGAATTGACAAAGTATGCACTTTCTATGTCATAACGACTTTCTATAGTTTTCGCATGCGTCCGGAAATAAGAAAAGCTTACTTCCACCGTTTTTTAAAATCACAGCTTCTAGAAGGTTTACATGATTTCGTAAAAAACACGAGTTTTTAGAAAATGTATTTTATTTCAGAAATGGAATCTACAAAGTATGCACATTCTACATCATAACGAATTTCTATAGTTTGCGCATGCGTTTGGAAATAAGAAAAGCTTACTTCCCCCATTTTTAAAAATCACAGCTTCTAGAAGGTTTACATGATTTCTTAAAAAACACGAGTTTTTAGAAAATGTGTTTTATTTCATTAATGGAATCGATAAACTATGCACATTCTACGTCATAACGACTTTCTATAGTTTGCGCATGCGTCCGGAAATAAGAAAAGCTTACTTCCACCGTTTTTTAAAATCACAGCTACTAGAAGGTTTACATGATTTCGTAAAAAACAGGAGTTTTTAGAAAATGTGTTTTATTTCATAAATGGAATCAACAAAGTATGCACATTCTACGTCATACCGACTTTCTATAGTTTGCGCATGCGTTTGGAAATAAGAAAAGCTTACTTCCCCCGTTTTTTAAAATCACAGCTTCTAGAAGGTTTACATGATTTCTTAAAAAACAAGAGTTTTTAGAAAATGTGTTTTATTTCATAAATGGAATCAACAAAGTATGCACATTCTACATCATATCGACATTCTATAGTTTGCGCATTCGTCTGTAAATAAGAAAAGCTTACTTCCACCGTTTTTTAAAATCACAGCTTCTAGAAGGTTTACATGATTTCTTAAAAAACACGAGTTTTTAGAAAATTGTTTTATTTCATAAATGGAATCAACAAAGTATGCACATTCTACGTCATAACGACTTTCTATAGTTTGCGCATGTTTCCGGAAATAAGAAAAGCTTACTTCCACCGTTTTTTAAAATCACAGCTTCTAGAAGGTTTACATGATTTCCTAAAAAACACGAGTTTTTAGAAAATGTGTTTTATTTCATAAATGGAATCAACAAACTATGCACATTCTACGTCATAACGACTTTCTATAGTTTGCGCATGCGTCCGTAAATACGAAAAGCTTACTTCCACCGTTTTTTAAAATCACAGCTTCTAGAAGGTTTACATGATTTCGTAAAAAACACGAGTTTTTAGAAAATGTGTTTTATTTCATAAATAGAATCTACAAAGTATGCACATTCTACGTCATAACGACTTTCTATAGTTTGCGCATGCGTCCGGAAATAAGAAAAGCTTACTTCCCCCGTTTTTTAAAATCACAGCTTCTAGAAGGTTTACATGATTTCTTAAAAATCACGAGTTTTTAGAAAATGTGTTTTATTTCATAAATGGAATCAACAAAGTATGTACATTCTACGTTATAACGACTTTCTATAGTTTGTGCATCCGTTTGGAAATAAGAAAAGCTTACTTCCCCCGTTTTTTAAAATCACATCTTCTAGAAAGTTTACATGATTTCTTAAAAAACACGAGTTTTTAGAAAATGTGTTTTATTTCATAAATGGAATCAACAAAGTATGCACATTCTACGTCATAACGACTTTCTATAGTTTGCGCATGCGTCCGGAAATAAGAAAAGCTTACTTCCACCGTTTTTTTAAATCACAGCTTCTAGAAGGTTTACATGATTACGTAAAAAACATGAGTTTTTAGAAAATGTGTTTTATTTCACAAATGGAATCTACAAAGTATGCACATTCTACGTCATAACGACTTTCTATAGTTTGCGCATGCGTCCGGAAGTAAGAAAAGCTTTCTTCCACCGTTTTTTTAAATCACAACTTCTAGAGGGTTTACATGATTTCTTTAAAAACACGAGTTTTTAGAAAATGTGTTTTATTTCATAAATGGAATCAACAAAGTATGCACATTCTACATCATAACAACTTTCTATAGTTGGCGCATTCATCCGGAAATAAGAAAAGCTTACTTCCCCCGTTTTTTAAAATCACAGCTTCTAGAAGGTTTACATGGTTTCTTAAAAAACACGAGTTTTCAGAAAATGTGTTTTATTTCATAAATGGAATAAAAAATGTATGCACATTCTACGTCATAACGAATTTCTATAGTATGCGCATGCGTCCAGAAATAAGAAAAGCTTACATCCACCGTTTTTTAAAATCACAGCTTCTAGAAGGTTTACATGATTTCGTAAAAAACACGAGTTTTTAGAAAATGTGTTTTATTTCATAAATGTTTTCAACAAAGTATGCACATTCTATGTCATAAGGACTTTCTATAATTTGCGCATGCGTTTGGAAATAAGAAAAGCTTACTTCCACCATTTTTTAGAATCACAGCTTCTAGGAGGTTTACATGATTTCGTAAAAAACACGAGTTTTTAGAAAATGTGTTTTATTTCATAAATGTAATCTACAAAGTATGCACATTCTACGTCATAACGACTTTCTATAGTTTGTGCATGCATCCAGAAATAAAAAAAGCTTACTTCCACCGGTTTTAAAATCAGAGCTTCTAGAAGGTTTACATGATTTCGTAAAAAACACGAGTTTTTAGAAAATGTGTTTTATCTCATAAATGTAATCTACAAACTATGCACATTCTACGTCATAACGACTTTCTATAGTTTGCGCATGCGTCTGGAAATAAGAAAAGCCTACTTCCCCCGTTTTTTAAAATCACATCTTCTAGAAGGTTTACATGGTTTCTTAAAAAACACGAGTTTTTAGAAAATATGTTTTATTTCAGAAATGGAATCAACAAAGTATGCACATTCTACGTCATAACGACTTTCTATAGTTTGCACATTCGTCCGGAAATAAGAAAAGATTACTTCCCCCGTTTTTTAAAATCACAGCTTCTAGAAGGTTTACATGAATTCTTAAAAAACACGATTTTTTAGAAAATGTGTTTTATTTCATAAATGGAATCAACAAAGTATGCACATTCTACGTCATAACGACTTTCTATAGTTTGCGCATGCGTTTGGAAATAAGAAAAGCCTACTTCCCCCGTTTTTTAAAATCACATCTTCTAGAAGGTTTACATGGTTTCTTAAAAAACACGAGTTTTTAGAAAATATGTTTTATTTCATAAATGGAATCAACAAAGTATGCACATTCTACGTCACAACGACTTTCTATAGTTTGCACATTCGTCCGGAAATAAGAAAAGATTACTTCCCCCGTTTTTTTGAAATCACAGCTTCTAGAAGGTTTACATGATTTCTTAAAAAACACGAGTTTTTAGAAATTGTGTTTTATTTCATAAATGGAATCAATAAAGTATGCACATTCTACGTCATAACGACTTTCTATAGTTTGCGCATTCGTCCGGAAATAAGAAAAGCTTACTTCCACCATTTTTTAAAATCACAGCTTCTAGAAGGTTTACATGATTTCGTAAACAACACGAGTTTTTAGAAAATGTGTTTTATTTCATAAATGGAATCTAAAAAGTATGCAGATTCTACGTCATAACGACTTTCTATAGTTTGTGCATGTGCCCGGAAATAAGAAAAGCTTACTTCCCCCATTTTTTAAAATCACAGCTTCTAAAAGGTTTACATGAATTCTTAAAAAACATGAGTTTTTAGAAAATGTGTTTTATTTCATAATGGAATCTAAAAAGTATGCACATTCTACGTCATAACGACTTTCTATAGTTTGCGCATGCGTCCGGAAATAAGAAAAGCTTACTTTCACCGTTTTTTAAAATCACAGCTTCTAGAAGGTTTACATGATTTCTTAAAAAACACGAGTTTTTAGAAAATGTGTTTTATTTCATAAATGGAATCATAAAAGTATGCACATTCTATGTCATAACGACTTTCTATAGTTTGCACATTCGTCCGGAAATAAGAAAAGATTACTTCCCCCGTTTTTTAAAATCACAGCTTCTAGAAAGTTTACATGATTTCTTAAAAAACACGAGTTTTTAGAAAATGTGTTTTATTTCATAAATGGAATCAACAAAGTATGCATATTCTACGTCATAACGACTTTCTATAGTTTGCGCATGCGTTTGGAAATAAGAAAAGCTTACTTCCCCCGTTTTTTAAAATCACAGCTTCTAGAAAGTTTACATGATTTCTTAAAAAACATGAGTTTTTAGAAAATGTGTTTTATTTCATAATGTAATCTACAAAGTATGCACATTCTACGTCATAACGACTTTCTATAGTTTGCGCATGCGTCCGGAAATAAGAAAAGCTTACTTCCACCATTTTTTAAAATCACAGCTTCTAGAAGGTTTACATGATTTCGTAAAAAACACGAGTTTTTAGAAAATGTGTTTTATTTCATAAATGGAATCTACAAAGTATGCACATTCTACGTCATAATGACTTTCTATAGTTTGTGCATGCGTTCGGAAATAAGAAAAGCTTACTTCCCCCATTTTTTAAAATCACAGCTTCTAGAAGGTTTACATGATTTCTTAAAAAACACGAGTTTTTAGAAAATTTGTTTTATTTCATAAATGAAATCAACAAAGTATGCACATTCTACATCATAACGAATTTCTATAGTTTGCGCATGTGTTTGGAAATAAGAAAAGCTTACTTCCACCGTTTTTTAAAATCACAGCTTCTAGAAGGTTTACATGATTTCTTAAAAAACACGAGTTTTTAGAAAATGTGTTTTATTTCATAAATGGAATCGACAAAGTATGCACATTCTACGTCATAACGACTTTCTATAGTTTGCGCATGCATCCGGAAATAAGAAAAGCTTACTTCCACCGTTTTTTAAAATCACAGGTTCTAGAAGTTTACACGATTTCGTTAAAAACACGAGTTTTTAGAAAATGTGTTTTATTTCATAAATGGAATCTACAAAGTATGCACATTCTACGTCATAACGAATTTCTATAGTTTGCGCATGCGTCCGGAAATAAGAAAAGCTCACTTCCACCGTTTTCTAAAATCACAGCTTCTAGAAGGTTTACATGATTTCGTAAAAAACACGAGTTTTTAGAAAATGTGTTTTATTTCATAAATGGAATCTAAAAAGTATGCACATTCTACGTCATAACTACTTTCTATAGTTTGCGCATGCGTCTAGAAATAAGAAAAGCTTACTTAAACCGCTTTTTAAAATCACAGCTTCTAGAAGCTTTACATGATTTCGTAAAAAACACGAGTTTTTAGAAAATGTGTTTTATTTCATAAATGGAATCAACAAAGTATGCACATTCTACGTCATAACGACTTTCTATAGTTTGCGCATTCGTCCCGAAATAAGAAAAGCTTACTTCCACCGTTTTTTAAAATCACAGCTTCTAGAAGGTTTACATGATTTCGTAAAAAACACGAGTTTTTAGAAAATGTGTTTTATTTCATAAATGGAATCAAGAAAGTATGCACATTCTACGTCATAACGACATTCTATATTTTGCGCATTCGTCCGGAAATAAGAAAAGCTTACTTCCACGGTTTTTTAAATTCACAGCTTCTAGAAGGTTTACATGATTTCGTAAAAATCACGAGTTTTTAGAAAATATGTTTTATTTCATAAATGGAATCTACAAAGTATGCACATTCTACGTCATAACGACTTTCTATAGTTTGCTCATGCGTACGGAAATAAGAAAAGCTTACTTCCCCCGTTTTTTAAAATCACAGCTTCTAGAAGATTTACATGATGAATTAAAAAACACGAGTTTTTAGAAAATGTGTTTCGTTTCATAAATGGAATCAACAAAGTATGCACATTCTACGTCATAACGACTTTCTATAGTTTGCGCATGCGTTTGGAAATAAAAAAAGCTTACTTCCCCCGTTTTTTAAAATCACAGCTTCTAGAAGGTTTACATGATTTCTTAAAAAACATGAGTTTTTAGAAAATGTGTTTTATTTCATAAATGGAATCAACAAAGTATGCACTTTCTATGTCATAACGACTTTCTATAGTTTGCGCATTCGTCTGGAAATAAGAAAAGCTTACTTCCACCGTTTTTTAAAATCATAGCTTCTAGAAGGTTTACATGATTTCTTAAAAAACACGAGTTTTTAGAAAATGTGTTTTATTTCATAATTGGAAACAACAAAGTATGCACATTCTACGTCATAACGACTTTCTATAGTTTGCGCTTGCGTTTGGAAATAAGAAAAGTTTAGTTCCCCCGTTTTTTAAAATCACAGCTTCTAGAAGGTTTACATGATTTCTTAAAAAACACGAGTTTTTAGAAAATGTGTTTTATTTCATAAATGGATCAACAAAGTATGCACATTCTACATCATAACGACTTTCTATAGTTTGCACATGCGTCCGAAAATAAGAAAATCTTACTTCCACCATTTTTTAAAATCACAGCTTCTAGAAGGTTTACATAATTTCGTAAAAAAAACAAGTTTTTAGAAAATGTGTTTTATTTCATAAATGGAATCAACAAAGTATGCACATTCTACGTCATAACGACATTCTATATTTTGCGCATTCGTCCGGAAATAAGAAAAGCTTACTTCCACGGTTTTTTAAATTCACAGCTTCTAGAAGGTTTACATGATTTCGTAAAAAACACGAGTTTTTAGAAAATATGTTTTATTTCATAAATGGAATCTACAAAGTATGCACATTCTACGTCATAACGACTTTCTATAGTTTGCTCATGCGTACGGAAATAAGAAAAGCTTACTTCCCCCGTTTTTTAAAATCACACCTTCTAGAAGATTTACATGATGACTTAAAAAACACGAGTTTTTAGAAAATGTGTTTCGTTTCATAAATGGAATCAACAAAGTATGCACATTCTACGTCATAACGACTTTCTATAGTTTGCGCATGCGTTTGGAAATAAAAAAAGCTTACTTCCCCCGTTTTTTAAAATCACAGCTTCTAGAAGGTTTACATGATTTCTTAAAAAACATGAGTTTTTAGAAAATGTGTTTTATTTCATAAATGGAATCAACAAAGTATGCACTTTCTATGTCATAACGACTTTCTATAGTTTGCGCATTCGTCTGGAAATAAGAAAAGCTTACTTCCACCGTTTTTTAAAATCATAGCTTCTAGAAGGTTTACATGATTTCTTAAAAAACACGAGTTTTTAGAAAATGTGTTTTATTTCATAAATGGAATCAACAATGTATGCACATTCTACGTCATAACGACTTTCTATAGTTTGCGCATTCGTCCGGAAATAAGAAAAGCTACTTCCACCGTTTTTTTAAATCACAGCTTCTAGAAGGTTTACATGATTTCGTAAAAAACACGAGTTTTTAGAAAATGTGTTTTCTTTCATAAATGGAATCTACAAAGTATGAACATTCTACGTCATAACGACTTTCTATAGTTTGCGCATGCGTTTGGAAATAAGAAAAGCTTACTTCCCCCGTTTTTTAAAATCACAGCTTCTAGGAGGTTTACATGATTTCTTAAAAAACATGAGTTTTTAGAAAATGTGTTTTATTTCATAAATGGAATAAACAAAGTATGCACTTTCTATGTCATAACGACTTTCTATAGTTTGCGCATTCGTCTGGAAATAAGAAAAGCTTACTTCCACCGTTTTTTAAAATCATAGCTTCTAGAAGGTTTACATGATTTCTTAAAAAACACGAGTTTTTAGAAAATGTGTTTTATTTCATAAATGGAATCAACAATGTATGCACATTCTACGTCATAACGACTTTCTATAGTTTGCGCATTCATCCGGAAATAAGAAAAGCTTACTTCCACCGTTTTTTAAAATCACAGCTTCTAGAAGGTTTACATGATTTCGTAAAAAACACAAGTTTTTAGAAAATGTGTTTTATTTCATAAATGGAATCTACAATGTATGAACATTCTACGTCATAACGACTTTCTATAGTTTGCGCATGCGTTTGGAAATAAGAAAAGCTTACTTCCCCCGTTTTTTAAAATCACAGCTTCTAGGAGGTTTACATGATTTCGTAAAAAAAATGAGTTTTTAGAAAATGTGTTTTATTTCATAAATGGAATCTACAAAGTATGCACATTCTACGTCATAACGACTTTCTGTAGTTTGCGCATGCGTCCGGAGATAAGAAAAGCTTACTTCCCCCGTTTTTTACAATCACAGCTTTTAGAAGGATTACATGATTTCTTAAAAAACACGAGTTTTTAGAAAATGTGTTTTATTTCATAAATGTAATCAACAAAGTATGCACATTCTACGTCATAACGACTTTCTATAGTTTGCGCATGCGTTTGGAAATAAGAAAAGCTTACTTCCCCCGTTTTTTAAAATCACAGCTTCTATAAGGTTTACATGATTTCTTAAAAAACATGATTTTTAGAAAATGTGTTTTATTTCACAAATGGAATCGACAAAGTATGCACATTCTACATCATAACGACTTTCTATAGTTTGCGCATGCGTCCGGAAATAAGAAAAGATTACTTCCACCGTTTTTTAAAATCACAGCTTCTAGAAGGTTTACATGGTTTCTTAAAAAACACGAGTTTTTAGAAAATGTGTTTTATTTCATAAATGGAATCAACAATGTATGCACATTCTACATCATAACGACATTCTATAGTTTGCGCATTCGTCTAGAAATAAGAAAAGCTTACTTCCACCGTTTTTTAAAATCACAGCTTCTAGAAGGTTTACATGATTTCTTAAAAAACAAGAGTTTTTAGATAATGTGTTTTATTTCATAAATGGAATCTACAAAGTATGCACATTCTACGTCATAATGACTTTCTATAGTTTGCGCATACGTTTGGAAATAAGAAAAGCTTACTTCCCCTGTTTTTTAAAATCACAGCTTCTAGAAGGTTTACATGATTTCGTAAAAAACACAAGTTTTTAGAAAATGTGTTTTATTTCATAAATGGAATCAACAAAGTATACACATTCTACGTCATAACGACATTCTATATTTTGCGCATTCGTCCGGAAATAAGAAAAGTTTACTTCCACGGTTTTTTAAATTCACAGCTTCTAGAAGGTTTACATGATTTCGTAAAAAACACGAGTTTTTAGAAAATCTGTTTTATTTCATAAATGGAATCTACAAAGTATGCACATTCTACGTCATAACGACTTTCTATAGTTTGCGCATGCGTCCGGAAATAAGAAAAGCTTACTTCCCCCGTTTTTTAAAATCACAGCTTCTAGAAGATTTACATGATGACTTAAAAAACATGAGTTTTTAGAAAATGTGTTTTATTTCATAAATGGACTCAACAAAGTATGCACATTCTACGTCATAACGACTTTCTATAGTTTGCGCATGCGTTTGGAAATAAGAAAAGCTTACTTCCCCCGTTTTTTAAAATCACAGCTTCTAGAATGTTTACATGATTTCGTAAAAAACACGAGTTTTTAGAAAATGTGTTTTATTTCATAAATGGAATCGACAAAGTATGCACATTCTACGTCATAACGACTTTCTATAGTTTGCACATGAGTCCGGAAGTAAGAAAAGCTTACTTCCCCCGTTTTTTAAAATCACAGCTTCTAGAAGGTTTACATGGTTTCTTAAAAAACACGAGTTTTTAGAAAATGTGTTTTATTTCATAAATGGAATCAACAATATATGCTCATTCTACGTCATAACGACTTTCTATAGTTTGCGCATGGGTTTGGAAATAAGAAAAGCTTACTTCCCCAGTTTTTTAAAATCACAGCTTCTAGGAGGTTTACATGATTTCGTAAAAAAAACGAGTTTTTAGAAAATGTGTTTTATTTCATAAATGGAATCAACAAAGTATGCACATTCTACGTCATAACGACTTTCTATAGTTTGTGCATGCGTCCGGCAATAAGAAAAGCTTACTTCCCCCGTTTTTTAAAATCACAGCTTCTAGGAGGTTTACATGATTTCGTAAAAAAAAACGAGTTTTTAGAAAATGTGTTTTATTTCATAAATGCAATCAACAAAGTATGCACATTCTACGTCATAACGACTTTCTATAGTTTGCGCATGCGTCCGGAAATAAGAAAAGCTTAATTCCCCCGTTTTTTAAAATCACAGCTTCTAGAAGGTTTACATGATTTCTTAAAAATCACGAGTTTTTAGAAAATGTGTTTTATTTCATAAATGGAATCAACAAAGTATGCACATTCTACGTCATAACGACTTTCTATAGTTTGCGCATCCGTTTGGAAATAAGAAAAGCTTACTTCCCCCGTTTTTTAAAATCACATCTTCTAGAAAGTTTACATGATTTCTTAAAAAACACGAGTTTTTAGAAAATGTGTTTTATTTCATAAATGGAATCAACAAAGTATGCACATTCTACATCATAACGACTTTCTATAGTTTGCGCATGCGTTTGGAAATAAGAAAAGCTTACTTCCCCAGTTTTTTAAAATCACAGCTTCTATAAGGTTTACATGATTTCTTAAAAAACATGAGTTTTTAGAAAATGTGTTTTATTTCACAAATGGAATCGACAAAGTATTCACATTCTACATCATAACGAATTTCTATAGTTTGCGCATGCGTCCGGAAATAAGAAAAGATTACTTCCACCGTTTTTTAAAATCGCAGCTTCTAGAAGGTTTACATGATTTCGTAAAAAACACGAGTTTTTAGAAAATGTGTTTTATTTCATAAATGGAATCTACAAAGTATGCACATTCTACGTCATAACGACTTTCTATAGTTTGCGCTTGTGTCCGGAAATAAGAAAAGCTTACTTCCCCCGTTTTTTAAAATCACAGCTTCTAGAAGGTTTACATGATTTCTTAAAAAACACGAGTTTTTAGAAAATGTATTTTATTTAATAAATGGAATCAACAAAGTTTGCACATTCTACGTCATAACGAATTTCTATAGTTTGCGCATGCATTTGGAAATAAGAAAAGCTTACTTCCCCCGTTTTTTAAAATTACAGCTTCTAGAAGGTTTACATGATTTCGTAAAAAACACGAGTTTTTAGAAAATGTGTTTTATTTCATAAATGGAATCGACAAAGTATGCACAGTCTACGTCATAACGACTTTCTATAGTTTGCACATGAGTCCAGAAGTAAGAAAAGCTTACTTCCCCCGTTTTTTAAAATCACAGCTTCTAGAAGGTTTACATGGTTTCTTAAAAAACACGAGTTTTTAGAAAATGTGTTTTATTTCATAAATGGAATCAACAATGTATGCACATTCTACGTCATAACGACTTTCTATAGTTTGCACATGCGTTTGGAAATAAGAAAAGCTTACTTCCCCCGTTTTTTAAAATCACGGCTTCTAGAAGGTTTACATGATTTCTTAAAAAACACGAGTTTTTAGAAAATGTGTTTTATTTCATAAATGGAATCAACAAAGTATGCACATTCTACGTCATAACGAATTTCTATAGTTGGCGCATGCGTTTGGAAATAAGAAAAGCTTACTTCCCCAGTTTTTTAAAATCACAGCTTCTAGAAGGTTTACATGATTTCTTAAAAAACATGAGTTTTTAGAAAATGTGTTTTATTTCATAAATGGAATCGACAAAGTATGCACTTTCTATGTCATAACGACTTTCTATAGTTTTCGCATGCGTCCGGAAATAAGAAAAGCTTACTTCCACCGTTTTTTAAAATCACAGCTTCTAGAAGGTTTACATGATTTCGTAAAAAACACGAGTTTTTAGAAAATGTATTTTATTTCAGAAATGGAATCTACAAAGTATGCACATTCTACATCATAACGAATTTCTATAGTTTGCGCATGCGTTTGGAAATAAGAAAAGCTTACTTCCCCCATTTTTAAAAATCACAGCTTCTAGAAGGTTTACATGATTTCTTAAAAAACACGAGTTTTTAGAAAATGTGTTTTATTTCATTAATGGAATCGAAAAACTATGCACATTCTACGTCATAACGACTTTCTATAGTTTGCGCATGCGTCCGGAAATAAGAAAATCTTACTTCCACCATTTTTTAAAATCACAGCTACTAGAAGGTTTACATGATTTCGTAAAAAACACGAGTTTTTAGAAAATGTGTTTTATTTCATAAATGGAATCAACAAAGTATGCACATTCTACGTCATACCGACTTTCTATAGTTTGCGCATGCGTTTGGAAATAAGAAAAGCTTACTTCCCCCGTTTTTTAAAATCACAGCTTCTAGAAGGTTTACATGATTTCTTAAAAAACACGAGTTTTTAGAAAATGTGTTTTATTTCATAAATGGAATCAACAAAGTATGCACATTCTACGTCATACCGACTTTCTATAGTTTGCGCATGCGTTTGGAAATAAGAAAAGCTTACTTCCCCCGTTTTTTAAAATCACAGCTTCTATAAGGTTTACATGATTTCTTAAAAAACACGAGTTTTTAGAAAATGTGTTTTATTTCGTAAATGGAATCAACAAAGTATGCACATTCTACATCATATCGACATTCTATAGTTTGCGCATTCGTCTGGAAATAAGAAAAGCTTACTTCCACCGTTTTTTAAAATCACAGCTTCTAGAAGGTTTACATGATTTCTTAAAAAACACGAGTTTTTAGAAAATCTGTTTTATTTCATAAATGGAATCAACAAAGTATGCACATTCTACGTCATAACGACTTTCTATAGTTTGCGCATGTTTCCGGAAATAAGAAAAGCTTACTTCCACCGTTTTTTAAAATCACAGCTTCTAGAAGGTTTACATGATTTCCTAAAAAACACGAGTTTTTAGAAAATGTGTTTTATTTCATAAATGGAATCAACAAAGTATGCACATTCTACGTCATAACGACTTTCTATAGTTTGCGCATGCGTCCGTAAATACGAAAAGCTTACTTCCACCGTTTTTTAAAATCACAGCTTCTAGAAGGTTTACATGATTTCGTAAAAAACACGAGTTTTTAGAATATGTGTTTTATTTCATAAATAGAATCTACAAAGTATGCACATTCTACGTCATAACGACTTTCTATAGTTTGCGCATGCGTCCGGAAATAAGAAAAGCTTACTTCCCCCGTTTTTTAAAATCACAGCTTCTAGAAGGTTTACATGATTTCTTAAAAATCACGAGTTTTTAGAAAATGTGTTTTATTTCATAAATGGAATCAACAAAGTATGTACATTCTACGTTATAACGACTTTCTATAGTTTGTGCATCCGTTTGGAAATAAGAAAAGCTTACTTCCCCCGTTTTTTAAAATCACATCTTCTAGAAAGTTTACATGATTTCTTAAAAAACACGAGTTTTTAGAAAATGTGTTTTATTTCATAAATGGAATCAACAAAGTATGCACATTCTACGTCATAACGACTTTCTATAGTTTGCGCATGCGTCCGGAAATAAGAAAATCTTACTTCCACCGTTTTTTAAAATCACAGCTTCTAGAAGGTTTACATGATTACGTAAAAAACATGAGTTTTTAGAAAATGTGTTTTATTTCACAAATGGAATCTACAAAGTATGCACATTCTACGTCATAACGACTTTCTATAGTTTGCGCATGCGTCCGGAAGTAAGAAAAGCTTTCTTCCACCGTTTTTTTAAATCACAGCTTCTAGAGGGTTTACATGATTTCTTTAAAAACACGAGTTTTTAGAAAATGTGTTTTATTTCATAAATGGTATCAACAAAGTATGCACATTCTACATCATAACAACTTTCTATAGTTGGCGCATTCATCCGGAAATAAGAAAAGCTTACTTCCCCCGTTTTTTAAAATCACAGCTTCTAGAAGGTTTACATGGTTTCTTAAAAAACACGAGTTTTTAGAAAATGTGTTTTATTTCATAAATGGAATCAAAAATGTATGCACATTCTACATCATAACGAATTTCTATAGTTCGCGCATGCGTCCAGAAATAAGAAAAGCTTACTTCCACCGTTTTTTAAAATCACAGCTTCTAGAAGGTTTACATGATTTCGTAAAAAACACGAGTTTTTAGAAAATGTGTTTTATTTCATAAATGTTTTCAACAAAGTATGCACATTCTATGTCATAAGGACTTTCTATAATTTGCGCATGCGTTTGGAAATAAGAAAAGCTTACTTCCACCATTTTTTAGAATCACAGCTTCTAGGAGGTTTACATGATTTCGTAAAAAACACGAGTTTTTAGAAAATGTGTTTTATTTCATAAATGTAATCTACAAAGTATGCACATTCTACGTCATAACGACTTTCTATAGTTTGTGCATGCATCCAGAAATAAAAAAAGCTTACTTCCACCGGTTTTAAAATCAGAGCTTCTAGAAGGTTTACATGATTTCTTAAAAAACAAGAGTTTTTAGAAAATGTGTTTTATCTCATAAATGTAATCTACAAACTATGCACATTCTACGTCATAACGACTTTCTATAGTTTGCGGATGCGTCTGGAAATAAGAAAAGCCTACTTCCCCCGTTTTTTAAAATCACATCTTCTAGAAGGTTTACATGGTTTCTTAAAAAACACGAGTTTTTAGAAAATATGTTTTATTTCATAAATGGAATCAACAAAGTATGCACATTCTACGTCATAACGACTTTCTATAGTTTGCACATTCGTCCGGAAATAAGAAAAGATTACTTCCCCCGTTTTTTAAAATCACAGCTTCTAGAAGGTTTACATGAATTCTTAAAAAACACGATTTTTTAGAAAATGTGTTTTATTTCATAAATGGAATCAACAAAGTATGCACATTCTACGTCATAACGACTTTCTATAGTTTGCGCATGCGTTTGGAAATAAGAAAAGCCTACTTCCCCCGTTTTTTAAAATCACATCTTCTAGAAGGTTTACATGGTTTCTTAAAAAACACGAGTTTTTAGAAAATATGTTTTATTTCATAAATGGAATCAACAAAGTATGCACATTCTACGTCACAACGACTTTCTATAGTTTGCACATTCGTCCGGAAATAAGAAAAGATTACTTCCCCCGTTTTTTAAAATCACAGCTTCTAGAAGGTTTACATGATTTCTTAAAAAACACGAGTTTTTAGAAATTGTGTTTTATGTCATAAATGGAATCAATAAAGTATGCACATTCTACGTCATAACGACTTTCTATAGTTTGCGCATTCGTCCGGAAATAAGAAAAGCTTACTTCCACCATTTTTTAAAATCACAGCTTCTAGAAGGTTTACATGATTTCGTAAACAACACGAGTTTTTAGAAAATGTGTTTTATTTCATAAATGGAATCTAAAAAGTATGCACATTCTACGTCATAATGACTTTCTATAGTTTGTGCATGTGCCCGGAAATAAGAAAAGCTTACTTCCCCCGTTTTTTAAAATCACAGCTTCTAAAAGGTTTACATGAATTCTTAAAAAACATGAGTTTTTAGAAAATGTGTTTTATTTCATAATGGAATCTAAAAAGTATGCACATTCTACGTCATAATGACTTTCTATAGTTTGCGCATGCGTCTGGAAATAAGAAAAGCTTACTTTCACCGTTTTTTAAAATCACAGCTTCTAGAAGGTTTACATGATTTCTTAAAAAACACGAGTTTTTAGAAAATGTGTTTTATTTCATAAATGGAATCATAAAAGTATGCACATTCTATGTCATAACGACTTTCTATAGTTTGCACATTCGTCCGGAAATAAGAAAAGATTACTTCACCCGTTTTTTAAAATCACAGCTTCTAGAAAGTTTACATGATTTCTTAAAAAACACGAGTTTTTAGAAAATGTGTTTTATTTCATAAATGGAATCAACAAAGTATGCATATTCTACGTCATAACGACTTTCTATAGTTTGCGCATGCGTTTGGGAATAAGAAAAGCTTACTTCCCCCGTTTTTTAAAATCACAGCTTCTAGAAAGTTTACATGATTTCTTAAAAAACATGAGTTTTTAGAGAATGTGTTTTATTTCATAATGTAATCTACAAAGTATGCACATTCTACGTCATAACGACTTTCTATAGTTTGCGCATGCGTCCGGAAATAAGAAAAGCTTACTTCCACCATTTTTTAAAATCACAGCTTCTAGAAGGTTTACATGATTTCGTAAAAAACACGAGTTTTTAGAAAATGTGTTTTATTTCATAAATGGAATCTACAAAGTATGCACATTCTACGTCATAACGACTTTCTATAGTTTGTGCATGCGTTCGGAAATAAGAAAAGCTTACTTCCCCCATTTTTTAAAATCACAGCTTCTAGAAGGTTTACATGATTTCTTAAAAAACACGAGTTTTTAGAAAATTTGTTTTATTTCATAAATGGAATCAACAAAGTATGCACATTCTACATCATAACGAATTTCTATAGTTTGCGCATGTGTTTGGAAATAAGAAAAGCTTACTTCCACCGTTTTTTAAAATCACAGCTTCTAGAAGGTTTACATGATTACTTAAAAAACACGAGTTTTTAGAAAATGTGTTTTATTTCATAAATGGAATCGACAAAGTATGCACATTCTACGTCATAACGACTTTCTATAGTTTGCGCATTCATCCGGAAATAAGAAAAGCTTACTTCCACTGTTTTTTAAAATCACAGCTTCTAGAAGGTTTACATGATTTCGTAAAAAACACGATTTTTTAGAAAATGTGTTTTATTTCATAAATGGAATCAACAAAGTATGCACGTTCTACGTCATAACGACTTTCTATAGTTTGCGCGTGCGTCCGGATATAAGAAAAGCTTACTTCCACCGTTTTTTAAAATCACAGCTTCTAGAAGGTTTACATGATTTCGTAAAAAACACGAGTTTTTAGAAAATGTGTTTTATTTCATAAATGGAATCAACAATGTATGCACATTCTACGTCAGAACGAATTTCTATAGTTTGCGCATGCGTTTGGAAATAAGAAAAGGTTACTTCCCCCGTTTTTTAAAATCACAGCTTCTAGAAGGTTTACATGATTTCTTAAAAAACATGAGTTTTTAGAAAATGTGTTTTATTTCATAAATGGAATCAACAACGTATGCACATTCTACGTCATAATGACTTTCTATAGTTTGCGCATTCGTCCGGAAATAAGAAAAGCTTACTTCCACCGTTTTTTTAAATCACAGCTTCTAGAAGGTTTACATGATTTCGTAAAAAACACAAGTTTTTAGAAAATGTGTTTTATTTCATAAATGGAATCTACAAAGTATGAACATTCTACGTCATAACGAACTTCTATAGTTTGCGCATGCGTTTGGAAATAAGAAAAGCTTACTTCCCCCGTTTTTTAAAATCACAGCTTCTAGGAGGTTTACATGATTTCGTAAAAAAAACGAGTTTTTAGAAAATGTGTTTTATTTCATAAATGGAATCTACAAAGTATGCACATTCTACGTCATAACGACTTTCTATAGTTTGCGCATGCGTCCGGAAATAAGAAAAGCTTACTTCCCCCGTTTTTTAAAATCACAGCTTTTAGAAGGATTACATGATTTCTTAAAAAACACGAGTTTTTAGAAAATGTGTTTTATTTCATAAATGTAATCAAAAAAGTATGCACATTCTACGTCATAACGACTTTCTATAGTTTGCGCATGCGTTTGGAAATAAGAAAAGCTTACTTCCCCCGTTTTTTAAAATCACAGCTTCTATAAGGTTTACATGATTTCTTAAAAAACATGAGTTTTTAGAAAAGGTGTTTTATTTCACAAATGGAATCGACAAAGTATGCGCATTCTACATCATAACGACTTTCTATAGTTTGCGCATGCGTCCGGAAATAAGAAAAGATTACTTCCACCATTTTTTAAAATCACAGCTTCTAGAAGGTTTACATGGTTTCTTAAAAAACACGAGTTTTTAGAAAATGTGTTTTATTTCATAAATGGAATCAACAATGTATGCACATTCTACATCATAAAGACATTCTATAGTTTGCGCATTCGTCTGGAAATAAGAAAAGCTTACTTCCACCGTTTTTTAAAATCACAGCTTCTAGAAGGTTTACATGATTTCTTAAAAAACACGAGTTTTTAGATAATGTGTTTTATTTCATAAATGGAATCTACAAAGTATGCGCATTCTACGTCATAACGACTTTCTATAGTTTGCGCATACGTTTGGAAATAAGAAAAGCTTACTTCCCCTGTTTTTTAAAATCACAGCTTCTAGAAGGGTTACATGATTTCGTAAAAAACACAAGTTTTTAGAAAATGTGTTTTATTTCATAAATGGAATCAACAAAGTATGCACATTCTACGTCATAACGACATTCTATATTTTGCGCATTCGTCCGGAAATAAGAAAAGCTTACTTCCACGGTTTTTTAAATTCACAGCTTCTAGAAGGTTTACATGATTTCGTAAAAAACACGAGTTTTTAGAAAATCTGTTTTATTTCATAAATGGAATCTACAAAGTATGCACATTCTACGTCATAACGACTTTCTATAGTTTGCGCATGCGTCCGGAAATAAGAAAAGCTTACTTACCCCGTTTTTTAAAATCACAGCTTCTAGAAGATTTACATGATGACTTAAAAAACACGAGTTTTTAGAAAATGTGTTTTATTTCATAAATGGACTCAACAAAGTATGCACATTCTACGTCATAACGACTTTCTATAGTTTGCGCATGCGTTTGGAAATAAGAAAAGCTTACTTCCCCCGTTTTTTAAAATCACAGCTTCTAGAAGGTTTACATGATTTCGTAAAAAACACGAGTTTTTAGAAAATGTGTTTTATTTCATAAATGGAATCGACAAAGTATGCACATTCTACGTCATAACGACTTTCTATAGTGTGCACATGAGTCCGGAAGTAAGAAAAGCTTACTTCCCCCGTTTTTTAAAATCAGAGCTTCTAGAAGGTTTACATGGTTTCTTAAAAAACACGAGTTTTTAGAAAATGTGTTTTATTTCATAAATGGAATCAACAATGTATGCACATTCTACGTCATAACGACTTTCTATAGTTTGCGCATGCGTTTTGAAAAAAGAAAAGCTTACTTCCCCTGTTTTTTAAAATCACAGCTTCTAGAAGGTTTACATGATTTCGTAAAAAACACGAGTTTTTAGAAAATCTGTTTTATTTCATAAATGGAATCAACAATGTATGCACATTCTACGTCATAACGACTTTCTATAGTTTGCGCATGCGTTTGGAAATAAGAAAAGCTTACTTCCCCCGTTTTTTAAAATCACGGTTTCTAGAAGGTTTACATGATTTCTTAAAAAACAGGAGTTTTTAGATAATGTGTTTTATTTCATCAATGGAATCTACAAAGTATGCACATTCTACGTCATAACGACTTTCTATAGTTTGCGCATGCGTCCGGAAATAAGAAAAGCTTACTTCCCCCGTTTTTTAAAATCACAGCTTTTAAAAGGTTTACATGATTTCTTAAAAAACACGAGTTTTTAGAAAATGTGTTTTATTTCATAAATGGAATCAACAAAGTATGCACATTCTACATAATAACGACTTTCTATAGTTTGCGCATGCGTTTGGAAATAAGAAAAGCTTACTTCCCCAGTTTTTTAAAATCACAGCTTCTATAAGGTTTACATGATTTCTTAAAAAACATGAGTTTTTAGAAAATGTGTTTTATTTCAAAAATGGAATCGACAAAGTATGCACATTCTACATCATAACGAATTTCTATAGTTTGCGCATGCGTCCGGAAATAAGAAAAGATTACTTCCACCGTTTTTTAAAATCACAGCTTCTAGAAGGTTTACATGATTTCGTAAAAAACACGAGTTTTTAGAAAATGTGATTTATTTCATAAATGGAATCTACAAAGTATGCACATTCTACGTCATAACGACTTTCTATAGTTTGCGCTTGCGTCCGGAAATAAGAAAAGGTTACTTCCCCCGTTTTTTAAAATCACAGCTTCTAGAAGGTTTACATGATTTCTTAAAAAACACGACTTTTTAGAAAATGTATTTTATTTAATAAATGGAATCAACAAAGTTTGCACATTCTACGTCATAACGAATTTCTATAGTTTGCGCATGCGTTTGGAAATAAGAAAAGCTTACTTCCCCCATTTTTTAAAATCACAGCTTCTAGAAGGTTTACATGATTTCGTAAAAAACACGAGTTTTTAGAAAATGTGTTTTATTTCATAAATGGAATCGACAAAGTATGCACAGTCTACGTCATAACGACTTTCTATAGTTTGCACATGAGTCCAGAAGTAAGAAAAGCTTACTTCCCCCGTTTTTTAAAATCACAGCTTCTAGAAGGTTTACATGGTTTCTTAAAAAACACGAGTTTTTAGAAAATGTGTTTTATTTCATAAATGGAATCAACAATGTATGCACATTCTACGTCATAACGACTTTCTATAGTTTGCGCATGCGTTTGGAAATAAGAAAAGCTTACTTCCCCCGTTTTTTAAAATCACGGCTTCTAGAAGGTTTACATGATTTCTTAAAAAACACGAGTTTTTAGAAAATGTGTTTTATTTCATAAATGGAATCAACAAAGTATGCACATTCTACATCATAACGACTTTCTATAGTTTTCGCATGCGTTTGGAAATAAGAAAAGCTTACTTCCCCCGTTTTTTAAAATCACAGCTTCTAGAAGGTTTACATGATTTCTTAAAAAACACGAGTTTTTAGAAAATGTGTTTTATTTCATAAATGGAATCAACAAAGTATGCACATTCTACATCATATCGACATTCTATAGTTTGCGCATTCGTCTTGAAATAAGAAAAGCTTACTTCCACCGTTTTTTAAAATCACAGCTTCTAGAAGGTTTACATGATTTCTTAAAAAACACGAGTTTTTAGAAAATGTGTTTTATTTCATAAATGGAATCAACAAAGTATGCACATTCTATGTCATAACGACTTTCTATAGTTTGCGCATTCGTCCGGAAATAAGAAAAGCTTACTTCCACCGTTTTTTAAAATCACAGCTTCTACAAGGTTTACATGATTTCGTAAAAAACACAAGTTTTTAGAAAATGTGTTTTATTTCTTAAATGGAATCAACAAAGTATGCACATTCTACGTCATAATGACATTCTATAGTTTGCGCATTCGTCTTGAAATAAGAAAAGCTTACTTCCACCGTTTTTTAAAATCACAGCTTCTAGAAGGTTTACATGATTTCTTAAAAAACACGAGTTTTTAGAAAATGTGTTTTATTTCATAAATGGAATCAACAAAGTATGCACATTCTACGTCATAACGACTTTCTAAAGTTTGCGCATTTGTCCGGAAATAAGAAAAGCTTACTTCCACCGTTTTTTAAAATCACAGCTTCTAGAAGGTTTACATGATTTCGTAAAAAACACAAGTTTTTAGAAAATGTGTTTTATTTCATAAATGGAATCTAAAAAGTATGAACATTCTACGTCATAACGACTTTCTATAGTTTGCGCATGTGTTTGGAAATAAGAAAAGCTTACTTCCCCTGTTTTTTAAAATCACAGCTTCTAGAAGGTTTACATGATTTCTTAAAAAACACGAGTTTTTAGAAAATGTGTTTTATTTCATAAATGGAATCCACAAAGTATGCACATTCTATGTCATAACGACTTTCTATAGTTTGCACATGCGTCCGGAAATAAGAAAAGCTTACTTCCACCGTTTTTTAAAATCACAGCTTCTAGAAGGTTTACATGATTTCGTAAAAAACAGGATTTTTTAGAAAATGTGTTTTATTTCATAAATGGAATCAACAACGTATGCACATTCTATGTCAGAACGACTTTCTATAGTTTGCGCATGCGTTTGGAAATAAGAAAATCTTACTTCCCCCGTTTTTTAAAATCACAGCTTCTAGAAGGTTTACACGATTTCGTAAAAAACACGAGTTTTTAGAAAATGTGTTTTATTTCATAAATGGAATCAACAAAGTATGCACATTCTATGTCATAACGACTTTCTATAGTTTGCGCATGCGTCCGGAAATAAGAAAAGCTTACTTCCACCGTTTTTTAAAATCACAGCTTCTAGAAGGTTTACATGATTTCTTAAAAAAACGAGTTTTTAGAAAATGTGTTTTATTTCATAAATGGAATCAACAAAGTATGCACATTCTACATCATAAGGACATTCTATAGTTTGCGCATTCGTCTGGAAATAAGAAAAGCTTACTTCCACCGTTTTTTAAAATCACAGCTTTTAGAAGGTTTACATGATTTCTTAAAAAACACGAGTTTTTAGATAATGTGTTTTATTTCATACATGGAATCTACAAAGCATGCACATTCTACGTCATAACGACTTTCTATAGTTTGCGCATGCGTTTGGAAATAAGAAAAGCTTACTTCCCCTGTTTTTTAAAATCACAGCTTCTAGAAGGTTTACATGATTTCGTAAAAAACACAAGTTTATAGAAAATGTGTTTTATTTCATAAATGGAATCAACAAAGTATGCACATTCTACGTCATAACGACATTCTATAGTTTGCACATGCATCCGGAAATAAGAAAAGATTACTTCCACCGTTTTTTAAAATCACAGCTTCTAGAAGGTTTACATGATTTCTTAAAAAACGCAAGTTTTTAGAAAATGTGTTTTATTTCATCAATCTTATCAACAAAGTATGCACATTCTACGTCATAATGACATTCTATAGTTTGCGCATTCATCCGGAAATAAGAAAAGCTTACTTCCACCGTTTTTTAAAATCACAGCTTCTAGAACGTTTACATGATTTCTTAAAAAACACGAGTTTTTAGAAAATGTTTTTTATTTCATCAATGGAATCAACAAAGTATGCACATTCTACGTCATAACAACTTTCTATAGTTTGCGAATGCGTTTGGAAATAAGAAAAGCTTACTTCTCCCGTTTTTTAAAATCACAGCTTCTAGAAGGTTTACATGATTTCGTAAAAAACATGAGTTTTTAGAAAATGTGTTTTATTTCATAAATGGAATCAACAAAGTATTCACATTCTACGTCATAACGACTTTCTATAGTTTGCGCATGCGTCCGGAAATAAGAAAAGCTTACTTCCGCCGTTTTTTAAAATTACAGCTTCTAGAAGGTTTACATGATTTCTTAAAAAACACGAGTTTTTAGAAAATGTGTTTTATTTAATAAATGGAATCAACAAAGTACACACATTCTACGTCATAACGACATTCTATAGTTTACGCATTCATCCGGAAATAAGAAAAGCTTACTTCCACCGTTTTTTAAAATCACAGCTTCTAGAAGGTTTACATGATTTCGTAAAAAACACGAGTTTTTAGAAAATGTGTTTTATTTCATAAATTGTATCTACAAAGTATGCATATTCTATGTCATAACGACTTTCTATAGTTTGTGCATGCGTCCGGAAATAAGAAAAGCTTACTTCCCCCGTTTTTTAAAATCACAGCTTCTAGAAGGTTTACATGATTTCTTAAAAAACACGAGTTTTTAGAAAATGTGTTTTATTTCAGAAATGGAATCAACAAAGTATGCCCATTCTACGTCATAACGACTTTCTATAGTTTGCGCATGCGTTTGGAAAGAAGAAAAGCTTACTTCCCCCGTTTTTTAAAATCACAGCTTCTAGAAGGTTTACATGATTTCCTAAAAAACATGAGTTTTTAGAAAATGTGTTTTATTTCATAAATGGAATCGACAAAGTATGCACCTTCTAAGTCATAACGACTTTCTATAGTTTGCGCATGCGTCCGGAAATAAGAAAAGCTTACTTCCACCATTTTTTAAAATCACAGCTTCTAGAAGGTTTACATGATTTCGTAAAAAACACGAGTTTTTACAAAATGTGTTTTATTTCATAAATGAAATGTACAAAGTATGCAAATTCTACGTCATAACGACTTTCTATAGTTTGCGCATTCGTCCGTAAATAAGAAAAGCTTACTTCCACCGTTTTTTTAAATCACAGCTTCTAGAAGGTTTACATGATTTCGTAAAAAACACGAGTTTTTAGAAAATGTGTTTTATTTCATAAATGAAATCTACAAAGTATGCACATTCTACGTCATAACGACTTTCTATAGTTTGCGCATGCGTCCGGAAATAAGAAAAGCTTACTTCCCCCGTTTTTTAAAATCACAGCTTCTAGAAGGTTTATATGATTTCGTAAAAAACAAAGGTTTTTAGAAAATGTGTTTTATTTCATAAATGGAATCTACAAAGTATGCACATTCTACATCATAACGACTTTCTATAGTTTGCGCATGCGTTTGGAAATAAGAAAAGCTTACTTTCCCCGTTTTTTAAAATCACAGCTTCTAGAAGGTTTACATGATTTCTTAAAAATCACGAGTTTTTAGAAAATGTATTTTATTTCATAAATGGAATCAACAAAGTATGCACATTCTACGTCATAACGAATTTCTATAGTTTGCACATTCGTCCGGAAATAAGAAAAGCTTACTTCCACCGTTTTTTAAAATCACAGCATCTAGAAGGTTTACATGATTTCGTAAAAAACATGAGTTTTTAGAAAATGTGTTTTATTTCATAAATGGAATCTACAAAGTATGCAAATTCTACGTTATAACGACTTTCTATAGTTTGCGCATGCGTCCGGAAATAAGAAAAGCTTACTTCCCCCGTTTTTTAAAATCACAGCTTCTAGAAGGTTTACATGATTTCTTAAAAAAGACGAGCTTTTAGAAAATGTGTTTTATTTCATAAATGGAATCAACAAAGTATGCATATTCTACGTCATAACGACTTTCTATAGTTTGCGCATGCGTTTGGAAATAAGCAAAGCTTACTTCCACCGTTTTTTAAAATCACAGCTTCTAGAATTTTTACATGATTTCGTAAGAAACACGAGTTTTTAGAAAATGTGTTTTATTTCATAAATAGAATCTACAAAGTATGCACATTCTACGTCATAACGACTTTCTATAGTTTGTGCATTCGTCCGGAAATAAGAAAAGCTTACTTCCACCATTTTTTAAAATCACAGCTTCTAGAAGGTTTACATGATTTCGTAAAAAACACGAGTTTTTAGAAAATGTGTTTTATTTCATCAATGGAATCTAAAAAGTATGCACATTCTACGTTATAACGACTTTCTATAGTTTGCGCATGCGTCCGGAAATAAGAAAAGCTTACTTCCCCCGTTTTTTAAAATCACAGCTTCTAGAAGGTTTACATGATTTCTTAAACAACACGAGTTTTTAGAAAATGTGTTTTATTTCATAAATGGAATAAAAAAAGTATGCACATTCTACGTCATAACGACTTTCTATAGTTTGCGCATGCGTCCGGAAATAAGAAAAGCTTACTTCCCCCGTTTTTTAAAATCACAGCTTCTAGAAGGTTTACATGATTTCGTAAAAAACACGAGTTTTTAGAAAATGTGTTTTATTTCATAAATGGAATCGACAAAGTATGCACATTCTACGTCATAACGACTTTCTATAGTTTGTGCATTCGTCCGGAAATAAGAAAAGCTTACTTCCACCGTTTTTTAAAATCACAGCTTCTAGAAGGTTTACATGATTTCGTAAAAAACACGAGTTTTTAGAAAATGTGTTTTATTTCATAAATGGAATCTACAAAGTATGCACATTCTACGTCATAACGACTTTCTATAGTTTGTGCATGCATCCGGAAATAAGAAAAGCTTACTTCCCCCGTTTTTTAGAATCACAGCTTCTAGAAGGTTTACATGATTTCTTAAAAAACACGAGTTTTTAGAAAATGTGTTCTATTTCAAAAATGGAATCAACAAAGTATGCACATTCTACGTCATAACGACTTTCTATAGTTTGTGCATGCGCTTGGAAATAAGAAAATCTTACTTCCCCCGTCTTTTAAAATCACAGCTTCTAGAAGGTTTACATGATTTCTTAAAAAACACGAGTTTTTAGAAAATGTGTTTTATTTCATAAATGGAATCGACAAACTATGCACATTCTACGTCATAACGAATTTCTATAGTTTGCGCATGCGTCCGGAAATAAGAAAAGCTTACTTCCACCATTTTTTAAAATCACAGCTTCTAGAAGGTTTACATGATTTCGTAAAAAACACGAGTTTTTAGAAAATGTGTTTTATTTAATAAATGGAATCTACAAAGTATGCAAATTCGACGTCATAACGACTTTCTATAGTTTGCGCATTCGTCCGGAAATAAGAAAAGCTTACTTCCACCGTTTTTTTAAATCACAGTTTGTAGAAGGTTTACATGATTTCGTAAAAAACACGAGTTTCTAGAAAATGTGTTTTATTTAATAAATGGAATCTACAAAGTATGCAAATTCGACGTCATAACGACTTTCTATAGTTTGCGCATTCGTCCGGAAATAAGAAAAGCTTACTTCCACCGTTTTTTTAAATCACAGTTTGTAGAAGGTTTACATGATTTCGTAAAAAACACGAGTTTCTAGAAAATGTGTTTTATTTCATCAATGGAATCTACAAAGTATGCACATTCTACGTCATATTGACTGTCTATAGTTTGCGCATGCGTCCGGATATAAGAAAAGCTTACTTCCCCCGTTTTTTAAAATCACAGCTTCTAGAAGGTTTACATGATTTCGTAAAAAACACGAGTTTTTAGAAAATGTGTTTTATTTCATAAATGGAATCTACAAGGTATGCACATTCTACGTCATAATGACTTTCTATAGTTTGCGCATGCGTTTGGAAATAAGAAAAGCTTACTTTCCCCGTTTTTTAAAATCACAGCTTCTAGAAGGTTTACATGATTTCTTAAAAAACACGAGTTTTTAGAAAATGTGTTTTATTTCATAAATGGAATCAACAAAGTATGCACATTCTACGTCATAACGACTTTCTATAGTTTGCGCATGCGTTTGGAAATAAGAAAAGCTTACTTCCCCCGTTTTTTAAAATCACAGCTTCTAGAAGGTTTACATGATTTCTTAAAAAACACGAGTTTTTAGTAAATGTGTTTTATTTCATAAATGGAATCGACAAAGTATGCACATTCTATGTCATAACGACTTTTTATAGTTTGCGCATGCGTCCGGAAATAAGAAAAGCTTAGTTCCACCATTTTTTAAAATCACAGCTTCTAGAAGGTTTACATGATTTCGTAAAAAACACGAGTTTTTAGAAAATGTGTTTTATTTCATAAATGGAATCTACAAAGTATGCACATTCTACGTCATAACGACTTTCTATAGTTTGCGCATGCGTTTGGAAATAAGAAAAGCTTACTTTCCCCGTTTTTTAAAATCACAACTTCTAGAAGGTTTACATGATTTCTTAAAAAACACGAGTTTTTAGAAAATGTGTTTTATTTCATAAATGGAATCGACAAAGTATGCACATTCTATGTCATAACGAATTTCTATAGTTTGCGCATTCGTCCGGAAATAAGAAAAGCTTACTTCCACCATTTTTTAAAATCACAGCTTCTAGAAGGTTTACATGATTTCGTAAAAAACACGAGTTTTTAGAAAATGTGTTTTATTTCATAAATGGAATGAACAAGGTATGCAAATTCTACGTCATAACGACTTTCTATAGTTTGCGCATGCGTCTGGAAATAGGAAAAGCTTACTTCCACCATTTTTTAAAATCACAGCTTCTAGAAGGTTTACATGATTTCGTAAAAAACACGAGTTTTTAGAAAATGTGTTTTATTTCATAAATGGAATCAACAAAGTATGCACATTCTACGTCATAACGACTTTCTATAGTTTGCGCATGCGTTTGGAAATAAGAAAAGCTTACTTCCCCCGTTTTTTAAAATCACAGCTTCTAGAAGGTTTACATGATTTCTTAAAAAACACGAGTTTTTAGAAAACGTGTTTTATTTCATAAATGGAATCAACAAACTATGCACATTCTATGTCATAACGACATTCTATAGTTTGCGCATTCGTCTGGAAATAAGAAAAGCTTACTTCCACCGTTTTTTAAAATCACAGCTTCTAGAAGGTTTACATGATTTCTTAAAAAACATGAGTTTTTAGAAAATGTGTTTTATTTCATAAATGGAATCGACAAAGTATGCACTTTCTATGTCATAACGACTTTCTATAGTTCTCGCATGCGTCCGGAAATAAGAAAAGCTTACTTCCACCGTTTTTTAAAATCACAGCTTCTAGAAGGTTTACATGATTTCGTAAAAAACACAAGTTTTTAGAAAATGTATTTTATTTCAGAAATGGAATCTACAAAGTATGCACATTCTTCATCATAACGAATTTCTATAGTTTGCGCATGCGTCCGGAAATAAGAAAAGCTTACTTACCCCGGCTTTTAAAATCACAGCTTTTAGAAGGTTTACATGATTTCTTAAAAAACATGAGTTTTTAGAAAATGTGTTTTATTTCATAAATGGAATCAACAAAGTATGCACATTCTACGTCATAACGACTTTCTATAGTTTGCGCATGCGTTTGGAAATAAGAAACGCTTACTTCCCCCGTTTTTTAAAATCACAGCTTCTAGAAGATTTACATGATTTCTTAAAAAACACGAGTTTTTAGAAAATGTGTTTTATTTCATAAATGGAATCTACAAAGTATGCACATTCTACGTCATATGGACTTTCTATAGTTTGCGCATGCGTTTGGAAATAACAAAATCTTACTTTCCCCGTTTTTTAAAATCACAGCTTCTAGAAGGTTTACATGATTTCTTAAAAAACACGATTTTTTAGAAAATGTGTTTTATTTCATAAATGGAATCAACAAAGTATGCACATTCTACGTCATAATGACTTTCTATAGTTTGCGCATGCGTTTGGAAATAAGAAAAGCTTACTTCCCCCGTTTTTTAAAATCACAGCTTCTAGAAGGTTTACATGATTTCTTAAAAAACACGAGTTTTTAGAAAACGTGTTTTATTTCATAAATGGAATCAACAAACTATGCACATTCTATGTCATAACGACATTCTATAGTTTGCGCATTCGTCTGGAAATAAGAAAAGCTTGCTTCCACCGTTTTTTAAAATCACAGCTTCTAGAAGGTTTACATGATTTCTTAAAAAACACGAGTTTTTAGAAAATGTGTTTTATTTCATAAATGGAATCAACAAAGTATGCACATTCTATGTCATAACGACTTTCTTTAGTTTGCGCATTCGTCCGGAAATAAGAAAAGCTTACTTCCACCGTTTTTTAAAATCACAGCTTCTAGAAGGTTTACATGATTTCGTAAAAAACACAAGTTTTTAGAAAATGTGTTTTATTTCATAAATGGAATCTACAAAGTATGAACATTCTACGTCATAAACACTTCCTATAGTTTGCGCATGTGTTTGGAAATAAGAAAAGCTTACTTCCCCCGTTTTTTAAAATCACAGCTTCTAGAAGGTTTACATGATTTCTTAAAAAACACGAGTTTTTAGAAAATCTGTTTTATTTCATAAATGGAATCTACAAAGTATGCACATTCTACGTCATAACGACTTTCTATAGTTTGCGCATGCATCCGGAAATAAGAAAAGCTTACTTCCCCCGTTTTTTAAAATCACAGCTTCTACAAGAATTACATGACTTCGTAAAAAACACGAGTTTTTAGAAAATGTGTTTTATTTCATAAATGGAATCTACAAAGTATGCACATTCTACGTTATAATGACTTTCTATAGTTTGCGCATGCGTGCGGAAATAAGAAAAGCTTACTTCCACCATTTTTTAAAATCACAGCTTCTAGAAGGTTTACATGATTTCGTAAAAAACAGGAGTTTTTAGAAAATGTGTTTTATTTCGTAAATGGAATCTATAAAGTATGCACATTCTACGTTATAACGACTTTCTATAGTTTGCGCATGCGTCCGGAAATAAGAAAAGCTTACTTACCCCGGCTTTTAAAATCACAGCTTTTAGAAGGTTTACATGATTTCTTAAAAAACACGAGTTTTTAGAAAATGTGTTTTATTTCATAAATGGAATCAACAAAGTATGCATATTCTACGTCATAATGACTTTCTATAGTTTGCGCATGCGTTTGGAAATAAGCAAAGCTTACTTCCACCGTTTTTTAAAATCACAGCTTCTAGAAGGTTTACATGATTTCGTAAAAAACACGAGTTTTTAGAAAATGTGTTTTATTTCATAAATAGAATCTACAAAGTATGCACATTCTATGTCATAACGACTTTCTATAATTTGCGCATCCATCCGGAAATAAGAAAAGCTTACTTCCACCGTTTTTTAAAATCACAGCTTCTTGAAGGTTTACATGATTTCGTAAAAAACACGAGTTTTTAGAAAACGTGTTTTATTTCATAAATGGAATCTACAAAGTATGCAAATTCTACATCATAACAACTTTCTATAGTTTACGCATGCGTTTGGAAATAAGAAAAGCTTACTTTCCCCGTTTTTTAAAATCACAGCTTCTAGAAGGTTTACATGATTTCTTAAAAAACACGAGTTTTTAGAAAATGTGTTTTATTTCATAAACGGTATCAACAAAGTATGCACATTCTACGTCATAACGAATTTCTATAGTTTGCGCATTCGTCCGGAAATAACAAAAGCTTACTTCCACCGTTTTTTAAAATCACAGCTTCTACAAGGTTTACATGACTTCGTAAAAAACACGAGTTTTTAGAAAATGTGTTTTATTTCATAAATGGAATCTACAAAGTATGCACATTCTACATTATAATGAATTTCTATAGTTTGCGCATGCGTCCGGAAATAAGAAAAGCTTACTTCCCCCGTTTTTTAAAATCACAGCTTCTAGAAGGTTTACATGATTTCTTAAAAAACACGAGTTTTTAGAAAATGTGTTTTATTTCATAAATGGAATCAACAAAGTATGTATATTCTACGTCATAACGACTTTCTATAGTTTGCGCATGCGTTTGGAAATAAGCAAAGCTTACTTCCCCCGTTTTTTAAAATCACAGCTTCTAGAAGGTTTACATGATTTCGTAAAAAACACGAGTTTTTACAAAATGTGTTTTATTTCATAAATGGAATCGACAAAGTATGCACATTCTACGTCATAACGACTTTCTATAGTTTGCGCATGCGTCCAGAAATAAGAAAAGCTTACTTCCACCGTTTTTTAAAATCACAGCTTCTAGAAGGTTTACATGATTTCGTAAAAAACACGAGTTTTTAGAAAGTCTGTTTTATTTCATAAATGGAATCTGCAAAGTATGCACATTCTACGTCATAACGACTTTCTATAGTTTGTGCATGCGTCCGGAAATAAGAAAAGCTTACTTCCCCCGTTTTTTAGAATCACAGCTTCTAGAAGGTTTACATGATTTCTTAAAAAACACGAGTTTTTAGAAAATGTGTTCTCTTTCATAAATGGAATCAACAAAGTATGCACATTCTACGTCATAACGACTTTCTATAGTTTGCGCATGCGTTTGGAAATAAGAAAAGCTTACTTCCCCCGTTTTTTAAAATCACAGCTTCTAGAAGGTTTACATGATTTCTTAAAAAACACGAGTTTTTAGAAAATGTGTTTTATTTCATAAATGGAATCGACGAAGTATGCACATTCTACGTCATAACGACTTTCTATAGTTTTCGAATGCGTCCGGAAATAAGAAACGCTTACTTCCACCGTTTTTTAAAATCACAGCTTCTAGAAGGTTTACATCATTTCTTAAAAGCACAAGTTTTTAGAAAATGTGTTTTATTTCATAAATGGAATCAACAAAGTATGCATATTCTACATCATAACCACTTTCTATAGTTTGCGTATGCGTCCGGAAATAAGAAAAGCTTACTTCCACCGTTTTTTAAAATCACAGCTTCTAGAAGGTTTACATCATTTCTTAAAAAACACGAGTTTTTAGAAAATGTGTTTTATTTCATAAATGGAATCAACAAACTATGGACATTCTACGTCACAACGACTTTCTATAGTTTTCGAATGCGTACGGAAATAAGAAAAGCTTACTTCCACCGTTATTTAAAATCACAGCTTTTAGAAGGTTTACATGATTTCCTAAAAAACACGAGTTTTTAGAAAATGTGTTTTATTTCATAAATGAAATCAACAAAGTATGCACATTCTACGTCATAACGACTTTCTATAGTTTTTGCATGCGTCTGGAAATAAGAAAAGCTTACTTCCACCGTTTTTTAAAATCACAGCTTCTAGAAGGTTTACATCATTTATAAAAAACACGAGTTTTTAGAAAATGTGTTTTATTTCATAAATGGAATCAACAAACTATGTACATTCTATGTCATAACCACTTTCTATACTTTGCGCATGCGTCCGGAAATAAGAAAAGCTTACTTCCACCGTTTTTTAAAATCACAGCTTCTAGAAGGTTTACATGCCTTCTTAAAAAACATGAGTTTCAAGAAAATGTGTTTTATTTCGTAAATGGAATCAACAAAGTATGCATATTCTACGTCATAACCACTTTCTATAGTTTGCGCATGCGTTCGGAAATAAGAAAAGCTTACTTCCACCGTTTTTTAAAATCACAGCTTCTAGAAGGTTTACATGATTTCTTAAAAAACACGAGTTTTTAGAAAATGTGATTTATTTCATAAATGGAATCAACAAAGTATTCAAATTCTACGTCATAACGAGTTTCTATTGTTTGCGCATGCGTCCGGAAATAAGAAAAGCTTACTTCCCCCGTTTTTGAAAATCACAGTTTCTAGAAGGTTTACATGATTTCTTAAAAAACATGAGTTTTTATAAAATGTGTTTTCTTTCATAAATGGAATCAGCAAAGTATGCACATTCTACTTCAGCAAAGTATGCACATTCTAAGAAAAGCTTACTTCCACCATTTTTTAAAATCACAGCTTCTAGAAGGTTTACATGATTTCTTAAAAAACACGAGTTTTTAGAAAATGTGATTTATTTCATAAATGGAATCAACAAAGTATTCACATTCTACGTCATAACGAGTTCTATAGTTTGCGCATGCGTCCGGAAATAAGAAAAGCTTACTTCCACCGTTTGTTAAAATCACAGCTTCTAGAAGGTTTATATCATTTCTTAAAAAACACGAGTTTTTAGAAAATGTGTTTTATTTCATAAATGGAATCAACAAACTATGCACATTCTACGTCATAACGACTTTCTATAGTTTGCACATGCATCCGGAAATAAGAAAAGCTTACATCCACCGTTTTATAAAATCCCAGCTTCTAGAAGGTTTACATGATTTCTTAAAAAACACGAGTTTCTAGAAAATGTGTTTTATTTCATAAATGGAATCAACAAAGTATGCATATTCTACGTCATAACCACTTTCTATAATTTGCGCAGGCGTACGGAAATAAGAAAATCTTACTTCCACCGTTTTTTAAAATCACAGCTTCTAGAAGGTTTACATGATTTCTTAAAAAACACGAGTTTTTAGAAGATGTGATTTATTTCATAAATTGAATCAACAAAGTATTCAAATTCTACATCATAACGAGTTTCTATAGTTTGCGCACGCGTCCGGAAATAAGAAAAGCTTACTTCCCCCGTTTTTTAAAATCACAGTTTCTATAAGGTTTACATGATTTCTTAAAAAACATGAGTTTTTATAAAATGTGTTTTATTTCATAAATGGAATCAACAAAGTATGCACATTCTACTTCAGCAAAGTATGCACATTCTAAGAAAAGCTTACTTCCACCATTTTTTAAAATCACAGCTTCTAGAAGGTTTACATGATTTCTTAAAAAACACGAGTTTTTAGAAAATGTGATTAATTTCATAAATGGAATCAACAAAGTATTCACATTGTACGTCATAACAAGTTTCTATAGTTTGCGCATGCGTCCGGAAATAATTAAAGCTTACTTCCACCGTTTGTTAAAATCACAGCTTCTAGAAGGTTTATATCATTTCTTAAAAAACACGAGTTTTTAGAAAATGTGTTTTATTTCATAAATGCTATCAACAAACTATGCACATTCTACTTCATAACGACTTTCTATAGTTTGCGCATGCGTCCCGAAATAAGAAAAGCTTACATCCACCGTTTTATAAAATCACAGCTTCTAGAAGGTTTACATGATTTCTTAAAAAACACGAGTTTTTAGAAAATGTGTTTTATTTCATAAATGCAATCAACAAAGTATGCATATTCTACGTCATAACCACTTTCTCTAGTTTGCGCATGCGTCCGGAAATAAGAAAAGCTTACTTCCACCGTTTTTTAAAATCACAGCTTCCAGAAGGTTTACATGATTTCTTAAAAAACACGAGTTTTTAGAAAATGTGTTTTATTTCATAAATGGAATCAACAAACTATGCACATTCTACGTCATAACGACTTTCTATAGTTTGCGCATTCGTCCGGAAATAAGAAAAGCTTACTTCAACCGTTTTATAAAATCACAGCTTCTAGAAGGTTTACATGATTTCTTAAAAAACACGAGTTTTTAGAAAATGTGTTTTATTTCATAAATGGAATCAACAAAGTATGCATATTCTATGTCATAATGAGTTTCTATAGTTTGAGCATGCGTCCGGAAATAAGAAAAGCTTACTTCCACCGTTTTTTAAAATCACAGCTTCTAGAAGGTTTACATCATTTCTTAAAAAACATGAGTTTTCAGAAAATGTGTTTTATTTCATAAATGGAATCAACAAAGTATGCACATTCTACGTCATAACAACTTTCTATAGTTTGCGCATGCGTCCAGAAATAAGAAAAGCTTACTTCCACCGTTTTTTAAAATCACAGCTTCTAGAAGGTTTAAATGATTTCTTAAAAAACACGAGTTTTTAGGAAATGTGTTTTATTTCATAAATGGAATCTACAAAGTATGCATATTCTACGTCATAACCACTTTCTATAGTTTGCGCATGCGTCTAGAAATAAGAAAAGCTTACTTCCACCATTTTTTAGAATCACAGCTTCTAGAAGGTTTATATCATTTCTTAAAAAACACGAGTTTTTAGAAAACGTGTTTTATTTCATAAATGGAATCAACAAACTATGCACATTCTACGTCATAACAACTTTCTATAGTTTGCGCATGCGTCCGGAAATAAGAAAAGATTACTTCCACCGTTTTATAAAATCACAGCTTTTAGAAGGTTTACATGATTTCTTAAAAAACACGAGTTTTTAGAAAATGTGTTTTATTTCATAAATGGAATCAACAAAGTATGCATATTCTACGTCATAACCAATTTCTATAGTTTGCGCATGCGTCCGGAAATAAGAAAAGCTTACTTCCACCGTTTTATAAAATCACAGCTTCTAGAAGGTTTACATGATTTCTTAAAAAACACGAGTTTTTAGAAAATGTGTTTTATTTCGTAAATGGAATCAACAAACTATGCACATTCTACATCATAACGACTTTCTATAGTTTGCGCATGCGTTCGGAAATAAGAAAAGATTACTTCCACCGTATTATAAAATCACAGCTTCCAGAAGGTTTACATGATTTCTTAAAAAACACGAGTTTTTAGAAAATGTGTTTTATTTCATAAATGGAATGAACAAAGTATGCACATTCTAAGTCATAATCAGTTTCTATAGTTTGCGCATGCGTCCGAAAATAAGAAAAGCTTACTTCCACCGTTTTTTAAAATCACAGGTTCTAGAAGGTTTACATCATTTCTTAAAAAACACGAGTTTTTAGAAAATGTGTTTTATTTCATAAATGGAATCAACAAACTATGCACATTCTACGTCATAACGACTTTCTATAGTTTGCGCATGCGTCCGGAAATAAGAAAAGCTTACTTCCACCGTTTTATAATATCACAGCTTCGAGAAGGTTTACATGATTTCTTAAAAAACACGAGTTTTTAGAAAATGTGTTTTATTTCATAAATGGAATCAACAAACTATGCACATTCTACGTCATAACGACTTTCTATAGTTTTCGAATGCGTCCGGAAATAAGAAAAGCTTACTTCCACCGTTTTTTAAAATCACAGCTTCTAGAAGGTTTACATGATTTCTTAAAAAACACGAGTTTTTAGAAAATGTGTTTTATTTCATAAATGGAATCAACAAAGTATGCACATTCTACGTCATCACGACTTTCTATATCTTGCGCATGCGTCCGGAAATAAGAAAAGCTTACTTCCACCGTTTTATAAAATCACAGCTTCTAGAAGGTTTACATGATTTCTTAAAAAACACGAGTTTTTAGAAAATGTGTTTTATTTCATAAATGGAATCAACAAACTATGCACATTGTACGTCATAACCACTTTCTATAGTTTGCGCATGCGTCCGGAAATAAGAAAAGCTTACTTCCACCGGTTTTTAAAATCACAGCTTCTAGAAGGTTTACATCATTTCTTAAAAAACACGAGTTTTTAGAAAATGTGTTTTATTTCATAAATGGAATCAACAAACTATGCACATTCTACGTCATAACGACTTTCTATAGTTTTCGAGTGCGTCCGGAAATAAGAAAAGCTTACTTCCACCGTTTTTTAAAATCACAGCTTCTAGAAGGTTTACATGATTTCTTAAAAAACACGAGTTTTTAGAAAATGTGTTTTATTTCATAAATGGAATCAACAAAGTATGCACATTCCACGTCATCACGACTTTCTATATCTTGCGCATGCGTCCGGAAATAAGAAAAGCTTACTTCCACCGTTTTTTAAAATCACAGCTTCTAGAAGGTTTACATGATTTCTTAAAAAACACAAGTTTTTAGAAAATGTGTTTTATTTCATAAATGGAATCAACAAACTATGCACATTCTACGTCATAACGACTTTCTATAGTTTGCGCATGCGTCCGGAAATAAGAAAAGCTTACTTCCACCGTTTTATAAAATCACAGGTTCTAGAAGCTTTACATGATTTCTTAAAAAACATGAGTTTTTAGAAAATGTGTTTTATTTCATAAATGGAATCAACAAACTATGCACATTCTACGTCATAACGACTTTCTATAGTTTGCGCATCCGTCCGGAAATAAGAAAAGCTTACTTCCACCGTTTTATAAAATCACAGCTTCTAGAAGGTTTACATGATTTCTTAAAAAACACGAGTTTTTAGAAAATGTGTTTTATTTCATAAATGGAATCAACAAAGTATGCATATTCTACGTCATAACCACTTTCTAGAGTTTGCGCATGCGTCCGGAAATAAGAAAAGCTTACTTCCACCGTTTTATAAAATCACAGCTTCTAGAAGGTTTACATGATTTCTTAAAAAACACGAGTTTTTAGAAAATGTGTTTTATTTCATAAATGGGATCAACAAACTATGCACATTCTACATCATAACGACTTTCTATAGTTTGCGCATGCGTCCGGAACTAAGAAAAGATTACTTCCACCGTTTTATAAAATCACAGCTTCCAGAAGGTTTACATGATTTCTTAAAAAACACGAGTTTTTAGAAAATATTTTTTATTTCATAAATGGAATCAACAAACTATGCACATTCTACGTCATAATGAGTTTCTATAGTTTGCGCATGCGTCCGAAAATAAGAAAAGCTTACTTCCACCGTTTTTTAAAATCACAGCTTCTAGAAGGTTTACATCATTTCTTAAAAAACACGAGTTTTTAGAAAATGTGTTTTATTTCATAAATGGAATCAACAAACTATGCACATTCTACATCATAACGACTTTCTATAGTTTGCGCATGCATCCGGAAATAAGAAAAGCTTACTTCCACCGTTTTATAATATCACAGCTTCTAGAAGGTTTACATGATTTCTTAAAAAACACGAGTTTTTAGAAAATGTGTTTTATTTCATAAATGGAATCAACAAACTATGCACATTCTACGTCATAACGACTTTCTATAGTTTTCGCATGCGTCCGGAAATAAGAAAATCTTACTTCCACCGTTTTATAAAATCACAGCTTCTAGAAGGTTTACATGATTTCTTAAAAAACACGAGTTTCTAGAAAATGTGTTTTATTTCATAAATGGAATCAACAAAGTATGCATATTCTACGTCATAACCACTTTCTATAGTTTGCGCATGCGTCCGGAAATAAGAAAAGCTTACTTCCACCGGTTTTTAAAATCACAACTTCTAGAAGGTTTACATCATTTCTTAAAAAACACGAGTTTTTAGAAAATGTGTTTTATTTCATAAATGGAATCAACAAACTATGCACATTCTACGTCATAATGACTTTCTATAGTTTTCGAATGCGTCCGGAAATAAGAAAAGCTTACTTCCACCGTTTTTTAAAATCACAGCTTCTAGAAGGTTTACATGATTTCTTAAAAAACACAAGTTTTTAGAAAATGTGTTTTATTTCATAAATGAAATCAACAAAGTATGCATATTCTACATCATAACCACTTTCTATAGTTTGCGCATGCATCCGGAAATAAGAAAAGCTTACTTCCACCGTTTTTTAAAATCACAGCTTCTAGAAGTTTTAATGATTTCTTAAAAAACACGAGTTTTTAGAAAATGTGATTTATTTCATAAATGGAATCAACAAAGTAGGCACATTCTACATCGTAACGACTTTCTATAGTTTTCGAATGCGTCCGGAAATAAGAAAAGCTTACTTCCACCGTTTTTTAAAATCACAGCTCCTAGAAGGTTTACATGATTTCTTAAAAAACACAAGTTTTTAGAAAATGTGATTTATTTCATAAATGGAATCAACAAAGTATTCACATTCTACGTCATAACGATTTTCTATAGTTTGTGCATGCGTCCGGAAATAAGAAAAGCTTACTTCCACTGTTTTATAAAATCATAGCTGCTAGAAGGTTTACATGATTTCTTTAAAAACACGAGTTTTTAGAAAATGTGTTTTATTTCATAAATGGAATCAATAAACTATGCACATTCTGCGTCATAACGACTTTCTATTGTTTTCGAATGCGTCCGGAAATAAGAAAAGCTTACTTCCACCGTTTTTTAAAATCACAGCTTCCGGAAGGTTTACATGATTTCTTAAAAAACACAAGTTTTTAGAAAATGTGTTTTATTTCATAAATGGAATCAACAAACTATTCACATTCTACGTCATAACGACTTTTTATAGTTTGCGCATGCGTCGGGAAATAAGAAAAGCTTACTTCCACCGTTTTATAAAATCACAGCTTCTAGAAGGTTTACATGATTTCTTAAAAAACACGAGTTTTTAGAAAATGTGTTTTATTTCATAAATGGTATCATCAAAGTATGCATATTCTACGTCATAACCACTTTCTATAGTTTTCGCATGCGTCCGAAAATAACAAAAGCTTACTTCCTGTTAGATTTTCAGAATTTACTTCAATATGATCTAGGATCTTAACTGAGAGAATAACATGTACAGCATATCTACAGCATATCAATCATGGAGACAATAATGCAAGCACACAAGAGACACAAAGATTTACTTGGGGAAAACCATAAAGGTGAAAAACCCCAATAACTTCCTCAGAGATAGATAGAGCAATGATACAACCAACCATAAGAGATAGACATAACCTAGCAGCAGATCCTCCTCCTCTGTAAGTGCGCCTCTCCTCCTTGAGAGCATTTGTGAGAAGTGAGTGAGTAAATAGAGTGCCTCTCGCACTCTATTTATACTTGACTTGACTTGCCTTTTTACCTAACTCATGTAGGCTTGAACTTAACCACAAAACATAATGCTGACTGGGCCGACCCCCAATAGGGTGGTCTAATAACCCTTTGACCCACATGACTTATACAGGGCCGACCCCAAACAAGGTGGTCTAATAACCCATCAAGTATAAGTTACGACACTTACAATATAAATGACGACACTTCAGTATAGAGGAATAAAACCATCTCTATAGGAATACAATATACATATATGTGAAATACATTCCGAAGTTACATATACATCAACACTCCCTCTTAACTAGGAAGGTATTTCTCAGCACAGTTCTTCTAGCACAAGTCATCTTCTCTGGATCATCGTCACTGGTACTTCTATCTCAATCAATCTCTGAATCTACTCGTCATAGGAAGTTCTACAGAGCCAGTCCTTTTTCATACTGGATGTAGGCCCACCACCTGCAGGTCTTCATCATCACTGGCCATACTGTGGAATCCTCAGGACTTATTACATGCATCACAAAACCTCGAAAGAGCATCCCAGGCTGTTACGAGCACACAGCTCTACCTATAGGATCTCCCAGGGCACCGAATTACATGTGACCTCACCACAAAACCTCGCAAGAGCATCCCAGGATGTTACGAGCACACAGCTCTACCTATAGGATCTCCCAGGGCAACGAATTACATGTGGTCATGGCAAAACCTCGCAAGAGCATCCCAGGACTGATTACGGGCACACGGCCCAACCTATCGGATCTCCCAGGGTGCTATTACATGCCATAGGACAAAACCTCGCAAGAGCATCTGCCAAATATCCCAGGGCGCTATTACATGCCATAGGAAAAACCTCGAAAGACTATCTGCAGATCTCCCAGGGCACCGAATCACATGTCCTGCCAAAGCAAAACCTCGAAAGAGCATTTGCCAGATGTCCCAAGGCACCGATATTACATGCCATAGGCAAAACCTCGAAAGACCAACTGCAAATCTCCTAGGGCACCGGATTACATGCTCATCTGCACAACCTGATCCACGGCCATAGAGTATCAACCTGATACTCACCATACATCATCCTGATGTATCCATGATCATCCTGATCATCATCTCTGCAACGTCCTACTGCATGTCATCTAGAGCAACATCCTGAAGCTCGTCATCCATGATCATCCTGATCATCACTACAACGTCCTGCTGCATGTCATCATACATGATCCACCTGATCATCAATGCATCTACCTGATGCATACCAAGTATCTACCTGATACATATCATCATACATGATCCTCTTGATCATACAATGTATCCACCTGATACAAATACAAATACATGATACATATCACCATACATGATCCACCTGATCATACAATGTATCCACCTGATACATATACAGATACATGGTCCAAGCATCCAACATGATGCATATACAAAATACATACACATGATCCAACTGATCATATCCAGCATCCAACATGATGCATCCATACATAAATGATCCACCTGATCATATCCAGCATCCAACATGATGCGTACATACATACATAAAAATGATCCAACTGATCATATCCAGCATCCAACATGATGCGTACATACATACATAAAAATGATCCAACTGATCATATCCAGCAGAAACCAAAACATCATCCTGATTCCCATTATACAGCGCTTACATCCACAGCCATGTGAAGGATCCTCCTTCCAACATGCTTGGAATGGCTTCAGCAAATGTGTCCATCACTTCTTCCTCGAAGTGTCCTCGATCTGAAGAACGCCAAGCCTCTCTCTGAAGTACTCGAACTTCACTCTGGCTAGTGGATTCGTCAGAACATCTGCAATCTGCTCATCCGTCGCAACATACAGGAGCTTCACAGCTCCTCTCTGCACCATATCCCTGATATAGTGATATTTGATCTCTATGTGTTTCGACCTGTCATGAAACACTGGGTTCTCGGACAGCTTCACACAACTCTGGTTATCACAGAAGATACCAGTAGCATCCAACAGGAGATCAAATAACTCAGACAGTAGCTTCCGCATCCATACTGCCTCACAACTAGCTGAACAGGCTGCAACATACTCCGCCTCAGCTGTACTCAGTGCTACGCAGGACTGCTTCCTGCTAAACCAAGAGATCACACCTAATCCCATATTGAAGCAGCACCCAGATGTGCTCTTCCTATCTGCAGTAGTGCCAGCCCAATCTGAATCAACATAACCCTGTAGGTTAAACTTTTGATTCGCTTCATACTTGAGCCCATAATCCACTGTACCCTTCAGGTACCTCAGAACATGCTTTACAACAACCAGGTGAACACTCCTTGGATCCGTCAGGAACTGGCTCAATGTATTCACAACAAAGCAAATGTCTAGTCTCGTGTTCATCAGGTACATCAAGGACCCAATCATCTGACGATACATAGAGACATCAACTGGCTCAGATGAAGCATCACATAGAAGCTTCAGATTCGATGTCATAGGTGTGGCCATGGCCTTGCAATTCATCATCCCGAACCTCTTCAAGGTCTCTTACTGCATACTTCCCATGTCCAAGGAAGATTCCATCTTCACTCTGCCACACCTCCATGCCAAAAACAAATAGTGCATCATCCCCAAGTTCTTCATCTCAAACTCGGCAGTAAGCTTCCGCTGCGTGTCGGCAATCAATCTATCTTCACCATACCAAGTTCTGCACATATATGATTTCTTGTCATGTGTCTCAGAACCAAGTGGCTGCTCCACATACAATTCTTCTTCAACTACACCATTCAAGGAAGTTGTCCTGAATCCATCTGGTGTATCTTCTATTTCATCACTTTTATATTTCTCTATGCTGCCATCTGCAACATGCTTGATCTGATAGTTCCATTTTGAAGTCACAATAGACTTCCCTTCAGCTCTTGGGACCGCATCCCAAACATCGTTCTTCATGATCGACGGATCATGGCATTCTTCCCGTATCCTGGGAACTTCAATATCTTCAATAGATAATTTTGTTGTTGAACAAATGTTGTAGTTCTTCTTTTGTAGGTGATGGCATACGATCTTTCCTACACAACAAGTTAAATTGCATGATTAGAAAACATCTCATAGTTTTCAGAACAAATTCTTACACATAAATAAATATGTCATACAGTCATGCAATTATCTTAGCCAATGCTTCAATACAACATTTATCCATATTCCGTAACTTTCTGGATGCTTTCCAATCTCTACCAGAACATTGTTAAGAGTGTGCACAACTCCCAACATGTCAGCAAAGAGGTTTCATTCTAGATAAGTAGCAATGGAATGTTGTACAGTGCCATAGGCCACTTACCCATGTATATTAGTAGTATACTGTTCATCAATGCAACTATTCTAATATGCACAATACATATCCTAAGTCTAGGAACATGAGCATATACATCATTTGAACAATTTTATTCAAACAAACAAATATGCATGAAATGACAATTAAAATACTTATCTTTGTTTGTTCGTTGGGTGGACTCCCTCTGAGTCTTCGCTTCCTTGCAGGAGCTACTGGAGTCCTAATCTGAAGTAGCTTCTTCTACACCTTTTGATGTGGAATGTAGAGAGATGGTCAACTCCCTCTGAATATTTGCATCCTTGCATAAATCACTGGAGTGTACTCCCTCTTGATCTTTGCTTCCTGGATTACCTGTTCTGGAACTCATATTCATCCTTGGTCCCTATGCATGTTTATTAGTATCATGATTGTGTTATCCTTGTGATCTCATATAAAATCATACATTCATTAGTATACTATTAAAACACAATAATCTCAAGCATGTATAGTCATGGTCATTTCAAACAGAAATAATAAGCATTAGCATTCCAGGTTTATGTAGGATTCTTATGGTTAGTCAAATCATAAGAAGCATAACATGTCTAAACCTATAATTACTCAAACCTATGACTCTTCGGGTTAGTTGAATCATCAATTAAGATAAGAGATATAATATGCATAAAACCTGTGATTATTCAAACATATACCTTCATGATTCTTCTGGTTAGTCATATCATCAATTATGGTAAGAAACATAATATGCATACAACCATGATTATTCAAACCTATGACTTCATGAATAATCATTATCAACAACACAACAGTATAAGATCCTAAACCAAGGTAGGATTCTAGCTTGATATAGGAAAAACATACCTGGATTAGCATGCTAGCTAGTTTATGTCTAACATACCCGCATAATGTCTTTTGGTTCTCTTCAGTGACTTGTGCTAGTAACCTGCATGTCTCATATGTTAACCATTATAAAACCAAGTTATACATACCTCGTAAATGGATCTTCTGTGAGATCCATGACAATGGATGATTCTTTGTCCTCATGTTATCATGACCATATGTTCTTGGACCAGAACATGATTTGTCTTTCTTGGTGTACCTTTCATGTTAGTAGACAACATAAACCTCATACAACACCATAATGCATTAGTGTCAACACCCTAATCAATGAATATTTTCTATTGTGCATTCATAATTTTGTTAAGGTGATACGACAAATCTAATATCAAGATTGTACTAATTGTAATAACATGAAGACAAACATACCATAAACTTAATCATGAAGGCTTACTTCCGGAAATAAGAAAAGCTTACTTCCACCCTTTTATAAAATCACAGCTTCTAGAAGGCTTACATCATTTCTTAAAAACCACGATTTTTTAGAAAATGTGTTTTATTTCATAAATGAAATCAACAAAGTATGCATATTCTATGTCATAATGAGTTTCTATAGTTTGCACGGGCGTCAGGAAATAAGAAAAGCTTACTTCCACCGTTTTTTAAAATCACAGCTTCTAGAAGGTTTACATGATTTCTTAAAAAACACAAGTTTTTAGAAAATGTGTTTTATTTCATAAATGGAATCAAGAAACTATGCACATTCTACGTCATAACGACTTTCTATTGTTTGCGCATGCGTCCGGAAATAAGAAAAGCTTACTTCCACCGTTTTATAAAATGACAGCTTCCAGAAGGTTTACATGATTTCTTAAAAAACACGAGTTTTTAGAAAATGTGTTTAATTTCATAAATGGAACCAACAAACTATGCACATTCTACGTCATAACGAATTTCTATAGTTTGCGCATGCGTCCGAAAATAAGAAAAGCTTACTTCCACCGTTTTATAAAATGACAGCTTCTAGAAGATTTACATGATTTCTTAAAAAACACAAGTTTTTAGAAAATGTGTTTTATTTCATAAATGGAATCAACAAACTATGTAAATTCTACGTCATAACGAATTTCTATAGTTTGCCCATGCATCTGGAAATAAGAAAAGCTTACTTCCACCATTTTATAAAATCACAGCTTCTAGAAGGTTTACATGATTTCTTAAGAAACACGAGTTTTTAGAAAATGTGTTTTATTTCATAAATGGAATCAACAAAGTATGCACATTCTACATCATAACGACTTTCTATAGTTTGCCCATGCATCCGGAAATAAGAAAAGCTTACTTCAGCCGTTTTTTAAAATCACAGCTTCTAGAAGGCTTACATCATTTCTTAAAAAACACGAGTTTTTAGAAAATTTGGTTTATTTCATAAATGGAATCAACAAAGTATGCATATTCTATGTCATAATGAGTTTCTATAGTTTGCACGGGCGTCAAGAAATAAGAAAAGCTTACTTCCACCGTTTTTTAAAATCACAACTTCTAGAAGGTTTACATGATTTCTTAAAAAACACAAGTTTTTAGAAAATGTGTTTTACTTCATCAATGGAATCAAGAAACTATGCACATTCTACGTCATAACGACTTTCTATAGTTTGCGTATGCGTCCGGAAATAAGAAAAGCTTACTTCCACCGTTTTATAAAATCACAGCTTCTAGAAGGTTTACATGATTTCTTAAAAAACACGAGTTTTTAGAAAATGTGTTTTATTTCATAAATGGAATCAAGAAAATATGCACATTCTACGTCATTACCACTTTCTATAGTTTGCGCATGTGTCCCGAAATAAGAAAAGCTTACTTCCACCGTTTTTTAAAATCACAGCTTCTATAAGGTTTACATCATTTCTTAAAAAAAACGAGTTTTTAGAAAATGTGTTTTATTTCATAAATGGAACCAACAAACTATGCACATTCTACGTCGTAACGACTTTCTATAGTTTGCGCATGCGTCCGGAAATAAGAAAAGCTTACTTCCACCGTTTTTTAAAATCACAGTTTCTAGAAGGTTTACATCATTTCTTAAAAAACACGAGTTTTTAGAAAATGTGTTTTATTTGATAAATGGAATCAACAAACTATGTAAATTCTACGTCATAACGACTTTCTATAGTTTTCCCATGCGTCTGGAAATAAGAAAAGCTTACTTCCACCATTTTATAAAATCACAGCTTCTAGAAGGTTTACATGATTTCTTAAGAAACACGAGTTTTTAGAAAATGTGTTTTATTTCATAAATGGAATCAACAAACTATGTAAATTTTACGTCATAACGACTTTCTATAGTTTGCCCATGCGTCCGGAAATAAGAAAAGCTTACTTCCACCATTTTATAAAATAACAGCTTCTAGAAGGTTTACATGATTTCTTAAGAAACACGAGTTTTTAGAAAATGTGTTTTATTTCATAAATGGAATCAACAAAGTATGCACATTCTACATCATAACGACTTTCTATAGTTTTCCCATGCGTCCGGAAATAAGAAAAGCTTACTTCCACCGTTTTATAAAATCACAGCTTCTAGAAGGTTTACATGATTTCTTAAAAAACACGAGTTTTTAGAAAATGTGTTTTATTTCATAAATGGAATCAACAAAGTATGCATATTCTACATCATAACCACTTTCTATAGTTTGCGCATGCGTCCAGAAATAAGAAAAGCTTACTTCCACCGTTTTATAAAATCACAGCTTCTAGAAGGTTTACATGATTTCTTAAAAAACACGAGTTTTTAGAAAATGTGTTTTATTTCATAAATGGAATCAACAAACTATGCATATTCTACGTCATAACAACTTTCTATAGTTTTCGAATGCGTCCGGAAATAAGAAAAGCTTACTTCCACCGTTTTTTAAAATCACAGCTTCTAGAAGGTTTACATCATTTCTTAAAAAACATGAGTTTTTAGAAAATGTGTTTTATTTCATAAATGGAATCAACAAACTATGCACATTCCACGTAATAACGACTTTCTATAGTTTGCGCATGCGTCCGGAAATAAGAAAAGCTTACTTCCACCGTTTTATAAAATCACAGCAACTAGAAGGTTTACATGATTTCTAAAAAACAGGATTGTTTAGAAAATGTGTTTTATTTCATAAATGGAATCAACAAAGTATGCATATTCTACGTCATAACCACTTTCTATAGTTTGCGCATGCGTCCAGAAATAAGAAAAGCTTACTTCCACCGTTTTATAAAATCACAGCTTCTAGAAGGTTTACATGATTTCTTAAAAAACACAAGTTTTTAGAAAATGTGTTTTATTTTATAAATGGAATCAACAAAGTGTGCATATTCTACGTCATAACAACTTTCTATAGTTTTCGAATGCGTCCGGAAATAAGAAAAGCTTACTTCCACCATTTTTTAAAATCACAGCTTCTAGAAGGTTTACATCATTTCTTAAAAAACATGAGTTTTTAGAAAATGTGTTTTATTTCATAAATGGAATCAACAAACTATGCACATTCCACGTCATAACGACTTTCTATAGTTTGCGCATGCGTCCGGAAATAAGAAAAGCTTACTTCCACCGTTTTATAAAATCACAGCTACTAGAAGGTTTACATGATTTCTTAAGAAACACGATTTTTTAGAAAATGTGTTTTATTTCATAAATGGAATCAACAAAGTATGCATATTATACGTCATTACCACTTTCTATAGTTTGCGCATGCGTCCCGAAATAAGAAAAGCTTACTTCCACCGTTTTTTAAAATCACAGCTTCTATAAGGTTTACATCATTTCTTAAAAAAAACGAGTTTTTAGAAAATGTGTTTTATTTCATAAATGGAACCAACAAACTATGCACATTCTACGTCATAACGACTTTCTATAGTTTGCGCATTCGTCCAGAAATAAGAAAAGCTTACTTCCACCGTTTTTTAAAATCACAGTTTCTAGAAGGTTTACATCATTTCTTAAAAAACACGAGTTTTTAGAAAATGTGTTTTATTTGATCAATGGAATCAACAAACTATGCACATTCTACATCATAATGATTTTCTATAGTTTTTGAATGTGTCCAGAAATAAGAAAAGCGTACTTCCACCGTTTTATAAAATGACAGCTTCCAGAAGGTTTACATGATTTCTTAAAAAACACGAGTTTTTAGAAGATGTGTTTTATTTCATAAATGGAACCAACAAACTATGCACATTCTACGTCATAACGACTTTCTATAGTTTGCGCATGCGTCCGAAAATAAGAAGAGCTTACTTCCACCGTTTTATAAAATCACAGCTTCTAGAAGGATTGCATGATTTCTTAAAAAACACGAGTTTTTAGAAAATGTGTTTTATTTCATAAATGGAATCAACAAAGTATGCATATTCTAGGTCATAACCACTTTCTATAGTTTGCGCATGCGTACGGAAATAAGAAAAGCTTACTTCCACCGTTTTTTAAAATGACAGCTTCTAGAAGGTTTACATGATTTCTTAAAAAACACGAGTTTTTAGAAAATGTGTTTTATTTCATAAATGGAATCAACAAAGTATGCATATTCTACGTCATAACCACTTCCTATAGTTTGCGCATGCGTCTGGAAATAAGAAAAGCTAACTTCCACCGTTTTTTAAAATCACAGCTTCTAGAAGGTTTACATGATTTCTTAAAAAACACGAGTTTTTAGAAAATGTGTTTTGTTTCATAAATGGAACCAACAAACTATGCACATTCTACGTCATAACGACTTTCTATAGTTTTCGAATGTGTCCGGAAATAAGAAAAGCTTACTTCCACCGTTTTATAAAATGACATTTTCCAGAAGGTTTACATGATTTCTTAAAAAACACGAGTTTTTAGAAAATGTGTTTAATTTCATAAATGGAACCAACAAACTATGCACATTCTACGTCATAACGACTTTCTATAGTTTGCGCATGCATCCGAAAATAAGAAAAGCTTACTTCCACCGTTTTATAAAATGACAGCTTCTAGAAGGTTTACATGATTTCTTAAAAAACACGAGTTTTTAGAAAATGTGTTTTATTTCATAAATGGAATCAACAAAGTATGCATATTCTACGTCATAACCACTTTCTATAGTTTGCGCATGCGTCCGGAAATAAGAAAAGCTTACTTCCACCGTTTTTTAAAATCACAGCTTCTAGAAGCTTTACATGATTTCTTAAAAAACAGGAGTTTTTAGAAAATGTGTTTTCTTTCATAAATGGAATCAACAAAGTATGCACATTCGACGTCATAACGACTTTCTATAGTTTGCGCATGCGTTCGGAAATAAGAAAAGCTTACTTCCACCATTTTTTAAAATCACAACTTCTAGAAGGTTTACATCATTTCTTAAAAAACACGAGTTTTTAGAAAATGTGTTTTATTTCATAAATGGAACCAACAAACTATGCACATTCTACGTCATAACGACTTTCTATAGTTTGCGCATGCGTCCGGAAATAAGAAAAGCTTACTTCCACAGTTTTTTAAAATCACAGTTTCTAGAAGGTTTACATCATTTCTGAAAAAACACGAGTTTTTAGAAAATGTGTTTTATTTCATAAATGGAATCAACAAACTATGCACATTCTACGTCATAACGACTTTCTATAGTTTTTGAATGTGTCTGGAAATAAGAAAAGCTTACTTCCACCGTTTTATAAAATGACAGCCTCTAGAAGGTTTACATGATTGCTTAAAAAACACGAGTTTTTAGAAAATGTGTTTAATTTCATAAATGGAACCAACAAACTATGCACATTCTACATCATAACGACTTTCTATAGTTTGCGCATGCGTCCGAAAATAAGAAAAGCTTACTTCCACCGTTTTATAAAATGACAGCTTCTAGAAGGTTTACATGATTTCTTAAAAATTACGAGTTTTTAGAAAATGTGTTTAATTTCATAAATGGAACCAACAAACTATGCACATTCTATGTGATAACGACTTTCTATAGTTTGCGCATGCGTCCGAAAATAAGAAAAGCTTACTTCCACCGTTTTATAAAATGACAGCTTCTAGAAGGTTTACATGATTTCTTAAAAATCACGAGTTTTTAGAAAATGTGTTTTATTTCATAAATGGAATCAACAAAGTATGCATATTCTACGTCATAACCACTTTCTATAGTTTGCGCATGCGTCCGGAAATAAGAAAAGCTTACTTCCACAGTTTTTTAAAATCACAGCTTCTAGAAGGCTTACATCATTTCTTAAAAAACACGAGTTTTTAGAAAATGTGTTTTATTTCATAAATGGAATCAACAAACTATGTACATTCTACGTCATAACGACTTTCTATAGTTTTCCCATGCGTCCGGAAATAAGAAAAGCTTACTTCAACCGTTTTATAAAATCACAGCTTCTAGAAGGTTTACATGAGTTCTTAAAAAACACGATTTTTTAGAAAATGTGTTTTATTTCATAAATGGAATCAACAAAGTATGCATATTCTACGTCATAACCACTTTATATAGTTTGCGCATCCGTCCGTAAATAAGAAAAGCTTACTTCCACCGTTTTTTAAAATCACAGCTTCTAGAAGGTTTACATCATTTCTTAAAAAACACGAGTTTTTAGAAAATGTTTTTTATTTCATAAATGGAATCAAAAAACTAAGCACATTCTACGTCATAACGACTTTCTATAGTTTTCGAATGCGTCCGGAAATAAGAAAAGCTTACTTCCACCGTTTTTTAAAATCACAGCTTCCAGAAGCTTTACATGATTTCTTGAAAAACACGAGTTTTTAGAAAATGTGTTTTATTTCATAAATGGAATCAACAAACTATGCACATTCTACGTCATAATGACTTTCTATAGTTTGCGCATGCGTCCGGAAATAAGAAAAGCTTACTTCAACTGTTTTATAAAATCATAGCTTCTAGAAGGTTTACATGATTTCTTAAAAAACACGAGTTTTTAGAAAATGTGTTTTATTTCATAAATGGAATCAACAAAGTATGCATATTCTATGTCATAATGAGTTTCTATAGTTTGCGCATGCATCCGGAAATAAGAAAAGCTTACTTCCACAGTTTTTTAAATTCACAGCTTCTAGAAGTTTTACATCATTTCTTAAAAACCACGAGTTTTTAGAAAATGTGTTTTATTTCATAAATGGAATCAACAAACAATGCACATTCTACGTCATAACGACTTTCTATAGTTTGTGCATGCGTCCGGAAATAAGAAAAGCTTACTTCCACCGTTTTATAAAATCACAGCTTCTAGAAGGTTTACATGATTTCTTAAAAAACACGAGTTTTTAGAAAATGTGTTTATTTCATAAATGGAATCAATAAAGTATGCATATTCTACGTCATAACCACTTTCTATAGTTTGCGCATGCGTCCGGAAATAAGAAAAGCTTACTTCCACCGTTTTTTAAAATCACAGCTTCTAGAAGGTTTACATGATTTCTTAAAAAACATGAGTTTTTAGAAAATGTGTTTTATTTCATAAATGGAATCAACAAACTATGCACATTCTTCATCATAACGACTTTCTATAGTTTGCACATGCATCCGGAAATAAGAAAAGCTTACTTCCACCGTTTTATAAAATCACAGCTTCTAGAAGGTTTACATGATTTCTTAAAAAACACGAGTTTTTGGAAAAAGTGTTTTATTTCATAAATGGAATCAACAAAGTATGCATATTCTACGTCATAACCACTTTCTATAGTTTGCGCATGCGTCCGGAAATAAGAAAAGCTTACTTCCACCGTTTTTTAAAATCATAGCTTCTAAAAGGTTTACATCATTTCTTAAAAAACACGAGTTTTTAGAAAATGTGTATTATTTCATAAATGGAATCAAGAAACTATGCACATTCTACGTCATAACGACTATTCTATAGTTTTCAAATGCGTCCGGAAATAAGAAAAGCTTACTTCCACCGTTTTTTAAAATGACAGCTTCTAGAAGGTTTACATGATTTCTTAAAAAAGACGAGTTTTTAGAAAATGTGTTTTATTTTATAAATGGAATCAACAAACTATGCACATTCTACGTCATAACGACTTTCTATAGTTTGCACATGCGTCCGGAAATAAGAAAAGCTTACTTCAACCGTTTTATAAAATCATAACTTCTAGAAGGTTTACATGATTTCTTAAAAAACACGATTTTTTAGAAAATGTGTTTTATTTCATAAATGGAATCAACAAACTATGAACATTCTACGTCATAACGACTTTCTATAGTTTGCGCATGCGTCCGGAAATAAGAAAAGCTTACTTCCACCGTTTTTTAAAATCACAGCTTCTAGAAGGTTTACATGATTTCTTAAAAAACACGAGTTTTTAGAAAATGTGTTTTATTTCATAAATGGAATCAACAAACTATGTACATTCTACGTCATAACGACTTTCTATAGTTTTCCAATGCATCCGGAAATAAGAAAAGCTTACTTCCACTGTTTTTTAAAATCACAGCTTCTAGAAGGTTTACATGATTTCTTAAAAAACACGAGTTTTTAGAAAATGTGTTTTATTTCATAAATGGAATCAACAAAGTATGCATATTCTACGTCATAACCACTTTCTATAGCTTGTGCATGCGTCCGGAAATAAGAAAAGCTTACTTCCACCGTTTTTTAAAATCACAGCTTCTAGAAGGCTTACAACATTTCTTAAGAAACACGAGTTTTTAGAAAATGTGTTTTATTTCATAAATGGAATTAACAAACTATGCACATTCTACATCATAACAACTTTCTATAGTTTTCGAATGCATCCGGAAATAAGAAAAGCTTACTTCCACCGTTTTTTAAAATCACAGCTTCTAGAAGGTTTACATGATTTCTTAAAAAACAAGAGTTTTTAGAAAATGTGTTTTATTTCATAAATGGAATCAACAAACTATGTACATTCTACGTCATAACGACTTTCTATAGTTTGCCCATGCGTCCGGAAATAAGAAAAGCTTACTTCCATCGTTTTATAAAATCACAGCTTCTAGAAGGTTTACATGATTTCTTAAAAAACACGATTTTTTAGAAAATGTGTTTTATTTCATAAATGGAATCAACAAAGTATGCATATTCTACGTCATAACCACTTTCTATAGTTTGCGCATGCGCCCGGAAATAAGAAAAGCTTACTTCCACCGTTTTTTAAAATCACAGCTTCTAGAAGGTTTACATCATTTCTTAAAAAACACGAGTGTTTAGAAAATGTGTTTTCTTTCATAAATGGAATCAACAAACTATGCACAGTCTACGTCATAACGACTTTCTATAGTTTTCGAATGCGTCCGGAAATAAGAAAAGTTTACTTCCACCGTTTTTTAAAATCACAGCTTCCAGAAGATTTACATGATTTCTTAAAAAACACGAGTTTTTATAAAATGTGTTTTATTTCATAAATGGAATCAACAAAGTATGCACATTCTACGTCATAACGACTTTCTATAGTTTGCGCATGCGTCCGGAAATAAGAAAAGCTTACTTACACCGTTTTCTAAAATCACAGCTTCTAGAAGGTTTACATCATTTCTTAAAAAACACGAGTTTTTAGAAAATGTGTTTTATTTCATAAAAGGAATCAACAAACTACGTACATTCTACGTCATAACGACTTTCTATAGTTTTCCCATGCGTCCGGAAATAAGAAAAGCTTACTTCCACCGTTTTTTAAAATCACAGCTTCTAGAAGGTTTACATGATTTCTTAAAAAACACGAGTGTTTAGAAAATGTGTTTTATTTCATAAATGGAATCAACAAAGTATGCATATTCTATGTCATAACCACTTTCTATAGTTTGCGCATGCGTCCGGAAATAAGAAAAGCTTACTTCCACCGTTTTTTAAAATTACAGCTTCTAGAAGGTTTACATCATTTCTTAAAAAACACGAGTTTTTAGAAAATGTGTTTTATTTCATAAATGGAATCAACAAACTATGCACATTCTACATCATAACAACTTTCTATAGTTTTCGAATGCGTCCGGAAATAAGAAAAGCTTACTTCCACCGTTTTTTAAAATCACAGCTTCTAGAAGGTTTACATCATTTCATAAAAAACACGAGTTTTTAGAAAATGTGTTTTATTTCATAAATGGAACCAACAAACTATGCACATTCTACGTCATAACGACTTTCTATAGTTTGCGCATGCGTCCGGAAATAAGAAAAGCTTACTTCCACCGTTTTTTAAAATCACAGTTTCTAGAAGGTTTACATCATTTCTTAAAAAACACGAGTTTTTAGAAAATGTGTTTTATTTCATCAATGGAATCAACAAAGTATGCACATTCGACGTCATAACGACTTTCTATAGTTTGCGCATGCGTCCGGAAATAAGAAAAGCTTACTTCCCCTGTTTTTTTAAATCACAGCTTCTAGAAGGTTTACATGATTTCTTAAAAAACTCGAGTTTTTAGAAAATATGTTTTCTTTCATAAATGGAATCAACAAAGTATGCATATTCTATGTCATAACGATTTTCTATATTTTGCGCAAGCGTCCGGAAATAAGAAAAGCTTACTTCCACCGTTTCTTAAAATCACAGCTTCCAGAAGGTTTACATCATTTCTTAAAAAACTCGAGTTTTTAGAAAATGTGTTTTATTTCATAAATGGAACCAACAAACTATGCACATTCTACGTCATAACACTTTTCTATAGTTTGTGCATGCGTCCGGAAATAAGAAAAGCTTACTTCCACCGTTTTTTAAAATCACAGTTTCTAGAAGGTTTACATCATTTCTTAAAAAACACGAGTTTTTAGAGAATGTGTTTTATTTCATAAATGGAATCAACAAACTATGCACATTCTACGTCATAACGACTTTCTATAGTTTTCGAATGTGTCCGGAAAAAAGAAAAGCTTACTTCCACCGTTTTATAAAATGACAGCTTCCAGAAGGTTTACATGATTTCTTAAAAAACACGAGTTTTTAGAAAATGTGTTTAATTTCATAAATGGAACCAACAAACTATGCACATTCTACGTCATAACGACTTTCTATAGTTTGCGCATGCGTCCGAAAATAAGAAAAGCTTACTTCCACCGTTTTATAAAATGACAGCTTCTAGAAGGTTTACATGATTTCTTAAAAAACACGAGTTTTTAGAAAATGTGTTTTATTTCATAAATGGAATCAACAAACTATGCATATTCTACGTCATAACCACTTTCTATAGTTTGCGCATGCGTCCGGAAATCAGAAAAGCTTACTTCCACCGTTTTTTAAAATCACAGCTTCTAGAACGTTTACATCGTTTCTTAAAAAACACGAGTTTTTAGAAAATGTGTTTTCTTTCATAAATGGAATCAACAAACTATGCACATTCTACTTCATAACGACTTGCTATAGTTTTCGAATGCGTCCGGAAATACGAAAAGCTTACTTCCACCGTTTTTTAAAATCACAGCTTCTAGAAGGTTTACATGATTTCTTAAAAAACACGAGTTTTTAGAAAATGTGTTTTATTTCATAAATGGAATCAACAAAGTATGCATATTATACATCATAACCACTTTCTATAGTTTGCGCATGCGTCCTGAAATAAGAAAAGCTTACTTCCACCGTTTTTTAAAATCACAGCTTCTAGAAGGCTTACATCATTTCTTAAAAAACATGAGTTTTTAAAAAATGTGTTTTATTTCATAAATGGAATCAACAAACTATGCACATTCTACGTCATAACAACTTTCTATAGTTTTCGAATGCGTCCGGAAATAAGAAAAGCTTACTTCCACCGTTTTTTAAAATCACAGCTTCTAGAAGGTTTACATGATTTCTTAAAAAACACGAGTTTTTAGAAAATGTGTTTTATTTCATAAATGGAAGCAACAAAGTATGCACATTCTACGTCATAACGACTTTCTATAGTTTGCGCATGCGTCCGGAAATAAGAAAAGCTTACTTCCACCGTTTTATAAAATCACAGCTTCTAGAAGGTTTACATGATTTCTTAAAAAACACGAGTTTTTAGATAATGTGTTTATTTCATAAATGGAATCAATAAAGTATGCATATTCTACGTCATAACCACTTTCTATAGTTTGCGCATGCGTCCGGAAATAAGAAAAGCTTACTTCCACCGTTTTTTAAAATCACAGCTTCTAGAAGGTTTACATGATTTCTTAAAAAACATGAGTTTTTAGAAAATGTGTTTTATTTCATAAATGGATTCAACAAACTATGCACATTCTTCATCATAACGACTTTCCATAGTTTGCACATGCATCCGGAAATAAGAAAAGCTTACTTCCACCGTTTTATAAAATCACAGCTTCTAGAAGGTTTACATGATTTCTTAAAAAACACGAGTTTTTGGAAAAAGTGTTTTATTTCATAAATGGAATCAACAAAGTATGCATATTCTACGTCATAACCACTTTCTATAGTTTGCGCATGCGTCCGGAAATAAGAAAAGCTTACTTCCACCGTTTTTTAAAATCATAGCTTCTAAAAGGTTTACATCATTTCTTAAAAAACACGAGTTTTTAGAAAATGTGTATTATTTCATAAATGGAATCAAGAAACTATGCACATTCTACGTCATAACGACTATTCTATAGTTTTCAAATGCGTCCGGAAATAAGAAAAGCTTACTTCCACCGTTTTTTAAAATGACAGCTTCTAGAAGGTTTACATGATTTCTTAAAAAAGACGAGTTTTTAGAAAATGTGTTTTATTTTATAAATGGAATCAACAAACTATGCACATTCTACGTCATAACGACTTTCTATAGTTTGCACATGCGTCCGGAAATAAGAAAAGCTTACTTCAACCGTTTTATAAAATCATAACTTCTAGAAGGTTTACATGATTTCTTAAAAAACACGATTTTTTAGAAAATGTGTTTTATTTCATAAATGGAATCAACAAACTATGAACATTCTACGTCATAACGACTTTCTATAGTTTGCGCATGCGTCCGGAAATAAGAAAAGCTTACTTCCACCGTTTTTTAAAATCACAGCTTCTAGAAGGTTTACATCATTTCTTAAAAAACACGAGTTTTTAGAAAATGTGTTTTATTTCATAAATGGAATCAACAAACTATGTACATTCTACGTCATAACGACTTTCTATAGTTTTCCAATGCATCCGGAAATAAGAAAAGCTTACTTCCACTGTTTTTTAAAATCACAGCTTCTAGAAGGTTTACATGATTTCTTAAAAAACACGAGTTTTTAGAAAATGTGTTTTATTTCATAAATGGAATCAACAAAGTATGCATATTCTACGTCATAACCACTTTCTATAGTTTGTGCATGCGTTCGGAAATAAGAAAAGCTTACTTCCACCGTTTTTTAAAATCACAGCTTCTAGAAGGCTTACATCATTTCTTAAGAAACACGAGTTTTTAGAAAATGTGTTTTATTTCATAAATGGAATTAACAAACTATGCCCATTCTACATCATAACAACTTTCTATAGTTTTCGAATGCATCCGGAAATAAGAAAAGCTTACTTCCACCGTTTTTTAAAATCACAGCTTCTAGAAGGTTTACATCATTTCTTAAAAAACACGAGTTTTTAGAAAATGTGTTTTATTTCATCAATGGAATCAACAAAGTATGCACATTCGACGTCATAACGACTTTCTATAGTTTGCGCATGCGTCCGGAAATAAGAAAAGCTTACTTCCCCTGTTTTTTTAAATCACAGCTTCTAGAAGGTTTACATGATTTCTTAAAAAACTCGAGTTTTTAGAAAATATGTTTTCTTTCATAAATGGAATCAACAAAGTATGCATATTCTATGTCATAACGATTTTCTATATTTTGCGCAAGCGTCCGGAAATAAGAAAAGCTTACTTCCACCGTTTCTTAAAATCACAGCTTCCAGAAGGTTTACATCATTTCTTAAAAAACTCGAGTTTTTAGAAAATGTGTTTTATTTCATAAATGGAACCAACAAACTATGCACATTCTACGTCATAACAACTTTCTATAGTTTGTGCATGCGTCCGGAAATAAGAAAAGCTTACTTCCACCGTTTTTTAAAATCACAGTTTCTAGAAGGTTTACATCATTTCTTAAAAAACACGAGTTTTTAAAAAATGTGTTTTATTTCATAAATGGAATCAACAAACTATGCACATTCTACGTCATAACGACTTTCTATAGTTTTCGAATGTGTCCGGAAAAAAGAAAAGCTTACTTCCACCGTTTTATAAAATGACAGCTTCCAGAAGGTTTACATGATTTCTTAAAAAACACGAGTTTTTAGAAAATGTGTTTAATTTCATAAATGGAACCAACAAACTATGCACATTCTACGTCATAACGACTTTCTATAGTTTGCGCATGCGTCCTAAAATAAGAAAAGCTTACTTCCACCGTTTTATAAAATGACAGCTTCTAGAAGGTTTACATGATTTCTTAAAAAACACGAGTTTTTAGAAAATGTGTTTTATTTCATAAATGGAATCAACAAACTATGCATATTCTACGTCATAACCACTTTCTATAGTTTGCGCATGCGTCCGGAAATAAGAAAAGCTTACTTCCACCGTTTTTTAAAATCACAGCTTCTAGAACGTTTACATCGTTTCTTAAAAAACACGAGTTTTTAGAAAATGTGTTTTCTTTCATAAATGGAATCAACAAACTATGCACATTCTACTTCATAACGACTTGCTATAGTTTTCGAATGCGTCCGGAAATACGAAAAGCTTACTTCCACCGTTTTTTAAAATCACAGCTTCTAGAAGGTTTACATGATTTCTTAAAAAACACGAGTTTTTAGAAAATGTGTTTTATTTCATAAATGGAATCAACAAAGTATGCATATTATACATCATAACCACTTTCTATAGTTTGCGCATGCGTCCTGAAATAAGAAAAGCTTACTTCCACCGTTTTTTAAAATCACAGCTTCTAGAAGGCTTACATCATTTCTTAAAAAACATGAGTTTTTAAAAAATGTGTTTTATTTCATAAATGGAATCAACAAACTATGCACATTCTACGTCATAACAACTTTCTATAGTTTTCGAATGCGTCCGGAAATAAGAAAAGCTTACTTCCACCGTTTTTTAAAATCACAGCTTCTAGAAGGTTTACATGATTTCTTAAAAAACACGAGTTTTTAGAAAATGTGTTTTATTTCATAAATGGAAGCAACAAAGTATGCACATTCTACGTCATAACGACTTTCTATAGTTTGCGCATGCGTCCGGAAATAAGAAAAGCTTACTTCCACCGTTTTATAAAATCACAGCTTCTAGAAGGTTTACATGATTTCTTAAAAAACACGAGTTTTTAGATAATGTGTTTTATTTCATAAATGGAATCAACAAAGTATGCATATTCTACGTCATAACCACTTTCTATAGTTTGCGCATGCGTCCGGAAATAAGAAAAGCTTACTTCCACCGTTTTTTAAAATCACAGCTTCTAGAACGTTTACATCCTTTCTTAAAAAACACGAGTTTTTAGAAAATGTGTTTTATTTCATAAATGGAAGCAACAAAGTATGCACATTCTACGTCATAACGAATTTCTATAGTTTGCGCATGCGTCCGGAAATAAGAAAAGCTTACTTCCACCGTTTTATAAAATCACAGCTTCTAGAAGGTTTACATGATTTCTTAAAAAACACGAGTTTTTAAAAAATGTGTTTTATTTCATAAATGGAATCAACAAAGTATGCATATTCTACGTCATAACCACTTTCTATAGTTTGCGCATGCGTCCGGAAATAAGAAAAGCTTACTTCCACCGTTTTTTAAAATCACAGCTTCTAGAACGTTTACATCATTTCTTAAAAAACACGAGTTTTTAGAAAATGTGTTTTATTTCATAAATGGAATCAACAAAGTATGCATATTCTACGTCATAACCACTTTCTATAGTTTGCGCATGCGTCTGGAAATAAGAAAAGCTTACTTCCACCGTTTTTTAAAATCACAGCTTCTAGAAGGCTTACATCATTTCTTAAAAAACACGAGTTTTTAGAAAATGTGTTTTATTTCATAAATGGAATCAACAAACTATGCACATTCTACATCATAACGACTTTCTATAGTTTTCGAATGCGTCCGGAAATAAGAAAAGCTTACTTCCACCGTTTTTTAAAATCGCAGCTTCTAGAAGGTTTACATGATTTCTTAAAAAACTCGAGTTTTTAGAAAATATGTTTTCTTTCGTAAATGGAATCAACAAAGTATGCACATTCTATGTCATAACGACTTTCTATAGTTTGCGCATGCGTGCGGAAATAAGAAAATCTTACTTCCACCGTTTTTTAAAATCACAGCTTCTAGAAGGCTTACATCATTTCTTAAAAAACACGAGTTTTTAGAAAATGTGTTTTATTTCATAAATGGAATCAACAAACTATGTACATTCTACGTCATAACGACTTTCTATAGTTTTCCCATGCGTCCGGAAATAAGAAAAGCTTACTTCAACCGTTTTATAAAATCACAGCTTCTAGAAGGTTTATATGAGTTCTTAAAAAACACGATTTTTTAGAAAATGTGTTTTATTTCATAAATGGAATCAACAAAGTATGCATATTCTACGTCATAACCACTTTATATAGTTTGCACATGCGTCCGGAAATAAGAAAAGCTTACTTCCACCGTTTTTTAAAATCACAGCTTCTAGAAGGTTTACATCATTTCTTAAAAAACACGAGTTTTTAGAAAATGTTTTTTATTTCATAAATGGAATCAAAAAACTATGCACATTCTACGTCATAACGACTTTCTATAGTTTTCGAATGCGTCCGGAAATAAGAAAAGCTTACTTCCACCGTTTTTTAAAATCACAGCTTCCAGAAACTTTACATGATTTCTTGAAAAACTTGAGTTTTTAGAAAATGTGTTTTATTTCATAAATGGAATCAACAAACTATGCACATTCTACGTCATAACGACTTTCTATAGTTTGCGCATGCGTCCGGAAATAAGAAAAGCTTACTTCAACCGTTTTATAAAATCATAGCTTCTAGAAGGTTTACATGATTTCTTAAAAAACACGATTTTTTAGAAAATGTGTTTTATTTCATAAATGGAATCAACAAAGTATGCATATTCTATGTCATAATGAGTTTCTATAGTTTGCGCATGCGTCCGGAAATAAGAAAAGCTTACTTCCACAGTTTTTTAAATTCACAGCTTCTAGAAGTTTTACATCATTTCTTAAAAACCACGAGTTTTTAGAAAATGTGTTTTATTTCATAAATGGAATCAACAAACAATGCACATTCTACGTCATAACGACTTTCTATAGTTTGCGCATGCGTCCGGAAATAAGAAAAGCTTACTTCCACCGTTTTATAAAATCACAGCTTCTAGAAGGTTTACATGATTTCTTAAAAAACACGAGTTTTTAGAAAATGTGTTTATTTCATAAATGGAATCAACAAAGTATGCATATTCTACGTCATAACCACTTTCTATAGTTTGCGCATGCGTCCGGAAATAAGAAAAGCTTACTTCCACCGTTTTTTAAAATCACAGCTTCTAGAACGTTTACATCATTTCTTAAAAAACACGAGTTTTTGGAAAATGTGTTATCTTTCATAAATGGAATCAACAAAGTATGCGCATTCGATGTCATAACGACTTTCTATAGTTTTCGAATGCGTCCGGAAATAAGAAAAGCTTACTTCCACCGTTTTTTAAAATCACAGCTTCTAGAAGGTTAACATCATTTCTTAAAAAACACGAGTTTTTAGAAAATGTGTTTTATTTCATAAATGGAATCAACAAACTATGTACATTCTACGTCATAACGACTTTGTGTAGTTTGCCCAATCGTCCGGAAATAAGAAAAGCTTACATCCACCATTTTTTAAAATCACAGCTTCTAGAAGGTTTACATGATTTCTTAAAAAACACGAGTTTTTAGAAAATGTGTTTTATTTCATAAATGGAATCGACAAAGTATGCATATTCTACGTCATAACCACTTTCTATAGTTTCCGCATGCATCCGGAAATAAGAAAAGCTTACTTCCACCGTTTTTTAAAATCACAGCTTCTAGAAGGTTTACATGATTTCTTAAAAAACATGAGTTTTTAGAAAATGTGTTTTATTTCATAAATGGAAACAACAAACTAAGCACATTCTACGTCATAACGACTTTCTATAGTTTTCGAATGCGTCCGGAAATAAGAAAAGCTTTCTTCCACCGTTTTTTAAAATCACAGCTTCTAGAAGGTTTACATGATTTCTTAAAAAACACGAGTTTTTAGAAAATGTGTTTTATTTCATAAATGGAATGGACAAAGTATGCACATTCTACATCATAACGACTTTCTATAGTTTGCGCATGCGTCCGGAAATAAGAAAAGCTTACTTCCACCGTTTTTTAAAATCACAGCTTCCAGAAGGTTTACATCATTTCTTAAAAAACATGAGTTTTTAGAAAATGTTTTTTATTTTATAAATGGAATCAACAAACTATGTACATTCTACGTCATCACGACTTTCTATAGTTTTCCCATGCGTCCGGAAATAAGAAAAGCTTGCTTCCACCGTTTTTTAAAATCACAGCTTCTAGAAAGTTTACATGATTTCTTAAAAAACACGATTTTTTAGAAAATGTGTTTTATTTCATAAATGGAATCAACAAAGTATGCATATTCTACGTCATAACCACTTTCTATAGTTTGCGCATGCGTCCAGAAATAAGAAAAGCTTACTTCCACCGTTTATTAAAATCACAGCTTCTAGAAGGTTTAAATGATTTCTTAAAAAACACGAGTTTTTAGAAAATGTGATTTATTTCATAAATGGAATCAACAAAGTAGGGACATTATACGTCGTAAGGACTTTCTATAGTTTTCGAATGCGTTCGGAAATAAGAAAAGCTTACTTCCACCGTTTTTTAAAATCACAACTTCTACAAGGTTTACATGATTTCTTAAAAAAAACAAGTTTTTAGAAAATGTGATTTATTTCTAAATGGAATCAACAAAGTATTCACATTCTACGTCATAACGATTTTCTATAGTTTGTTCATGCGTCCAGAAATAAGAAAAGCTTACTTCCACCGTTTTATAAAATCACAGCTTCTAGAAGGTTTGCATGATTTCTTAAAAAACACGAGTTTTTTGAAAATGTGTTTTATTTCATCAATGGAATCAACAAACTATGCACATTCATCATAATGACTTTCTATAGTTTTCGAATGCGTCCGTAAATAAGAAAAGCTTACTTCCACCGTTTTTTAAAATCACAGCTTCCGGAAGGTTTACATTGTTTCTTAAAAATCACGAGTTTTTTTAAAATGTGTTTTATTTCATAAATGGAATCAACAAACTATGCACATTCTACGTCATAACGACTTTCTATAGTTTGCGCATGCGTCCGGAAATAAGAAAAGCTTACTTCCACCGTTTTATAAAATGACAGCTTCCAGAAGGTTTACATCATTTCTTAAAAAACACGAGTTTTTAGAAAATGTGTTTTATTTCATAAATCGAATCAACAAACTATGCACATTGTATGTCATAACGACTTTCTATTGTTTCCGCATGCGTCCGAAAATAAGAAGAGCTTACTTCCACCGTTTTATAAAATCACAGCTTCTAGAAGGTTTGCATGATTTCATAAAAAACACGAGTTTTTAGAAAATGTATTTTATTTCATAAATGGAATCAACAAACTATGCACATTCTACATCATAACGACTTTCTATAGTTTTCGAATGCGTCCGGAAATAAGAAAAGCTTACTTCCACCGTTTTTTAAAATCACAGCTTCTATAAGGTTTACATCATTTCTTAAAAAACACGAGTTTTTAGAAAATGTGTTTTATTTCATAAATGGAACCAACAAACTATGCACATTCTACGTCATAACGAATTTCTATAGTTTGCGCATGCGTCCGGAAATAAGAAAAGCTTGCTTCCACCGTTTTTTAAAATCACAGTTTCTAGAAGGTTTACATCATTTCTTAAAAAACACGAGTTTTTAGAAAATGTGTTTTATTTCATAAATGGAATCAACAAACTATGCACATTCTACATCATAATGACTTTCTATAGTTTTCGAATGTGTCCGGAAATAAGAAAAGCTTAATTCCACCGTTTTATAAAATGACAGCTTCCAGAAGGTTTACATGATTTCTTAAAAAACACGTGTTTTTAGAAAATGTGTTTTATCTCATAAATGGAACCAACAAACTATGCACATTCTACATCATAACGACTTTCTATAGTTTGCGCATGCGTCCGAAAATAAGAAGAGCTTACTTCCACCGTTTTATAAAATCACAGCTTCTAGAAGGTTTGCATGATTTCTTAAAAAACACGAGTTTTTAGAAAATGTGTTTTATTTCATAAATGGAATCAACAAAGTATGCATATTCTACGTCATAACGACTTTCTATAGTTTGCGCATGCATCCGGAAATACGAAAAGCTTACTTCCACCGTTTTATAAAATCACAACTTCTAGAAGGTTTACATGATTTCTTAAAAAGCACGATTTTTTAGAAATTGTGTTTCATTTCATAAATGGAATCAACAAAGTATGCATATTCTACGTCATAACCACACTCTATAGTTTGCGCATGCGTCTGGAAATAAGAAAAGCTTACTTCCACCGTTTTTTAAAATCACAGCTTCTAGAAGGTTTACATGATTTCTTAAAAAACACGAGTTTTTAGAAAATGTGTTTTATTTCATAAATGGAATCAACAAAGTATGCACATTCTAGGTCATAACGACTTTCTATAGTTTGCGCATGCGTCCAGAAATAAGAAAAGCTTACTTTTGCCGTTTTTTAAAATCACAGCTTCTAGAAGGTTTACATCATTTCTTAAAAAATACGAGTTTTTAGAAAATGTGTTTTATTTCATAAATGGAATCTACAAACTATGCACATTCTACGTCATAACGACATTCTATATTTTGCGCATGCGTCCGGAAATAAGAAAAGCTTACTTCCACCATTTTATAAAATTACAGCTTCTAGAAGGTTTACATGATTTCTTAAAAAACACGAGTTTTTAGAAAATGTTTATTATTTCATAAATGGAATCAACAAACTATGTACATTCTATGTCATAATGACTTTCTATAGTTTGCGTATGCGTCCAGAAATAAGAAAAGCTTACTTCCACCGTTTTATAAAATCACAGCTTCTAGAAGGTTTACATCATTTCTTAAAAAACACGAGTTTTTAGAAAATGTGTTTTATGTCATAAATGGAATCAACAAACTATGCACATTCTACGTCATAACGACTTTCTATAGTTTTCGAATGCGTCCGGAAATAAGAAAAGCTTACTTCCACCGTTTTTTAAAATCACAGCTTCTAGAAGGTTTACATCATTTCTTAAAAAATACGAGTTTTTAGAACATGTGTTTTATTTCATAAATGGATTCAACAAACTATGCACATTCTACGTCATAACAACTTTCTATAGTTTGCGCATGCGCCCGGAAATAAGAAAAGCTTACTTCCACCGTTTTATAAAATCACAGCTTCTAGAAGGTTTACATGATTTCTTAAAAAACACGAGTTTTTAGAAAATGTGTTTTATTTCATAAATGGAATCAACAAAGTATGCATATTCTACATCATAACCACTTTCTATAGTTTGCGCATGCGTCCGAAAATAAGAAAAGCTTACTTCCACCGTTTTATAAAATCACAACTTCTAGAAGGTTTACATGATTTCTTAGAAAACACGATTTTTTAGAAAATGTGTTTTATTTCATAAATGGAATCAACAAAGTATGCACATTCTACGTCATAACGACTTTCTATAGTTTGCGCATGCGTCCGGAAATAAGAAAACCTTACTTCCACCGTTTTTTAAAATCACAGCTTCTAGAAGGTTTACATCATTTTTTAAAAAATACGAGTTTTTAGAACATGTGTTTTATTTCATAAATGTAATCAACAAACTATGCACATTCTACGTAATAACGACTTTCTATAGTTTGCTCATGCGTCCGGAAATAAGAAAAGCTTACTTCCACCGTTTTATAAAATCACAGCTTCTAGAAGGTTTACATGATTTCTTAAAAAAGACGAGTTTTTAGATATTGTGTTTTATTTCATAAATGGAATCAACAAAGTATGCATATTCTACGTCATAACCACTTTCTTTAGTTTGCACATGCGTCGGGACATAAGAAAAGCTTACTTCCACTGTTTTTTAGAATCACAGCTTCTAGAATGTTTATATCATTTCTTAAAAAACATGAGTTTTTAGAAAATGTGTTTTATTTCATAAATGGAATCAACAAACTATGCACATTCTACGTCATAACGACTTTCTATAGTTTGCGCATGCGTCCGGAAATAAGAAAAGCTTACTTCCACCGTTTTATAAAATCACAGCTTCTAGAAGGTTTACATGATTTCTTAAAAAACACGAGTTTTTGGAAAATCTGTTTTATTTCGTAAATGGAATCAACAAGGTATGCATATTCTACGTCATAATCACTTTCTATAGTTTGCGCATGCATCCGGAATTAAGAAAAGCTTACTTCCACCGTTTTTTAAAATCACAGCTTCTAGAAGGTTTACATCATTTCCTAAAAAACACGAGTTTTTAGAAAATGTGTTTTATTTCTTAAATGGAATCAACAAACTATGCACATTCTTCGTCATAACGACTTTCGATAGTTTGCGCATGCGTCCGGAAATAAGAAAAGCTTACTTCCACCGTTTTATAAAATCACAGCTTCTAGAAGGTTTACATGATTTCTTAAAAAACACGAGTTTTTAGAAAATGTGTTTTTTTTCATAAATAGAATCAACAAAGTATGCATATTCTAAGTCATAACCACTTTCTATAGTTTGCGCATGCATCCGGAAATAAGACAAGCTTACTTCCACCGTTTTTTAAAATCACAGCTTCTAGAAGGTTTAGATCATTTCTTAAAGAACACGAGTTTTTAGAAAATGTGTTTTATTTCATAAATGGAATCAACAAACTATGCACATTCTACGTCATAATGACTTTCTATAGTTTTCAAATGTGTCCGGAAATAAGAAAAGCTTACTTTCACCGTTTTATAAAATGACAGCTTCCAGAAGGTTTACATGATTTCTTAAAAAACACGAGTTTTTAGAAAATATGTTTTATTTAATAAATGGAACCAACAAACTCTGCACATTCTACGTCATAATGACTTTCTATAGTTTGCGCATGCGTCCGGAAATAAGAAAAGCTTACTTCCACCGTTTCTTAAAATCACAGCTTCCAGAAGGTTTAGATGATTTCTTAAAAAACATGAGTTTTTAGAAAATGTGTTTTATTTCATAAATGGAATCAAAAAACTATGCACATTCTACATCATAACAACTTTCTATAGTTTGCGCATGCATCCGGAAATAAGAAAAGCTTACTTCCAGCATTTTATAAAATCACAGCTTCTAGAAGGTTTACATGATTTCTTAAAAAACACGATTTTTTAGAAAATGTGTTTTATTTCATAAATGGAATCAAAAAACTATGCACATTCTACGTCATAACGACTTTCTATAGTTTGCACATGCGTCCGGAAATAAGAAAAGCTTACTTCCACCGTTTTATAAAATCACAGCTTCTAGAAGGTTTACATGATTTCTTAAAAAACACGAGTTTTTAGAAAATGTGTTTTATTTCGTAAATGGAATCAACAATTTATGCATATTCTACGTCATAACGACTTTCTATAGTTTGCGCATGCGTCCGTAAATAAGAAAAGCTTACTTCCACCGTTTTATAAAATCACAGCTTCTAGAACGTTTACATGATTTCTTAAAAAACACGAGTTTTTAGAAAATGTGTTTTATTTCTTAAATGGAATCAACAAACTATGCACATTCTTCGTCATAACGACTTTCTATAGTTTGCGCATGCGTCGGGAAATAAGAAAAGCTTACTTCCACCGTTTTATAAAATCACAACTTCTAGAAGGTTTACATGATTTCTTAAAAAACACGAGTTTTTAGAAAATGTGTTTTATTTCATAAATGGAATCAACAAAGTATGCATATTCTACGTCATAACCACTTTATATAGTTTGCACATGCGTCCGGAAATAAGAAAAGCTTACTTCCACCGTTTTTTAAAATCACAGCTTCTAGAAGGTTTACATCATTTCTTAAAAAACACGAGTTTTTAGAAAATGTTTTTTATTTCATAAATGGAATCAAAAAACTATGCACATTCTACATCATAACGACTTTCTATAGTTTTCGAATGCGTCCGGAAATAAGAAAAGCTTACTTCCACCGTTTTTTAAAATCACAGCTTCCAGAAGCTTTACATGATTTCTTGAAAAACATGAGTTTTTAGAAAATGTGTTTTATTTCATAAATGGAATCAACAAACTATGCACATTCTACGTCATAACGACTTTCTATAGTTTGCGCATGCGTCCGGAAATAAGAAAAGCTTACTTCAACCGTTTTATAAAATCATAGCTTCTAGAAGGTTTACATGATTTCTTAAAAAACACGATTTTTTAGAAAATGTGTTTTATTTCATAAATGGAATCAACAAAGTATGCATATTCTATGTCATAATGAGTTTCTATAGTTTGCGCATGCGTCCGGAAATAAGAAAAGCTTACTTCCACAGTTTTTTAAATTCACAGCTTCTAGAAGTTTTACATCATTTCTTAAAAACCACGAGTTTTTAGAAAATGTGTTTTATTTCATAAATGGAATCAACAAACAATGCACATTCTACGTCATAACGACTTTCTATAGTTTGCGCATGCGTCCGGAAATAAGAAAAGCTTACTTCCACCGTTTTATAAAATCACAGCTTCTAGAAGGTTTACATGATTTCTTAAAAAACACGAGTTTTTAGAAAATGTGTTTTATTTCTTAAATGGAATCAACAAACTATGCACATTCTTCGTCATAACGACTTTCTATAGTTTGCGCATGCGTCGGGAAATAAGAAAAGCTTACTTCCACCGTTTTATAAAATCACAGCTTCTAGAAGGTTTACATGATTTCTTAAAAAACACGAGTTTTTAGAAAATGTGTTTTATTTCATAAATGGAATCAACAAAGTATGCATATTCTACGTCATAACAACTTTCTATAGTTTGCGCATGCATCCGGAAATAAGAAAAGCTTACTTCCACCGTTTTTTAAAATCACAGCTTCTAGAAGGTTTACATCATTTCTTAAAAAACACGAGTTTTTAGAAAATGTGTTTTATTTCATAAATGGAATCAACAAAGTAGGCACATTCTATGTCGTAACGACTTTCTATAGTTTTTGAATGCGTCCGGAAATAAGAAAAGCTTACTTCCACCGTTTTTTAAAATCACAGCTTCCTAGAAGGTTTACATCATTTCTTAAAAAACACGAGTTTTTAGAAAATGTGTTTTATTTCATAAATGGAATCAACAAACTATGCACATTCTACGTCATAACGACTTTCTATAGTTTTCGAATGTGTCCGGAAATGAGAAAAGCTTACTTTCACCGTTTTATAAAATGACAGCTTCTAGAAGGTTTACATGATTTCTTAAAAAACACGAGTTTTTAGAAAATGTGTTTTATTTAATAAATGGAACCAACAAACTATGCACATTCTACGTCATAATGACTTTCTATAGTTTGCGCATGCGTCCGGAAATAAGAAAAGCTTACTTCCACCATTTCTTAAAATCACAGCTTCCAGAAGGTTTACATGATTTCTCAAAAAACACGAGTTTTTAGAAAATGTGTTTTATTTCATAAATGGAATCAACAAACTATGCACATTCTACGTCATAACGACTTTCTATAGTTTGCGCATGCGTCCGGAAATAAGAAAAGCTTACTTCCACCGTTTTATAAAATCACAGCTTCTAGAAGGTTTACATGATTTCTTAAAAAACACGAGTTTTTGGAAAATCTGTTTTATTTCGTAAATGGAATCAACAAGGTATGCATATTCTACGTCATAACCACTTTCTATAGTTTGCGCATGCATCCGGAATTAAGAAAAGCTTACTTCCACCGTTTTTTAAAATCACAGCTTCTAGAAGGTTTACATGATTTCTTAGAAAACCCGATTTTTTAGAAAATGTGTTTTATTTCATAAATGGAATCAACAAAGTATGCACATTCTACGTCATAACGACTTTCTATAGTTTGCGCATGCTTCCGGAAATAAGAAAAGCTTACTTCCACCATTTTTTAAAATCACAGCTTCTAGAAGGTTTACATCATTTCTTAAAAAATACGAGTTTTTAGAACATGTGTTTTATTTCATAAATGGAATCAACAAACTATGCACATTCTACGTCATAACGACTTTCTATAGTTTGCGCATGCGTCCGGAAATAAGAAAAGCTTACTTCCACCGTTTTATAAAATCACAGCTTCTAGAAGGTTTACTTGATTTCTTAAAAAACACGAGTTTTTAGAAAATGTGTTTTATTTCATAAATGGAATCAACAAGGTATGCATATTCTACGTCATAACCACTTTCTATAGTTTGCGCATGCGTCCGGAAATAAGAAAAGCTTACTTCCACCATGTTTTAGAATCACAGCTTCTAGAAGGTTTATATCATTTCTTAAAAAACACGAGTTTTTAGAAAATGTGTTTTATTTCATAAATGGAATCAACAAACTATGCACATTCTACGTCATAACGACTTTCTATAGTTTGCGCATGCGTCCGGAAATAAGAAAAGCTTACTTCCACCGTTTTATAAAATCACGGCTTCTAGAAGGTTTACATGATTTCGTAAAAAACACGAGTTTTTAGAAAATGTGTTTTATTTCATAAATGGAATCAACAAACTATTCACATTCTACATCATAACGACTTTCTATAGTTTTCGAATGCGTCCGGAAATAAGAAAAGCTTACTTCCACCGTTTTTTAAAATCACAGCTTCTATAAGGTTTACATCATTTCTTAAAAAACACGAGTTTTTAGAAAATGTGTTTTATTTCATAAATGGAACCAACAAACTATGCACATTCTACGTCATAACGAATTTCTATAGTTTGCGCATGCGCCCGGAAATAAGAAAAGCTTGCTTCCACCGTTTTTTAAAATCACAGTTTCTAGAAGGTTTACATCATTTCTTAAAAAACACGAGTTTTTAGAAAATGTGTTTTATTTCATAAATGGAATCAACAAACTATGCACATTCTACATCATAATGACTTTCTATAGTTTTCGAATGTGTCCGGAAATAAGAAAAGCTTAATTCCACCGTTTTATAAAATGACAGCTTCCAGAAGGTTTACATGATTTCTTAAAAAACACGTGTTTTTAGAAAATGTGTTTTATTTCATAAATGGAACCAACAAACTATGCACATTCTACATCATAACGACTTTCTATAGTTTGCGCATGCGTCCGAAATAAAGAAGAGCTTACTTCCACCGTTTTATAAAATCACAGCTTCTAGAAGGTTTGCATGATTTCTTAAAAAACACGAGTTTTTAGAAAATGTGTTTTATTTCATAAATGGAATCAACAAAGTATGCATATTCTACATCATAACGACTTTCTATAGTTTGCGCATGCATCCGGAAATACGAAAAGCTTACTTCCACCGTTTTATAAAATCACAACTTCTAGAAGGTTTACATGATTTCTTAAAAAGCACGATTTTTTAGAAATTGTGTTTCATTTCATAAATGGAATCAACAAAGTATGCATATTCTACGTCATAACCACACTCTATAGTTTGCGCATGCGTCTGGAAATAAGAAAAGCTTACTTCCACCGTTTTTTAAAATCACAGCTTCTAGAAGGTTTACATGATTTCTTAAAAAACACGAGTTTTTAGAAAATGTGTTTTATTTCATAAATGGAATCAACAAAGTATGCACATTCTAGGTCATAACGACTTTCTATAGTTTGCGCATGCGTCCGGAAATAAGAAAAGCTTACTTTCGCCGTTTTTTAAAATCACAGCTTCTAGAAGGTTTACATCATTTCTTAAAAAATACGAGTTTTTAGAAAATGTGTTTTATTTCATAAATGGAATCTACAAACTATGCACATTCTACGTCATAACGACATTCTATATTTTGCGCATGCGTCCGGAAATAAGAAAAGCTTACTTCCACCATTTTATAAAATTACAGCTTCTAGAAGGTTTACATGATTTCTTAGAAAACACGAGTTTTTAGAAAATGTTTATTATTTCATAAATGGAATCAACAAACTATGTACATTCTACGTCATAACGACTTTCTATAGTTTGCGTATGCGTCCAGAAATAAGAAAAGCTTACTTCCACCGTTTTATAAAATCACAGCTTCTAGAAGGTTTACATGATTTCTTAAAAAACACGAGTTTTTAGAAAATGTGTTTTATGTCATAAATGGAATCAACAAACTATGCACATTCTACGTCATAACGACTTTCTATAGTTTTCGAATGCGTCCGGAAATAAGAAAAGCTTACTTCCACCGTTTTTTAAAATCACAGCTTCTAGAAGGTTTACATCATTTCTTAAAAAATACGAGTTTTTAGAACATGTGTTTTATTTCATAAATGGAATCAACAAACTATGCACATTCTACGTCATAACAACTTTCTATAGTTTGCGCATGCGTCCGGAAATAAGAAAAGCTTACTTCCACCGTTTTATAAAATCACAGCTTCTAGAAGGTTTACATGATTTCTTAAAAAACACGAGTTTTTAGAAAATGTGTTTTATTTCATAAATGGAATCAACAAAGTATGCATATTCTACATCATAACCACTTTCTATAGTTTGCGCATGCGTCCGAAAATAAGAAAAGCTTACTTCCACCGTTTTATAAAATCACAACTTCTAGAAGGTTTACATGATTTCTTAGAAAACACGATTTTTTAGAAAATGTGTTTTATTTCATAAATGGAATCAACAAAGTATGCACATTCTACGTCATAACGACTTTCTATAGTTTGCGCATGCGTCCGGAAATAAGAAAACCTTACTTCCACCGTTTTTTAAAATCACAGCTTCTAGAAGGTTTACATCATTTTTTAAAAAATACGAGTTTTTAGAACATGTGTTTTATTTCATAAATGGAATCAACAAACTATGCACATTCTACGTAATAACGACTTTCTATAGTTTCTCATGCGTCCGGAAATAAGAAAAGCTTACTTCCACCGTTTTATAAAATCACAGCTTCTAGAAGGTTTACATGATTTCTTAAAAAAGACGAGTTTTTAGATAATGTGTTTTATCTCATAAATGGAATCAACAAAGTATGCATATTCTACGTCATAACCACTTTCTTTAGTTTGCACATGCGTCGGGACATAAGAAAAGCTTACTTCCACTGTTTTTTAGAATCACAGCTTCTAGAATGTTTATATCATTTCTTAAAAAACACAAGTTTTTAGAAAATGTGTTTTATTTCATAAATGGAATCAACAAACTATGCACATTCTACGTCATAACGACTTTCTATAGTTTGCGCATGCGTCCGGAAATAAGAAAAGCTTACTTCCACCGTTTTATAAAATCACAACTTCTAGAAGGTTTACATGATTTCTTAAAAAACACGAGTTTTTGGAAAATCTGTTTTATTTCGTAAATGGAATCAACAAGGTATGCATATTCTACGTCATAACCACTTTCTATAGTTTGCGCATGCATCCGGAATTAAGAAAAGCTTACTTCCACCGTTTTTTAAAATCACAGCTTCTAGAAGGTTTACATCATTTCCTAAAAAACACGAGTTTTTAGAAAATGTGTTTTATTTCTTAAATGGAATCAACAAACTATGCACATTCTTCGTCATAACGACTTTCGATAGTTTGCGCATGCGTCCGGAAATAAGAAAAGCTTACTTCCACCGTTTTATAAAATCACAGCTTCTAGAAGGTTTACATGATTTCTTAAAAAACACGAGTTTTTAGAAAATGTGTTTTTTTTCATAAATAGAATCAACAAAGTATGCATATTCTAAGTCATAACCACTTTCTATAGTTTGCGCATGCATCCGAAATAATACAAGCTTACTTCCACCGTTTTTTAAAATCACAGCTTCTAGAAGGTTTAGATCATTTCTTAAAAAACACGAGTTTCTAGAAAATGTGTTTTATTTCATAAATGGAATCAACAAACTATGCACATTCTACGTCATAATGACTTTCTATAGTTTTCAAATGTGTCCGGAAATAAGAAAAGCTTACTTTCACCGTTTTATAAAATGACAGCTTCCAGAAGGTTTACATGATTTCTTAAAAAAGACGAGTTTTTAGAAAATGTGTTTTATTTAATAAATGGAACCGACAAACTATGCACATTCTACGTCATAATGACTTTCTATAGTTTGCGCATGCGTCCGGAAATAAGAAAAGCTTACTTCCACCGTTTCTTAAAATCACAGCTTCCAGAAGGTTTAGATGATTTCTTAAAAAACATGAGTTTTTAGAAAATGTGTTTTATTTCATAAATGGAATCAACAAACTATGCAAATTCTACATCATAACAACTTTCTATAGTTTGCGCATGCGTCCGGAAATAAGAAAAGCTTACTTCCAGCATTTTATAAAATCACAGCTTCTAGAAGGTTTACATGATTTCTTAAAAAACACGAGTTTTTAGAAAATGTGTTTTATTTCATAAATGGAATCAAAAAACTATGCATATTCTACGTCATAACGACTTTCTATAGTTTGCACATGCGTCCGGAAATAAGAAAAGCTTACTTCCACCGTTTTATAAAATCACAGCTTCTAGAAGGTTTACATGATTTCTTAAAAAACATGAGTTTTTAGAAAATGTGTTTTATTTCGTAAATGGAATCAACAATTTATGCATATTCTACGTCATAACGACTTTCTATAGTTTGCGCATGCGTCCGTAAATAAGAAAAGCTTACTTCCACCGTTTTATAAAATCACAGCTTCTAGAAGGTTTACATGATTTCTTAAAAAACACGAGTTTTTAGAAAATGTGTTTTATTTCTTAAATGGAATCAACAAACTATGCACATTCTTCGTCATAACGACTTTCTATAGTTTGCGCATGCGTCGGGAAATAAGAAAAGCTTACTTCCACCGTTTTATAAAATCACAGCTTCTAGAAGGTTTACATGATTTCTTAAAAAACACGAGTTTTTAGAAAATGTGTTTTATTTCATAAATGGAATCAACAAAGTATGCATATTCTACGTCATAACAACTTTCTATAGTTTGCGCATGCATCCGGAAATAAGAAAAGCTTACTTCCACCGTTTTTTAAAATCACAGCTTCTAGAAGGTTTACATCATTTCTTAAAAAACACGAGTTTTTAGAAAATGTGTTTTATTTCATAAATGGAATCAACAAAGTAGGCACATTCTATGTCGTAACGACTTTCTATAGTTTTTGAATGCGTCCGGAAATAAGAAAAGCTTACTTCCACCGTTTTTTAAAATCACAGCTTCCTAGAAGGTTTACATCATTTCTTAAAAAACACGAGTTTTTAGAAAATGTGTTTTATTTCATAAATGGAATCAACAAACTATGCACATTCTACGTCATAACGACTTTCTATAGTTTTCGAATGTGTCCGGAAATGAGAAAAGCTTACTTTCACCGTTTTATAAAATGACAGCTTCTAGAAGGTTTACATGATTTCTTAAAAAACACGAGTTTTTAGAAAATGTGTTTTATTTAATAAATGGAACCAACAAACTATGCACATTCTAGGTCATAATGACTTTCTATAGTTTGCGCATGCGTCCGGAAATAAGAAAAGCTTACTTCCACCGTTTCTTAAAATCACAGCTTCCAGAAGGTTTACATGATTTCTCAAAAAACACGAGTTTTTAGAAAATGTGTTTTATTTCATAAATGGAATCAACAAACTATGCACATTCTACGTCATAACGACTTTCTATAGTTTGCGCATGCGTCCGGAAATAAGAAAAGCTTACTTCCACCGTTTTTTAAAATCACAGCTTCTAGAAGGTTTACATGATTTCTTAGAAAACCCGATTTTTTAGAAAATGTGTTTTATTTCATAAATGGAATCAACAAAGTATGCACATTCTACGTCATAACGACTTTCTATAGTTTGCGCATGCTTCCGGAAATAAGAAAAGCTTACTTCCACCATTTTTTAAAATCACAGCTTCTAGAAGGTTTACATCATTTCTTAAAAAATACGAGTTTTTAGAACATGTGTTTTATTTCATAAATGGAATCAACAAACTATGCACATTCTACGTCATAACGACTTTCTATAGTTTGCGCATGCGTCCGGAAATAAGAAAAGCTTACTTCCACCGTTTTATAAAATCACAGCTTCTAGAAGGTTTACTTGATTTCTTAAAAGACACGAGTTTTTAGAAAATGTGTTTTATTTCATAAATGGAATCAACAAGGTATGCATATTCTACGTCATAACCACTTTCTATAGTTTGCGCATGCGTCCGGAAATAAGAAAAGCTTACTTCCACCGTTTTTTAGAATCACAGCTTCTAGAAGGTTTATATCAGTTCTTAAAAAACACGAGTTTTTAGAAAATGTGTTTTATTTCATAAATGGAATCAACAAACTATGCACATTCTACGTCATAACGACTTTCTATAGTTTGCGCATGCGTCCGGAAATAAGAAAAGCTTACTTCCACCGTTTTATAAAATCACAGCTTCTAGAAGGTTTACATGATTTCTTAAAAAACACGAGTTTTTAGAAAATGTGTTTTATTTCGTAAATGGAATCAACAAGGTATGCATATTCTACGTCATAACCACTTTCTATAGTTTGCGCATGCATCCGGAATTAAGAAAAGCTTACTTCCACCGTTTTTTAAAATCACAGCTTCTAGAAGGTTTACATCATTTCCTAAAAAACATGAGTTTTTAGAAAATGTGTTTTATTTCTTAAATGGAATCAACAAACTATGCACATTCTTCGTCATAACGACTTTCTATAGTTTGCACATGCGTCCGGAAATAAGAAAAGCTTACTTCAACCGTTTTATAAAATCATAACTTCTAGAAGGTTTACATGATTTCTTAAAAAACACGATTTTTTAGAAAATGTGTTTTATTTCATAAATGGAATCAACAAACTATGAACATTCTACGTCATAACGACTTTCTATAGTTTGCGCATGCGTCCGGAAATAAGAAAAGCTTACTTCCACCGTTTTTTAAAATCACAGCTTCTAGAAGGTTTACATCATTTCTTAAAAAACACGAGTTTTTAGAAAATGTGTTTTATTTCATAAATGGAATCAACAAACTATGTACATTCTACGTCATAACGACTTTCTATAGTTTTCCAATGCATCCGGAAATAAGAAAAGCTTACTTCCACTGTTTTTTAAAATCACAGCTTCTAGAAGGTTTACATGATTTCTTAAAAAACACGAGTTTTTAGAAAATGTGTTTTATTTCATAAATGGAATCAACAAAGTATGCATATTCTACGTCATAACCACTTTCTATAGTTTGTGCATGCGTCCGGAAATAAGAAAAGCTTACTTCCACCGTTTTTTAAAATCACAGCTTCTAGAAGGCTTACAGCATTTCTTAAGAAACACGAGTTTTTAGAAAATGTGTTTTATTTCATAAATGGAATTAACAAACTATGCACATTCTACATCATAACAACTTTCTATAGTTTTCGAATGCATCCGGAAATAAGAAAAGCTTACTTCCACCGTTTTTTAAAATCACAGCTTCTAGAAGGTTTACATGATTTCTTAAAAAACAAGAGTTTTTAGAAAATGTGTTTTATTTCATAAATGGAATCAACAAACTATGTACATTCTACGTCATAACGACTTTCTATAGTTTGCCCATGCGTCCGGAAATAAGAAAAGCTTACTTCCATCGTTTTATAAAATCACACCTTCTAGAAGGTTTACATGATTTCTTAAAAAACACGATTTTTTAGAAAATGTGTTTTATTTCATAAATGGAATCAACAAAGTATGCATATTCTACGTCATAACCACTTTCTATAGTTTGCGCATGCGCCTGGAAATAAGAAAAGCTTACTTCCACCGTTTTTTAAAATCACAGCTTCTAGAAGGTTTACATCATTTCTTAAAAAACACGAGTGTTTAGAAAATGTGTTTTCTTTCATAAATGGAATCAACAAACTATGCACAGTCTACGTCATAACGACTTTCTATAGTTTTCGAATGCGTCCGGAAATAAGAAAAGTTTACTTCCACCGTTTTTTAAAATCACAGCTTCCAGAAGATTTACATGATTTCTTAAAAAACACGAGTTTTTATAAAATGTGTTTTATTTCATAAATGGAATCAACAAAGTATGCACATTCTACGTCATAACGACTTTCTATAGTTTGCGCATGCGTCCGGAAATAAGAAAAGCTTACTTACACCGTTTTCTAAAATCACAGCTTCTAGAAGGTTTACATCATTTCTTAAAAAACACGAGTTTTTAGAAAATGTGTTTTATTTCATAAAGGAATCAACAAACTACGTACATTCTACGTCATAACGACTTTCTATAGTTTTCCCATGCGTCCGGAAATAAGAAAAGCTTACTTCCACCGTTTTTTAAAATCACAGCTTCTAGAAGGTTTACATGATTTCTTAAAAAACACGAGTGTTTAGAAAATGTGTTTTATTTCATAAATGGAATCAACAAAGTATGCATATTCTATGTCATAACCACTTTCTATAGTTTGCGCATGCGTCCGGAAATAAGAAAAGCTTACTTCCACCGTTTTTTAAAATTACAGCTTCTAGAAGGTTTACATCATTTCTTAAAAAACACGAGTTTTTAGAAAATGTGTTTTATTTCATAAATGGAATCAACAAACTATGCACATTCTACATCATAACGACTTTCTATAGTTTTCGAATGCGTCCGGAAATAAGAAAAGCTTACTTCCACCGTTTTTTAAAATCACAGCTTCTAGAAGGTTTACATCATTTCATAAAAAACACGAGTTTTTAGAAAATGTGTTTTATTTCATAAATGGAACCAACAAACTATGCACATTCTACGTCATAACGACTTTCTATAGTTTGCGCATGCGTCCGGAAATAAGAAAAGCTTACTTCCACCGTTTTTTAAAATCACAGTTTCTAGAAGGTTTACATCATTTCTTTAAAAACACGAGTTTTTAGAAAATGTGTTTTATTTCATCAATGGAATCAACAAAGTATGCACATTCGACGTCATAACGACTTTCTATAGTTTGCGCATGCGTCCGGAAATAAGAAAAGCTTACTTCCCCTGTTTTTTTAAATCACAGCTTCTAGAAGGTTTACATGATTTCTTAAAAAACTCGAGTTTTTAGAAAATATGTTTTCTTTCATAAATGGAATCAACAAAGTATGCATATTCTATGTCATAACGATTTTCTATAGTTTGCGCAAGCGTCCGGAAATAAGAAAAGCTTACTTCCACCGTTTCTTAAAATCACAGCTTCCAGAAGGTTTACATCATTTCATAAAAAACTCGAGTTTTTAGAAAATGTGTTTTATTTCATAAATGGAACCAACAAACTATGCACATTCTACGTCATAACAACTTTCTATAGTTTGTGCATGCGTCCGGAAATAAGAAAAGCTTACTTCCACCGTTTTTTAAAATCACAGTTTCTAGAAGGTTTACATCATTTCTTAAAAAACACGAGATTTTAGAGAATGTGTTTTATTTCATAAATGGAATCAACAGACTATGCACATTCTACGTCATAAAGACTTTCTATAGTTTTCGAATGTGTCCGGAAAAAAGAAAAGCTTACTTCCACCGTTTTATAAAATGACAGCTTCCAGAAGGTTTACATGATTTCTTAAAAAACACGAGTTTTTAGAAAATGTGTTTAATTTCATAAATGGAACCAACAAACTATGCACATTCTACGTCATAACGACTTTCTATAGTTTGCGCATGCGTCCGAAAATAAGAAAAGCTTACTTCCACCGTTTTATAAAATGACAGCTACTAGAAGGTTTACATGATTTCTTAAAAAACACGAGTTTTTAGAAAATGTGTTTTATTTCATAAATGGAATCAACAAACTATGCATATTCTACGTCATAACCACTTTCTATAGTTTGCGCATGCGTCCGGAAATAAGAAAAGCTTACTTCCACCGTTTTTTAAAATCACAGCTTCTAGAACGTTTACATCGTTTCTTAAAAAACACGAGTTTTTAGAAAATGTGTTTTCTTTCATAAATGGAATCAACAAACTATGCACATTCTACTTCATAACGACTTGCTATAGTTTTCGAATGCGTCCGGAAATACGAAAAGCTTACTTCCACCGTTTTTTAAAATCACAGCTTCTAGAAGGTTTACATGATTTCTTAAAAAACACGAGTTTTTAGAAAATGTGTTTTATTTCATAAATGGAATCAACAAAGTATGCATATTATACATCATAACCACTTTCTATAGTTTGCGCATGCGTCCTGAAATAAGAAAAGCTTACTTCCACCGTTTTTTAAAATCACAGCTTCTAGAAGGCTTACATCATTTCTTAAAAAACATGAGTTTTTAAAAAATGTGCTTTATTTCATAAATGGAATCAACAAACTATGCACATTCTACGTCATAACAACTTTCTATAGTTTTCGAATGCGTCCAGAAATAAGAAAAGCTTACTTCCACCGTTTTTTAAAATCACAGCTTCTAGAAGGTTTACATGATTTCTTAAAAAACACGAGTTTTTAGAAAATGTGTTTTATTTCATAAATGGAAGCAACAAAGTATGCACATTCTACGTCATAACGACTTTCTATAGTTTGCGCATGCGTCCGGAAATAAGAAAAGCTTACTTCCACCGTTTTATAAAATCACAGCTTCTAGAAGGTTTACATGATTTCTTAAAAAACACGAGTTTTTAGATAATGTGTTTTATTTCATAAATGGAATCAACAAAGTATGCATATTCTACGTCATAACCACTTTCTATAGTTTGCGCATGCGTCCGGAAATAAGAAAAGCTTACTTCCACCGTTTTTTAAAATCACAGCTTCTAGAACGTTTACATCATTTCTTAAAAAACACGAGTTTTTAGAAAATGTGTTTTATTTCATAAATGGAAGCAACAAAGTATGCACATTCTACGTCATAACGACTTTCTATAGTTTGCGCATGCGTCCGGAAATAAGAAAAGCTTACTTCCACCGTTTTATAAAATCACAGCTTCTAGAAGGTTTACATGATTTCTTAAAAAACACGAGTTTTTAAAAAATGTGTTTTATTTCATAAATGGAATCAACAAAGTATGCATATTCTATGTCATAACCACTTTCTATAGTTTGCGCATGCGTCCGGAAATAAGAAAAGCTTACTTCCACCGTTTTTTAAAATCACAGCTTCTAGAACGTTTACATCATTTCTTAAAAAACACGAGTTTTTAGAAAATGTGTTTTATTTCATAAATGGAATCAACAAAGTATGCATATTCTACGTCATAACCACTTTCTATAGTTTGCGCATGCGTCTGGAAATAAGAAAAGCTTACTTCCACCGTTTTTTAAAATCACAGCTTCTAGAAGGCTTACATCATTTCTTAAAAAACACGAGTTTTTAGAAAATGTGTTTTATTTCATAAATGGAATCAACAAACTATGCACATTCTACATCATAACGACTTTCTATAGTTTTCGAATGCGTCCGGAAATAAGAAAAGCTTACTTCCACCGTTTTTTAAAATCACAGCTTCTAGAAGGTTTACATGATTTCTTAAAAAACTCGAGTTTTTAGAAAATATGTTTTCTTTCATAAATGGAATCAACAAAGTATGCACATTCTATGTCATATCGACTTTCTATAGTTTGCGCATGCGTGCGGAAATAAGAAAATCTTACTTCCACCGTTTTTTAAAATCACAGCTTCTAGAAGGCTTACATCATTTCTTAAAAAACACGAGTTTTTAGAAAATGTGTTTTATTTTATAAATGGAATCAACAAACTATGTACATTCTACGTCATAACGACTTTCTATAGTTTTCCCATGCGTCCGGAAATAAGAAAAGCTTACTTCAACCGTTTTATAAAATCACAGCTTCTAGAAGGTTTACATGAGTTCTTAAAAAACACGATTTTTTAGAAAATGTGTTTTATTTCATAAATGGAATCAACAAAGTATGCATATTCTACGTCATAACCACTTTATATAGTTTTCACATGCGTCCGGAAATAAGAAAAGCCTACTTCCACCGTTTTTTAAAATCACAGCTTCTAGAAGGTTTACATCATTTCTTAAAAAACACGAGTTTTTAGAAAATCTTTTTTATTTCATAAATGGAATCAAAAAACTATGCACATTCTACGTCATAACGACTTTCTATAGTTTTCGAATGCGTCCGGAAATAAGAAAAGCTTACTTCCACCGTTTTTTAAAATCACAGCTTCCAGAAGCTTTACATGATTTCTTGAAAAACTTGAGTTTTTAGAAAATGTGTTTTATTTCATAAATGGAATCAACAAACTATGCACATTCTACGTCATAACGACTTTCTATAGTTTGCGCATGCGTCCGGAAATAAGAAAAGCTTACTTCAACCGTTTTATAAAATCATAGCTTCTAGAAGGTTTACATGATTTCTTAAAAAACACGATTTTTTAGAAAATGTGTTTTATTTCATAAATGGAATCAACAAAGTATGCATATTCTATGTCATAATGAGTTTCTATAGTTTGCGCATGCGTCCGGAAATAAGAAAAGCTTACTTCCACAGTTTTTTAAATTCACAGCTTCTAGAAGTTTTACATCATTTCTTAAAAACCACGAGTTTTTAGAAAAGTGTTTTATTTCATAAATGGAATCAACAAACAATGCACATTCTACGTCATAACGACTTTCTATAGTTTGCGCATGCGTCCGGAAATAAGAAAAGCTTACTTCCACCGTTTTATAAAATCACAGCTTCTAGAAGGTTTACATGATTTCTTAAAAAACACGAGTTTTTAGAAAATGTGTTTATTTCATAAATGGAATCAACAAAGTATGCATATTCTACATCATAACCACTTTCTATAGTTTGCGCATGCGTCCGGAAATAAGAAAAGCTTACTTCCACCGTTTTTTAAAATCACAGCTTCTAGAACGTTTACATCATTTCTTAAAAAACACGAGTTTTTGGAAAATGTGTTATCTTTCATAAATGGAATCAACAAAGTATGCGCATTCGATGTCATAACGACTTTCTATAGTTTTCGAATGTGTCCGGAAATAAGAAAAGCTTACTTCCACCGTTTTTTAAAATCACAGCTTCTAGAAGGTTAACATCATTTCTTAAAAAACACGAGTTTTTAGAAAATGTGTTTTATTTCATAAATGGAATCAACAAACTATGTACATTCTACGTCATAACGACTTTGTATAGTTTGCCCAATCGTCCGGAAATAAGAAAAGCTTACATCCACCATTTTTTAAAATCACAGCTTCTAGAAGGTTTACATGATTTCTTAAAAAACACGAGTTTTTAGAAAATGTGTTTTATTTCATAAATGGAATCAACAAAGTATGCATATTCTACGTCATAACCACTTTCTATAGTTTGCGCATGCATCCGGAAATAAGAAAAGCTTACTTCCACCGTTTTTTAAAATCACAGCTTCTAGAAGGTTTACATGATTTCTTAAAAAACACGAGTTTTTAGAAAATGTGTTTTATTTCATAAATGGAAACAACAAACTAAGCACATTCTACGTCATAACGACTTTCTATAGTTTTCGAATGCGTCCGGAAATAAGAAAAGCTTACTTCCACCGTTTTTTAAAATCACAGCTTCTAGAAGGTTTACATGATTTCTTAAAAAACACGAGTTTTTAGAAAATGTGTTTTATTTCATAAATGGAATGGACAAAGTATGCACATTCTACATCATAACGACTTTCTATAGTTTGCGCATGCGTCCGGAAATAAGAAAAGCTTACTTCCACCGTTTTTTAAAATCACAGCTTCCAGAAGGTTTACATCATTTCTTAAAAAACATGAGTTTTTAGAAAATGTTTTTTATTTTATAAATGGAATCAACAAACTATGTACATTCTACGTCATCACGACTTTCTATAGTTTTCCCATGCGTCCGGAAATAAGAAAAGCTTGCTTCCACCGTTTTTTAAAATCACAGCTTCTAGAAAGTTTACATGATTTCTTAAAAAACACGATTTTTTAGAAAATGTGTTTTATTTCATAAATGGAATCAACAAAGTATGCATATTCTACGTCATAACCACTTTCTATAGTTTGCGCATGCGTCCAGAAATAAGAAAAGCTTACTTCCACCGTTTATTAAAATCACAGCTTCTAGAAGGTTTAAATGATTTCTTAAAAAACACGAGTTTTTAGAAAATGTGATTTATTTCATAAATGGAATCAACAAAGTAGGGACATTATACGTCGTAAGGACTTTCTATAGTTCTCGAATGCGTTCGGAAATAAGAAAAGCTTACTTCCACCGTTTTTTAAAATCACAACTTCTACAAGGTTTACATGATTTCTTAAAAAAAACAAGTTTTTAGAAAATGTGATTTATTTCTAAATGGAATCAACAAAGTATTCACATTCTACGTCATAACGATTTTCTATAGTTTGTGCATGCGTCCAGAAATAAGAAAAGCTTACTTCCATCGTTTTATAAAATCACAGCTTCTAGAAGGTTTGCATGATTTCTTAAAAAACACGAGTTTTTAGAAAATGTGTTTTATTTCATCAATGGAATCAACAAACTATGCACATTCATCATAACGACTTTCTATAGTTTTCGAATGCGTCCGTAAATAAGAAAAGCTTACTTCCACCGTTTTTTAAAATCACAGCTTCCGGAAGGTTTACATTGTTTCTTAAAAATCACGAGTTTTTTTAAAATGTGTTTTATTTCATAAATGGAATCAACAAACTATGCACATTCTACGTCATAACAACTTTCTATAGTTTGCGCATGCGTCCGGAAATAAGAAAAGCTTACTTCCACCGTTTTATAAAATGACAGCTTCCAGAAGGTTTACATCATTTCTTAAAAAACACGAGTTTTTAGAAAATGTGTTTTATTTCATAAATCGAATCAACAAACTATGCACATTGTATGTCATAACGACTTTCTATTGTTTCCGCATGCGTCCGAAAATAAGAAGAGCTTACTTCCACCGTTTTATAAAATCACAGCTTCTAGAAGGTTTGCATGATTTCGTAAAAAACACGAGTTTTTAGAAAATGTGTTTTATTGCATAAATGGAATCAACAAACTATGCACATTCTACATCATAACGACTTTCTATAGTTTTCGAATGCGTCCGGAAATAAGAAAAGCTTACTTCCACCGTTTTTTAAAATCACAGCTTCTATAAGGTTTACATCATTTCTTTAAAAACACGAGTTTTTAGAAAATGTGTTTTATTTCATAAATGGAACCAACAAACTATGCACATTCTACGTCATAACGAATTTCTATATTTTGCGCATGCGTCCGGAAATAAGAAAAGCTTGCTTCCACCGTTTTTTAAAATCACAGTTTCTAGAAGGTTTACATCATTTCTTAAAAAACACGAGTTTTTAGAAAATGTGTTTTATTTCATAAATGGAATCAACAAACTATGCACATTCTACATCATAATGACTTTCTATAGTTTTCGAATGTGTCCGGAAATAAGAAAAGCTTAATTCCACCGTTTTATAAAATGACAGCTTCCAGAAGGTTTACATGATTTCTTAAAAAACACGTGTTTTTAGAAAATGTGTTTTATTTCATAAATGGAACCAACAAACTATGCACATTCTACATCATAACGACTTTCTATAGTTTGCGCATGCGTCCGAAAATAAGAAGAGCTTACTTCCACCGTTTTATAAAATCACAGCTTCTAGAAGGTTTGCATGATTTCTTAAAAAACACGAGTTTTTAGAAAATGTGTTTTATTTCATAAATGGAATCAACAAAGTATGCATATTCTACGTCATAACGACTTTCTATAGTTTGCGCATGCATCCGGAAATACGAAAAGCTTACTTCCACCGTTTTATAAAATCACAACTTCTAGAAGGTTTACATGATTTCTTAAAAAGCACGATTTTTTAGAAATTGTGTTTCATTTCATAAATGGAATCAACAAAGTATGCATATTCTACGTCATAACCACACTCTATAGTTTGCGCATGCGTCTGGAAATAAGAAAAGCTTACTTCCACCGTTTTTTAAAATCACAGCTTCTAGAAGGTTTACATGATTTCGTAAAAAACACGAGTTTTTAGAAAATGTGTTTTATTTCATAAATGGAATCAACAAAGTATGCACATTCTAGGTCATAACGACTTTCTATAGTTTGCGCATGCGTCCGGAAATAAGAAAAGCTTACTTTCGCCGTTTTTTAAAATCACAGCTTCTAGAAGGTTTACATCATTTCTTAAAAAATACGAGTTTTTAGAAAATGTGTTTTATTTCATAAATGGAATCTACAAACTATGCACATTCTACGTCATAACGACATTCTATATTTTGCGCATGCGTCCGGAAATAAGAAAAGCTTACTTCCACCATTTTATAAAATTACAGCTTCTAGAAGGTTTACATGATTTCTTAAAAAACACGAGTTTTTAGAAAATGTTTATTATTTCATAAATGGAATCAACAAACTATGTACATTCTATGTCATAATGACTTTCTATAGTTTGCGTATGCGTCCAGAAATAAGAAAAGCTTACTTCCACCGTTTTATAAAATCACAGCTTCTAGAAGGTTTACATCATTTCTTAAAAAACACGAGTTTTTAGAAAATGTGTTTTATGTCATAAATGGAATCAACAAACTATGCACATTCTACGTCATAACGACTTTCTATAGTTTTCGAATGCGTCCGGAAATAAGAAAAGCTTACTTCCACCGTTTTTTAAAATCACAGCTTCTAGAAGGTTTACATCATTTCTTAAAAAATACGAGTTTTTAGAACATGTGTTTTATTTCATAAATGGAATCAACAAACTATGCACATTCTACGTCATAACAACTTTCTATAGTTTGCGCATGCGCCCGGAAATAAGAAAAGCTTACTTCCACCGTTTTATAAAATCACAGCTTCTAGAAGGTTTACATGATTTCTTAAAAAACACGAGTTTTTAGAAAACGTGTTTTATTTCATAAATGGAATCAACAAAGTATGCATATTCTACATCATAACCACTTTCTATAGTTTGCGCATGCGTCCGAAAATAAGAAAAGCTTACTTCCACCGTTTTATAAAATCACAACTTCTAGAAGGTTTACATGATTTCTTAGAAAACACGATTTTTTAGAAAATGTGTTTTATTTCATAAATGGAATCAACAAAGTATGCACATTCTACGTCATAACGACTTTCTATAGTTTGCGCATGCGTCCGGAAATAAGAAAACCTTACTTCCACCGTTTTTTAAAATCACAGCTTCTAGAAGGTTTACATCATTTTTTAAAAAAATACGAGTTTTTAGAACATGTGTTTTATTTCATAAATGTAATCAACAAACTATGCACATTCTACGTAATAACGACTTTCTATAGTTTGCTCATGCGTCCGGAAATAAGAAAAGCTTACTTCCACCGTTTTATAAAATCACAGCTTCTAGAAGGTTTACATGATTTCTTAAAAAAGACGAGTTTTTAGATATTGTGTTTTATTTCATAAATGGAATCAACAAAGTATGCATATTCTACGTCATAACCACTTTCTTTAGTTTGCACATGCGTCGGGACATAAGAAAAGCTTACTTCCACTGTTTTTTAGAATCACAGCTTCTAGAATGTTTATATCATTTCTTAAAAAACACGAGTTTTTAGAAAATGTGTTTTATTTCATAAATGGAATCAACAAACTATGCACATTCTACGTCATAACGACTTTCTATAGTTTGCGCATGCGTCCAGAAATAAGAAAAGCTTACTTCCACCGTTTTATAAAATCACAGCTTCTAGAAGGTTTACATGATTTCTTAAAAAACACGAGTTTTTGGAAAATCTGTTTTATTTCGTAAATGGAATCAACAAGGTATGCATATTCTACGTCATAACCACTTTCTATAGTTTGCGCATGCATCCGGAATTAAGAAAAGCTTACTTCCACCGTTTTTTAAAATCACAGCTTCTAGAAGGTTTACATCATTTCCTAAAAAACACGAGTTTTTAGAAAATGTGTTTTATTTCTTAAATGAAATCAACAAACTATGCACATTCTTCGTCATAACGACTTTCGATAGTTTACGCATGCGTCCGGAAATAAGAAAAGCTTACTTCCACCGTTTTATAAAATCACAGCTTCTAGAAGGTTTACATGATTTCTTAAAAAACACGAGTTTTTAGAAAATGTGTTTTTTTTCATAAAGAGAATCAACAAAGTATGCATATTCTAAGTCATAACCACTTTCTATAGTTTGCGCATGCATCCGGAAATAAGACAAGCTTACTTCCACCGTTTTTTAAAATCACAGCTTCTAGAAGGTTTAGATCATTTCTTAAAGAACACGAGTTTTTAGAAAATGTGTTTTATTTCATAAATGGAATCAACAAACTATGCACATTCTACGTCATAATGACTTTCTATAGTTTTCAAATGTGTCCGGAAATAAGAAAAGCTTACTTTCACCGTTTTATAAAATGACAGCTTCCAGAAGGTTTACATGATTTCTTAAAAAACACGAGTTTTTAAAAATGTGTTTTATTTAATAAATGGAACCAACAAACTATGCACATTCTACGTCATAATGACTTTCTATAGTTTGCGCATGCGTCCGGAAATAAGAAAAGCTTACTTCCACCGTTTCTTAAAATCACAGCTTCCAGAAGGTTTAGATGATTTCTTAAAAAACATGAGTTTTTAGAAAATGTGTTTTATTTCATAAATGGAATCAACAAACTATGCACATTCTACATCATAACAACTTTCTATAGTTTGCGCATGCATCCGGAAATAAGAAAAGCTTACTTCCAACATTTTATAAAATCACAGCTTCTAGAAGGTTTACATGATTTCTTAAAAAACACGAGTTTTTAGAAAATGTGTTTTATTTCATAAATGGAATCAAAAAACTATGCACATTCTACGTCATAACGACTTTCTATAGTTTGCACATGCGTCCGGAAATAAGAAAAGCTTACTTCCACCGTTTTATAAAATCACAGCTTCTAGAAGGTTTACATGATTTCTTAAAAAACACGAGTTTTTAGAAAATGTGTTTTATTTCGTAAATGGAATCAACAATTTATGCATATTCTACGTCATAACGACTTTCTATAGTTTGCGCATGCGTCCGTAAAGAAGAAAAGCTTACTTCCACCGTTTTATAAAATCACAGCTTCTAGAAGGTTTACATGATTTCTTAAAAAACACGAGTTTTTAGAAAATGTGTTTTATTTCTTAAATGGAATCAACAAACTATGCACATTCTTCGTTATAACGACTTTCTATAGTTTGCGCATGCGTCGGGAAATAAGAAAAGCTTACTTCCACCGTTTTATAAAATCACAACTTCTAGAAGGTTTACATGATTTCTTAAAAAACACGAGTTTTTAGAAAATGTGTTTTATTTCATAAATGGAATCAACAAAGTATGCATATTCTACGTCATAACCACTTTATATAGTTTGCACATGCGTCCGGAAATAAGAAAAGCTTACTTCCACCGTTTTTTAAAATCACAGCTTCTAGAAGGTTTACATCATTTCTTAAAAAACACGAGTTTTTAGAAAATGTTTTTTATTTCATAAATGGAATCAAAAAACTATGCACATTCTACATCATAACGACTTTCTATAGTTTTCGAATGCGTCCGGAAATAAGAAAAGCTTACTTCCACCGTTTTTTAAAATCACAGCTTCCAGAAGCTTTACATGATTTCTTGAAAAACATGAGTTTTTAGAAAATGTGTTTTATTTCATAAATGGAATCAACAAACTATGCACATTCTACGTCATAACGACTTTCTATAGTTTGCGCATGCGTCCGGAAATAAGAAAAGCTTACTTCAACCGTTTTATAAAATCATAGCTTCTAGAAGGTTTACATGATTTCTTAAAAAACACGATTTTTTAGAAAATGTGTTTTATTTCATAAATGGAATCAACAAAGTATGCATATTCTATGTCATAATGAGTTTCTATAGTTTGCGCATGCGTCCGGAAATAAGAAAAGCTTACTTCCACAGTTTTTTAAATTCACAGCTTCTAGAAGTTTTACATCATTTCTTAAAAACCACGAGCTTTTAGAAAATGTGTTTTATTTCATAAATGGAATCAACAAACAATGCACATTCTACGTCATAACGACTTTCTATAGTTTGCGCATCCGTCCGGAAATAAGAAAAGCTTACTTCCACCGTTTTATAAAATCACAGCTTCTAGAAGGTTTACATGATTTCTTAAAAAACACGAGTTTTTAGAAAATGTGTTTATTTCATAAATGGAATCAACAAAGTATGCATATTCTACGTCATAACCACTTTCTATAGTTTGTGCATGCGTCCGGAAATAAGAAAAGCTTACTTCCACCGTTTTTTAAAATCACAGCTTCTAGAACGTTTACATCATTTCTTAAAAAACACTAGTTTTTGGAAAATGTGTTTTTTTTCATAAATGGAAACAACAAACTAAGCACATTCTACGTCATAACGACTTTCTATAGTTTTCGAATGCGTCCGGAAATAAGAAAAGCTTACTTCCACCGTTTTTTAAAATCACAGCTTCTAGAAGGTTTACATGATTTCTTAAAAAACACGAGTTTTTAGAAAATGTGTTTATTTCATAAATGGAATCAACAAAGTATGCATATTCTACGTCATAACCACTTTCTATAGTTTGCGCATGCATCCGGAAATAAGAAAAGCTTACTTCCACCGTTTTTTAAAATCACAGCTTCTAGAAGGTTTACATGATTTCTTAAAAAACACGAGTTTTTAGAAAATGTGTTTTATTTCATAAATGGAAACAACAAACTAAGCACATTCTACGTCATAACGACTTTCTATAGTTTTCGAATGCGTCCGGAAATAAGAAAAGCTTACTTCCACCGTTTTTTAAAATCACAGCTTCTAGAAGGTTTACATGATTTCTTAAAAAACACGAGTTTTTAGAAAATGTGTTTTATTTCATAAATGGAATGAACAAAGTATGCACATTCTACATCATAACGACTTTCTATAGTTTGCGCATGCGTCCGGAAATAAGAAAAGCTTACTTCCACCGTTTTTTAAAATCACAGCTTCCAGAAGGTTTACATCATTTCTTAAAAAACATGAGTTTTTAGAAAATGTTTTTTATTTTATAAATGGAATCAACAAACTATGTACATTCTACGTCATCACGACTTTCTATAGTTTTCCCATGCGTCCGGAAATAAGAAAAGCTTACTTCCACCGTTTTTTAAAATCACAGCTTCTAGAAAGTTTACATGATTTCTTAAAAAACACGATTTTTTAGAAAATGTGTTTTATTTCATAAATAGAATCAACAAAGTATGCATATTCTACATCATAACCACTTTCTATAGTTTGCGCATGCGTCCAGAAATAAGAAAAGCTTACTTCCACCGTTTATTAAAATCACAGCTACTAGAAGGTTTAAATGATTTCTTAAAAAACACGAGTTTTTAGAAAATGTGATTTATTTCATAAATGGAATAAACAAAGTAGGGACATTATACGTCGTAACGACTTTCTATAGTTTTCGAATGCGTTCGGAAATAAGAAAAGCTTACTTCCACCGTTTTTTAAAATCACAACTTCTACAAGGTTTACATGATTTCTTAAAAAAAACAAGTTTTTAGAAAATGTGATTTATTTCTAAATGGAATCAACAAAGTATTCACATTCTATGTCATAACGATTTTCTATAGTTTGTGCATGCGTCCAGAAATAAGAAAAGCTTACTTCCACCGTTTTATAAAATCACAGCTTCTAGAAGGTTTGCATGATTTCTTAAAAAACACGAGTTTTTAGAAAATGTGTTTTATTTCATCAATGGAATCAACAAACTATGCACATTCATCATAACGACTTTCTATAGTTTTCGAATGCGTCCGTAAATAAGAAAAGCTTACTTCCACCGTTTTTTAAAATCACAGCTTCCGGAAGGTTTACATTATTTCTTAAAAATCACGAGTTTTTTTAAAATGTGTTTTATTTTATAAATGGAATCAACAAACTATGCACATTCTACGTCATAACGACTTTCTATAGTTTGCGCATGCGTCCGGAAATAAGAAAAGCTTACTTCCACCGTTTTATAAAATGACAGCTTCCAGAAGGTTTACATCATTTCTTAAAAAACACGAGTTTTTAGAAAATGTGTTTTATTTCATAAATCGAATCAACAAACTATGCACATTGTACGTCATAACGACTTTCTATTGTTTCCGCATGCGTCCGAAAATAAGAAGAGCTTACTTCCACCGTTTTATAAAATCACAGCTTCTAGAAGGTTTGCATGATTTCGTAAAAAACACGAGTTTTTAGAAAATGTGTTTTATTTCATAAATGGAATCAACAAACTATGCACATTCTACATCATAACGACTTTCTATAGTTTTCGAATGCGTCTGGAAATAAGAAAAGCTTACTTCCACCGTTTTTTAAAATCACAGCTTCTATAAGGTTTACATCATTTCTTAAAAAACACGAGTTTTTAGAAAATGTGTTTTATTTCATAAATGGAACCAACAAACTATGCACATTCTACGTCATAACGAATTTCTATAGTTTGCGCATGCGTCCGGAAATAAGAAAAGCTTGCTTCCACCGTTTTTTAAAATCACAGTTTCTAGAAGGTTTACATCATTTCTTAAAAAACACGAGTTTTTAGAAAATGTGTTTTATTTCATAAATGGAATCAACAAACTATGCACATTCTACATCATAATGACTTTCTATAGTTTTCGAATGTGCTCGGAAATAAGAAAAGCTTAATTCCACCGTTTTATAAAATGACAGCTTCCAGAAGGTTTACATGATTTCTTAAAAAACACGTGTTTTTAGAAAATGTGTTTTATTTCATTAATGGAACCAACAAACTATGCACATTCTACATCATAACGACTTTCTATAGTTTGCGCATGCGTCCGAAAATAAGAAGAGCTTACTTCCACCGTTTTATAAAATCACAGCTTCTAGAAGGTTTGCATGATTTCTTAAAAAACACGAGTTTTTAGAAAATGTGTTTTATTTCATAAATGGAATCAACAAAGTATGCATATTCTACGTCATAACGACTTTCTATAGTTTGCGCATGCATCCGGAAATACGAAAAGCTTACTTCCACCGTTTTATAAAATCACAACTTCTAGAAGGTTTACATGATTTCTTAAAAAGCACGATTTTTTAGAAATTGTGTTTCATTTCATAAATGGAATCAACAAAGTATGCATATTCTACGTCATAACCACACTCTATAGTTTGCGCATGCGTCTGGAAATAAGAAAAGCTTACTTCCACTGTTTTTTAAAATCACAGCTTCTAGAAGGTTTACATGATTTCTTAAAAAACACGAGTTTTTAGAAAATGTGTTTTATTTCATAAATGGAATCAACAAAGTATGCACATTCTAGGTCATAACGACCTTCTATAGTTTGCGCATGCGTCCGGAAATAAGAAAAGCTTACTTTCGCCGTTTTTTAAAATCACAGCTTCTAGAAGGTTTACATCATTTCTTAAAAAATACGAGTTTTTAGAAAATGTGTTTTATTTCATAAATGGAATCTACAAACTATGCACATTCTACGTCATAACGACATTCTATATTTTGCGCATGCGTCCGGAAATAAGAAAAGCTTACTTCCACCATTTTATAAAATTACAGCTTCTAGAAGGTTTACATGATTTCTTAAAAAACATGAGTTTTTAGAAAATGTTTATTATTTCATAAATGGAATCAACAAACTATGTACATTCTACGTCATAACGACTTTCTATAGTTTGCGTATGCGTCCAGAAATAAGAAAAGCTTACTTCCACCGTTTTATAAAATCACAGCTTCTAGAAGGTTTACATCATTTCTTAAAAAACACGAGTTTTTAGAAAATGTGTTTTATGTCATAAATGGAATCAACAAACTATGCACATTCTACGTCATAACGACTTTCTATAGTTTTCGAATGCGTCCGGAAATAAGAAAAGCTTACTTCCACCGTTTTTTAAAATCACAGCTTCTAGAAGGTTTACATCATTTCTTAAAAAATACGAGTTTTTAGAACATGTGTTTTATTTCATAAATGGAATCAACAAACTATGCACATTCTACGTCATAACAACTTTCTATATTTTGCGCATGCGTCCGGAAATAAGAAAAGCTTACTTCCACCGTTTTATAAAATCACAGCTTCTAGAAGGTTTACATGATTTCTTAAAAAACAGGAGTTTTTAGAAAATGTGTTTTATTTCATAAATGGAATCAACAAAGTATGCATATTCTACATCATAACCACTTTCTATAGTTTGCGCATGCGTCCGAAAATAAGAAAAGCTTACTTCCACCGTTTTATAAAATCACAACTTCTAGAAGGTTTACATGATTTCTTAGAAAACACGATTTTTTAGAAAATGTGTTTTATTTCATAAATGGAATCAACAAAGTATGCACATTCTACGTCATAACGACTTTCTATAGTTTTCGCATGCGTCCGGAAATAAGAAAACCTTACTTCCACCGTTTTTTAAAATCACAGCTTCTAGAAGGTTTACATCATTTTTTAAAAAATACGAGTTTTTAGAACATGTGTTTTATTTCATAAATGGAATCAACAAACTATGCACATTCTACGTAATAACGACTTTCTATAGTTTGCTCATGCGTCCGGAAATAAGAAAAGCTTACTTCCACCGTTTTATAAAATCACAGCTTCTAGAAGGTTTACATGATTTCTTAAAAAAGACGAGTTTTTAGATAATGTGTTTTATCTCATAAATGGAATCAACAAAGTATGCATATTCTACGTCATAACCACTTTCTTTAGTTTGCACATGCGTCGGGACATAAGAAAAGCTTACTTCCACTGTTTTTTAGAATCACAGCTTCTAGAATGTTTATATCATTTCTTAAAAAACACGAGTTTTTAGAAAATGTGTTTTATTTCATAAATGGAATCAACAAACTATGCACATTCTACGTCATAACGACTTTCTATAGTTTGCGCATGCGTCCGGAAATAAGAAAAGCTTACTTCCACCGTTTTATAAAATCACAGCTTCTAGAAGGTTTACATGATTTCTTAAAAAACACGAGTTTTTGGAAAATCTGTTTTATTTCGTAAATGGAATCAACAAGGTATGCATATTCTACGTCATAACCACTTTCTATAGTTTGCGCATGCATCCGGAATTAAGAAAAGCTTACTTCCACCGTTTTTTAAAATCACAGCTTCTAGAAGGTTTACATCATTTCCTAAAAAACACAAGTTTTTAGAAAATGTGTTTTATTTCTTAAATGGAATCAACAAACTATGCACATTCTTCGTCATAACGACTTTCGATAGTTTGCGCATACGTCCGGAAATAAGAAAAGCTTACTTCCACCGTTTTATAAAATCACAGCTTCTAGAAGGTTTACATGATTTCTTAAAAAACACGAGTTTTTAGAAAATGTGTTTTTTTTCATAAATAGAATCAACAAAGTATGCATATTCTAAGTCATAACCACTTTCTATAGTTTGCGCATGCATCCGAAATAAGACAAGCTTACTTCCACCGTTTTTTAAAATCACAGCTTCTAGAAGGTTTAGATCATTTCTTAAAAAACACGAGTTTTTAGAAAATGTGTTTTATTTCATAAATGGAATCAACAAACTATGCACATTCTACGTCATAATGACTTTCTATAGTTTTCAAATGTGTCCGGAAATAAGAAAAGCTTACTTTCACCGTTTTATAAAATGACAGCTTCCAGAAGGTTTACATGATTTCTTAAAAAAGACGAGTTTTTAGAAAATGTGTTTTATTTAATAAATGGAACCAACAAACTATGCACATTCTACGTCATAATGACTTTCTATAGTTTGCGCATGCGTCCGGAAATAAGAAAAGCTTACTTCCACCGTTTCTTAAAATCACAGCTTCCAGAAGGTTTAGATGATTTCTTAAAAAACATGAGTTTTTAGAAAACGTGTTTTATTTCATAAATGGAATCAACAAACTATGCAAATTCTACATCATAACAACTTTCTATAGTTTGCGCATGCGTCCGGAAATAAGAAAAGCTTACTTCCAGCATTTTATAAAATCACAGCTTCTAGAAGGTTTACATGATTTCTTAAAAAACACGAGTTTTTAGAAAATGTGTTTTATTTCATAAATGGAATCAAAAAACTATGCACATTCTACGTCATAACGACTTTCTATAGTTTGCACATGCGTCCGGAAATAAGAAAAGCTTACTTCCACCGTTTTATAAAATCACAGCTTCTAGAAGGTTTACATGATTTCTTAAAAAACACGAGTTTTTAGAAAATGTGTTTTATTTCGTAAATGGAATCAACAATTTATGCATATTCTACGTCATAACGACTTTCTATAGTTTGCGCATGCGTCCGTAAATAAGAAAAGCTTACTTCCACCGTTTTATAAAATCACAGCTTCTAGAAGGTTTACATGATTTCTTAAAAAACACGAGTTTTTAGAAAATGTGTTTTATTTCTTAAATGGAATCAACAAACGATGCACATTCTTCGTCATAACGACTTTCTATAGTTTGCGCATGCGTCGGGAAATAAGAAAAGCTTACTTCCACCGTTTTATAAAATCACAGCTTCTAGAAGGTTTACATGATTTCTTAAAAAACACGAGTTTTTAGAAAATGTGTTTTATTTCATAAATGGAATCAACAAAGTATGCATATTCTACGTCATAACAACTTTCTATAGTTTGCGCATGCATCCGGAAATAAGAAAAGCTTACTTCCACCGTTTTTTAAAATCACAGCTTCTAGAAGGTTTACATCATTTCTTAAAAAACACGAGTTTTTAGAAAATGTGTTTTATTTCATAAATGGAATCAACAAAGTAGGCACATTCTATGTCGTAACGACTTTCTATAGTTTTTGAATGCGTCCGGAAATAAGAAAAGCTTACTTCCACCGTTTTTTAAAATCACAGCTTCCTAGAAGGTTTACATCATTTCTTAAAAAACACGAGTTTTTAGAAAATGTGTTTTATTTCATAAATGGAATCAACAAACTATGCACATTCTACGTCATAACGACTTTCTATAGTTTTCGAATGTGTCCGGAAATGAGAAAAGCTTACTTTCACCGATTTATAAAATGACAGCTTCTAGAAGGTTTACATGATTTCTTAAAAAACACGAGTTTTTAGAAAATGTGTTTTATTTAATAAATGGAACCAACAAACTATGCACATTCTACGTCATAATGACTTTCTATAGTTTGCGCATGCGTCCGGAAATAAGAAAATCTTACTTCCACCGTTTCTTAAAATCACAGCTTCCAGAAGGTTTACATGATTTCTCAAAAAACACGAGTTTTTAGAAAATGTGTTTTATTTCATAAATGGAATCAACAAACTATGCACATTCTACGTCATAACGACTTTCTATAGTTTGCGCATGCGTCCGGAAATAAGAAAAGCTTACTTCCACCGTTTTATAAAATCACAGCTTCTAGAAGGTTTACATGATTTCTTAAAAAACACGAGTTTTTGGAAAATCTGTTTTATTTCGTAAATGGAATCAACAAGGTATGCATATTCTACGTCATAACCACTTTCTATAGTTTGCGCATGCATCCGGAATTAAGAAAAGCTTACTTCCACCGTTTTTTAAAATCACAGCTTCTAGAAGGTTTACATGATTTCTTAGAAAACCCGATTTTTTAGAAAATGTGTTTTATTTCATAAATGGAATCAACAAAGTATGCACATTCTACATCATAACGACTTTCTATAGTTTGCGCATGCGTCCGGAAATAAGAAAAGCTTACTTCCACCGTTTCTTAAAATCACAGCTTCCAGAAGGTTTACATGATTTCTTAAAAAATATGAGTTTTTAGAAAATGTGTTTTATTTGATAAATGGAATCAACAAACTATGCACATTCTACATCATAACAACTTTCTATAGTTTGCGCATGCGTCCAGAAATAAGAAAGCTTACTTCCACCGTTTTTTAAAAATCACAGCTTCTAGAAGGTTTACTTCATTTCTTAAAAAACACGAGTTTTTAGAAAATGTGTTTTATTTCATAAATGTAATAAACAAACTATGCACATTCTATATCATAACGACTTTCTATAGTTTGCGCATGCGTCCGGAAATAAGAAAAGCTTACTTCAACCGTTTTATAAAATCACAGCTTCTAGAAGGTTTACATGATTTCTTAAAAAACACGAGTTTTTAGACAATGTGTTTTATTTCATTAATGGAATCAACAAACTATGCATATTCTACGTCATAACGATTTTCTATAGTTTGCGCATGCGTCCGGAAATAAGAAAAGCTTACTTCCACCGTTTTATAAAATCACAGCTTCTAGAAGGTTTACATGATTTCTTAAAAAACACGAGTTTTTATAAAATGTGTCTTAATTTCATAAATGGAATCAACAAAGTATGCATATTCTACGTCATAACCACTTTCTATAGTTTGCGCATGCGTCCGGAAATAAGAAAAGCTTACTTCCATCGTTTTTTAAAATCACAGCTCCTAGAAGGTTTACATCATTTCTTAAAAAACACGAGTTTTTAGAAAATGTGTTTTATTTCATAAATGGAATCAACAAACTATGCACATTCTACGTCATAACGACTTTCTATAGTTTTCGAATGTGTCCGGAAATGAGAAAATCTTACTTTCATCGTTTTATAAAATGACAGCTTCTAGAAGGTTTACATGATTTCTTAAAAAACACGAGTTTTTAGAAAATGTGTTTTATTTAATAAATGGAACCAACAAACTATGCACATTCTACGTCATAATGACTTTCTATAGTTTGCGCATGCGTCCGGAAATAAGAAAAGCTTACTTCCACCGTTTCTTAAAATCACAGCTTCCAGAAGGTTTACATGATTTCTCAAAAAACACGAGTTTTTAGAAAATGTGTTTTATTTCATAAATGGAATCAACAAACTATGCACATTCTACGTCATAACGACTTTCTATAGTTTGCGCATGCGTCCGGAAATAAGAAAAGCTTACTTCCACCGTTTTATAAAATCACAGCTTCTAGAAGGTTTACATGATTTCTTAAAAAACACGAGTTTTTGGAAAATCTGTTTTATTTCGTAAATGGAATCAACAAGGTATGCATATTCTACGTCATAACCACTTTCTATAGTTTGCGCATGCATCCGGAATTAAGAAAAGCTTACTTCCACCGTTTTTTAAAATCACAGCTTCTGGAAGGTTTACATGATTTCTTAGAAAACACGATTTTTTAGAAAATGTGTTTTATTTCATAAATGGAATCAACAAAGTATGCACATTCTACGTCATAACGACTTTCTATAGTTTGCGCATGCTTCCGGAAATAAGAAAAGCTTACTTCCACCATTTTTTAAAATCACAGCTTCTAGAAGGTTTACATCATTTCTTAAAAAATACGAGTTTTTAGAACATGTGTTTTATTTCATAAATGGAATCAACAAACTATGCACATTCTACGTCATAACGACTTTCTATAGTTTGCGCATGCGTCCGGAAATAAGAAAAGCTTACTTCCACCGTTTTATAAAATCACAGCTTCTAGAAGGTTTACATGATTTCTTAAAAAACACAAGTTTTTAGAAAATGTGTTTTATTTCATAAATGGAATCAACAAGGTATGCATATTCTACGTCATAACCACTTTCTATAGTTTGCGCATGCGTCCGGAAATAAGAAAAGCTTACTTCCACCGTTTTTTAGAATCACAGCTTCTAGAAGGTTTACATGATTTCTTAAAAAACACGAGTTTTTAGAAAATGTGTTTTATTTCATAAATGGAATCAACAAAGTATGCATATTCTACGTCATAACAACTTTCTATAGTTTGCGCATGCATCCGGAAATAAGAAAAGCTTACTTCCACCGTTTTTTAAAATCACAGCTTCTAGAAGGTTTACATCATTTCTTAAAAAACACGAGTTTTTAGAAAATGTGTTTTATTTCATAAATGGAATCAACAAAGTAGGCACATTCTATGTCGTAACTACTTTCTATAGTTTTTGAATGCGTCCGGAAATAAGAAAAGCTTACTTCCACCGTTTTTTAAAATCACAGCTTCCTAGAAGGTTTACATCATTTCTTAAAAAACACGAGTTTTTAGAAAATGTGTTTTATTTCATAAATGGAATCAACAAACTATGCACATTCTACGTCATAACGACTTTCTATAGTTTTCGAATGTGTCCGGAAATGAGAAAAGCTTACTTTCACCGTTTTATAAAATGACAGCTTCTAGAAGGTTTACATGATTTCTTAAAAAACACGAGTTTTTAGAAAATGTGTTTTATTTAATAAATGGAACCAACAAACTATGCACATTCTACGTCATAATGACTTTCTATAGTTTGCGCATGCGTCCGGAAATAAGAAAAGCTTACTTCCACCGTTTCTTAAAATCACAGCTTCCAGAAGGTTTACATGATTTCTCAAAAAACACAGAGTTTTTAGAAAATGTGTTTTATTTCATAAATGGAATCAACAAACTATGCACATTCTACGTCATAACGACTTTCTATAGTTTGCGCATGCGTCCGGAAATAAGAAAAGCTTACTTCCACCGTTTTATAAAATCACAGCTTCTAGAAGGTTTACATGATTTCTTAAAAAACACGAGTTTTTGGAAAATCTGTTTTATTTCGTAAATGGAATCAACAAGGTATGCATATTCTACGTCATAACCACTTTCTATAGTTTGCGCATGCATCCGGAATTAAGAAAAGCTTACTTCCACCGTTTTTTAAAATCACAGCTTCTAGAAGGTTTACATGATTTCTTAGAAAACCCGATTTTTTAGAAAATGTGTTTTATTTCATAAATGGAATCAACAAAGTATGCACATTCTATGTCATAACGACTTTCTATAGTTTGCGCATGCTTCCGGAAATAAGAAAAGCTTACTTCCACCATTTTTTAAAATCACAGCTTCTAGAAGGTTTACATCATTTCTTAAAAAATACGAGTTTTTAGAACATGTGTTTTATTTCATAAATGGAATCAACAAACTATGCACATTCTACGTCATAACGACTTTCTATAGTTTGCGCATGCGTCCGGAAATAAGAAAAGCTTACTTCCACCGTTTTATAAAATCACAGCTTCTAGAAGGTTTACTTGATTTCTTAAAAAACACGAGTTTTTAGAAAATGTGTTTTATTTCATAAATGGAATCAAAAAGGTATGCATATTCTACGTCATAACCACTTTCTATAGTTTGCGCATGCGTCCGGAAATAAGAAAAGCTTACTTCCACCGTTTTTTAGAATCACAGCTTCTAGAAGGTTTATATCATTTCTTAAAAAACACGAGTTTTTAGAAAATGTGTTTTATTTCATAAATGGAATCAACAAACTATGCACATTCTACGTCATAACGACTTTCTATAGTTTGCGCATGCGTCCGGAAATAAGAAAAGCTTACTTCCACCGTTTTATAAAATCACAGCTTCTAGAAGGTTTACATGATTTCTTAAAAAACACGAGTTTTTAGAAAATGTGTTTTATTTCGTAAATGGAATCAACAAGGTATGCATATTCTACGTCATAACCACTTTCTATAGTTTGCGCATGCATCCGGAATTAAGAAAAGCTTACTTCCACCGTTTTTTAAAATCACAGCTTCTAGAAGGTTTACATCATTTCCTAAAAAACACGAGTTTTTAGAAAATGTGTTTTATTTCTTAAATGGAATCAACAAACTATGCACATTCTTCGTCATAACGACTTTCTATAGTGTGCGCATGCGTCCGGAAATAAGAAAAGCTTACTTCCACCGTTTTATAAAATCACAGCTTCTAGAAGGTTTACATGATTTCTTAAAAAACATGAGTTTTTAGAAAATGTGTTTTATTTCATAAATGGAATCAACAAAGCATGCATATTCTAGGTCATAACCACTATCTATAGTTTGCGCATGCGTCCGGAAATAAGAAAAGCTTACTTCCACCGTTTTTTATAATCACAGCTTCTAGAAGGTTTACCTCATTTCTTAAAAAACATGAGTTTTTAGTAAATGTGTTTTATTTCATAAATGGAATCAACAAACTATGCACATTCTACGTCATAACGACTTTCTATAGTTTTCGAATGTGTCCAGAAATAAGAAAAGCTTACTTTCACCGTTTTATAAAATGACAGCTTCCAGAAGGTTTACATGATTTCTTAAAAAACAAGAGTTTTTAGAAAATGTGTTTTATTTAATAAATGGAAGCAACAAACTATGCACATTCTACGTCATAATGACTTTCTATAGTTTGCGCATGCGTCCGGAAATAAGAAAAGCTTACTTCCACCGTTTCTTAAAATCACAGCTTCCAGAAGGTTTACATGATTTCTTAAAAAATATGAGTTTTTAGAAAATGTGTTTTATTTGATAAATGGAATCAACAAACTATGCACATTCTACGTCATAACAACTTTCTATAGTTTGCGCATGCGTCCAGAAATAAGAAAGCTTACTTCCACCGTTTTTTAAAAATCACAGCTTCTAGAAGGTTTACTTCATTTCTTAAAAAACACGAGTTTTTAGAAAATGTGTTTTATTTCATAAATGTAATAAACAAACTATGCACATTCTATATCATAACGACTTTCTATAGTTTGCGCATGCGTCCGGAAATAAGAAAAGCTTAGTTCAACCGTTTTATAAAATCACAGCTTCTAGAAGGTTTACATGATTTCTTAAAAAACACGAGTTTTTAGACAATGTGTTTTATTTCATTAATGGAATCAACAAACTATGCATATTCTACGTCATAACGATTTTCTATAGTTTGCGCATGCGTCCGGAAATAAGAAAAGCTTACTTCCACCGTTTTATAAAATCACAGCTTCTAGAAGGTTTACATGATTTCTTAAAAAACACGAGTTTTTAGAAAATGTGTCTTATTTCATAAATGGAATCAACAAAGTATGCATATTCTACGTCATAACCACTTTCTATAGTTTGCGCATGCGTCCGGAAATAAGAAAAGCTTACTTCCATCGTTTTTTAAAATCACAGCTCCTAGAAGGTTTACATCATTTCTTAAAAAACACGAGTTTTTAGAAAATGTGTTTTATTTCATAAATGGAATCAACAAACTATGCACATTCTACGTCATAACGACTTTCTATAGTTTTCGAATGTGTCCGGAAATGAGAAAATCTTACTTTCACCGTTTTATAAAATGACAGCTTCTAGAAGGTTTACATGATTTCTTAAAAAACACGAGTTTTTAGAAAATGTGTTTTATTTAATAAATGGAACCAACAAACTATGCACATTCTACGTCATAATGACTTTCTATAGTTTGCGCATGCGTCCGGAAATAAGAAAAGCTTACTTCCACCGTTTCTTAAAATCACAGCTTCCAGAAGGTTTACATGATTTCTCAAAAAACACGAGTTTTTAGAAAATGTGTTTTATTTCATAAATGGAATCAACAAACTATGCACATTCTACGTCATAACGACTTTCTATAGTTTGCGCATGCGTCCGGAAATAAGAAAAGCTTACTTCCACCGTTTTATAAAATCACAGCTTCTAGAAGGTTTACATGATTTCTTAAAAAACACGAGTTTTTGGAAAATCTGTTTTATTTCGTAAATGGAATCAACAAGGTATGCATATTCTACGTCATAACCACTTTCTATAGTTTGCGCATGCATCCGGAATTAAGAAAAGCTTACTTCCACCATTTTTTAAAATCACAGCTTCTGGAAGGTTTACATGATTTCTTAGAAAACACGATTTTTTAGAAAATGTGTTTTATTTCATAAATGGAATCAACAAAGTATGCACATTGTACGTCATAACGACTTTCTATAGTTTGCGCATGCTTCCGGAAATAAGAAAAGCTTACTTCCACCATTTTTTAAAATCACAGCTTCTAGAAGGTTTACATCATTTCTTAAAAAATACGAGTTTTTAGAACATGTGTTTTATTTCATAAATGGAATCAACAAACTATGCACATTCTACGTCATAACGACTTTCTATAGTTTGCGCATGCGTCCGGAAATAAGAAAAGCTTACTTCCACCGTTTTATAAAATCACAGCTTCTAGAAGGTTTACATGATTTCTTAAAAAACACAAGTTTTTAGAAAATGTGTTTTATTTCATAAATGGAATCAACAAGGTATGCATATTCTACGTCATAACCACTTTCTATAGTTTGCGCATGCGTCCGGAAATAAGAAAAGCTTACTTCCTCCGTTTTTTAGAATCACAGCTTCTAGAAGGTTTATATCATTTCTTAAAAAACACGAGTTTTTAGAAAATGTGTTTTATTTCATAAATGGAATCAACAAACTATGCACATTCTACGTCATAACGACTTTCTATAGTTTGCGCATGCGTCCGGAAATAAGAAAAGCTTACTTCCACCGTTTTATAAAATCACAGCTTCTAGAAGGTTTACATGATTTCTTAAAAAACACGAGTTTTTAGAAAATGTGTTTTATTTCGTAAATGGAATCAACAAGGTATGCATATTCTACGTCATAACCACTTTCTATAGTTTGCGCATGCATCCGGAATTAAGAAAAGCTTACTTCCACCGTTTTTTAAAATCACAGCTTCTAGAAGGTTTACATCATTTCCTAAAAAACATGAGTTTTTAGAAAATGTGTTTTATTTCTTAAATGGAATCAACAAACTATGCACATTCTTCGTCATAACGACTTTCTATAGTGTGCGCATGCGTCCGGAAATAAGAAAAGCTTACTTCCACCGTTTTATAAAATCACAGCTTCTAGAAGGTTTACATGATTTCTTAAAAAAGATGAGTTTTTAGAAAATGTGTTTTATTTCATAAATGGAATCAACAAAGCATGCATATTCTAGGTCATAACCACTTTCTATAGTTTGCGCATGCGTCCGGAAATAAGAAAAGCTTACTTCCACCATTTTTTAAAATCACAGCTTCTAGAAGGTTTACCTCATTTCTTAAAAAACATGAGTTTTTAGTAAATGTGTTTTATTTCATAAATGGAATCAACAAACTATGCACATTCTACGTCATAACGACTTTCTATAGTTTTCGAATGTGTCCAGAAATAAGAAAAGCTTACTTTCACCGTTTTATAAAATGACAGCTTCCAGAAGGTTTACATGATTTCTTAAAAAACACGAGTTTTTAGAAAATGTGTTTTATTTAATAAATGGAACCAACAAACTATGCACATTCTACGTCATAATGACTTTCTATAGTTTGCGCATGCGTCCGGAAATAAGAAAAGCTTACTTCCACCGTTTCTTAAAATCACAGCTTCCAGAAGGTTTACATGATTTCTTAAAAAATATGAGTTTTTAGAAAATGTGTTTTATTTGATAAATGGAATCAACAAACTATGCACATTCTACGTCATAACGACTTTCTATAGTTTGCGCATGCGTCCAGAAATAAGAAAAGCTTACTTCCACCGTTTTTTAAAATCACAGCTTCTAGAAGGTTTACTTCATTTCTTAAAAAACACGAGTTTTTAGAAAATGTGTTTTATTTCATAAATGTAATCAACAAACTATGCACATTCTATATCATAACGACTTTCTATAGTTTGCGCATGCGTCCGGAAATAAGAAAAGCTTACTTCAACCGTTTTATAAAATCACAGCTTCTAGAAGGTTTACATGATTTCTTAAAAAACATGAGTTTTTAGACAATGTGTTTTATTTCATTAATGGAATCAACAAACTATGCATATTCTACGTCATAACGACTTTCTATAGTTTGCGCATGCGTCCGGAAATAAGAAAAGCTTACTTCCACCGTTTTATAAAATCACAGCTTCTAGAAGGTTTACATGATTTCTTAAAAAACACGAGTTTTTAGAAAATGTGTCTTATTTCATAAATGGAATCAACAAAGTATGCATATTCTACGTCATAACAACTTTCTATAGTTTGCGCATGCATCCGGAAATAAGAAAAGCTTACTTCCACCGTTTTTTAAAATCACAGCTTCTAGAAGGTTTACATCATTTCTTAAAAAACACGAGTTTTTAGAAAATGTGTTTTATTTCATAAATGGAATCAACAAAGTAGGCACATTCTATGTCGTAACGACTTTCTATAGTTTTTGAATGCGTCCGGAAATAAGAAAAGCTTACTTCCACCGTTTTTTAAAATCACAGCTTCCAGAAGGTTTACATGTTTTCTTAAAAAACACAAGTTTTTAGAAAATGCGATTTATTTCATAAATGGAATCAACAAAGTATTCACATTCTACGTCATAACGATTTTTTATAGTTTGCGCATGCGTACGGAAATAAGAAAAGCTTACTTCCACCGTTTTATAAAGTCACAGCTTCTAGAAGGTTTACACGATTTCTTAAAAAACACGAGTTTTTAGAAAATGTGTTTTATTTCATAAATGGAATCAACAAACTATGCACATTCTACGTCGTAACGACTTTCTTTAGTTTTCAAATGCGTCCGGAAATAAGAAAAGCTTACTTCCACAGTTTTTTAAAATCACAGCTTCTAGAAGGTTTACATGATTTCTTAAAAAACACGAGTTTTTAGAAAATGTCATTTATTTCATAAATGGAATCAACAAAGTAGGCACATTCTACGTCGTAACGAATTTCTATAGTTTTCGAATGCGTCTGGAAATAAGAAAAGCTTACTTCCACCGTTTTATAAAATCACAGCTTCTAGAAGTTTTACATGATTTCTTAAAAAACACGAGTTTTTAGAAAATGTGTTTTATTTCATAAATGGAATCAACAAACTATGCACATTCTATGTCATAACGACTTTCTATAGTTTGCGCATGCATCCGGAAATAAGAAAAGCTTACTTCCACCGTTTTATAAAATCACAGCTTCTAGAACTCATATTTATTAGTTAGACATACCATACTTTATTTCTTATATATTCTGTTGAACTCATCTCGACTGAGTAAACTATATTGGACCTCGTTATATGATGTTACTCTGTTTTATGATTTCACCATGATTATGATGTTACTATGTTATGCGATTATGATGTCATGATTATCATATGATTTCCTTATTTTACGATTGCAGTATATGTTTATATGTTTTCATTAATGAAATGTGAAATATATTATTCGGTACGTGGATACCATCTTCTTATATGAATTATTGAAATGTTATATGTATCTATGATGAGCTAAAAGGTTACATGAAATGAAATGATAACATGGATCAATTGGCGATCAATGGAAAATGCTTTCTATAAATTGTATTTTGCAAAACACTAACCTACAGGACACAAGGGCTATGGGATAGCCAGTTACTTGATCTGATATATATTGGGAAGGAAAAACATGTTCATACAGCAAACCTTAGCAGCCAAAATGAGGATACGATAACACAAACTGATAATCCCGATAGCAGCAAGTATGAGTTGATAAGGTCGTAGGCCCAGTATGTTGAGAGGGATGGATGTGTTTCCCACCCTACGTTTCCATGAGACCCGAGGTCGTGGGAGGGCCGTGCTGAGACACGCTCCCCATGTTGTTGTGATGACGATGGTCGGATGCCTGCTAGGGGAGGATAGGTCCGCTGTTCAGCCGACGCTATCGCTCTCAAGTTCTATGTGGTCAGATCGGTGAGTCCGACATCCACTGTTGTACTAGCAGAGGAATGATAGGGAGGATGCTGGACGTAGGTTATGATGGGAGGATGTGTTAGTTAGTACTGTTGGGGGTTTAGTATTCCTTGATTCCGAGTTAGTGGAAGTAGGCACCCTTCCTTGTACATGATTGATTAAACTAATGTAAAGATAAAGAGAATGATGATAAATCGTAAAGGGTTAACTGTTAAATAACCGAGGATGTTAAAGTAATTATACTATATATTATGCTTGCTCTTCTGCATGGGGGTAGATACTATTATTAGTTAGCAAGTATGCATAGGCGGAATGGGGTTTGTTTATAGTACATATCCGACATGTGCATACACTGGCCATGCATGCACACCTTGTACGTGTACAATATTACTGGTGTATAACATACTTGTCATGCTTGAATAGTAGTATAAATGTCATAGATAACTCAGTTAAGGATACATCAATCAACTTAGGTAATGAATGGTTAGGTTGTCAATGTGTAAATAAGTGAATTAGTAATTATATGAAAACATTGTAATAATAAACTAAGACAAGTGTCGTCAGTTAACATTGTCATAGGAGAACTGTTGTGAATAGGGTAATGATAGCGTCTAATTAATTAGTAAAATTGTTTAAGCCCTCACAAGTGCTTTGTTTATAAGAACAAGGATGCTATGTTGATGATAGGGTACTCATGTGATAAACAAATAATTAAGAATACTATGATTAATTCACCTTTTATTATTGTCAAATGGTGATTTAATTATTATTATTAATTAATAAATGGTGATCTAATTATTATTATTACTTAATTAATAATATTCCAGCAACATTTATATATCCCTATCGTAACAATTGCAATATAAGTAAGATTTAAAATATTGATTTATAAATTAATATTGTGTGATTATTTCCATTTCAAAAGTTAGCCATAATAGGATAATCATTTTTGGAATGAACGTGATGTGATGGAAAATGGTTATTTAATTATTCAATGTTAATCTTGGAATTTAAACCTCAAGCTAAGTAGTCTCGACGGATAAGGTGGACCATTAAGACACATCATGTCCAAGTTGAAAAGGGGCAACTAATGATATAATATTTTATTAATTACATTAATAACATTAAATACCAAGGATAGCGAATAGACTTGTATTTAATGAAGCTTGTCCCGAATGGATAACCTTTGGGTGATAATCCCCACTGTAATAAATACTTACGACCGTCAATCCAAAACCAACTAATTTTTCCATGAGAGTAATTAATTATACATTTTTATAAAGAACCGTGTATGAATGAACTGGTGATAGGAGTAAATGTTGAGGGGCTCGAGAGGGGGATTTTGGGGTGGTGGAGTAAGCCCAAGATATTCTCGAGGAAGGGAAATTATATAGAGGGGGAGAGCTTGGAGAAAGGGGAGGTTTTTTTTGTTTGGGGAAGAAAGAAGTTGGGAGAACAGAAAGTTTGGAGAACAGAAAGGTTTTGAGAACAGAAGAAAACACTGCTCTCGGGATTATCAGATTGTGGGCTCGGGGGCTTGGAAATCCTTTGATTTCCAAGGGCCAGCAAGATAATAGCTGGTCGGTAGGGTGGACACTTCAGTTTGGCTGTCTAAGAGGTTATACAACCTACTACAACCTACGGTTAGCATCAGCATCAGGTAATTTCCTTGTCATTTACGTTATTTGATTATTATGCTAAAATCTTACTGTAAACATGCATAACTTGCTATTTACTGATTTACTAAGTTGTGAAACCTATTCTTATGCTGGAACATGATTGTTGAAAAGAAAATAACGATATGTTTGTTTATTTTAAATTACGAATGTAAGGTTAGTGAAAACACGACAGTACACTAAATATTATTTAGGCACATAGTAATTCTTAGAAATTTACTTCCATAAACTGATAAAGTTTAAAACGTAGAAAATTAACCCTGAAATTTTACATAGTGCTCTGCTGTAAAAACCAGAGCACTACAGATGGTATCAGAGCTCCAGGCTCGGAAACTCAGACCTTAAGGGCCTACTCACCTTAAAAAAAAAAAAACTAGTCTAAGAAATTGGATCTACACTAGAAAATTCAATTAGTTACCTAGATTCGAGCTCTTGCCGAACTTAGCAAAAACAAAAAAAATTACGTGCAAAACACACACAGAGAAAGTTACACAAATTCCTTCTTCCCAATAGTTGTAAGCACCAGGAAACTAACTATCTGCACGCATAGAAAACCAAGATATAATTAGTTTTTTTTTGTATATAATGCATATAAACAAAGGAGTTCTAACACAATATATATATATATATATATATCCTGGAAATTGTAGGTATCTAGTTTTTGCAAAAGAGAAAAAGAAAATTACTTTCGTATATTTTCTGCCAAACAAAAGGGAGAGCCTTGTAAATAGTGTTACAACATAGGCATATTATTGAAATGGCCTAATTTTTTTTTGTTGTTTTTGTTTTTTTTTTCTTTTACAAACAAGATTGCCGTCACTAAATTTTACAGGGTAAAAGGGCAAAAGGTAGAATTGAAAAGAGTATGCATTTACAGGATTTATGCATTTCACTCTCTTCTTCAGGTAATTAGTTTAAAAAAAAAAAAAAAAAAATTAAAAGAAAAGTAAAACTTGTGCAAATAATAGAACAGGGTGAAACCCTAGCGCAGCTTTGAAATCTAACTCTTAAGTTTATACATAAAAATAAATTAAAAGAAGGGTAAAACTTGTGCAAATAATAGAAAAGAATGTAACCCTAGCAGAATACGACTTTTACACAATTAGAAATCCTGAGCATAGCTCAACGGATTCAATTCGATGGATTCATGTGTTTTGAGTTATACTGTAGAATGATATGTTCTAACCAATTTGTAACTTCAAATAGAATATTTATGCAAACAAGTTTGTTCACTCAGTATAAGTGATGTACACTGAAATGCCTCAGAAAACAAATACAGAAAAGGTAGAGAAAGGCAAATTTATTAAGGATGGACAAAAATTAAATAGAACGTTTAGCAGCCCTCAAAAGGTGGCCAACAATCTCACACAATAGTCCATATTCCAGGGTAAATCTACCTTTCTTTCCCCTAGATATATCTATATAATCTGTAGGAAGTTACAGGTAGTTGAACTCTTTCCCAATTATTTCATACATATCTATATGTTTAATATTTCTTATGGAGGATACCTCTGAGACTGAAGTACCTTGCACAGCTCCCCCTTCTCAAATTAATACATTGTTAATTTATTTTTCTGGATATCAGCATCAACAACTTGTACTCAACAAACTCATTGTAATTTATTAGCACCTTTGACGAGCTCCCTTCATTACTTGTCAGCCTAGATATGCATAGGTAAAATCATTCTTTGTTCTTGCTATTCTAGAACTGTTTGGACACTAGAGGCTAGAATTTTACGACTATGTATGCTAATTTAGTATTTACCATTTACCAATGATGAATGTCACTCCCCACTATGACTGAAAAATAAACATATGATATGCTTTAATTCAAATTTCTTATTTTTTCAAATATAAATTTTAAAATTTAAATATTTATAAACAGAAAAAAATAAAGTTAGGGTTCCGACTAGCTCTTGATTAAGAGACGAGTGACGAGAAGAGATCATCTCAATTGCATCTATATTGCCTATAAAATAGCAACCATACCATCATCTCATGAACAACTACTCTAAATTACAGCAGAGCAAGAACTAAGTACCTGTGGGATTTGGAGTCTGCGAAAATGTTCTGGACTTCATTGGATATGTTTTCAAGGATGAGGGCACAATCGTCTATTTGTACTCGAGGGCATGGATTTTTATTCAATTCCGCGTCTACGTCTGCCCTGGTGTTATTCTTCTTTCTCTTCTCCTCTTGTCTCGCCATTTCCTTTTCCCGGGGTAGCCGCTGTCTCTTAGAAATTGTATTCAGTCTCCCCTGTCAAATAGCTCAAAATCATAGGTTTTCCCCGTCAAATAGCTCAAAATCACCAGCTTATACCTTAAAAGACTCGCATAAATTATTCTAAATAATATTTAGGCCCAGCCGCGCTCAGCACCGAGAGCATTGCCAACCCATTGAAAAAAAAAAAAAAAACAAAACAGAAATATAGCTGTTACTTAGTCCTGGAGATATAACTACAAGTCTACAGCAATAACTCACGCCAAACCCATTCCCTTCTTTCGTTCAATGGTATATAGTAAAATTGGCTCAAATGGTATACCAGAACCAGCCCACGCACTGAACAGAGAAAGCCATCTACCACCTGCCAAGTCGAAACGGGGCTCCACGAATATCACCCATTCTCCAAGAGTCTCGCCTTTTCCTTGTTGCGCAGATAAAAAGGAGTGTTTTGGACCAGCCCAAGAACAACACCAATTGTCAGCTGCCGAGTCCAATGGGGACCATGCCCACCATCAAACTCTAAACGTCGATCTCCCCCAAGATGATTCTCTGCTAGAAGCACAAATAGCTGTTAGTACTGGAAGCACAAATAGGCTCACGTATGCAACTTTTTCCACAGGGGGTTCAATAAGTTCACGGGCCAGCTTGCCATAGACTCTATGTTCCATATTCAAATTTGTCCATATGATTTACAGGTGTTCCTTCACCCGATGCAGTCGATCCAGGTAGGGTTAGATGCTGGGACTCAAGCCCATAGTAATCCCCAGGAAGGTACCGATTACATCGAAAGCCCATACCCAATAGGCCTATACCCAATAGCATATACCCGCCCGGTCTACGCATTTACGCCGAGATAGAGACCATCATTACGGTCAATGGCAGTCGGCCGAGAGTCCATCAGTCACAAACCTTTACTGGAACATGGTCCTCCAGAAATGCACATTTTATCTTCTTCCATCACAAAATTAAATGTGGATACTTCTGGAGAGATTTTGATGCAGAGGTCTTTAAAGCATCTACTTTCAACCACCATTCGGCGGCAAGAACGGGAAATTGTAGCGAGGTGAGCAAGATCAATGGGTTTATCCAGGTAACTGAATATTCGGCCTGCCGTGTCCGAATCCAGGCGCTCTACCAAACCTAGGGTATCTTCTTCCATGGATGATGGAAGTATTTTCTGCAATCTTCATAGCCAAGAAAAACCACGCACAGTTCGCATAGCCATCATGCACAGTTCGCAAATATATTTCTATAAGAAAGAAAGCCATGACCGCCGGGCGTTTGCCTTTTCCACCGAGACCCAAACTCGATTTGCCAACCACGCACTGTATGAACATGTTTTTCATGTGTTCTGCAGTAGAAAAATGGAGAGCACTACAGACTGCAGTAGAAAAATGGAGAGCTCCTTCCTGTCTGAAACCCTAAGTGAGCTTGCATAAGAGTTGCAGAGCTAAAACTGCAGGAGAGAGGGTGAAAATGGCCGCGTCTTGGGGATTGACCCTATTTAGGGTTTCCCCCACTTTCCGAGGGCGGTCATTTGCTTGGAGAGACCGCGTGTCCTTCATGCATACTCGCTCTTCGCATGGCGGTGAAAGGCCGCGTGGTAAAAATATACGGTTTATAAATCTACGTATATATTTGTATATAGTTGTAAAAGCATGTATATATGTTCGTGAAATATATACAGGAGGATATAATATATGTTGTATTAAAATTTAAATTTATTTTTATATATTTTGAGAGAATGTATGTTTTATAAAATTTAAAATTATTTATATTTTGTTAGATTATATGTATTATAAAAATTAATTAATTTAATTTTGTTATAACATACGTTGTTAAAATATATGCTTTATAGGAATTTTAATTTTTAGTATTAAACTTAACTATGATTGGTTGAGGTTTAAACAATTAATGTTAATTAGGTTGTTTAGATTAAAGGGTAACATTTAAAGTTAACTAAAATAGAGATATTAAAAATTTTGCCGAGATTTCAACTCCTAGTCGAAGGGATGAAAGAGACCCGAAATCTCAAAAACAAGACACCATTAAGACCAGCATGACGAGCTGAACACCATGACAAGATTGTTTAAATAAAAACGACTATAGATTTTACTGCGCTAATCTTGACAATTTGTTATCTCATGATGCAAGTTATTGAATACCTACGTTTTAGTCCCGTGTATATTTGATTGAACAACTAAGGATATGATTTTATTTCAATAACTCAGGAACTATCATGGTAACAACACGCAGAGGTCGAGGACGGGGTCAAGGTCGACCACCGTCACCGCCACCTCCGCCACCGTCATCACCGCCAACACCGCCACGACCAACCTCAACACCTGAAATGCAGATCATAATGAGGTCTTTGGAGGCTATTATGACCACGATGAACAGGCAGTCGGAAAGGGCCGTCGAGGTAGAAACCACTCAAGTGAGTCGAGAGAACTCTGAAAGGGCACATGGCCCAAGACTGGAACCGCTTCAAGACATATCGAGGGAGTTGCAAAAGATAAAGGTTCCAGAGTTTTCAGGAGGACGACCCGGTAAGCATGCCGAAGCATGGTTGGAAGGCATGAAGAGATGCTTCGGATTGAATGAGTACACATCTAGTTCCAAGGATAGGATGGCCGTATTCCAGCTTAAAGGTGATGCTTTGAATTGGTGGTCAGATCTCGAGAAGCAGTTGCACCTTACTCCTCTTACAACTTCTTGGGAACTGTTCGAGGAGAGGTTCCACATGAAGTATTTGCCAAATTATTACAAGGAAGAACAGGCAGGTGCACTCCATGCCTTAGTACAGGGAGACAAGACAGTGGAGGAGTATGAATCTCGATTTATGGAACTGGTAAAATATGTTCCTTACCTAGATGCAGATGATTGTCAGGTAGAGCGTTTTGTGTATGGACTTAACTACAAGATTAGAGCTGCTGTGAGGATGTGGAAGCCAACTTCAGTTGCCATGGCAGTTGAGTATGCTCGTTATGCAGCTGATATGTCAGATGGAAAAGGGGGTAGTAAGTTGACAGGAACCAATCAGTATGTTACAGGGAAGGCGTCACGCCCTTACTTCAGGGGAGGACAATCTAGGCCTCCTCCTTACGGTAACAGGTTCACACCGAGGGGTAATGCTTCAGTTAACTCAATCTCGCAGGCATCGTCCGCAACCCACCAAATCCAGGGACGTACGCAGGGAAGTTCCTATAGAGGAGCAAGGGGTTTTAGAGGAACCAGGGGAAGGAACTCATCTCAGAGGATTCCTTCGAGCAACAGGAAAGCCCCTCCCAATCTCTCTTGTTGGGGATGCGGAGGTCCTCATTTCCAGCGAGACTGTCCCAAGGGTCAGTCAAGCAGCAGGCACAGGGAAGGAAAGCCACCCATGGATAGTTCGGGTAACAGTCATCGGATTCATGCAGCGGTGCATAACCACCAGGCAGAACATCAGTCTACAGTAGTAGAATCCACTGGTAATGTAAACAATGTCAAACTTAAAATTTTGTTTGATCCAGGAGCAACTGATAGTTTTATTTCACCATTTGCATTAGATAAATGTGGGTTGGTAGCCTACGAGCACGATGATTTCAAACTGGTTGAAATGGCTTCAGGAACTAAGAAACCAGTAGGTCTTAAAGTGAGAGGTTGTGGGGTTGACTTAGGAGTTTGCACCACTAAGTTGGATGCTTATGTCACCAATTTGGGGACTTATGACCTCATTATTGGCATGGATTGGTTAGAAGACCATAGAGATTTCATAGACTGCTATGCAAAGAAGGTGTTGTGCCTCGATGACGAGGGAAGGACAATTCAAATCCAAGGCTTGAAGAGGAAGGTATCCCTCCGTTTCATCTCTATGGTGAAATCTAAGCGGTGCCTAAGACACGGATGTCAGTTGTTCGTAGTGGAGGCCGTGAGCGATAGTAAAGGACCTTCCTTGAATTCTTACCCAGTACTTTCTGAGTTCAAGGATGTCTTTCCGAAGGAATTACCAGGACTACCTCCAGAAAGAGAGCTCGATTTCACAATCGAACTAAAACCTGGTGCAGAACCTATCTCAAAAACTCCTTATAGAATGACAACTCCAGAGCTCCGTGAGTTACAGATCCAGTTAAAAGAATTGCTAGATTTGGGACTGATTAGACCTAGTATCTCACCGTGGGGAGCACCAGTGATCTTCGTTAAGAAGAAGGATGGATCTCTGCGACTGTGCATAGATTACAGAGATTTGAACAAGGCCACCGTGAAGAACAGGTATCCCATACCAAGAATTGATGACCTCTTTGATCAAATGAAAGGTGCGTCAGTCTTCTCAAATATTGATTTGCGATCAGGATATCACCAGTTGAGGATCAAGGAAGGCGACATTCCTAAGACTGCCTTTCGAACTCGATTTGGGCATTACGAGTTTGTAGTGGTACCATTTGGTTTGACCAATGCTCCAGCTGTATTCATGAGCCTCATGAATGGGGTCTTCCGAAAATACTTGGACCGCTTTGTTCAGGTCTTCTTAGATGATATTCTTATCTATTCTAAGAATGAGAAGGAGCACGAGGAACACTTGCGGTTAGTCTTGACATGCTTAAGGGAACATAAACTTTATGGTAAATTGTCAAAGTGTTCCTTCTTCCAAAAAGAGTTTCACTACTTGGGGCACATCATCTCAGGTGAAGGGATCTCTGTAGACCCAGAAAAGGTAAAGGCCATTGAAGATTGGCCAATTCCAAGGAATGCTCATGAGGTGCGCAGCTTCATCGGGTTAGCAGGCTATTACCGGAGGTTTGTGGAAGGATTTTCTAAAATTGCAAAACCTATTACCACCTTGCAACGCAAGGGAATCCGGTATGAATGGACCGATGAATGTGATGCCGCTTTTACAGAGTTAAAAAGATTGTTGACAAGTGCACCGATCTTGCGGGTACCAGACATGGATAAAGATTTCATGGTATGCACCGATGCCTCGAAGCAAGGATTAGGAGCGGTGTTGATGCAGGAAGGTGGGGTAATAGCTTATGCATCTCGAAAGTTGAAACCTCATGAGGAGCAGTATGCCACGCATGATCTAGAATTGGCAGCAGTAATGTTGGCACTAAAATTATGGAGGCACTACCTAGTTGGTAGAAGCTTCACCCTTAAAACAGACCATCAGAGCTTGCAATACATCTTTACCCAAAGGGATTTGAATGCTAGGAAAAGGCGATGGAGTGAGTTCATGAGTGAGTATGACTTTGGTATCTCTTACATCAAAGGAAAGGAGAATGTGGTGGCAGACGCTCTAAGCCGAAGGCCGAGACTTTTCTCCTTAATTCCCTTGAAGGTTGACTTGAGGGAAAGGGTACTAGGACAACTATTGGGCGATAGTTGGTATCTAAAAGTAACCTCAGCTATTCAGAATGGAAAGAAACAGGAATTGAAGTATGATGGGTACCATCTTGAGGAAGATGGGTTGTTGCGGTATCAGGGAAGGATGTATGTTCCTAAGGAAGGTGATATCAGGAAAACAATCCTTAGAGAGGCCCATAGATCACATTACTGTGCACACCCAGGAGTGAAGAAGATGTATGCTGACATGAAGCAACTCTTCTTTTGGCCAGGTATGAAGATGGATATAGTGGATTTTGTTTCGAAGTGCCTTGAGTGTCAACAAGTGAAGGCAGATCACCATCACCCAGCCGGTCTCCTACAACCGCATGATATTCCTATGACTAAATGGGAAGTCATTTCCATGGACTTCGTTGTAGGATTACCACTCACATCTCTGAGACATAATGCTATTTTGGTGGTAGTCGACAAACTGACCAAAAGTGCTCACTTCATTCCAGTCAAAGACACCTATGATGTGACAGATGTGGCAAGGGTATTCATAAATGAGATTGTACGTCTTCATGGAGTTCCTAAAAAGATAATCTCGGACAGAGACCCTAAGTTCACCTCCAGATTTTGGACAAGCATGCAGTCAGCATTAGGGACATAATTGAACTTAAGCTCAGATTATCACCCCGAGACAGATGGACAGACTGAGAGGGTGAATCAAGTGATGGAGGACATGCTTAGGATGTATGTTATGGATCAACAGACACAGTGGGAGAAATATCTTCCTTTAGTGGAGTTTGCATACAATAATAGTCATCATAGCTCCATTGGTATGCCGCCATATCAGGCATTGTATGGGAGGCCGTGCAGGACACCACTCAGTTGGGATAGGTTAGAGGATCGAGTTTTAATTGGGCCTGAATTGATTCAGGAAATGGAGGAGCAAGTGTTACAAATTAGGCAGCGGTTGAAGGAAGCACAGGATAGGCAAAAGAGTTACGCTGATGCACACAGATCAGATAGAACTTATGAAGTAGGGGATCGTGTATTTATTCGCATCAGACCAAATAAAAGTACCATTCGGTTTGGGAAGGGTACCAAGCTGTCACCTCGCTTTATAGGTCCATTTGAGATTCTTGAGAAAATCGGACCAGTTGCTTATCGTCTTGCGCTGCCACCCCACTTGCATAAAACTCATAATGTATTTCATGTTTCTGTATTACGACATTACATAGCTGATGAGACTCACAAAATTCATTGGAAGGAATTGCAGGTCTCGGACGAGGGAACCTTCAGGGTCGAACCATTACGTATACTTGATCATAGGGTTCAACAGCTCCGTAGTCGCCATGTGGACCAGGTTAAGGTCCAATGGGACAAGTATAGCCCCGGGTCTGCTACCTGGGAGGACGCAGAGACCATGCATCGAGATTTTCCCTCACTATTTTGACCATAACTTCGGGACGAAGTTTCCCGAAGGGTGGGTGTATGTAATGCCCATATTTTGATTCGGCATATTTATTAGTTAGACACACCATACTTTATTTCTTATATAATCTGTTGAACTCAGCTCGACTGAGTAAACTATATTGGACCTCGTTATATGATGTTACTCTGTTTTATGATTTCACCATGATTATGATGTTACTATGTTATGCGATTATGATGTCATGATTATCATATGATTTCCTTATTTTACGATTGCAGTATATGTTTATATGTTTTCATTAATGAAATGTGAAATATATGATTCGGTACGTGGATACCATCTTATATGAATTATTGAAATGTTATATGTATCTATGATGAGCTAAAAGGTTACATGAAATGAAATGATAACATGGATCAATTGGCGATCAATGGAAAATGCTTTCTATAAATTGTATTTTGCAAAACACTAACCTACAGGACACAAGGGCTATGGGATAGCCAGTTACTTGATCTGATATATATTGGAAAGGAAAAACATGTTCATACAGCAAACCTTAGCAGCCAAAATGAGGATACGATAACACAAACTGATAATCCCGATAGCAGCAAGTATGAGTTGATAAGGGCATAGGCCCAGTATGTTGAGAGGGATGGATGTGTTTCCCACCCTATGTTTCCATGAGACCCGAGGTCGTGGGAGGGCCGTGCTGAGACACGCTCCCCATGTTGTTGTGATGACGATGGTCGGATGCCTGCTAGGGGAGGATAGGTCCGATGTTCAGCCGACGCTATCGCTCTCAAGTTCTATGTGGTCAGATCGGTGAGTCCGACATCCACTGTTGTACTAGCAGAGGAAGGATAGGGAGGATGCTGGACGTAGGTTATGATGGGAGGATGTGTTAGTTAGTACTGTTGGGGGTTTAGTATTCCTTGATTCCGAGTTAGTGGAAGTAGGCACCCTTCCTTGTACATGATTGATTAAACTAATGTAAAGATAAAGAGAATGATGATAAATCGTAAAGGGTTAACTTTTAAATAACCGAGGATGTTAAAGTAATTATACTATATATTATGCTTGCTCTTCTGCATGGGGGTAGATACTATTATTAGTTAGCAAGTATGCATAGGAAGAATGGGGTTTGTTTATAGTACATATCCGACATGTGCATACACTGGCCATGCATGCACACCTTGTACGTGTACAATATTACTGGTGTATAACATACTTGTCATGCTCGAATAGTAGTATAAATGTCATAGATAACTCAGTTAAGGATACATCAATCAACTTAGGTAATGAATGGTTAGGTTGTCAATGTGTAAATAAGTGAATTAATAATTATATGAAAACATTGTAATAATAAACTAAGACAAGTGTCGTCAGTTAACATTGTCATAGGAGAACTGTTGTGAATAGGGTAATGATAGCGTCTAATTAATTAGTAAAATTGTTTAAGCCCTCACAAGTGCTTTGTTTATAAGAACAAGGATGCTATGTTGATGATAGGGTACTCATGTGATAAACAAATAATTAAGAATACTATGATTAATTCACCTTTTATTATTGTCAAATGGTGATTTAATTATTATTATTAATTAATAAATGGTGATCTAATTATTATTATTACTTAATTAATAATATTCCAGCAACATTTATATATCCCTATCGTAACAATTGCAATATAAGTAAGATTTAAAATATTGATTTATAAATTAATATTGTGTGATTATTTCCATTTCAAAAGTTAGCCATAATAGGATAATCATTTTTGGAATGAACGTGATGTGATGGAAAATGGTTATTTAATTATTCAATGTTAATCTTGGAATTTAAACCTCAAGCTAAGTAGTCTCGACGGATAAGGTGGACCATTAAGACACATCATGTCCAAGTTGAAAAGGGGCAACTAATTATATAATATTTTATTAATTACATTAATAACATTAAATACCAAGGATAGCGAATAGACTTGTATTTAATGAAGCTTGTCCCGAATGGATAACCTTTGGGTGATAATCCCCACCGTAATAAATACTTACGACCGTCAATCCAAAACCAACTAATTTTTCCATGAGAGTAATTAATTATACATTTTTATAAAGAACCGTGTATGAATGAACTGGTGATAGGAGTAAATGTTGAGGGGCTCGAGAGGGGGATTTTGGGGCGGTGGAGTAAGCCCAAGATATTCTCGAGGAAGGGAAATTATATAGAGGGGGAGAGCTTGGAGAAAGGGGAGGTTTTTTTTGTTTGGGGAAGAAAGAAGTTGGGAGAACAAAAAGTTTGGAGAACAGAAAGGTTTTGAGAACAGAAGAAAACACTGCTCTCGGGATTATCAGATTGTGGGCTCGGGGGCTTGGAAATCCTTTGATTTCCAAGGGCCAGCAAGATAATAGCTGGTCGGTAGGGTGGACACTTCAGTTTGGCTGTCTAAGAGGTTATACAACCTACTACAACCTACGGTTAGCATCAGCATCAGGTAATTTCCTTGTCATTTACGTTATTTGATTATTATGCTAAAATCTTACTGTAAACATGCATAACTTGCTATTTACTGATTTACTAAGTTGTGAAACCTATTCTTATGCTGGAACATGATTGTTGAAAAGAAAATAACGATATGTTTGTTTATTTTAAATTACGAATGTAAGGTTAGTGAAAACACGACAGTACACTAAATATTATTTAGGCACATAGTAATTCTTAGAAATTTACTTCCATAAACTGATAAAGTTTAAAACGTAGAAAATTAACCCTGAAATTTTACATAGTGCTCTGCTGTAAAAACCAGAGCACTACAAGGGGATTCGAACTCTCTTTCAAAATAACAATAAAAAAGATCATGGATCTTCAAGTCTGCTATCATTCTTGGTTTCCATTCATCATAGTTGAGTGGATCAAGAGTAGTAATTCCTGATGAATAAATTGAAGCTGTAGAGGACCTGCAAAAACAATATAGAATAACTGCAACTGCTACTGCTGCAAAAATGCAGAAACTGCTGCAACTGCTGCACTCGAAATCTTGGTAATAACCTGCAAAAAACTCTCAAGAACGGAGATAAACAATACTCTCAACATGCTCTCATACCATGTGAAAATCCTCACAGCAGATCTAAGAGATGATGTATACCTCACAAGAGAATAGTGGATTAAGCAAGAAAATAGAAGAAGAGTGATACATGCAGTATAATGAGCAACAGAATAATATGGTACAGTAGAACTCAAATAGAAGCAATAATACTTCGGTCAAACTAAATTATTAATCACAAATGGACATATAAATAATACAATGCATGAGGAATTCGAATACCTAAGGTGGCAATTCGAATTAGCCTTCATGGAGTGATCAAAGGATCACTGGAGTGTCATCGGAGCACAACTAGGTGTCCTCATGATCATTGGAGCACAACTGGAAGTCTTCATCATCATCAGTGGAGTCATCAATGATCAAGTAACTGTCAACCATCAGTCAAACTAACTCTGGTAGGTGTAACTCAGTGTAACTAAGTGTAACTGAGTGTAACTAAGAGTAACTGAGTGTAACTGACTGTAACTGACTGTAACTGACTGTAACTGAGTGTAACTGAGTGTGACTGAGTGACAACTGGACTGGAAGGTGAAGAAGGGCAAGTTGCTCCCTAAAATCAAGGAAGAAGGGCACATTAAGCAAATGGAGGGCTAAAACTGAATAGTGAGAAGCTCCTGGGGGCTGGCTAACTGAGGGCTAGGTGCTGGACTAATGACTGGGATGCATCCAAACCCTAGAATGCATGCAAACCCTAAAAGGTGCATGCATGACTGAAAATGTAAATGATCAAAATATTGGTGGGACTAGGATGGAGTATAGGAATATCCTAACAGTATGCACATTCTACGTCATAACGACTTTCTATAGTTTGCGCATGCGTCCGGAAATAAGAAAAGCTTACTTCCACCGTTTTTTAAAATCACAGCTTCTAGAAGGTTTACATCATTTCTTAAAAAACACGAGTTTTTAGAAAATGTGTTTTATTTCATAAATGGAATCAACAAACGATGCACATTCTACGTCATAATGACTTTCTATAGTTTGCGGATGTGTCCGAAAATAAGAAAAGCTTACTTCCACCGTTTTATAAAATCACAGCTTCTAGAAGGTTTACATGATTTCTTAAAAAACACGAGTTTTTAGAAAATGTGTTTTATTTCATAAATGGAATCAACAAAGTATGCATATTCTACGTCATAACCACTTTCTATAGTTTGCGCATGCGTCCGGAAATAAGAAAAGCTAACTTCCACCATTTTTTAGAATCACAGCTTCTAAAACGTTTACATAATTTCTTAAAAAACACGAGTTTTTAGAAAATGTGTTTTATTTCATAAATGGAATAAACAAACTATGCACATTCTACATCATAACGACTTTCTATAGTTTCCGCATGCGTCCGGAAATAAGAAAAGCTTACTTCCACCGTTTTATAAAATCACAGCTTCTAGAAGGTTTACATGATTTCTTAAAAAACACGAGTTTTTAGAAAATGTGTTTTATTTCATAAATGGAATCAAAAAAGTATGCACATTCTACGTCATAACGACTTTCTATAGTTTGCACATGCGTCTGGAAATAAGAACAGCTTACTTCCACCGTTTTTTAAAATCACAGCTTATAGAAGGTTTACATCATTTCTGAAAAAACACGAGTTTTTAGAAAATGTGTTTTATTTCATAAATGCAATCAACAAACTATGCACATTCTACATCATAACGACTTTCTATAGTTTGCGCATGCGTCCGGAAATAAGAAAAGCTTACTTCCACCGTTTTATAAAATCACAGCTTCTAGAAGGTTTACATGATTTCTTAAAAGACACGAGTTTTTAGAAAATGTGTTTTATTTCATAAATGGAATCAACAAAGTATGCATACTCTACATCATAACCACTTTCTATAGTTTGTGCATGTGTCCGGAAATAAGAAAAGCTTACTTCCACCATTTTTTAGAATCACAACTTCTAGAAGGTTTACATCATTTCTTAAAAAACAGGAGTTTTTAGAAAATGTGTTTTATTTCGTAAATGGAATCAACAAACTATGCACATTCTGTGTCATAACGACTTTCTATAGTTTGCGCATGCGTCCGGAAATAAGAAAAGCTTACTTCCACCGCTTTATAAAATCACAGCTTCTAGAAGGTTTACATGATTGCTTAAAAAACACGAGTTTTTAGAAAATGTGTTTTATTTCATAAATGGAATCAACAAAGTATGCATATTCTACGTGATAACCACTTACTATGGTTTGCGCATGCGTCCGGAAATAAGAAAACCTTACTTCCACCGTTTTTTAAAATCACAGATTCTAGAAGGTTTACATCATTTCTTAAAAAACACGAGTTTTTAGAAAATGTGTTTTATTTCATAAATGGAATCAACAAACTATGCACATTCTACGTCATAACGACTTTCTATAGTTTTCGAATGCGTCCGGAAATAAGAAAAACTTACTTCCACCGTTTTCTAAAATCACAGCTTCCAGAAGGTTTACATGATTTCCTAAAAAACACGAGTTTTTAGAAAATGTGTTTTATTTTATAAATGGAATCAACAAACTATGCACATTCTACGTCATAACGACTTTCTATAGTTTGCGTATGCGTCCGGAAATAAGAAAAGCTTACTTTCAACGTTTTATAAAATCATAGCTTCTAGAAGGTTTACATGATTTCTTAAAAAACACGAGTTTTTAGAAAATGTGTTTTATTTCATAAATGGAATCAACAAAGTATGCATATTCTACGTCATAACCACTTTCTATAGTTTGCGCATGCGTCCGGAAATAAGAAAAGCTTACTTCCACCGTTTTTTAAAATCACAGCTTCTAGAAGGTTTACATGATTTCTTAAAAAACATGAGTTTTTAGAAAATGTGTTTTATTTCATAAATGGAATCAACAAACTATGCACATTCTACGTCATAACAAATTTCTATAGTTTTCGAATGCGTCCGGAAATAAGAAAAGCTTACTTCCACCGTTTTATAAAATGACAGCTTCCAGAAGGTTTACATGATTTCTTAAACAACACGAGTTTTTAGAAAATGTGTTTTATTTCATAAATGGAATCAACAAACTATGCACATTTTACGTCATAACGACTTTCTATAGTTTGCATATGCGTCCGGAAATAAGAAAACTTTACTTCCACCGTTTTATAAAATCACAGCTTCTGGAAGGTTTTACATGATTTCTTAAAAAACACTAGTTTTTAGAAAATGTGTTTTATTTCATAAATGGAATCAACAAAGTATGTAAATTCTATGTCATAACGAATTTCTATAGTTTGCACATGCGTCCGGAAATAAGAAAAGCTTACTTCCACCATTTTTTAAAATCACAGCTTCTAGAAGGTTTACATCATTTCTTAAAAAACACGAGTTTTTAGAAAATGTGTTTTATTTCATCAATGGAATCAACAAACTATGCAAATTCTACATCATAACGACTTTCTATAGTTTGCACATGCGTCCGGAAATAATAAAAGCTTACTTCCACCGTTTTATAAAATCACAACTTCTAGAAGGTTTACATGATTTCCTAAAAAACACGAGTTTTTAGAAAATGTGTTTTATTTCATAAATGGAATCAACAAAGTATGCATATTATACGTCATAACCACTTTCTATAGTTTGTGTATGCGTCCGGAAATAAGAAGCTTACTTCCACCGTTTTTTAAAATCACAGCATCTAGAAGGTTTACATCATTTCTTAAAAAACACGAGTTTTTAGAAAATGTGTTTTATTTCATAAATGGAATCAACAAACTATGCACATTCTACGTCATAACGACTTTCTATAGTTTGCGCATGCGTCCGGAAATAAGAAAAGCTTACTTCCACTGTTTTTTAAAATCACAGCTTCTAGAAGGTTTAAATGATTTCTTAAAAAACAAGAGTGTTTAGAAAATGTGTTTTATTTCATAAATGGAATCAACAAAGTATGCACATTCTACGTCATAACGACTTTCTATAGTTTTCGAATGCGTCCGGAAATAAGAAAAGCTTACTTCCACCGTTTTATAAAATCACAGCTTCCAGAAGGTTTACATGATTTCTTAAAAAACACAAGTTTTTAGAAAATGTGATTTATTTCATAAATGGAATCAACAAAGTATTCACATTCTACGTCATAATGATTTTGTATAGTTTGCGCATGCGTCCGGAAATAAGAAAAGCTTACTTCCCCCGTTTTTTAAAATCACAGCTTCTAGAAGGTTTTCATGAATTCTTAAAAAGCACGAGTATTTAGAAAACGTGTCTTATTTCATAAATCGAATCAACAAAGTATGCACATTCTACGTCATAATGACTTTCTATAGTTTGCGCATGCGTCCGGAAATAAGAAAAGCTTACTTCCACAGTTTTTTAAAATCACAGCTTCTAGAAGGTTTGCATGAATTCTTAAAAAGCACGATTATTTAGAAAACGTGTCTTATTTCATAAATGGAATCAACAAAGTATTCAAATTCTACGTCATAACGAGTTTCTATAGTTTGCGCATGCGTCCGGAAATAAGAAAAGCTTACTTCCCCCTTTTTTTAAATCACAGTTTCTAGAAGGTTTACATGATTTCTTAAAAAACACGAGTTTTTATAAAATGTGTTTTATTTCATAAATGGAATCAGCAAAGTATGCACGTTCTAAGAAAAGCTTACTTCCACCGTGTTTTAAAATCACAGCTTCTAGAAGGTTTACATGATTTCTTAAAAAACACGAGTTTTTTGAAAATGTGATTTATTTCATAAATGGAATCAACAAAGTATTTACATTCTACGTCATAACGAGTTTCTATAGTTTGCGCATGCGTCTGGAAATAAGAAAAGCTTACTTCCACCGTTTTTTAAAATCACAGCTTCTAGAAGGTTTACATCAGTTCTTAAAAAACACGAGTTTTTAGAAAATGTGTTTTATTTCATAAATGGAATCAATAAACTATGCACATTCTACGTCATAACGACTTTCTATAGTTTGCGTATGCGTCCGAAAATAAGAAAAGCTTACTTCCACCGTTTTATAAAATCACAGCTTCTAGAAGGTTTACATGATTTCTTACAAAACACGAGTTTTTAGAAAATGTGTTTTATTTCATAAATGGAATCAACAAAGTATGCATATTCTACGTCATAACCACTTTCTATAGTTTGCGCATGCGTCCGGAAATAAGAAAAGCTTACTTCCACCGTTTTTTAAAATCACAGCTTCTAGAAGGTTTACATCCTTTCTTAAAAAACACGAGTTTTTAGGAAATGTGTTTTATTTCATAAATGGAATCAACAAACTATGCACATTCTACGTCATAACGACTTTCTATAGTTTTCGAATGCGTCTGGAAATAAGAAAAGCTTACTTCTACCGTTTTTTAAAATCACAGCTTCCAAAAGGTTTACATGATTTCTTAAAAAACACGAGTTTTTAGAAAATGTGTTTTATTTCATAAATGGAATCAACAAAGTATGCACATTCTACGTCATAACGACTTTCTATAGTTTGCGTATGCGTCCGGAAATAAGAAAAGCTTACTTCAACCGTTTTATAAAATCACAGCTTCTAGAAGGTTTACATGATTTCTTAAAAAACACGAGTTTTTAGAAAATGTGTTTTATTTCATAAATGGAATCAACAAAGTATGCACATTCTATGTCATTACGACTTTCTATAGTTTGCGCATCCGTCCGGAAATAAGAAAGGCTTACTTCCACCGTTTTGTAAAATCACAGCTTCTAGAAGGTTTACATCATTTCTTAAAAAACACGAGTTTTTAGAAAATGTGTTTTATTTCATAAATGGAATCAACAAACTATGCACATTCTACGTCATAACGACTTTCTATAGTTTACGCATGCGTCTGGAAATAAGAAAAGCTTACTTCCACCGTTTCATAAAATCACAGCTTCTAGAAGGTTTACATGATTTCTTAAAAAACACGAGTTTTTAGAAAATGTGTTTTATTTCATAAATGGAATCAACAAAGTATGCATATTCTAAGTCATAACGACTTTCTATAGTTTGTGCATGCGTCCGGAAATAAGAAAAGCTTACTTCCACTGTTTTTTAAAATCACAGCTTCTAGAAGGTTTAAATGATTTCTTAAAAATCAAGAGTTTTTAGAAAATCAACAAAGTATGCACATTCTACGTCATAACGACTTTCTATAGTTTTCGAATGCGTCCGGAAATAAGAAAAGCTTACTTCCACCGTTTTATAAAATCACAGCTTCCAGAAGGTTTACATGATTTCTTAAAAAACACAAATTTTTAGAAAATGTGATTTATTTCATAAATGGAATCAACAAAGTATTCACATTCTACGTCATAATGATTTTCTATAGTTTGCGCATGCGTCCGGAAATAAGAAAAGCTTACTTCCTCCGTTTTTTAAAATCACAGCTTCTAGAAGGTTTGCATGAATTCTTAAAAAGCACGAGTATTTAGAAAACATGTCTTATTTCATAAATGGAATCAACAAAGTATGCACATTCTACGTCATAACCACTTTCTATAGTTTGCGCATGCGTCCGGAAATAAGAAAAGCTTACTTCCACAGTTTTTTAAAATCACAGCTTCTAGAAGGTTTACATCATTTCTTAAAAAACAAGAGTTTTTAAAAAATGTGTTTTATTTCATAAATTGAATCAACAAACTATGCACATTCTACGTCATAACGACTTTCTATAGTTTACGCATGCGTCCGGAAATAAGAAAAGCTTACTTCCACCGTTTTATAAAATCACAGCTTCTAGAAGGTTTACATGATTTCTTAAAAAACATGAATTTTTAAAAAATGTGATTTATTTCATAAATGGAATCAACAAAGTATTTACATTCTACGTCATAACGACTTTCTATAGTTTGCACATGCGTCCGGGAATAAGAAAAGCTTACTTCCACCGTTTTATAAAATCACAGCTTCTAGAAGGTTTACATGATTTCTTAAAAAACACGAGTTTTTAGAAAATGTGTTTTATTTCATAAATTGAATCAACAAAGTATGCATATTCTACGTCATAACCACTTTCTATAGTTTGCGCTTGCGTCCGGAAATAAGAAAAGCTTACTTCCACCGTTTTTTAAAATCACAGCTTCTAGAAGGTTTACATCATTTCTAAAAAAGACGAGTTTTTAGAAAATGTGTTTTATTTCATAAATTGAATCAACAAAGTATGCACATTATACGTCATAACGACTTTCTATAGTTTGCGCATGCGTCCGGAAATAAGAAAAGCTTACTTCCACCGTTTTATAAAATCACAGCTTCTAGAAGGTTTACATGATTTCTTAAAAAACACAAGTTTTTAGAAAATGTGTTTTATTTCATAAATGGAATCAACAAAGTATGCATATTCTACGTCATAACCACTTTCTATAGTTTGCGCATGCGTCCGGAAATAAGAAAATCTTACTTCCACCATTTTTTAAAATCACAGCTTCCAGAAGGTTTACATCATTTCTTAAAAAACACAACTTTTTAGAAAACGTGTTTTATTTCATAAATGGGATCAACAAAGTATGCACATTCTACGTCATAACGACTTTCTATAGTTTTCGAATGCGTCCGGAAATAGGAAAAGCTTACTTCCACCATTTTTTAAAATCACAGCTTCCAGAAGGTTTACATGATTTCTTAAAAAACACAAGTTTTTAGAAAATGTGATTTATTTCATAGATGGAATCAACAAAGTATTCACATTCTACGTCATAACGATTTTCTATAGTTTGCGCATGCGTACGGAAATAAGAAAAACTTACTTCCACCGTTTTATAAAATCACAGCTTCTAGAAGGTTTACATGATTTCTTGAAAAACATGAGTTTTTAGAAAATGTGTTTTATTTCATAAATGGAATCAACAAACTATGCACATTCTAAGTCATATCGACTTTCTATAGTTTTTGAATGCGTCCGGAAATAAGAAAAGCTTACTTCTACCGTTTTTTAAAATCACAGCTTCCAGAAGGTTTAAATGATTTCTTAAAAAACAAGAGTTTTTAGAAAATGTGTTTTATTTCATAAATGGAATCAACAAACTATGCACATTCTACGTCATAACGACTTTCTATAGTTTGCGCATGCGTCCGGAAATAAGAAAAGCTTACTTCCACCATTTTATAAAATCACAGCTTCTAGAAGGTTTACATGATTTCTTAAAAAACACGAGTTTTTAGAAAATGTGTTTTATTTCATAAATGGAATCAACAAAGTATGCATACTCTATGTCATAACCACGTTCTATAGTTTGCGCATGCGTCCGGAAATAAGAGAAGCTTACTTCCACCGTTTTTTAAAATCACAGCTTCTAGAAGGTTTACATCATTTCTTAAAAAACATGTGTTTTTAGAAAACGTGTTTTATTTCATAAATGGAATCAACAAAGTATGCACATTCTACGTCATAACGACTTTCTAAAGTTTGCGCATGCGTCCGGAAATAAGAAAAGCTTACTTCCACCGTTTTGTAAAATCACAGCTTCTAGAAGGTTTACATCATTTCTTAAAAAACACGAGTTTTTAGAAAATGTGTTTTATTTCATAAATGGAATCAACAAACTATGCACATTCTACGTCATAACGACTTTCTATAGTTTACGCATGCGTCTGGAAATAAGAAAAGCTTACTTCCACCGTTTCATAAAATCACAGCTTCTAGAAGGTTTACATGATTTCTTAAAAAACACGAGTTTTTAGAAAATGTGTTTTATTTCATAAATGGAATCAACAAAGTATGCATATTCTAAGTCATAACGACTTTCTATAGTTTGTGCATGCGTCCGGAAATAAGAAAAGCTTACTTCCACTGTTTTTTAAAATCACAGCTTCTAGAAGGTTTAAATGATTTCTTAAAAATCAAGAGTTTTTAGAAAATCAACAAAGTATGCACATTCTACGTCATAACGACTTTCTATAGTTTTCGAATGCGTCCGGAAATAAGAAAAGCTTACTTCCACCGTTTTATAAAATCACAGCTTCCAGAAGGTTTACATGATTTCTTAAAAAACACAAATTTTTAGAAAATGTGATTTATTTCATAAATGGAATCAACAAAGTATTCACATTCTACGTCATAATGATTTTCTATAGTTTGCGCATGCGTCCGGAAATAAGAAAAGCTTACTTCCTCCGTTTTTTAAAATCACAGCTTCTAGAAGGTTTGCATGAATTCTTAAAAAGCACGAGTATTTAGAAAACATGTCTTATTTCATAAATGGAATCAACAAAGTATGCACATTCTACGTCATAACGACTTTCTATAGTTTGCGCATGCGTCCGGAAATAAGAAAAGCTTACTTCCACAGTTTTTTAAAATCACAGCTTCTGGAAGGTTTACATGATTTCTTAAAAAACATAAGTTTTCAGAAAAGGTGATTTATTTCATAGATGGAATCAACAAAGTATTCAAATTCTACGTCATAACGAGTTTCTATAGTTTGCGCATGCGTCCGGAAATAAGAAAAGCTTACTTCCACAGTTTTTTAAAATCACAGCTTCTAGAAGGTTTACATCATTTCTTAAAAAACACAAGTTTTTAGAAAAAGGTGATTTATTTCATAGATGGAATCAACAAAGTATTCAAATTCTACGTCATAACGAGTTTCTATAGTTTGCGCATGCGTCCGGAAATAAGAAAAGCTTACTTCCCCCGTTTTTTAAAATCACAGTTTCTAGAAGGTTTACATGATTTCTTAAAAAACACGAGTTTTTATAAAATGTGTTTTATTTAATAAATGGAATCAGCAAAGTATGCACGTTCTAAGAAAAGCCTACTTCCACCGTTTTTTAAAATCACAGCTTCTAGAAGGTTTACATGATTTCTTAAAAAACACGAGTTTTTAGAAAATGTGATTTATTTCATAAATGGAATCAACAAAGTATTTACATTCTACGTCATAACGAGTTTCTATAGTTTGCGCATGCGTCCGGAAATAAGAAAAGCTTACTTCCACAGTTTTTTAAAATCACAGCTTCTAGAAGGTTTACATGATTTCTTAAAAAACACGAGTTTTTAGAAAAAGTGTTTTATTTCATAAATGGAATCAACAAAGTATGCATATTCTACGTCATAACCACTTTCTATAGTTTGCGCATGCGTCCCGAAATAAGAAAAGCTTACTTCCACCGTTTTTTAAAATCTCAGCTTCTAGAAGGTTTACATCATTTCGTAAAAACACGAGTTTTTAGAAAATGTGTTTTATTTCATTAATGGAATCAACAAACTATGCACATTCTACGTCATAACGACTTTCTATAGTTTTCGAATGCGTCTGGAAATAAGAAAAGCTTACTTCCACCGTTTTTTAAAATCACAGCTTCCAGAAGGTTTACATGATTTCTTAAAAAACACGAGTTTTTAGAAAATGTGTTTTATTTCATAAATGGAATCAACAAAGTATGCAATTTCTACGTCATAACGACTTTCTATATTTTGCGTATGCGTCCGGAAATAAGAAAAGCTTACTTCAATCGTTTTATAAAATCACAACTTCTAGAAGGTTTACATGATTTCTTAAAAAACACGAGTTTTTAGAAAATGTGTTTTATTTCATAAATGGAATCAACAAAGTATGCACATTCTACGTCATTACGACTTTCTATAGTTTGCGCATCCGTCCGGAAATAAGAAAAGCTTACTTCCACCGTTTTGTAAAATCACAGCTTCTAGAAGGTTTACATCATTTCTTAAAAAACACGAGTTTTTAGAAAATGTGTTTTATTTCATAAATGGAATCAACAAAGTATGCATATTCTACGTTATAACCACTTTCTATAGTTTGCGCATGCGTCCGGAAATAAGAAAAGCTTACTTCCACCGTTTTTTAAAATCACAGCTTCTAGAAGGTTTACATCATTTCTTAAAAAACAAGAGTTTTTAGAAAATGTGTTTTATTTCATAAATTGAATCAACAAACTATGCACATTCTACGTCATAACGACTTTCTATAGTTTACGCATGCGTCCGGAAATAAGAAAAGCTTACTTCCACCGTTTTATAAAATCACAGCTTCTAGAAGGTTTACATGATTTCTTAAAAAACACGAGTTTTTAGAAAATGTGTTTTATTTCATAAATTGAATCAACAAAGTATGCATATTCTAGGTCATAACCAATTTCTATAGTTTGCGCATGCATCCGGAAATAAGAAAAGCTTACTTCCACCGTTTTTTAAAATCACAGCTTCTAGAGGGTTTACATCATTTCTTAAAAAACACGAGTTTTTAGAAAATGTGTTTTATTTCATAAATGGAATCAACAAACTATGCACATTGTACGTCATAACGACTTTCTATAGTTTGCGCATGCGTCCAGAAATAAGGAAAGCTTACTTCCACCGTTTTATAAAATCACAGCTTCTAGAAGGTTTACATGATTTCTTAAAAAACACAAGTTTTTAGAAAATGTGTTTTATTTCATAAATGAAATCAACAAAGTATGCATATCCTACGTCATAACCACTTTCTATAGTTTGCGCATGCGTCCGGAAATAAGAAAAGCTTACTTCCACCATTTTTTAAAATCACAGCTTCCAGAAGGTTTACATGATTTCTTAAAAAACATAACTTTTTAGAAAACGTGTTTTATTTCATAAATGGAATCAACAAAGTATGCACATTCTACGTCATAACGACTTTCTATAGTTTTCGAATGCGTCCGGCAATAAGAAAAGCTTACTTCCACCATTTTTTAAAATAACAGCTTCCAGAAGGTTTACATGATTTCTTAAAAAACAAATTTTTTAGAAAATGTGATTTATTTCATAAATGGAATCAACAAAGTATTCACATTCTACGTCATAACGATTTTCTATAGTTTGCGCATGCGTACAGAAATAAGAAAAGCTTACTTCCACCGTTTTATAAAATCACAGCTTCTAGAAGGTTTACATGATTTCTTGAAAAACATGAGTTTTTAGAAAATGTGTTTTATTTCATAAATGGAAGCAACAAACTATGCACATTCTACATCATAACAACTTTCTATAGTTTTTGAATGCGTCCGGAAATAAGAAAAGCTTACTTCCACCGTTTTTTAAAATCACAGCTTCCAGAAGGTTTACATGATTTCTACAAACTATGCACATTCTACGTCATAACGACTTTCTATAGTTTGCGCATGCGTCCGGAAATAAGAAAAGCTTACTTCCACCGTTTTTTAAAATCACAGCTTCTAGAAGGTTTACATGATTTCTTAAAAAACACGAATTTTTAGAAAAAGTGATTTATTTCATAAATGGAATCAACAAAGTATTCATATTCTACGTCATAACGACTTTCTATAGTTTACGCATGCGTCCGGAAATAAGAAAACCTTACTTCCACCATTTTTTTAAATCACAACTTCAAGAAGGTTTACATGATTTCTTAAAAAACACGAGTTTTTACAAAATGTGTTTTATTTCATAAATGGAATCAACAAACTATGCACATTCTACGTCATAATGACTTTCTATAGTTTTCGAATGCGTCCAGAAATAAGAAAAGCTTACTTCCACCGTTTTTTAAAATCACAGCTTCTAGAAGGTTTACATGATTTCTTAAAAAACACAATTTTTAGAAAATGTGATTTATTTCATAAATGGAATCAACAAAGTATTCACATTCTACGTCAAAACGATTTTCTATAGTTTGCGCATGCGTCCGGAAATAAGAAAAGCTTACTTCCACCATTTTATAAAATCACAGCTTCTAGAAGGTTTACATGATTTCTTGAAAAACACGAGTTTTTAGAAAATGTGTTTTATTTCATAAATGGAATCAACAAAGTATGCACATTCTACGTCATAACGAGTTTCTATAGTTTGCGCATGCGTCCGAAAATAAGAAAAGCTTACTTCCACCATTTTATAAAATCACAGCTTCTAGAAGCTTTAAATGATTTCTTAAAAAACACGAGTTTTTAGAAAATGTGTTTTATTTCATAAATGGAATCAACAAAGTATGCATATTCTACATCATAACCACTTTCTATAGTTTGCGCATGCGTCCGGAAATAAGAAAAGCTTACTTCCCCCATTTTTTAAAATCACAGCTTCTAGAAGGTTTACATGATTTCTTAAAAAACACGAGTTTTTACAAAATGTGTTTTATTTCATAAATGGAATCAACAAAGTATGCACATTCGACATCATAACGACTTTCTATAGTTTTTGCATGCGTCCGGAAATAAGAAAAGCTTACTTCCCTCGTTTTTTAAAATCACAACTTCTAGAAGGTTTACATGATTTCTTAAAAAACTCGAGTTTTTAGAAAATGTGTTTTCTTAAATAAATTGAATCAACAAAGTATGCACATTCTATGTCATAACGAGTTTCTATAGTTTGCGCATGCGTCCGGAAATAAGAAAAGCTTACTTCCACCGTTTTATAAAATCACAGCTTCTAGAAAGTTTACATGATTTCTTAAAAAACACGAGTTTTTAGAAAATGTGTTTTATTTCATAAATGGAATAAACAAAGTATGCACATTCTACGTCATAACCAGTTTCTATAGTTTGCGAATCCGTCCGGAAATAAGAAAAGCTTACTTCCACCGTTTTTTAAAATCACAGCTTCTAGAAGGTTTACATGAGTTCTTAAAAAACACGAGTTTTTAGAAAACGTGTTTTATTTCATAAATGGAATCAACAAAGTATCCACATTCTACGTCATAAAGACTTTCTATAGTTTGCGCATGCGTCCGGAAATAAGAAAAGCTTACTTCCCCCATTTTTTAAAATCACAGCTTCTAGAAGGTTTACATCATTTCTTAAAAAAACACGAGTTTTTAGAAAATGTGTTTTATTTCATAAATGGAATCAACAAACTATGCACATTCTACGTCATAACGACTTTCTATAGTTTTCGAATGCGTCTGGAAATAAGAAAAGCTTACTTCCACCGATTTTTAAAATCACAGCTTCTAGAAGGTTTACATCATTTCTTAAAAAACACGAGTTTTTAGAAAATGTGTTTTATTTCATAACTGGAATCAACAAACTATGCACATTCTACGTCATAACGACTTTCTATAGTTTGCGCATGCGTCCAGAAATAAGAAAAGCTTACTTCCACCGTTTTATAAAATCACAGCTTCTAGAAGGTTTACATGATTTCTTAAAAAACACGAGTTTTTAGAAAATGTGTTTTATTTCATAAATGGAATAAACAAAGTATGCATATTCTACGTCATAACCACTTTCTATAGTTTGCTCATTCGTCCGGAAATAAGAAAAGCTTACTTCCACCGTTTTTTAAAATCACAGCTTCTAGAAGGTTTACATCATTTCTTAAAAAACACGAGTTTTTAGAAAATGTGTTTTATTTCAAAAATGGAATCAACAAACTATGCACATTCTACGTCATAACGACTTTCTATAGTTTTCGAATGCGTCCGGAAATAAGAAAAGCTTACTTCCACCGTTTTTTAAAATCACAGCTTCCAGAAGGTTTACATGATTTCTTAAAAAACACAAGTTTTTAGAAAATGTGATTTATTTCATAAATGGAATAAACAAAGTATTCACATTCTACGTCATCGCGATTTTCTATAGTTTGCGCATGCGTCTGGAAATAACAAAAGCTTACTTCCATCGTTTTATAAAATCACAGCTTCTAGAAGGTTTACATGATTTCTTGAAAAACACGAGTTTTTAGAAAATGTGTTTTATTTCATAAATGGAATCAACAAACTATGCACATTCTACGTCATAACGACTTTCTATAGTTTTCGAATGCGTCCGGAAATAAGAAAAGCTTACCTCCACCGTTTTTTAAAATCACAGCTTCCAGAAGGTTTACATGATTTTTTTAAAAACGTGAGTTTTTAGAAAATGTGTTTTATTTCATAAATGGAATCAACAAACTATGCACATTCTACGTCATAACGACTTTCTATAGTTTGCGCATGCTCCGGAAATAAGAAAAGCTTACTTCCACCGTTTTTTAAAATCACAGCTTCTAGAAGGTTTACATGATTTCTTAAAAAACACGAGTTTTTAGAAAATGTGATTTATTTCATAAATGGAATCAACAAAGTATGCATATTCTACATCATAACCACTTTCTATAGTTTGCGCATGCGTCCGGAAATATGAAAAGCTTACTTCCCCCATTTTTTAAAATCACAGCTTCTAGAAGGTTTACATGATTTCTTAAAAAACACGAGTTTTTAGAAAATGTGTTTTATTTCATAAATGGAATCAACAAAGTATGCACATTCGACGTCATAACGACTTTCTATAGTTTTTGCATGCGTCCGGAAATAAGAAAAGCTTACTTCCCTCATTTTTTAAAATCACAACTTCTAGAAGGTTTACATGATTTCTTAAAAAACTTGAGTTTTTAGAAAATGTGTTTTCTTAAATAAATGGAATAAACAAAGTATGCACATTCTATGTCATAACGAGTTTCTAGAGTTTGCGCATGCGTCCGGAAATAAGAAAAGCTTACTTCCACCGTTTTATAAAATCACAGCTTCTAGAAAGTTTACATGATTTCTTAAAAAATACGAGTTTTTAGAAAATGTGTTTTATTTCATAAATGGAATCAACAAAGTATGCACATTCTACGTCATAACGAGTTTCTATAGTTTGCGCATGCGTCCGAAAATAAGAAAAGCTTACTTCCACCATTTTATAAAATCACAGCTTCTAGAAGCTTTAAATGATTTCTTAAAAAACACGAGTTTTTAGAAAATGTGTTTTATTTCATAAATGGAATCAACAAAGTATGCATATTCTACATCATAACCACTTTCTATAGTTTGCGCATGCGTCCGGAAATAAGAAAAGCTTACTTCCCCCATTTTTTAAAATCATAGCTTCTAGAAGGTTTACATGATTTCTTAAAAACACGAGTTTTTAGAAAATGTGTTTTATTTCATAAATGGAATCAACAAAGTATGCACATTCGACGTCATAACGACTTTCTATAGTTTTTGCATGCGTCCGGAAATAAGAAAAGCTTACTTCCCTCGTTTTTTAAAATCACAACTTCTAGAAGGTTTACATGATTTCTTAAAAAACTCGAGTTTTTAGAAAATGTGTTTTCTTAAATAAATTGAATCAACAAAGTATGCACATTCTATGTCATAACGAGTTTCTATAGTTTGCGCATGCGTCCGGAAATAAGAAAAGCTTACTTCCACCGTTTTATAAAATCACAGCTTCTAGAAAGTTTACATGATTTCTTAAAAAACACGAGTTTTTAGAAAATGTGTTTTATTTCATAAATGGAATCAACAAAGTATGCACATTCTACGTCATAACCAGTTTCTATAGTTTGCGAATCCGTCCGGAAATAAGAAAAGCTTACTTCCACCGTTTTTTAAAATCACAGCTTCTAGAAGGTTTACATGATTTCTTAAAAAACATGAGTTTTTAAAAAACGTGTTTTATTTCATAAATGGAATCAACAAAGTATCCACATTCTACGTCATAACGACTTTCTATAGTTTGCGCATGCATCCGGAAATAAGAAAAGCTTACTTCCCCCATTTTTTAAAATCACAACTTCTAGTAGGTTTACATCATTTCTTAAAAAACACGAGTTTTTAGAAAATGTGTTTTATTTCATAAATGGAATCAACAAACTATGCACATTCTACGTCATAACGACTTTCTATAGTTTTCGAATGCGTCCGGAAATAAGAAAAGCTTACTTCCACCGTTTTTTAAAATCACAGCTTCCAGAAGGTTTACATTGTTGATGTATATGTAACTTCGCAATGTATTTCACATATATGTATATTGTATTCCTATAGAGATGGTTTTATTCCTCTATACGGAAGTGTCGTCATTTATATTGTAAGTGTCGTAACTTATACTTGATGGGTTATTAGACCACCTTGTTTGGGGTCGGCCCTGTATAAGTCATGTGGGTCAAAGGGTTATTAGACCACCCTATTGGGGGTCGGCCCAGTCAGCATTATGTTATGTGGTTAAGTTCGAGCCTACATGAGTTAGGTAAAAAGGCAAGTCAAGTCAAGTATAAATAGAGTGCGGGAGGCACTCTATTTACTCACTCACTTCTCACAAATGCACTCAAGTTGGAGAGGCACACTTATGGAGGAGGAGGATCTGCTGCTAGGTTATTTTTATCTCTTATGGTTTGTTGTATCATTTCTCTATCTATCTCTGAGGAAGTTATTGGGGTTTTTCACCTTTATGGTTTTCCCCAAGTAAATCTTTGTGTCTCTTGTTTGCTTGCATTATTGTCTCCATGATTGATATGCTGTAGATATGTTGTACATGTTATTCTCTCAGTTAAGATCCTAGATCAGATTGAAGTAAATTCTGAAAATCTAACATGGTATCAGAGCTAGCCTGAAAGAAGGCATGATATGGCATGTATGACACTTGTTGCACTTACGATGCTAGGGCTTGATATAGTAAAAACCAGTCGTCGTAGAACTTTCGCTATAAATCCAATTTGGCGAAGGTTTCGGATCTAAAATATTTACAGGTCGAAGTTTAAATCTCCAAGTACCTTGTGTCCAAAGGACAACCTCTAATTCGTTGTACTTTGTGATTTATGATCTGTACAATATAGGGTTTCTGCCTCTTCCAGATCTGAGTCAAAATCAGGTGACCTTGGGAAAAAGGTCATAACTTGGGCTAGAAAGCTCCAAATGAAATTTCGTAAAAAGTGACAGGTAGTACACAGACTGTACTATCTCAGAAAAAGTTTTCAAAGGCCGAAGATGAACCAGTGACACGTGGCACGCCGTACAAGTGCGCTCTCCTGCATTATCCCATAAACCGGTCACGTTGCGACACTTGGCATAACTCTCTCTCAGAGAGTCCAATTGAGGTCATACCTATCAGGATGGAAATACGACAGACCTAGCTATCTCAGGAAACGTTTTCAGGGTCCGAAGTTCAAATAGTGACACGTGGCACTCCGTACAAGTTCGCTCTTCTGTTTTATCCCAAAACAGGTCACGTTACGACATTTGGCATAACTCTCTCTCAGAGAATCCAATTGAGGTACGACCTGTCAGGATGGAAAGATAAGAGGTCAGGCTATCTCAGAAAAAAATTTCAGACCCTGTGGATTGAAAAGTTCAGAGTTACACCAGAAACAATCAGGTACATATTTCTGTCAAAACAGAATTATTTTTGAGTACCTTCATTCATGGCTTCCGGAATTTAGGGCTTTGGAGAAAGTTGGAATTTTTGTAATCAGAGACCACGGCTGAATGCTACTCATCAAAATAAAAATGTGGAGACCAAAATCAGAATTTTTGGTTGGGCAGAAGGCCGGGCTTGATCAGACCCTAGTTCGGGACTTTGATCAGAAAAGTGGAAAATTAGGGCTTCTATAAAAATGGGAATTTTTGAAATCTATGACCACGGCTGGAAGCTCCTCAGAAAAATAGAAGCTTAGAGATTTAGTTCAAACCTTCTGATTGGGCAGAAGAGTGGGCTTCATCAAACCCCAGTTTAGGGTCACGTCCAGTGAATCCGAAAGTTTCAAAGGCAAAATTGAGGATTGAAACTTTGCTGTTTTCAAATTCTGAATATACCAGTTTGATCAGCTCATCAAGGCGCATATTTCTATCCTTTCGAAAGTTTGAAATTCAAAGTTTGAATTTTTGGGGTTTCTCTGACAAACCCATATCCGGCTCCAGGTCCAGTTCTTGCAAATCAAGTGGTTTGGGAAGAAGATGGATTGATCATCTACATAAGTGAAGAAGTTCCTGTTTCAGAGGGAGATGAGGCTAAGGCCTTACATAAAAAGATTACAAGCGATCTCGACAGGTATGACTCATCAAGGTATGTTTTTATATTTGTTCATGATTAAGTTTATGGTATGTTTGTCTTCATGTTATTACGATTAGTACAATCTTGATATTAGATTTGTCGTATCACCTTAACAAAATTATGAATGCACAATAGAAAATATTCATTGATTAGGGTGTTGACACTAATGCATTATGGTGTTGTATGAGGTTTATGTTGTCTACTAACATGAAAGGTACACCAAGAAAGACAAATCATGTTCTGGTCCAAGAACATATGGTCATGATAACATGAGGACAAAGATTCATCCATTGTCATGGATCTCATAGAAGATCCATTTACGAGGTATGTATAACTTGGTTTTGTAATGGTTAACATATGAGACATGCAGGTTACTAGCACAAGTCACTGAAGAGAACCAAAAGACATTATGCGGGTATGTTAGACATAAACTAGCTAGCATGCTAATCCAGGTATGTTTTTCCTATATCAAGCTAGAATCCTACCTTGGTTTAGGATCTTATACTGTTGTGTTGTTGATAATGATTATTCATGAAGTCATAGGTTTGAATAATCATGGTTGTATGCATATTATGTTTCTTACCATAATTGATGATATGACTAACCAGAAGAATCATGAAGGTATAGGTTTGAATAATCACAGGTTTTATGCATATTATATCTCTTATCTTAATTGATGATTCAACTAACCCGAAGAGTCATAGGTTTGAGTAATTATAGGTTTAGACATGTTATGCTTCTTATGATTTGACTAACCATAAGAATCCTACATAAACCTTGAATGCTAATGCTTATTATTTCTGTTTGAAATGATCATGACTATACATGCTTGAGATTATTGTGTTTTAATAGTATACTAATGAATGTATGATTTTATATGAGATCACAAGGATAACACAATCATGATACTAATAAACATGCATAGGGACCAAGGATGAATATGAGTTCCAGAACATGTAATCCAGGAAGCAAAGATCAAGAGGGAGTACACTCCAGTGGTTTATGCAAGGATGCAAATATTCAGAGGGAGTTGACCATATCTCTACATTCCACATCAAAAGGTGTAGAAGAAGCTACTTCAAATTAGGACTCCAGTAGCTCCTGCAAGGAAGGGAAGACTCAGAGGGAGTCCACCCAACGAACAAACAAAGATAAGTATTTTAATTATCATTTCATGCATATTTGTTTGTTTGAATAAAATTGTTCAAATGATGTATATTCTCATGTTCCTAGACTTAGGATATGTATTGTGCATATTAGAATAGTTGCATTGATGAACAGTATACTACTAATATACATGGGTAAGTGGCCTATGGCACTGTACAACATTCCATTGCTACTTATCTAGAATGAAACCTCTTTGCTGACATGTTGGGAGTTGTGCACACTCTTAACAATGTTCTGGTAGAGATTGGAAAGCATCCAGAAAGTTACGGAATATGGATAAATGTTGTATTGAAGCATTGGCTAAGATAATTGCATGACTGTATGACATATTTATTTATTTGTAAGAATTTGTTCTGAAAACTATGAGATGTTTTCTAATCATGCAATATAACTTGTTGTGTAGGAAAGATCGTATGCCATCACCTACAAAAGAAGAACTACAACATTTGTTCAACAACAAAATTATCTATTGAAGATATTGAAGTTCCAGGATACGGGAAGAATGCCATGATCCGTCGATCATGAAGAACGGTGTTTGGGATGCGGTCCCAAGAGCTGAAGGGAAGTTTATTGTGACTTCCAAATGGAACTATCAGATCAAGCATGTTGCAGATGGCAGCATAGAGAAATATAAAAGTGATGAAATAGAAGATACACCAGATGGATTCAAGACAACTTCCTTGAATGGTGTAGTTGAAGAAGAAGTGTATGTGGAGCAGCCACTTGGTTCTGAGACACATGACAAGAAATCATATATGTGCAGAACTTGGTATGGTGAAGATAGATTGATTGCCGACACGCAGCGGAAGCTTACTGCCGAGTTTGAGATGAAGAAATTGGGGATGATGCACTATTTGTTTTTGGCATGGAGGTGTGGCAGAGTGAAGATGGAATCTTCCTTGGACATGGGAAGTATGCAGTAAGAGATCTTGAAGAGGTTCGGGATGATGAATTGCAAGGCCATGGCCACACCTATGACATCAAATCTGAAGCTTCTATGTGATGCTTCATCTGAGCCAGTTGATGTCTCTATGTATCGTCAGATGATTGGGTCCTTGATGTACCTGATGAACACGAGACCAGACATTTTCTTTGCTGTGAATACATTGAGCCAGTTCCTGACGGATCCAAGGAGTGTTCACCTGGTTGCTGTAAAGCATGTTCTGAGGTACCTGAAGGGTATAGTGGATTATGGGCTCAAGTATGAAGCAAATCAAAAGTTTAACCTACAGGGTTATGTTGATTCAGATTGGGCTGGCACTGCTGCAGATAGGAAGAGCACATCTGGGTGTTGCTTCAATATGGGATTAGGTGTGATCTCTTGGTTTAGCAGGAAGCAGTCCTGCGTAGCACTGAGTACAGTTGAGGCAGAGTATGTTGCAGCATGTTCAGCTAGTTGTGAGGCAGTATGGCTGCGGAAGCTACTGTCTGAGTTATTTGATCTCCCGTTGGATGCTACTGGTATCTTCTGTGATAACCAGAGTTGTGTGAAGCTGTCCGAGAACCCAGTGTTTCATGACAGGTCGAAACACATAGAGATCAAATATCACTCTATCAGGGATATGGTGCAGAGAGGAGGTGTGAAGCTCCTATATGTTGCGACGGATGAGCAGATTGCAGATGTGCTGATGAAGCCACTAGCTAGAGTGAAGTTCAAGTACTTCAGAGAGAGGCTTGGCGTTCTTCAGATCGAGGACACTTCGAGGAAGAAGTGATGGACACATTTGCTGAAGCCATTCCAAGCATGTTGGAAAGAGGATCCTTCACATGGCTGTGGATGTAAGAGCTGTATAATGGGCATCAGGATGATGTTCTGGTTTCTGCTGGATATGATCAGTTGGATCATTTTTATGTATGTATGTACGCATCATGTTGGATGCTGGATATAATCAGTTGGATCATTTTTATGTATGTATGTACGCATCATGTTGGATGCTGGATATGATCAGGTGGATCATTTATGTATAGATGCATCATGTTGGATGCTGGATATGATCAGTTGGATCATGTGTATTTATTTTGTATATGCATCATGTTGGATGCTTGGACCATGTATCTGTATATGTATCAGGTGGATACATTGTATGATCAGGTGGATCATGTATGGTGATATGTATCATGTATTTGTATTTGTATCAGGTGGATACATTGTATGATCAGGAGGATCATGTATGATGATATGTATCAGGTAGATACTTGGTATGCATCAGGTAGATGCATTGATGATAAGGTGGATCATGTATGATGACATGCAGCAGGACGTTGCAGTGATGACCAGGATGATCATGGATGACGAGCTTCAGGATGTTACTCTAGATGACATGCAACAGGTCGTTGCAGTGATGATGATCATGATGATCATGGATACATCAGGATGATGAATGGTGAGTATCCGTTTAATACTCTATGGCCGTGGATCAGGTTCTGCAGATGAGCATGTAATCCGGTGCCCTGGGATATTTGCAGATGGTCTTTCGAGGTTTTGCCTATGGCATGTAATATCGGTGCCCTGGGACATCTGGAAAATGCTCTTTCGAGGTTTTGCTCTGGGAGGACATGTAATTTGGTGCCCTGGGAGATCTGCAGATAGTCTTTCAAGGTTTTGCCTATGGCATGTAATAGCGCCCTGGGATATCTGGAAGATGCTCTTGCGAGGTTTTGTCCTATGGCATGTAATAGCGCCCTGGGAGATCCGATAGGTTGGGTCGTGTGCCCGTAATCAGTCCTGGGATGCTCTTGGGAGGTTTTGCCATGACCACATGTAATTCATTGCCCTAGGAGATCCTATAGGTAGAGCTGTGTGCTCGTAACAGCCTGGGATGCTCTTGTGAGGTTTTGTGGTGAGGTCACATGTAATTCGGTGCCCTGGGAGATCCTATAGGTAGAGCTGTGTGCTCGTAACAGCCTGGGATTCTCTTTTGAGGTTTTGTGACGCATGTAATAAGTCCTAAGGATTCCACAGTATGGCCAGTGATGATGAAGACCTGCAGGTGGTGGGCCTACATCCAGTATGAAAAAGGACTGGCTCTGTAGAACTTCCTATGATGAGTAGATTCAGAGATTGATTGAGATAGCAGTACCAGTGACGATGATCCAGAGAAGATGACTTGTGCTAGAAGAACTGTGCTGAGAAATACCTTCCTAGTTAAGAGGGAGTGTTGATGTATATGTAACTTCGGAATGTATTTCACATATATGTATATTGTATTCATATAGAGATGGTTTTATTCCTCTATACGGAAGTGTCGTCATTTATATTGTAAGTGTCGTAACTTATACTTGATGGGTTATTAGACCACCTTGTTTGGGGTCGGCCATGTGGGTCAAAGGGTTATTAGACCACCCTATTGGGGGTCGGCCCAGTCAGCATTATGTTATGTGGTTAAGTTCGAGCCTACATGAGTTAGGTAAAAAGGCAAGTCAAGTCAAGTATAAATAAAGTGCGGGAGGCACTCTATTTACTCACTCACTTCTCACAAATGCTCTCAAGGAGGAGAGGCGCACTTATGGAGGAGGAGGATCTGCTGCTAGGTTATGTCTATCTCTTATGGTTGGATGTATAATTGCTCTATCTATCTCTGAGGAAGTTATTGGGGTTTTTCACCGTTATGGTTTTCCCCAAGTAAATCTTTGTGTCTCTTGTGTGCTTGCATTATTGTCTCCATGATTGATATGCTGTAGATATGCTGTACATGTTATTCTCTCAGTTAAGATCCTAGATCAGATTGAAGTAAATTCTGAAAATCTAACATACATGATTTCTTAAAAAAAACGAGTTTTTAGAAAATGTGTTTTATTTCATAAATGGAATAAACAAACTATGCACATTCTACGTCATAACGACTTTCTATAGTTTGCGCATGCGTCCGGAAATAAGAAAAGCTTACTTCCACCGTTTTATAAAATCACAGCTTCTAGAAGGTTTACATGATTTCTTAAAAAACACGAGTTTTTAGAAAATGTGTTTTATTTCATAAATGGAATCAACAAAGTATGCATATTCTATGTCATAACGAGTTTCTATAGTTTGTGCATGCGTCCGGAAATAAGAAAAGCTTAGTCCCACAGTTTTTGAAAATCACAGCTTCTAGAAGGTTTACATCATTTCTTAAAAAACACGAGTTTTTAGAAAATGTGTTTTATTTCATAAATGTAATCAACAAACTATGCACATTCTACGTCATAACGACTTTCTATAGTTTGCGCATGCGTCCGGAAATAAGAAAAGCTTACTTCCACCGTTTTATAAAATCACAGCTTCTAGAAGGTTTACATGATTTCTTAAAAAACACGAGTTTTTAGAAAATGTGTTTTATTTAATAAATGGAATCAACAAACTATGCACATTCTACGTCATAACGACTTTCTATAGTTTTCGAATGCGTCCGGAAATAAGAAAAGCTTACTTCCACCGTTTTATAAAATCACAGCATATAGAAGGTTTACATGATTTCTTAAAAAACACGAGTTTTTAGAAAATGTGTTTTATTTCCTAAATTGAATCAACAAAGTATGCACATTCTACGTCATAACGACTTTCTATAGTTTGCGCATGCGTCCGGAAATAAGAAAAACTTACTTCCACCGTTTTTTAAAATCACAGCTTCTAGAAGGTTTACATCATTTCTTAAATAACACAAGTTTTTAGAAAATGGGTTTTATTTCATAAATGGAATCAACAAAGTATGCACATTCTACGTCATAACGACTTTCTATAGTTTGCGCATGAGTCCGGAAATAAGAAAAGCTTACTTCAACCGTTTTATAATATCACAGCTTCTAGAAGGTTTACATGATTTCTTAAAAAACACAAGTTTTTAGAAAACGTGTTTTATTTCATAAATGGAATCAACAATGTCTGCACATTCTACGTCATAACGACTTTCTATAGTTTGCGCATGCGTTTGGAAATAAGAAAAGCTTACTTCCACCATTTTATAAAATCACAGCTTCTAGAAGGTTTACATGATTTCTTAAAAAACACGAGTTTTTAGAAAATGTGTTTTATTTCATAAATGGAATCAACAAAATATGCATATTCTACATCATAACCACTTTCTATAGTTTGCGCATGCGTCCGGAAATAAGAAAAGCTTACTTCCACCGTTTTTTAAAATCACAGCTTCTAGAAGGTTTACATCATGTCTTAAAAAACACGAGTTTTTAGAAAATGTGTTTTATTTCATAAATGGAATCAACAAAGTATGCACATTCGACGTCATAACAACTTTCTATAGTTTGCGCATCCGTCCAGAAATAAGAAAAGCTTACTTCCACCGTTTTATAAAATCACAGCTTCTAGAAGGCTTACATGATTTCTTGAAAAAAACGAGTTTTTAGAAAATGTGTTTTATTTCATAAATGGAATCAACAAAGTATGCACATTCGACGTCATAACAACTTTCTATAGTTTTTGCATGCGTCCGGAAATAAGAAAAGCTTACTTCCCTCGCTTTTTAAAATCACAACTTCTAGAAGGTTTACATGATTTCTTAAAAAACTCGAGTTTTTAGAAAATGGGTTTTATTTCATAAATGGAATCAACAAACTATGCACATTCTACGTCATAACGAATTTCTATAGTTTGCGCATGCGTCCGGAAATAAGAAAAGCTTACTTCAACAGTTTTATAATATCACAGCTTCTAGAAGGCTTACATGATTTCTTAAAAAACACGAGTTTTTAGAAAACGTGTTTTATTTCATAAATGGAATCAACAAAGTATGCACATTCTACGTCATAACGACTTTCTATAGTTTTCGCATGCGTCTGGAAATAAGAAAAGCTTACTTCCACCGTTTTATAAAATCATAGCTTCTAGAAGGTTTACATGATTTCTTGAAAAACACGAGTCTTTAGAAAATGTGTTTTATTTCATAAATGGAATCAACAAAGTATGCATATTCTATGTCATAACCACTTTCTATAGTTTGCGCATGCGTCCGGAAATAAGAAAAGCTTACTTCCACCATTTTTTAAAATCACAGCTTCTAGAAGGTCTACATCATTTCTTAAAAAACACGAGTTTTTAGAAAATGTGTTTTATTTCATAAATGGAATCAACAAACTATGCACATTCTACGTGATAACGACTTTCTATAGTTTTCGAATGCGTCCGCAAATAAGAAAAGCTTACTTCCACCGTTTTATAAAATCACAGCATATAGAAGATTTACATGATTTCTTAAAAAACACGAGTTTTTAGAAAATGTGTTTTATTTCCTAAATGGAATCAACAAAGTATGCACATTCTATGTCATAACGACTTTCTATAGTTTGCGCATGCGTCCGGAAATAAGAAAAGCTTACTTCCACCATTTTTTAAAATCACAGCTTCTAGAAGGTTTACATAATTTCTTAAAAAACACGAGTTTTTAGAAAATGTGTTTTATTTCATAAATGGAATCAACAAACTATGCACATTGTACGTCATAACAACTTTCTATAGTTTGCGCATGCGTCCTGAAATAACAAAAGCTTACTTCCACCGTTTTATAAAATCACAGCTTCTAGAAGGTTTACATGATTTCTTAAAAAACACGAGTTTTTAGAAAATGTGTTTTATTTCATAAATGGAATCAACAAAGTATGCATATTCTACGTCATAACCACTTTCTATAGTTTTCGAATGCGTCCGGAAATAAGGAAAGCTTACTTCCACCGTTTTTTAAAATCACAGCTTCCAGAAGGTTTACATGATTTCTTAAAAAACACAAGTTTTTAGAAAATGTGATTTATTTATTAAACGGAAACAACAAAGTATTCACATTCTACGTCATAACGATTTTCTATAGTTTGCGCATGCGTCCGGAAATAAGAAAAGATTACTTCCCCCGTTTTTTAAAATCACAGCTTCTAGAAGGTTTACATGATTTCTTAAAAAACACGAGTTTTTAGAAAACGTGTTTTATTTCATAAATGGAATCAACAAAGTATGCACATTCTACGTCATAACGACTTTCTATAGTTTGCGCATGCGTCCGGAAATATGAAAAGCTTACTTCCACCATTTTGTAAAATCACAGCTTCTAGAAGGTTTACATCATTTCTTAAAAAACACGAGTTTTTAGAAAATGTGTTTTATTTCATAAATGGAATCAACAAACTATGCACATTCTACGTCATAACGACTTTCTATCGTTTGCGCATGCGTCCGGAAATAAGAAAAGCTTACTTCCACCGTTTTGTAAAATCACAGCTTCTAGAAGGTTTACATAATTTCTTAAAAAAAATGAGTTTTTAGAAAATGTGTTTTATTTCATAAATGGAATAAGCAAAGTATGCACATTCGACGTCATAACAACTTTCTATAGTTTGCGCATGCGTCCGGAAATAAGAAAAGCTTACTTCCCCCGTTTTTTAAAATCACAGCTTCTAGAAGGTTTACATGATTTCTTAAAAAACACGAGTTTTTAGAAAATGAGTTTTATTTCATAAATTCAATCAACAAAGTATGCACATTCTACGTCATAACGACTTTCTATAGTTTGCGCATGTGTCCGAAAATAAGAAAAGCTTACTTCCCCCATTTTTTAAAATCAAAGCTTCTAGAAGGCTTACATGATTTCTTAAATAACACGAGTTTTTAGAAAATGTGTTTTATTTCATAAATGGAATCAACAAAGTATGCACATTCGACGTCATAACGACTTTCTATAGTTTTTGCATGCGTTCGGAAATAAGAAAAGCTTACTTCCATCGTTTTATAAAATCACAGCTTCTAGAAGGTTTACATGATTTCTTAAAAAACACGAGTTTTTAGAAAATGTGTTTTATTTCATAAATGGAATCAACAAAGTATGCACATTCTACATCATTTCCAATTTCTATAGTTTGCGAATGCATCCGGAAATAATAAAAGCTTACTTCCACCATTTTATAATATCACAGCTTCTAGAAGGTTTACATGATTTCTTAAAAAACACGAGTTTTTAGAAAACGTGTTTTATTTCATAAATGGAATCAACAACGTATGCACATTCTACGTCATAACGACTTTCTATAGTTTGCGCATGCGTCTGGAAATAAGAAAAGCTTACTTCCACTGTTTTATAAAATCACAGCTTCTAAAAGGTTTACATGATTTCTTAAAAAACACGAGTTTTTAGAAAATGTGTTTTATTTCATAAATGGAATCAACAAAGTATGCATATTCTACGTCATAACCACTTTCTATAGTTTGCGCATGCGTCCGGAAATAAGAAAAGCTTACTTCCACCGTTTTTTAAAATCACAGCTTCTAGAAGGTTTACATCATTTCTTAAAAAACACGAGTTTTTAGAAAATGTGTTTTATTTCATAAATGGAATCAACAAACTATGCACATTCTACGTCATAACGACTTTCTATAGTTTTCGAATGCGTCCGGAAATAAGAAAAGCTTACTTCCACCATTTTATAAAATCACAGCATATAGAAGATTTACATGATTTCTTAAAAAACACGAGTTTTTAGAAAAGGTGTTTTATTTCCTAAATGGAATCAACAAAGTATGCACATTCTACGTCATAACGACTTTCTATAGTTTGCGCATGCGTCCGGAAATAAGAAAAGCTTACTTCCACCATTTTTTAAAATCACAGCTTCTAGAAGGTTTACATCATTTCTTAAAAAACAAGAGTTTTTAGAAAATGTGCTTTATTTCATAAATGGAATCAACAAAATATGCACATTCTACGTCATAACAACTTTCTATAGTTTGCGCATGTGTCCGGAAATAAGAAAAGCTTACTTCCACCGTTTTATAAAATCACAGTTTCTAGAAGGTTTACATGATTTCTTAAAAGACACGAGTTTTTAGAAAATGTGTTTTATTTCATAAATGGAATCAACAAAGTATGCATATTCTACGTCATAACCACTTTCTATAGTTTGCGCATGCGTCCGGAAATAAGAAAAACTTACTTCCACCGTTTTTTAAAATCACAGCTTCTAGACGGTTTAATTGATTTCTTAAAAAACACGAGTTTTTAGAAAATGTGTTTTATTTCATAAATGGAATCAACAAAGTATGCACATTCTACTTTATAACGACTTTCTATAGTTTTCGAATGCGTCCGGAAATAAGAAAAGCTTACTTTCACCAATTTTTAAAATCACAGCTTCCAGAAGGTTTACATGATTTCTTAAAAAACACAAGTTTTTAGAAAATGTGATTTATTTATTAAATGGAAACAACAAAGTATTCACATTCTACGTCATAACGATTTTCAATAGTTTGCGCATGCGTCCGGAAATAAGAAAAGCTTACTTCCCCCGTTTTTTAAACTCACAGCTTCTAGAAGGTTTACATCATTTGTTAAAAAACACGAGTTTTTAGAAAACGTGTTTTATTTCATAAATGGAATCAACAAAGTATGCACATTCTACGTCATAACAACTTTCTATAGTTTTCACATGCGTTCGGAAATAATAAAAGCTTACTTCCCCCCGCTTTTTAAAATCACAGCTTCTAGAAGGTTTACATGATTTGTTAAAAAACACGAGTTTTTAGAAAATGTCATTTATTTCATAAATGGAATCAACAAAGTATGCACATTCTACCTCATAACGACTTTCTATAGTTTGTGCATGCGTCCGGAAATAAGAAAAGCTTACTTCCCCCGTTTTTTAAAATCACAGCTTGTAGAAGGTTTACATGATTTCTTAAAAAACACGAGTTTTTAGAAAATGTCATTTATTTAATAAATGGAATCAACAAAGTATGCACATTCTACGTCATAACGACTTTCTATAGTTTGCGCATGCATCCGGAAATAAGAAAAGCTTACTTCTCCTGTTTTTTAAAATCGCAGCTTCTAGAAGGTTTACATGATTTGTTAAAAATAACGAGTTTTTAGAAAATGTGATTTATTTCATAATTGGAATCAACAAAGTATGCACATTCTACATCATAAAGACTTTCTATAGTTTGTGCATGTGTCCGGAAATAAGAAAAGCTTACTTCCCCCATTTTTTAAAATCACAGCTTCTAGAAGGTTTACATCATTTGTTAAAAAACACGAGTTTTTAGAAAATGTGATTTATTTCATAAAAAGAATCAACAAAGTATGCACATTCTACGTCATAACGACTTTCTATAGTTTGCACATGCGTCCGGAAATAAGAAAAGCTTACTTCCACCGTTTTTTAAAATCACAGCTTCTAGAAGGTTTACTTGATTTCTTAAAAAATACGTGTTTTTAGAAAATGTATTTTATTTCATAAATGGAATCAACAAAGTATTCACATTCTACATCATAAAGACTTTCTATAGTTTTCCCATGCGTCCGGAAATAAGAAAAGCTTACTTGCCCCTGTTTTTTAAAATCACAGCTTCTAGAAGGTTTACATGATTTGTTAAAAAACATGAGTTTTTAGAAAATGTGATTTATTTCATTAGTGGAATCAACAATGTATGCACATTCTACGTCATAACGACTTTCTATAGTTTGCGCATGCGTCTGGAAATAAGAAAAGCTTACTTCCCCCGTTTTTTAAAATTACAGCTTCTATAAGGTTTACATGATTTGTTAAAAAAAACGAGTTTTTAGAAAATTTAATTTATTTCATAAAGGGAATCAACAAAGTATGCACATTCTATGTCATAATGACTTTCTATAGTTTGCGCATGCGTCCAGAAATAAGAAAAGCTCACTTCCACCGTTTTTTAAAATCACAGCTTATAGAAGGTTTACATGATTTCTTAAAAAACACGAGTTTTTAGAAATTGTGATTTATTTCATAAATGGAAGCAACAAAGTATGCACATTCTATGTCATAACGACTTTCTATAGTTTGCGCATGCATCCAGAAATAAGAAAAGCTTACTTCCACCATTTTTTAAAATCACAGCTTATAGAAGGTTTACATGATTTCTTAAAAAACACGAGTTTTTAGAAAATGTCATTTATTTAATAAATGTCATCAACAAAGTATGCACATTCTACGTAATAGCGACTTTCTATAGTTTGCGCATGCGTCCGGAAATAAGAAAATCTTACTTCCACCGTTTTTCTGTAATGCCCGCCTCAACACCTATGACTGATTTGATTATTTTAGACTTATGATTGACTAGATTATGTGAGACTTATGAATGATATGAATGATTAGACTATTGGAGACCTATGACAGATTTGACTATTCAGGGGACTGGTCTGAACTGACCCGGATTTATAAATATTTGGACCATGAATATGTGCTTTAAATTCTACATGTGAAATGAAAATTATTAGACAAATGATGGATACTCTCGGCCGAATGAGAAAATGATAAAGGATGAGAATGCTTTAGAATGGAAAAGGATGAATGGTTGAAATTACTTGAAATGAAAATGATGATTTGTTTTATACTCGAATGATTGAGATAAAATAACGAATGATGAAAATGCTCGACTAACCGAAGCATAATGATAAAATAATGAATGTTTAGTATTCTCGAATGACTGAGATACTGAAAAGAATGATAAAATTATTTTATAGTGCAGCGCTACTAATGTGCGCTTGAGTGTGTGCAATGGTAGGTAAGACGACTTTGTAATGCCCCTAAAATGACTATGGACTTTAAGAGCACCTGTCGAGTGACCCGGCATAACAGACTTCAATAAAGTGGCCCTTCGAGTTAGGATGTGTCTTAATAAGGGAGAATCACCTGATGATGTGCATTACTATAGTTGATAAATAAATTAATGAATTGAATTATATGTGTGGACTGGGATAATTGATTAATCAGTTCTTGCTTAAATGCTTAGCCTTGATTGGTCAAGTCAAAGTATAGTAGGACAGCTACAGCCCTAGCTTTGTGACTTGGGAGGACGCAACTGAGATGCGTCATAGCTTTTCACATTTATTCTGAACTTCGAGACGAAGTTCTAAATAAGTAGGGGTGTATGTAGTGCCCCTAGACTACTGTAGACATTGAGGGCACTTGCTTAGTGACCCGACTGTTTGAAACATTAATAAAATAATCCTTTGATTTTATTTTGAGTATATTTATGATTACGATTGATTGTAAATCAATAAAATAATGATTTATGTTTGTGAGAAATGTGTGTAGCGACAGGTGAAACGGTTCACCGAAGGACACACAAAGGAATATGAAGGGTCGTAGAGTACGGCTAAATCACACACAGGGGGAGCGACGACGATGTCGACTTCCGACAAGAATACCACGCATGAGCAGATAAGCACTGGTCCGCTTGCTCAAGAGGAATGCGTGAGGGCGTACGAGGTAGGCCACGACGGAGCTAGTCACGTACGAGTTGAGGGGCACGCAGTGAGAACGGACTCACTCCTCAGCACCATTAGTCCCTAGATAGCATGTAGACGGAGGATGGATGGTAACAATTCCTAAAATCCCTACAAGAGTTCCCGCAAGTCAAAACGGAAAGATGGTGGCAGAAGGGCCCGACGATGCGGTACCCTGTCGAGAAATGAAAGAATGGTTGCAAGGACCCAACGATGCAGTACCATGCCAAGGAATGGAAACCATGGATGACTGGACCCGACGGAGTGGTGCCATGTCAGAGAATTAAAGTTAAGGAACCAGGAGCCCAACGGCGCGGCACCGTGATCCTAGTGAGTTTGATTGTTAAATTAAACTGCATAAAAACTTAGGAGAATAACTCTAGATTATTACTTAGCAAATGCATAAAAAAAAATATAGCTTAGACATTTGCACATGAATAGTTGTTTTTGTTGAGCATTTAAAATAATAGAAATCATTATTTAGGAGCAAAATAGAATCCTAAGATTAGACACCTAGTCAACTAAAAGCTAGGAGTTGATTAAAATATCTGGGGGACAAACTAGAGCAAACTTAGGGATGTAGGTGCACTTCCCAGAGAAACTGACACTTGGATGGGTGAGTGTTTTAATTAAATAATTAATTAAAAATATTTAATTATGCATGAAGCGACATGTGTCGCAGGAGATTTTCCTTTATAAGGAAGGCTTAGGGAATGGGTAAAGGGCCCATAATTTGGACGATTGTCGTAATTTTCGAATGCCTCAAAGACTTGCTGCTATCTAAGGGTTTGGCTAAGAAATCCTGGTGGGAAGGGAAACCCAAGCTGGATTTCTGAAAAACGTGTGTGAGCTCTACGACCCAAAGCTCGCGGGAGGCCATGCGACTGAAAGCATGAGCCTATGGTTGGGTGGCGAAGCTAACGGTTTCTTCGCCTATGGTTAAACGAGCTTTGCTGGTTATGGTTATGGTTTGTTTTAATTTGCTAGTTTATTCATTTATTTAGTTTATTTATCCAATCGTTATGCTTTCTAATCTATTTTGTATCAAGTGGTTGAGTTTCAGGTTAAACAGGAAAGACCCTAGAGGAGGGGCCCTACATTTGGTATCAGAGCTGGTCGATCCTTGAGGGCACCGGATTCATATGGTTAATCGAGGTGTCCATTAGTGACCGTGGTGGACGATGGTGGAAGTGGAGCTGCGACAATCAAGAAATTCTACCTTTCGACTGGAGCTATCATCACTACAGGTTCTTGTTGTTTAAAATTATTTAAATTATAATTCTGTTGATTTAAAATTATGGATCTAGGATTTCTGCAAAACTCTGAATATGTTATTTTATTGCAATAAGATCTTAGTCATTTAGTATACTGTCGAAATGATTAGATCCCTGGTTTGCATTCTGAATATATCATATTCTACCAAAAAAAAAGGGATCTGAAGTATTTAATTCACTGTTTAAATTACTCGACCTCTCGCTTGCATTCGGAATATATTATATTTTGCAAATAGATTTGAAGTGTTTAATTCACTATTGAAATTATTCGACCTTTGGTTTGCATCCTGTATATGTTATATTCTGCAATAAGATCTGAACTGGTGTATGTTTTAGTTTTGATTAAAAATATGAACTATTAGATCCGCGGTCGAAAATAACTGAACTCTAAATATATTTGAATATGTTCTACTCAATGTCGAGATCTGGATTGTTTATACCATTATCGAAAATCCTTGAATCCAGATTTCACCTTTTGATTTCTGTATGAATGAAAGCCCAGATGTACGATCTATACTACCTAGTCGAACTTTAAATTTCATGGGACTGTGATTAACTCAAAACCTCATATCGATTCCTTGTGGAATCTTAATACTCAACATTCGAGCCGCAGAACGATCTGGTAATTATTTTCTTGAACAATTTTTAAATATCAGTCGATTCTCTGTGTGAATCTATTACTCTGTAGTCGAACCCTGATCGATTTGCATGTATTTTGTGAAACAAGTCTTTTTAAAGACCAGTCTGATTCTTAGTATATATTTATGATTCAGCGTTTGATCCGTAGACCGATCTTGCAATTATCTTCTTTGAACCGTGTTAAATCTCAGTCGATTCCCTTTTTGAATGTATTTCACTGTATTCGAACCCTGATCGATTTGTACATATTTGTAATCAATTTTAAAAGGCTCAGTCTTGTATTTAGAATGGGTTCTCATATCTAAATTTCTGTGGTGGACTTACTCGGATCGAATGTCGATATTTGATTACAGCATTCAGACCTTTTTTTTTTTTTTTCGAATGATTCATAGGTCGTGGTAAATTTCGAATACTTCATAGGATGCAGGCTTGAAGGATTGGATTATTTTATATATATGGAGTAATATTAAAATACACAGGTTACGAATTCATTTTTAGATGCTTGGATGATTGTATTTATTGTTGACTGAGTTTTTATTTGAAACATGATCGCTGTGTATGATCCGTGATAAAATATTTGTTGATAAAACGCCAGTTCCAGTCCTTTCTGTTATTGTATTGAAATCGTGATTCAGGAAAAACTCTGCCTTCATATAATTTGTTGAAATCATGCTGGGATTTAGATCAATATGGTGATCTCTGCCGTTTCCTTTTGTTGATGAAAAACGCTATTGATTTCAGCGTAGGATCCGTAGAAGGCTTTGTTTTCGATTAGGATATGCGTTTCCTCATAGCATTTTTTTTTTCTTTCAAAACCCTCTTTGCTCTGTTTTCAATTTGGAAAGGCTTTCCCAATATCCACAATTGATGGCATTTGTTAGTGTTTCCAGAATCTCTGTGCATCTAGTTTCGATTGGCAGACTCGCAAGTCGCCCTCTCTTTTTATTCTCTGTACACCCAAGCATGGCATTTCCAGTTTTACTTTTTAAACGATTTGAATCCAATTAACATCTCTGTTTTATAACATGGATTGGCATCCCCGGATCTACGACGCATATTTTAATTCGAACCATTAAAATCCTTGATCGGCGTTTTCCAAGAATTGATTTGGATTGTATTTGATCCATTTTACAATCCTTAGATCGGTGTTGCTCTTCATAATTCCAAATTTTTTTGAATAGATCGTTGTACACCTAATTGGATATGGATGGATCCATCAATTCCATTCGCTATCTCCCTTTTGTTTATGGAATCTGAGACTTTGTCGAATGGCGTATTGTTCCTAAAATTCTCCGAGTTTTAAATTGTGTATTATAAATTTCAGATCCACAATCGAATGGCGTATGGTTCTTTAAAAATCTATGCGTTTTCCTTGAATGAAGTTTAGACTCTGTTTCATTACGTTCGGAATTTATATTTCGGTGTGAGCATATTGTTTATTTAAAATCCTCTCTGTATTACCTCGATTCTAATGGACGATTCCCAGTTCTATGATTTTGATTTTGATGGAATTTCCTGTATGTTTTTAACTTCAATTTGAAAGGCATTGGAGTGCAAACTAGTTCTTTAAAATTCTTTGTGTTTACAAAACTCAAATCTGGAAGGCGTTAATTGGTTTTTCCCTATGTTCAATTTTTCGATTTGAAAGAACGTTTCCAGATCTATCATTGATGGCATATTTTATAAATTTTAAATCTCTGCGTACTCTCTCAACTTGGAAAGGCATTTCCAGATCCATAGTGATAGTGGCTTATGGATTTTTATACGGTCTCTACATTCGACTACGAATGGCCATTCCAGATTTCCTTTAGGATTTCAATCTTTAACCTTAAAAAAAAAACCTCTATGGCGATCCCAGGTTTTGTGAGATTTTAATCTGAACCTTATTAAATCTCCGTTTTCCATTTTTAATGGCGTTCCAGGTCATTGCAATGAAGTACAACCTGCTCTTTACTGTCCGCGATTGAATCATTTTCAATGGCGAATTGAATCCATTTAAAATTTCTGTGTTATAACTTGATTGAACATTTTTCCAGCGTTATAGTTCAATCGCATTAATACTTCCATTTGCCTGGCAATCTCAAATTTAAAAATTGATTTTGATCCGAGTTTAAAAGGATATGTGTTTCCATTTCGCCTGACAATCTCAGGTTTAAAAATAAATTTAATTTGAACTCTAAAGGGGTCTATGTTTTCCCCTTTTCCTATGGCAATCTCAGATTATAAGTTGATTTTAGCACGAGCAAAAAAAAAAAATCTATGTATTTTACTCAAATTGATCGGCGCCTCTATTTCATCTCCGGAAGTGTATTGACTGTAATCCAATCTTTAAAGATTCCCCGTGCATTTACTCAAATTTGATCGGCATCTTCGAATCTTTAAATCGAGAGTAGTGATCTTGTTTATCTTAAACTCTGCATGCTATTTCGAAGTGGGAGGGTATTGCCAGATCAGCAGTGGTAATGGCGTGTTACTTATATAAACCCTTTGTGTTCCATTTATGATTTTGAAGGGCGTCACCCAAATCCATAAAGCTTATCGTATTTCAATCTGTTAGGACCTCTGCGTCGAATTCTGCCTTGTCATCTCTACGTTGATAGCCCGACTCAGTCATAAGATTTCGTTTTAGATTTCTTTTTAATACAGAATCTCTGCGTTGATCAATTCGATTCTGGCAAAAGAATTATGTCCAGGTCTCATGAATTGGGTTCTAATTTGTTCGTTAAGAATCTATATGGATCTATGTCCTTGTGCATCTCGAGGAATTTATCAACGACTTGCAATTGATCTTTAATTAACTGTAATGTGACGGTCAAATAATTACTGAATTTTGATCCTTAAATTATGACCGTGTATCCCTTACAAATTAAGATGAAGTTTCATATCGACCTATCTCTGTGCAAATTCTAAAGTTTATTAGTGTTGACATTTGTTCTTTTCTAAATTCAGTACATATGAGTCGCAGATCGACCATTCCCTCTGCGTGTTTTTATTAGTCTGTTGGCATTGATATTCCATTGACTCTTCCTTTAAAAGTCTCAGTTTATAATTTTCGTAGTTGCTGGCGATTTAGAGACCTCGGGATCCGATCAAGTTTAAACTTAAATCTTTACCCCATAATTCGTCGGGAGTTCCTCCCCAAATTGTATATCGACCTGTGTAAAAAGAAAATCTATACCTATCCGCTTCGGATTGGAATGACGTGTTCCAGAAATACACAGTTCGAACTCATATCCTCATTAAATGGAGTGCGAATCATTCTCATTCGTGATTTCTTTAGCTCAACTCGAAGTTGTAAAACAATTTCTGGAAATCTCAAGACAATGAGTTCAAACTTTTGGTTACCACCGAACCTTGTGGTAGGTTTTTCTTTTCAATATCCATTCATCAAAACCTTAAGTTTTGTCGATATTTAATCCAACTATGGTAATTAAATCGATAAAGTGTAGATTACAGAAGATTAATTAATTATGGATAGTAGTGTGATGTGTATTAGCTGAAGCGAACTTACTTCATAATTAAGTATGGTGATGCGCAAACTTATAGAAGTTTATTTATAGGAATTGTTATTATATAATGATGCGTGGTACTTGAACTCAAGTTAAATTTTATATATCTCATGTTGTTTTAAAATTTGTAACTTATTCCTAAATTCTTAGCAAATCCAAAAAGTAGAAAGATTAAAATGGACATTAGTGTTGATAGGAACATGAAGAAGGGATCCGCCATGTAAAAAAAAAAGAAAAAAGAGTATGTTATATTAAAAGTAGAAAATTTAAGAATGAAAGGGTACATATGAACTTACGATTGGATTTCGTTTATAATCCAATATAGATGTGTAATAGATATGATGTAATGTGAATACTTATATGCATGTAAAGATACATATAGGATTTAATTGGTAAGGTAGAGTGACAATATTTATTGTCAATCCTTTTTGCAATAAGGGTAATTGTTGTTGCATAAAAGAATTAGAATATGTATTGGTCATGTTATCATAAAGAAAAGTTTCAACAATGTAATTCCAAAATTTATGCAATATGATTTTATTTATTTCATATATAAGGAGATATAATACACATAGTGCCTAGAGTTACTATGAAAAGTGATAACGACAAAATGGTAGGGTGATAGAAGGAATAAACATGACATTGATGACGTTTATTGGGTGTATGATATCATGACTTTGATAGGTTGGGCTTAAGGAAAGAAATACCTTTTTGTGTTGGGTTAAATGTTTATTAACTTAACAGTGTTAAAAAAAAAAAAAAAAATTATATAATGAGAATTGAAACCACAATTGACAATGGCAAGATCTTATAGGTATGGCAAGGAGTTAGAATATATAGAAGCAAATTTAGTTTGAATTACTTATATGTATAGTTAATGGTGAAATGAAGTTTTGGAATTTTATTTTGGTTGGATTAAAAATTGGGAGTGTAGTTCCCCTTATATTTAAAAGGGAATAAAAGTTATTCTAATGGTTGTTGGAAAAAAAATCTTTCTTAGTTATAATGTATAGTCTCATGTGTTACATATGTACTTAGTTCCATTTTAAAATTTTGTAAATATTGTAATGGATGAATACATAATCCTTAGAGAAAGCTTGAGTAGCTAGGTAGCATAAATTAACAATCATGGTGGATTCATTGCAAGTAATGTTGAGTTATATATTGAATTTCAATCTACATTGCTAAGATATGTTCTATATGCTTTATATATTGTAAAGATTACATTGTATATGTCTTAGTTATATGGAAAGTTTCCTTTTATATTTGGGGAAAAGGGCTCATCACTTATGGTATCATTACACAAATTGTTTATACTTGGAAAGACCCTAGAGGAGGGGCACTACATTTGGTACCACCTCATCGTAAAATGGAAAGTGTAATTGGACAAACATGCTGGAGGGGTCAAAAAGAGATGATTTTTGTAGAGCAATTAGAGAGATGATCAAATAATATGAACCTTAGAAAACAATGAAACTTAGATGAAACTACAACTAGTCTTAGAGATGAGACTCAATGAGATTATGATGACCTGCTCAGTTTCAGACGTCAATAGCATGCGGGTATAATCACCTTGATTAGTCATGATATTATGCGTTATATTTAAAGATTAATATATCACATCTTAGTCTTGTAGAATTTCTTATGTTATACTATAAGAAAGGAGTTGTCTTTTGTGAATTAGGATGAGCGGTGCATGAAGATCGACGTAGAAAAATCGAAGCTGCAGTTTTTACTTCTTCTCCTTCGATAATGATACTCCTAGCTTCTCAAATAGGGAGAGGTTGTATGTAAGAATAGTTTTCGAATGGATAAGTTTCAATCCCTGTTACAATTAGTGAGCTAGTAGAGGACTGTTGTGGGGATTACTACACTATGAAAGGTACGATTTAGTTATATTGTCAATTATGAGATGTTTATTTATATGAAGGTAGAAAAGAAGAAAAGAAGAAAGAAGAAAAGAAATTTTATTATCAATTGTGGTTATGCTGAAGTAATGAATGTGGAAAGGAAAAGAAAACCCACCATGGAAGTACATGAGACCCAACTTCGGGACGAAGTTCTTTATAAGAGGGGGTGTATGTAATGCCCACCTCAACACCTATGACTGATTTGATTATTTTAGACTTATGATTGACTAGATTATGTGAGACTTATGAATGATATGAATGATTAGACTATTGGAGACCTATGACAGATTGGACTATTCAGGGGACTGGTCTGAACTGACCCAGATTTATAAATATTTGGACCATGAATATGTGCTTTAAATTCTACATGTGAAATGAAAATTATTAGAAAAATGATGGATACTCTCGGCTGACTGAGAAAATGATAAAGGATGAGAATGCTTTAGAATGGAAAAGGATGAATGGTTGAAATTACTTGAAATGAAAATGATGATTTGTTTTATACTCGAATGATTGAGATAAAATAACGAATGATGAAAATGCTCGACTAACCGAAGCATAATGATAAAATAATGAATGTTTAGTAGGCTCGAATGACTGAGATACTGAAAAGAATGATAAAATTATTTTATAGTGCAGCGCTACTAATGTGCGCTTGAGTGTGTGCAATGGTAGGTAAGACGACTTTGTAATGCCCCTAAAATGACTATGGACTTTAAGAGCACCTGTCGAGTGACCCGGCATAACAGACTTTAATAAAGTGGCCCTTCGAGTTAGGATGTGTCTTAATAAGGGAGAATCACCTGATGATGTGCATGACTATAGTTGATAAATAAATTAATGAATTGAATTATATGTGTGGACTGGGATAATTGATTAATCAGTTCTTGCTTAAATGCTTAGCCTTGATTGGTCAAGTCAAAGTATAGTAGGACAGCTACAGCCCTAGCTTTGTGACTTGGGAGGACGCAACTGAGATGCGTCATAGCTTTTCGCATTTATTCTGAACTTCGGGACGAAGTTCTAAATAAGTAGGGGTGTATGTAGTGCCCCTAGACTACTATAGACATTGAGGGCACTTGCTTAGTGACCCGACTGTTTGAAACATTAATAAAATAATCCTTTGATTTTATTTTGAGTATATTTATGATTACGATTGATTGTAAATCAATAAAATAATGATTTATGTTTGTGAGAAATGTGTGTAGCGACAGGTGAAATGGTTCACCGAAGGACACACAAAGGAATATGAAGGGTCGTAGAGTACGGCTAAATCACACACAGGGGGAGCGACGACGATGTTGACTTCCGACAAGAATACCACGCATGAGCAGATAAGCACTGATCCGCTTGCTCAAGAGGAATGCGTGAGGGCGTACGAGGTAGGCCACTACGGAGCTGGTCACGTACGAGTTGAGGGGCGCGCAGTGAGAATGGACTCACTCCTCAGCGCCATTAGTCCCTAGATAGAATGTAGACGGAGGATGGATGGTAACGATTCCTAAAATCCCTACAAGAGTTTCCGCAAGTCAAAACGGAAAGATGGTGGCAGAAGGGCCCGACGATGCGGTACCCTGTCAAGAAATGAAAGAATGGATGCAAAGACCCAACGATGTGGTACCATGCCAAGGAATGGAAACCATGGATGACTGGACTCGACGGAGTGGTGCCATGTCAGAGAATTAAAGTTAAGGAACCAGGAGCCCAACGGCGCGGCACCGTGATCCTAGTGAGTTTGATTGTTAAATTAAACTGCATAAAAACTTAGGAGAATAACTCTAGATTATTACTTAGCAAATGCATAAAAAAAATATAGCTTAGACATTTGCACATGAATAGTTGTTTTTGTTGAGCATTTAAAATAATAGAAATCATTATTTAGGAGCAAAATAGAATCCTAAGATTAGACACCTAGTCAACTAAAAGCTAGGAGTTGATTAAAATATCTAGGGGACAAACTAGAGCAAACTTAGGGATGTAGGTGCAATTCCCAGAGAAACTGACACTTGGATGGGTGAGTGTTTTAATTAAATAATTAATTAAAAATATTTAATTATGCATGAAGCGACATGTGTCGCAGGAGATTTTCCTTTATAAGGAAGGCTTAGGGAATGGGTAAAGGGCCCATAATTTGGACGATTGTCGTAATTTTCGAATGCCTCAAAGACTTGCTGCTATCTAAGGGTTTGGCTAAGAAATCCTGGTGGGAAGGGAAACCCAAGCTGGATTTCTGAAAAACGTGTGTGAGCTCTACGACCCAAAGCTCGGGGGAGGCCATGCGACTGAAAGCACGAGCCTATGGTTGGGTGGCGAAGCTAACGGTTGCTTCGCCTATGGTTAAACGAGCTTTGCTGGTTATGGTTATGGTTTGTTTTAATTTGCTAGTTTTTTCATTTATTTAGTTTATTTATCCAGTCGTTATGCTTTCTAATCTCTTTTGTATCAAGTGGTTGAGTTTCAGGTTAAACAGGAAAGACCCTAGAGGAGGGGCCCTACATTTTCAAAATCACAGCTTATAGAAGGTTTACATCATTTGTTAAAAAAAACGAGTTTTTAGAAAATGTGATTTATTTCATAAATGGGATCAACAAAGTATGCACATTCTACGTCATAACGACTTTCTATAGTTTGCGCATGCATCCGGAAATAAGAAAAGCTTACTTCCCCCGTTTTTTAAAATCACAGCTTCTAGAACGTTTACATGATTTCTTAACAAACACGAGTTTTTAGAAAATGTGTTTTATTTCATAAATGGAATCAACAAAGTATGCACATTCTAAGTCATAACAACTTTCTATAGTTTGCGCATGCGTCCAGAAATAAGAAAAGCTTACTTCCACAGTTTTTTAAAATCACAGCTTCTAGAAGGTTTACATGATTTGTTAGAAAACATGAGTTTTTAGAAAATGTGATTTATTTCATAAATGGAATCATTAAAAGTATGCACATTCTACGTCATAACGACTTTCTATAGTTTGCGCATGCATCCGAAAATAAGAAAAGCTCACTTCCACCGTTTTTTAAAATCACAGCTTCTAGAAGGTTTACATGATTTCTTAAAAAACACGAGTTTTTAGAAAATGTGATTTATTTCATAAATGGAATCAACAAAGTATGCACATTCTACGTCATAACGAATTTCTATAGTTTGCGCATGCGTACGGAAATAAGAAAATCTTACTTCCCCCATTTTTTAAAATCACAGCTTCTAGAAGGTTTACATGATTTGTTAAAAAACACGAGTTTTTAGAAAATTCGATTTATTTCATAAAGGGAATCAGCAAAGTATGCACATTCTATGTCATAACGACTTTCTATAGTTTGCGCATGCGTCCGGAAATAAGAAAATCTCACTTCCACCGTTTTTTAAAATCACAGCTTATAGAAGGTTTACATGATTTCTTAAAAAACACGAGTTTTTAGAAAATGTCATTTATTTAATAAATGTCATCAACAAAGTATGCACATTCCACGTAATAGCGACTTTCTAAAGTTTGCGTATGCATCCAGAAATAAGAAAAGCTTACTTCCACCGTTTTTCAAAATCACAGCTTATAGAAGGTTTACATGATTTGTTAAAAAAAATGAGTTTTTAGAAAATGTGTTTGATTTCATAAATGAGATCAACAAAGTATGCACATTCTATGTCATAACGACTTTCTATAGTTTGCGCATGCGTACGGAAATAAGAAAAGCTTACTTCCCCCGTTTTTTAAAATCACAGCGTCTAGAACATTTACATGATTTCTTAACAAACACGAGTTTTTAGAAAATGTGTTTTATTTCATAAATGGAATCAACAAAGTATGCACATTCTAAGTCATAATGACTTTCTATAGTTTTGCGCATGTTTCCGGAAATAAGAAAAGCTTACTTCCACCGTTTTTTAAAATCACAGCTTCTAGAAGGTTTACATGATTTCTTAAAAAACACGAGTTTTTAGAAAATGTGATTTATTTCATAAATGGAATCAACAAAGTATGCACATTCTACATCATAACGACTTTCTATAGTTTGCGCATGCGTCCGGAAATAAGAAAAGCTCACTTCCACCGTTTTTTAAAATCACAGTTTCTAGAAGGTTTACATGATTTCTTAAAAAACACGACTTTTTAGAAAATGTGATTTATTTCACAAATGGAATCAACAAAGTATGCACATTATACGTCATAATGACTTTCTATAGTTTGCGCATGCGTCCGGAAATAAGAAAAGCTTACTTCCCTCGTTTTTTAAAATCACATCTTCTAGAAGGTTTACATGATTTGTTAAAAAACACGAGTTTTTAGAAAATGTGATTTATTTCATAAATGGAATCAACAAAGTATGCACATTCTAAATAATAGCGACTTTCTATAGTTTGTGCATGCGTCTGGAAATAAGAAAAGCTTACTTCCCCGCATTTTTTAAAGTCACAGCTTCTAGAAGGTTTACATGATTTGTTAAAAAAAACGAGTTTTTAGAAAATGTGATTTATTTCATAAATGGAATCAACAAAGTATGCACATTCTACGTCATAACGACTTTCTATAGTTTGCGCATGCGTCCGGAAATAAGAAAAGATTACTTCCCCCGTTTTTTAAAATCACAGCTTCTAGAAGGTTTACATGATTTCTTAAAAAACACGAGTTTTTAGAAAATGTCATTTATTTAATAAATGGAATGAACAAAGTATGCACATTCTACGTAATAGCGACTTTCTATCATTTGCGCACGCGTCCGGAAATAAGAAAAGCTTACTTCCCCCCGTTTTTTAAAGTCACAGCTTCTAGAAGGTTTACATGATTTCTTAAAAAACACGAGTTTTTAGAAAATGTCATTTATTTAATAAATGTCATCAACAAAGTATGCACATTCTACGTAATAGAGACTTTCTATAGTTTGCACATGCGTCCGGAAATAAGAAAAGCTTACTTCCACCGTTTTTTAAAATCACAGCTTCTAGAACGTTTACATGATTTCTTAACAAACACGAGTTTTTAGAAAATGTGATTTATTTCATAAATGGGATCAACAAAGTATGCACATTCTACGTCATAACGACTTTCCATAGTTTGTGTTGATGTATATGTAACTTCGGAATGTATTTCACATATATGTATATTGTATTCCTATAGAGATGGTTTTATTCCTCTATACGGAAGTGTCGTCATTTATTTTGTAAGTGTCGTAACTTATACTTGATGGGTTATTAGACCACCTTGTTTGGGGTCGGCCCTGTATAAGACATGTGGGTCAAAGGGTTATTAGACCACCCTATTGGGGGTCGGCCATGTGGGTCAAAGGGTTATTAGACCACCCTATTGGGGGTCGGCCATGTGGGTCAAAGGGTTATTAGACCACCCTATTGGGGGTCGGCCCAGTCAGCATTATATTATGTGGTTAAGTTCGAGCCTATATGAGTTAGGTAAAAAGGCAAGTCAAGTCAAGTATAAATAGAGTGCGGGAGGCACTCTATTTACTCACTCACTTCTCACACATGCTCTCAAGGAGGAGAGGCGCACTTATGGAGGAGGAGGATTGCTGCTAGGTTATGGCTATCTCTCTTGGTTGGTTGTATCATTGCTCTATCTATCTCTGAGGAAGTTATTGGGGTTTTTCACCTTTATGGTTTTCCCCAAGTAAATCTTTGTGTCTCTTGTGTGCTTGCATTATTGTCTCCATGATTGATATGCTGTAGATATGTTGTACATGTTGTTCTCTCAGTTAAGATCCTAGATCAGATTGAAGTAAATTCTGAAAATCTAACATGGTATCAGAGCTAGCCTGAAAGAAGGCATGATATGGCATGTATGACACTTGTTGCACTTACGATGCTAGGGCTTGATATAGTAAAAACCAGTCGTCGTAGCACTTTCGCTATAAATCCGTTTTGGCAAAGGTTTCGGATCTGAAATTGTTACAGGTCGAATATAAAATCTTCAGGTACCTTGTGTCCAAAGGACAACCTCTAATTCGTTGTACTTTGTGATTTATGATCTGTACAATATAGGGTTTCTGCCTCTTCCAGATCTGAGTCAAAATCAGATGACCTTGGGAAAAAGGTCATAACTTGGGCTAGGAAGCTCCAAATGAAATTTCGTGAAAAGTGACAGGTAGTACACAGGCCGAGCTATCTCAGAAAACTTTTTCAGAGGCCGAAGGTCAAACAGTGACATGTGGCACGCCGTACAAGTTCGCTCTCCTGTATTATCCCATAAACAGGTCACGTTGCGACACTTGGCATATCTCTCTCTCAGAGAATCCAATTGAGGTCAGACCTGTCAGGATGGAAATATAACAGGCCGATCTATCTTAGAAAACATTTTCAGAGGCCGAAGGTCAAACAGTGATACGTGGCACGCCGTACAATTTCGCTCTCCTGTATTTTCCCAAAACAGGTCACGTTGCCACATTTGGCATAACTCTCTCTCAGAACATCCAATTGAGGTCAGACCTGTCAGGATGGAAAGCTAACAGTTCAGGCTATCTCAGAAAACTTTTTCAGACCCTGTGGATCAAAAATTTTGGAGTTACACAAGAAACAATCAGGTACATATTTCTGTCAAAACAGAATTATTTTTGGTACCTTCATTCATGGCTTCCGGAATTTAGGGCTTTGAAGAAAGTTGGTTTTTTTGTAATCGGAGACCACGGCTGGATGCTACTCATCAAAATAGAAATTTAGAGACCAATATCAGAATTTTTGGCTGGGTAGAAGGCCGGGTTTGATCAGACCCTAGTTCGGGACTTTGATCAGAAAAGTGGAAAATTAGGGCTTCTGTAAAAATGGGAATTTTTGAAATCTGTGACCATGGCTAGAAGCTCCTCAGAAAAATAGAAGCTTAGAGCTTTGGATCAAACTTTTTGGTTGGGCAGAAGAGTGGGTTTTATCAAACCCCAGTTTAGGGTCACGCCCAGTAAATCCGGAAGTTTCAAAGGCAAAATTGAGGAGTGAAACTTTGCAGTTTTCAAATTCTGAATATACCGGTTTGATCAGCTTATCAAGGCGCATATTTCTATCCTTTCGGAAGTTTGAAATTCAAAGTTTGAATTTTTGGGGTTTCTCTGACAAACCCATATCCAGCTCAAGGTCCAGTTCTTGCAAATCAAGTGGATTGGGTTAATCCTAGAAGAAGATGGATTGATCATCTGCATGAGTGAAGAAGTTCCTGTTTCAGAGGGAGATGAGGCTAAGGCCTTATATAAGAAGATTACAAGCGATCTCGACAGGTATGACTCATCGAGGTATGTTTCGATATTTTTCCATGATTAAGTTTATGGTATGTTTGTCTTCATGTTATTACGGTTAGTACAATTTTGATTTTAGATTTGTCGTATCACCTTAACAAAATTATGAATGCATGATAGAAGATATTCACTGGTTAGGGTGTTGACACTTATGATTGTACTAATGCATTATGGTGTTGTATGAGGTTTATGTTGTCTACTAACATGAAAGGTACACCAAGAAAGACAAATCATGTTCTGGTTCAAGAACATATGATCATGATGACATGAGGACAAAGATTCATCCATTGCCATGGATCTCATAGAAGATCCATTCTCGAGGTATGTATAACTTGGTTTTATAATGGTTAACTTATGAGACATGCAGGTTACTAGCACAAGTCACTGAAGAGAACCAAAAGACATTATATGGGTATGTTAGACATAACTAGCTAACATGATAATCCAGGTATGTTTTTCCTATATCAAGCTAGATTCCTACCTTGGGTTAGGATCTTATACTATCGCGTTGTTGATAATGATTATTCATGAAATCTTAAGTTTGAATAATCATGGGTATATGTATATTATGTGTCTTACCATAATTGATGATATGACTAACCAGAAGAATCATGAAGGTAATCACAGTTTTTATGCATATTATATCTCTTATCTTAATTGATGATTCAACTAACCCGAAGAGTCATAGGTTTGAGTAATTACAGGTTTAGACATGTTATGCTTCTTATGATTTGACTAACCATAAGATTCCTACATAAACCTTGAATGCTAATGCTTATTATTTCTGTTTGAAATGATCATGACTATACATGCTTGAGATTATTGTGTTTTTGAATGTATGATTTTATATGAGATCACAAGGATAACACAATCATGATACTAATAAGCATGCATAGGGACCAAGGATGAATGTAAGTTCAAGGACAGGTAATCCAGGAAGCAAAGATCAAGAGGGAGCACACTCCAATTGTTCCTGCAAAGAAAGCAAAGGAGAACACTTCAGTAGCTTCTGCAAGGATGCAGATATTCAGAGGGAGTTGAACATCTTCCTACACTCCACAACAGAAAGGTGTAGAAGAAGCTACTTCATATTATGACTCCAGTATCTCCCGTAAAGAAGCGAAGACTCAGAGGGAGTCCACCCAACGAACAAACAAAGATAAGTATTTTAATTATCATTTCTTGCATATTTGTTTGTTTAAATAAAATTGTTCAATGATGTATATGCTCATGTTCCTAGACTTAGGATATGTCTTGTGCATATTAGAATAGTTGCATTAATGAACAGTATACTACTAATACACATGGGTAAGTGGCCTATGGCACTGTACAACATTCCATTACTACTTATCTAGAATGAAACCTCTTTGCTGACATGTTGGGAGTTGTGCACACTCTTAACAATGTTCTGGTAGAGATTGGAAGGCATCTAGAAAGTTACGGAATATGGATAAATGTTGTATTGAAGCATTGGCTAAGATGATTGCATGACTGTATGGCATATTTCTTTATGTGTAAGAATTTGTTCTGAAAACTATGAGATGTTTTCTAATCATGCAATTTAACTTGTTGTGTAGGAAAGATCGTATGCCATCTCCTACAAAAGAAGAACTACAACATTTGTTCCAGCAACAAAGATATCTATTGAAGATATTGAAGTTCCCAGGATCTGGGATGAAGAAATGAAATGCCATGATCCATCGATCATGAAGAATGATGTTTGGGATGTAATCCCAAGACATGAAGGGAAGTTTGCTATGACTTCCAAATGGAACTATCAGATCAAGCATGTTGCAGATGGCAGCATTGAGAAATATAAAAGTGATGAAATAGAAGATACACCAGATGGATTCAAGACAGCTTCCTTGAATGGTGTAGTTGAAGAAGAAGTGTACGTAGAGAAGCCACTTGGTTCTGAGACACATGATAGGAAATCATATATGTGCAGAACTTGATATGGTGAAGATAGATTGATTGCCGACACGCAGAGGAAGCTTGCAGCTGAATTCGATATGAAAGATTTGGGAATGATGCACTATTTCCTAGGTATGGAGGTGTGGCAGAATGTAGGTGGGATCTTCCTTGGTCAAGGGAAGTACACAGTAGATATCCTGAAGAGATATGGGATGATGGATTGCAAGGCCATGGCCACACCTATGGCATCGAATCTGAAGCTTCTTTGCGATGCTTCATCTGAGCCAGTTGATGTTTCTATGTATCGTCAGATGATTGGGTCCTTGATGTACCTGACGAACACGAGACCAGACATTTGCTTTGCTGTGAACACATTGAGCCAGTTCCTGACGGATCCGAGGAGTGTTCACCTAGTTGCTGTAAAGCATGTTCTGAGGTACCTGAAGGGTACAGTGGATTATGGGCTCAGATATAAGGCGAATCAAAAGTTTAACCTGCAGGGTTATGTTGATTCAGATTGGGCTGGCAGTGCTGCAGATAGGAAGAGCACATCTGGGTGTTGCTTCAGTATGGGATCAGGTGTGATCTCTTGGTTTAGCAGGAAGCAGTCCTGCGTAGCACTGAGTACAGCTGAGGCAGAATATGTTGCAGCCTGTTCAGCTAGTTGTGAGGCAGTATGGCTACGGAAGCTACTGTCTGAGTTATTTGATCTCCCGTTGGAGGCTACTGGTATCTTCTGTGATAACCAGAGTTGTGTGAAGCTATCCGAGAACCCAGTGTTTCATGACAGGTCGAAACACATAGAGATCAAATACCACTATATCAGGGATATGGTGCAGAGAGGAGCTGTGAAGCTCTTGTATGTTGCGACGGACGAGCTTCAGAATGTTGCTCCAGATGACATGCAGCAGGATGTTGCAGTGATGATCAGGATGATCATAGATGACGAGCTTCAGGATGTTGCTCCAGATGACATGCAGCAGGATGTTGCAGTGATGATTAGGATGATCATAGATGACGAGCTTCAGGATGTTGCTCCAGATGACATGCAGCAGGATGTTGCAGTGATGATCAGGATGATCATAGATGACGAGCTTCAGGATGTTGCTCCAGATGACATGCAACAGGATGTTGCAGTGATGATGATCAGGATGATCATGGATACATCAGGATGATGTATGGTGAGTATCAGGTTGATACTCTGTGGCCGTGGATCAGGTTGTGCAGATGAGCATGTAATTAGTTGCCCTGGGAGATTTGCAGATGGTCTTGCGAGGTTTTGCCTATGGCATGTAATTCGTTGCCCTGGGACATCTGGCAAATGCTCTTTCGAGGTTTTGCTCTGGGAGGACATGTAATTCGTTGCCCTGGGAGATCTGCAGATAGTCTTGCGAGGTTTTGCCTATGGCATGTAATTCGTTGCCCTGGGATATCTGGCAGATGCTCTTGCGAGGTTTTGTCCTATGGCATGTAATCTGTTTCCCTGGGAGATCCGATAGGTTGGGTTGTGTGCCCGTAATAAGTCCTGGGATGCTCTTGCGAGGTTTTGCCATGACCACATGTAATTCGTTGCCCTGGGAGATCCTATAGGTAGAGCTGTGTGCTCGTAACAGCCTGGGATGCTCTTGCGAGGTTTTGTGACGCACGTAAAAGTCCTGAGGATTCCACAGTATGGCCAGTGATGACGAAGACCTGCAGGTGGTGGGCCTACATCCAGTATGAAAAAGGACTGGCTCTGTAGAACTTCCTATGACGAGTAGATTCAGAGATTGATTGAGATAGAAGCAGCAGTGACGATGATGATGACTCGATGACGATTATCCAGTGACGATGATCCAGAGAAGATGACTTGTGCTAGAAGAACTGTGCTGAGAAATACCTTCCTAGTTAAGAGGGAGTGTTGATGTATATGTAACTTCGGAATGTATTTCACATATATGTATATTGTATTCCTATAGAGATGGTTTTATTCCTCTATACGGAAGTGTCATCATTTATTTTGTAAGTGTCGTAACTTATACTTGATGGGTTATTAGACCACCTTGTTTGGGGTCGGCCCTGTATAAGTCATGTGGGTCAAAGGGTTATTAGACCACCCTATTGGGGGTCGGCCATGTGGGTCAAAGGGTTATTAGACCACCCTATTGGGGGTCGGCCATGTGGGTCAAAGGGTTATTAGACCACCCTATTGGGGGTCGGCCCAGTCAGCATTATATTATGTGGTTAAGTTCGAGCCTACATGAGTTAGGTAAAAAGGCAAGTCAAGTCAAGTATAAATAGAGTGCGGGAGGCACTCTATTTACTCACTCACTTCTCACACATGCTCTCAAGGAGGAGAGGCACACTTATGGAGGAGGAGTATTGCTGCTAGGTTATGGCTATCTCTCTTGGTTGGTTGTATCATTGCTCTATCTATCTCTGAGGAAGTTATTGGGGTTTTTCACCTTTATGGTTTTCCCCAAGTAAATCTTTGTGTCTCTTGTGTGCTTGCATTATTGTCTCCATGATTGATATGCTGTAGATATGCTGTACATGTTGTTCTCTCAGTTAAGATCCTAGATCAGATTGAAGTAAATTCTGAAAATCTAACAGTTTGCGCATCCGTCCGGAAATAAGAAAAGCTTACTTACCCCGTTTTTTAAAATCACAGCTTCTAGAACGTTTACATGATTTCTTAACAAACACGAGTTTTTAGAAAATGTGTTTTATTTCATAAATGGAATCAACAAAGTATGCACATTCTAAATCATAATGACTTTCTATAGTTTGCGCATGCGTCCGGAAATAAGAAAAGCTTACTTGCACCGTTTTTTAAAATCACAGCTTCTAGAAGGTTTACATGATTTGTTAAAAACCACGAGTTTTTAAAAAATGTGATTTATTTCATAAATGGAATCAATAAAGTATGCACATTCTACGTCATATCAACTTTCTATAGTTTGCGCATGCGTCTGGAAATAAGAAAAGCTTACTTCCGCTGTTTTTTAAAATCACAGCTTCTAGAAGGTTTACATCATTTGTTAAATAACACAAGTTTTTGGAAAAGGTGATTTATTTCATAAATTGAATCAACAAAGTATGCACATTCTAAGTCATAACGACTTTCTATAGTTTGCGCATGCGTCCGGAAATAAGAATAGCTCACTTCCACGGTTTTTTAAAATCACAGCTTCTAGAAGGTTTACATGATTTCTCAAAAAACACGAGTTTTTAGAAAATGTGATTTATTTCATAAATGGAAGCAACAAAGTATGCACATTCTAAGTCATAACGAATTTCTATAGTTTGCGCATGCGTCCGGAAATAACAAAAGCTTACTTCCACCGTTTTTTTAAATCACAGCTTATAGAAGGTTTACATGATATCTTAAAAAACACAAGTTTTTAGAAAATGTCATTTATTTAATAAATGTCATCAACAAAGTATGCACATTCTACATAATAGCGACTTTCTATAGTTTGTGCATGCGTCCAGAAATAAGAAAAGCTTACTTCCCCTGTTTTTTAAAATCACGGCTTCTAGAAGGTTTACATGATTTCTTAAAAAACACGAGTTTTTAGAAAATGTGATTTATTTCATAAGTGGAATCAACAATGTATGCACATTCTACGTCATAATGACTTTCTATAGTTTGCGCATGCGTCTGGAAATAAGAAAAGCTTACTTCCCCGTTTTTTTAAATCACAGCTTCTAGAAGGTTTACATGATTTGTTAAAAAACATGAGTTTTTAGAAAATTTGATTTATTTCATAAAGGGAATCAACAAAGTATGCACATTCTATGTCATAACGACTTTCTATAGTTTGCGCATGCGTCCGGAAATAAGAAAAGCTCACTTCCACCGTTTTTTAAAATCACAGCTTATAGAAGGTTTACATGATTTCTTAAAAAACATGAGTTTTTAAAAAATGCCATTTATTTCATAAATGGAAGCAACAAAGTATGCACATTCTACGTCATAATGACTTTCTATAGTTTCCGCATGCGTCCGGAAATAAGAAAAGCTTACTTCCACCATTTTTTAAAATCACAGCTTATAGAAGGTTTACATGATTTCTTAAAAAACACGAGTTTTAAGAAAATGTCATTTATTTAATAAATGTCATCAACAAAGTATGCACATTCTACGTAATAGCGACTTTCTATAGTTTGCGCATGCGTCTGGAAATAAGAAAAGCTTACTTCCACCGTTTTTTAAAATCACAGCTTATAGAAGGTTTACATGATTTGTTAAAAAAAATGAGTTTTTAGAAAATGTGATTTATTTCATAAATGGAATCAACAAAGAATGCACATTCTATGTAATAGCGACTTTCTATAGTTTGCGCATGCGTCCGGAAATAAGAAGAACTTACTTCCCCGCGTTTTTTAAAGTCACAGCTTCTAGAAGGATTACATGATTTCTTAAAAAACATGAGTTTTTAGAAATGTGATTTATTTCATAAATGGAATCAACAAAGTATGCACATTCTACGTAATAGCGACTTTCTATAGTTTGCGCATGCGTCTGGAAATAAGAAAAGCTTACTTCCACCATTTTTTAAAATCACAGCTTATAGAAGGTTTACATGATTTGTTAAAAAAAAGGAGTTTTTAGAAAATGTGATTTATTTCATAAATGGAATCAACAAAGTATGCACATTCTATGTAATAGCGACTTTCTATAGTTTGCGCATGCGTCCGGAAATAAGAAAAGCTTACTTCCCCGTGTTTTTTAAAGTCACAGCTTCTAGAAGGTTTACATGATTTCTTAAAAAACAAGAGTTTTTAGAAAATGTGATTTATTTCATAAATGGAATCAACAAAGTATGCACATTCTACATCATAACGACTTTCTATAGTTTGCGCATGCATCTGGAAATAAGAAAAGCTTACTTCCCCTGTTTTTTAAAATCATAGCTTCTAGAAGGTTTACATGATTTGTTAAAAAACACGAGTTTTTAGAAAATGTGATTTATTTCATAAATGGAATCAACAAAGTATGCACATTCTATGTCATAACGACTTCTTATAGTCTGCGCATGCGTCCTTAAATAAGAAAATATTACTTCCCCCGGTTTTTAAAATCATAGCTTCTAGAAGGTTTACATGATTTCTTAAAAAACATGAGCTTTTAGAAAATGTCATTTATTTAATAAATGGAATCAACAAAGTATGCACATTCTATGTAATAGTGACTTTCTATAGTTTGCGCATGCGTCCGGAAATAAGAAAAGCTTACTTCCCCCCATTTTTTAAAGTCACGGCTTCTGGAAGGTTTACATGATTTGTTAAAAAACACGAGTTTTTAGAAAATGTGATTTATTTCATAAATGGAATCAACAAAGTATGCACATTCTACGTCATAACGACTTTCTATAGTTTGCGCATGCATCCGGAAATAACAAAAGCTTACTTCCCCCGTTTTTTAAAATCACGGCTTCTAGAAGGTTTACATGATTTCTTAAAAAACATGAGTTTTTAGAAAATGTCATTTATTTAATAAATGGCATCAACAAAGTATGCACATTCTACGTAATAGCGACTTTCTATAGTTTGCGCATGCGTCCGGAAATAAGAAAAGCTTACTTCGCCCCGTTTTTTAAAGTCACAGCTTCTAGAAGGTTTACATGATTTCTTAAAACACACCAGTTTTTAGAAAATGAGATTTATTTCATAAATGGAATGAACAAAGTATGCACATTCTACGTCATGACGACTTTCTATAGTTTGCGCATACGTCTAGAAATAAGAAAAGCTTACTTCCCCCGTTTTTTAAAATCACAGCTTCTAAAAGGTTTACATGATTTGCTAAAAAAGAAGAGTTTTTAGAAAATGTGATTTATTTCATAAATGGAATCAACAAAGCATGCACATTCTATGTCATAACGACTTTCTATAGTTTGCGCATGCGTCCGGAAATAAGAAAAGCTTAATTCAACCGTTTGTTATAATCACAGCTTCTAGAACGTTTACATGATTTCTGAACAAACACGAGTTTTTAGAAAATGTGTTTCATTTCATAAATGGAATCAACAAAGTATGCACATTATACGTAATAGCCACTTTCTATAGTTTGCGCATGCGTCCGGAAATAAGAAAAGCTTACTTTCACCATTTTTTAAAATCACAGCTTCTAGAATGTTTACATGATTTGTTAAAAAAGACGAGTTTTTAGAAAATGTGATTTATTTAAAAAATGGAATCAACAAAGTATGCACATTCTATGTCATAACGACTTTCTATAGTTTGCGCATGCATCCAGAAGTAATAAAAACTTACTTTCCCCCGTTTTTTAAAATCACAGCTTCTAGAAGGTTTACATGATTTCTTAAAAAACACGAGTTTTTAGAAAATGTGATTTATTTCATAAATGGAAGCAACAAATTATTCACATTCTACGTCATAATGACTTTCTATAGTTTGCGCATGCGTCCGGAAATAAGGAAAACTTACTTCCATCGTTTTTTAAAATCACAGCTTATAGAAGGTTTACATGATTTCTTAAAAAACACGAGTTTTTAGAAAATGTCATTTATTTAATAAATGTCATCAACAAAGTATGCACATTCTACGTAATAGCGACTTTCTATAGTTTGCGCATGCGTCCGGAAATAAGAAAAGCTTACTTCCCAGTGTTTTTTAAAGTCACAGCTTCTAGAAGGTTTACATGATTTGTTAAAAAACACGAGTTTTTAGAAAATGTGATTTATTTCATAAATGGAATCAACAAAGTATGCAGATTCTACGTCATAACGACTTTCTATAGTTTGCGCATGCGTCTGGAAATAAGAAAAGCTTACTTCCCCCGTTTTTTAAAATCACAGCTTCTAGAAGGTTTACAGGATTTCTTAAAAACATGAGTTTTTAGAAAATTTCATTCATTTAATAAATGTCATCAACAAAGTATGCACATTCTACATAATAGCGAATTTCTATAGTTTGTGCATGAGTCCGGAAATAAGAAAAGCTTACTTCCCCCCGTCTTTTGAATTCACAGCTTCTAGAAGGTTTACATGATTTGATAAAAAACACGATTTTTTAGAAAATGTGATTATTTCATAAATGGAATCAACAAAGTATGCACATTCTACATCATAACGACTTTCTATAGTTTGCGCATGCATCCGGAAATAAGAAAAGCTTACTTCCCCCGTTTTTTAAAGTCACGGCTTCTAGAAGGATTACATGATTTCTTAAAAAACATGAGTTTTTTTAAAATGTGATTTATTTCATAAATGGAATCAACAAAGTATGCACATTCTACGTCATAATGACTTTCTATAGTTTGCGCATGCGTCCGTAAATAAGAAAAGCTTACTTCCCCCGTTTTTTAAAATCACAGCTTCTAGAAAGTTTACATGATTTCTTAACAAACACGAGTTTTTAGAAAATGTGTTTTATTTCATAAATGGAATCAACAAAGTATGCACATTCTAAGTCATAATGACTTTCTATAGTTTGCGCATGCGTCCGGAAATAAGAAAAGCTCACTTCCCCCGTTTTTTAAAATCACAGCTTCTAGAAGGTTTACATGATTTCTTAAAAAACATGAGTTTTTAGAAAATGTGATTTATTTCATAAATGGAATCAACAAAGTATGCACATTCTACGTCATAATAACTTTCTATAGTTTGTGCATGCGTCCGGAAATAAGAAAAGCATACTTCAACCGTTTTTTAAAATCACAGCTTCTAGAAGGTTTACATGATTTCTTAAAAAACACGAGTTTTTAGAAAATGTGATTTATTTCATAAATGGAATCAACAAAGTATGCACATTCTACATAATAGCGACTTTCTGTAGTTTGCGCATGCGTCCGGAAATAAGAAAAGCTTACTTTCACCATTTTTTAAAATCACAGCTTCTAGAAGGTTTACATGATTTCTTAAAAAACACGAGTTTTTAGAAAATGTCATTTATTTAATAAATGGAATCAACAAAGTATGTACATTCTACATAATAGCGACTTTCTGTAGTTTGCGCATGCGTCCGGAAATAAGAAAATCTTACTTCCCCCCATTTTTTAAAGTCACATGTTCTAGAAGGTTTACATGATTTCTTAAAAAACATGATTTTTTAGAAAATGTGATTTATTTCATAAATAGGATCAACAAAGTATGCACATTCTACGTCATAACGACTTTCTATAGTTTGCGCATGCATCCGGAAATAAGAAAAGCTTACTTCCCCCGTTTTTTAAAATCACAGCTTCTAGAAAGTTTACATGATTTGTTAAAATACACGAGTTTTTAGAAAATGTGATTTATTTCATAAATGGAATCAACAAAGTATGCACATTCTACGTCATAATGACTTTCTATAGTTTGCGCATGCGTCCGGAAATAAGAAAAGCTTACTTCCTCCGTTTTTTAAAATCACAGCTTCTAGAAGGTTTACATGATTTCTTAAAAAACACGAGTTTTTAGAAAATGTGATTTATTTCATAAATGTCATCAACAAAGTATGCACATTCTACGTAATAGCGACTTTCTATAGTTTGCGCATGCGTCCGGAAATAAGAAAAGCTTACTTCCGCCTGTTTTTTAAAGTAACAGCTTCTAGAAGGTTTACCTGATTTGTTAAAAAACACGAGTTTTTAGAAAATGTGATTTATTTCATAAATGGAATCAACAAAGTATGCACATTCTACATCATAACGACTTTCTATAGTTTGCGCATGCGTCCGGAAATAAGAAAAGCTTACTTCCCCCGTTTTTTAAAGTCACAGTTTCTAGAAGGATTACATGATTTCTTAAAAAACACGAGTTTTTAGAAAATGTGATTTATTTCATAAATGGAATCAACAAAGTATGCACATTCTACGTCATAACGACTTTCTATAGTTTGCGCATGCGTTAGGAAATAAGAAAAGCTTACTTCCCCCGTTTTTTAAAATCACAGCTTCTAGAAGGTTTACATGATTTGTTAAAAAACACGAGTTTTTAGAAAATGTCGTTTATTTAATAAATGGAATCAACAAAGTATGTACATTCTACATAATAGCAACTTTCTGTAGTTTGCGCATGCGTCCGGAAATAAGAAAATCTTACTTCCCCCCATTTTTTAAAGTCACAAGTTCTAGAAGGTTTACATGATTTCTTAAAAAACACGAGTTTTTAGAAAATGTGATTTATTTCATAAATAGGATCAACAAAGTATGCACATTCTACGTCATAACGACTTTCTATAGTTTGCGCATGCATCCGGAAATAAGAAAAGCTTACTTCCCCCGTTTTTTAAAATCACAGCTTCTAGAAGGTTTACATGATTTGTTAAAAACCACGAGTTTTTAGAAAATGTAATTTATTTCATAAATGGAATCAACAAAGTATGCACATTCTACGTCATAATGACTTTCTATAGTTTGCGCATGCGTCCGGAAATAAGAAAAGCTTACTTCCTCCGTTTTTTAAAATCACAGCTTCTAGAAGGTTTACATGATTTCTTAAAAAACACGGGTTTTTAGAAAATGTGATTTATTTCATAAATGTCATCAACAAAGTATGCACATTCTACGTAATAGCGACTTTCTATAGTTTGCGCATGCGTCCGGAAATAAGAAAAGCTTACTTCCGCCTGTTTTTTAAAGTAAGAGCTTCTAGAAGGCTTACCTGATTTGTTAATAAACACGAGTTTTTAGAAAATGTGATTTATTTCATAAATGGAATCAACAAAGTATGCACATTCTACGTCATAACGACTTTCTATAGTTTGCGCATGCGTCCGGAAATAAGAAAAGCTTACTTCCCCCGTTTTTTAAAGTCACAGCTTCTAGAAGGATTACATGATTTCTTAAAAAACATGAGTTTTTAGAAAATGTGATTTATTTCATCAATGGAATCAACAAAGTATGCACATTCTACGTCATAATGACTTTCTATAGTTTGCGCATGCGTCTGGAAATAAGAAAAGCTTACTTCCACCGTTTTTTAAAATCACGGCTTCTAGAAGGCTTACATGATTTGTTAAAAAACACGAGTTTTTGGAAAATGTGATTTATTTCATCAATGGAATCAACAAAGTATGCAAATTCTAAGTCATAATGACTTTCTATAGTTTGCGCATGCGTCCGAAAATAAGAAAAGCTTACTTCCCACGTTTTTTAAAGTCACAGCTTCTAGAAGGTTTACATGATTTGTTAAATAACACAAGTTTTTGGAAAATGTGATTTATTTCATAAATGGGATCAACAAAGTATGCACATTCTAAGTCATAATGACTTTCTATAGTTTGCGCATGCGTCTGGAAATAAGAAAAGCTTACTTCCACCATTTTTTAAAATCACGTCTTCTAAAAGGTTTACATGATTTGTTAAAAAACACGAGTTTTTAGAAAATGTGATTTATTTCATAAATGGAATCAATAAAGTATGCAAATTCTATGTCATAACGACTTTCTATAGTTTGTGCATGCGTCCGGAAATAAGAAAAGCTTACTTCCCCCATTTTTTAAAATCACAGCTTCTAGAAGGTTTACATCATTTGTTAAATAACACAAGTTTTTGGAAAATCTGATTTATTTCATAAATGGAATCAACAAAGTATGCACGTTCTATGTGATAACGACTTTCTATAGTTTGCGCATGCGTCCGGAAAGAAGAAAAGCTCACTTCCCCCGTTTTTTAAAATCACAGCTTCTAGAAGGTTTACATGATTTCTTAAAAAACACGAGTTTTTAGAAAATGTGATTTATTTCATAAATGGAATCAACGAAGTATGCACATTCTACGTCATAACGACTTTCTATAGTTTGCGCATGCGTCCGGAAATAAGAAAAGCTTACTTCCCCCGTTTTTTAAAATCACAACTTCTAGAAGGTTTACATGATTTCTTAAAAAACACGAGTTTTTAGAAAATGTCATTTTTTTAATAAATGGAATCAACAAAGTATGCACCTTCTACATAATAGTGACTTTCGGTAGTTTGCGCATGCGTCCGGAAATAAGAAAAGCTTACTTCACCCCATTTTTTAAAGTCACAAGTTCTAGAAGGTTTACATGATTTCTTAAAAAACATGAGTTTTTAGAAAATGTGATTTATTTCAGAAATACGATCAACAAAGTATGCACATTCTACGTCATAACGACTTTCTAAAGTTTGCGCATGCGTCCGGAAATAAGAAAAGCTTACTTCCCCCGTTTTTTAAAATCATAGCTTCTAGAAGGTTTACATGATTTCTTAAAAAACAGGAGTTTTTAGAAAATGTCATTTATTTCATAAATGGAATCAACAAAGTATGCACATTCTACGTTATAACGACTTTCTATAGTTTGCGCATGCGTCCAGAAATAAGAAAAGCTTACTTCCCCCATTTTTTAAAATCACGTCTTCTAGAAGGTTTACATGATTTGTTAAAAAACACGAGTTTTTAGAGAATGTGATTTATTTCATAAATGGAATCAACAAAGTATGCACATTCTACGTCATAACGACTTTCTATAGTTTGCGCTTGCGTCCGGAAATAAGAAAAGCTTACTTCCCCTGTTTTTGAAAATCACAGCTTCTAGAAGGTTTACATGATTTCTTAAAAAACACGAGTTTTTAGAAAATGTCATTTATTTAATAAATGTCATCAACAAAGTATGCACATTCTACGTAATAGCGACTTTCTATAGTTTGCGCATGCGTCCGGAAATAAGAAAAGCTTACTTCCCCCATTTTTTAAAGTCACAGCTTCTAGAAGGTTTACATGATTTGTTAAAAAACACGAGTTTTTAAAAAATGTGATTTATTTCATAAATGGAATCAAGAAAGTATGCACATTCTACATCATAACGACTTTCTATAGTTTGCGCATGCATCCGGAAATAAGAAAAGCTTACTTCCCCCGTTTTTTAAAATCACAGCTTCTAGAAGGTTTACATGATTTGTTAAAAAACACGAGTTTTTAGAAAATGTGATTTATTTCATAAATGGAATCAATAAAGTATGCACATTCTATGTCATAACGACTTTCTATAGTTTGTGCATGCGTCCGGAAATAAGAAAAGCTTACTTCCCCCATTTTTTAAAATCACAGCTTCTAGAAGGTTTACATCATTTGTTAAATAACACAAGTTTTTGGAAAATCTGATTTATTTCATAAATGGAATCAACAAAGTATGCACGTTCTATGTGATAACGACTTTCTATAGTTTGCGCATGCGTCCGGAAAGAAGAAAAGCTCACTTCCCCCGTTTTTTAAAATCACAGCTTCTAGAAGGTTTACATGATTTCTTAAAAAACACGAGTTTTTAGAAAATGTGATTTATTTCATAAATGGAATCAACGAAGTATGCACATTCTACGTCATAACGAATTTCTATAGTTTGCGCATGCGTCCGGAAATAAGAAAAGCTTACTTCCCCCGTTTTTTAAAATCACAACTTCTAGAAGGTTTACATGATTTCTTAAAAAACACGAGTTTTTAGAAAATGTCATTTTTTTAATAAATGGAATCAACAAAGTATGCACCTTCTACATAATAGTGACTTTCGGTAGTTTGCGCATGCGTCCGGAAATAAGAAAAGCTTACTTCACCCCATTTTTTAAAGTCACAAGTTCTAGAAGGTTTACATGATTTCTTAAAAAACATGAGTTTTTAGAAAATGTGATTTATTTCAGAAATACGATCAACAAAGTATGCACATTCTACGTCATAACGACTTTCTAAAGTTTGCGCATGCGTCCGGAAATAAGAAAAGCTTACTTCCCCCGTTTTTTAAAATCATAGCTTCTAGAAGGTTTACATGATTTCTTAAAAAACAGGAGTTTTTAGAAAATGTCATTTATTTCATAAATGGAATCAACAAAGTATGCACATTCTACGTTATAACGACTTTCTATAGTTTGCGCATGCGTCCAGAAATAAGAAAAGCTTACTTCCCCCATTTTTTAAAATCACGTCTTCTAGAAGGTTTACATGATTTGTTAAAAAACACGAGTTTTTAGAGAATGTGATTTATTTCATAAATGGAATCAACAAAGTATGCACATTCTACGTCATAACGACTTTCTATAGTTTGCGCTTGCGTCCGGAAATAAGAAAAGCTTACTTGCCCTGTTTTTGAAAATCACAGCTTCTAGAAGGTTTACATGATTTCTTAAAAAACACGAGTTTTTAGAAAATGTCATTTATTTAATAAATGTCATCAACAAAGTATGCACATTCTACGTAATAGCGACTTTCTATAGTTTGCGCATGCGTCCGGAAATAAGAAAAGCTTACTTCCCCCATTTTTTAAAGTCACAACTTCTAGAAGGTTTACATGATTTGTTAAAAAACACGAGTTTTTAAAAAATGTGATTTATTTCATAAATTGAATCAAGAAAGTATGCACATTCTACATCATAACGACTTTCTATAGTTTGCGCATGCATCCAGAAATAAGAAAAGCTTACTTCCCCCGTTTTTTAAAATCACAGCTTCTAGAAGGTTTACATGATTTCTTTAAAAACAGGAGTTTTTAGAAAATGTCATTTATTTAATAAATGTCATCAACAAAGTATGCACATTCTACGTAATAGCGACTTTCTATAGTTTGTGCATGCGTCCGGAAATAAGAAAAGCTTACTTCCCCCTGTTTTTTAAAGTCACAGCTTCTAGAAGGTTTACATGATTTGTTAAAAAACACGAGTTTTTAGAAAATGTGATTTATTTCATAAATGGAATCAACAAAGTATGCACATTCTACATCATCACGACTTTCTATAGTTTGCGCATGCGTCTGGAAATAAGAAAAGCTTACTTCCCCCATTTTTTAAAATCACAGCTTCTAGAAGGTTTACATGATTTCTTAAAAACTCGAGTTTTTAGAAAATTTTATTTATTTAATAAATGTCATCAACAAAGTATGCACATTCTACATAATAGCGAATTTCTATAGTTTGCGCATGCGTCCGGAAATAAGAAAAGCTTACTTCCCCCCGTCTTTTAAATTCACAGCTTCTAGAAAGTTTACATGATTTGATAAAAAACACGAGTTTTTAGAAAATGTGATTTATTTCATAAATGGAATCAAGAAAGTATGCACATTCTACGTCATAACGACTTTCAATAGTTTGCGCATGCGTCCAGAAATAAGAAAAGCTTACTTAACCCGTTTTTTAAGATCACAGGTTCTAGAAGGTTTACATGATTTGTTAAAAAACACGAGTTTTTAGAAAATGTGCTTTATTTCATAAATGGAATCAACAAAGTATGCACATTCTACATCATAGCGACTTTCTATAGTTTGCGCATGTGTCCGGAAATAAGAAAAGCTTACTTCCACCGTTTTTTAAAATCACATCTTCTAGAAGGTTTACATGATTTCTTAAAAAACACGAGTTTTTAGAAAATGTCATTTATTTAATAAATAGAATCAACAAAGTATGCACAATCTGTGTCATAACGACTTTCTATAGTTTGCGCATGCCTCCGGAAATAAGAAAAGCTTACTTCCACCGTTTTTTAAAATCACAGCTTCTACAATGTTTACATGATTTGTTAAAAAACACGAGTTTTTAGAAAATGTGATTTATTTCATAAATGGAATACACAAAGTATGCACATTCTACGTCATAACAACTTTCTATAGTTTGCGCACGCGTCCGGAAATAAGAAAATCTTACTTCCACCATTTTTTAAAATCACAGCTTATAGAAGGTTTACATGATTTGTTAAAAAAAACAAGTTTTTAGAAAATGTCATTTATTTCATAAATGGGATCAATAAAGTATGCACATTCTAAGTCATAATGACTTTCTATAGTTTGTGCATGCGTCTGGAAATAAGAAAAGCTTACTTCCATCGTTTTTTAAAATCACAGCTTCTAGAAGGTTTACATGATTTGTTAAAAAACGCGAGTTTTTAGAAAATGTGTTTTATTTCATAAATGGGATCAACAAAGTATGCACATTCTACATCATAACGAATTTCTATAGTTTGTGCATGCGTCCGGAAATAAGAAAAGCTTACTTCCCCCATTTTTTAAAATCACAGCTTCTAGAAGGTTTACATCATTTGTTAAATAACACAAATTTTTGGAAAATGTGATTTATTTCATAAATGGAACCAACAAAGTATGCACATTCTACGTCATAACGACTTTATATAGTTTGCGCATGCGTCCGAAAATAAGAAAAGCTCACTTCCCCCGTTTTTTAAAATCAGAGCTTCTAGAAGGTTTACATGATTTCTTAAAAAACATGAGTTTTTAGAAAATGTGATTTATTTCATAAATGGAATCAACAAAGTATGCACATGCTACGTCATAATGACTTTCTATAGTTTGTGCATGCGTCCGGAAATAAGAAAAGCATACTTCAACCGTTTTTTAAAATCACAACTTCTAGAACGTTTACATGATTTCATAAAAAAAACGAGTTTTTAGAAAATATGATTTATTTCATAAATGGAATCAACAAAGTACGCACATTCTACGTCGTAACGACTTTCTATACTTTGCGCATGCGTCCGGAAATAAGAAAAGCTTACTTCCACCATTTTTTAAAATCACAGCTTCTAGAAGGTTTACATGATTTCTTAAAAAACACCAGTTTTTAGAAAATGTGATTTATTTCATAAATGGAATCAACAAAGTATGCACATTCTACGTAATAGCGACTCTCTATAGTTTGCACATGCATACGGAAATAAGAAAAGCTTACTTCCCCGCGTTTTTCAAAGTCACAGCTTCTAGAAGGTTTACATGATTTCTTAAAAAACACGAGTTTTTAGAAAATGTGATTTATTTCATAAATGGAATCAACAAAGTATGCTCATTCTAAGTCATATAGACTTTCTATAGTTTGCGCATGCGTCAGGAAATAAGAAAAGCTTACTTCCCCCGTTTTTTAAAATCACAGCTTCTAGAAGGTTTACATGATTTGTTAAAAAAAACGAGTTTTTAAAAAATGTGATTTATTTCATAAATGGATTCAACAAAGTATGCACACTCTACGTCATAATGCCTTTCTATAGTTTGCGCATGTGTCCGGAAATAAGAAAAGCTTACTTCCCCCATTTTTTAAAATCACAGCTTCTACAATTTTTACATGATTTGTTAAAAAACACGAGTTTGTAGAAAATGTGATTTATTTCATAAACGGAATCAACAATTTATGCACATTCTACGTAATAGCGACTTTCTATAGTTTGCGCATGCGTTCGGAAATAAGAAAAGCTTACTTCCACCATTTTTTTAAATCACAGCTTCTAGAAGGTTTACATGATTTCTTAAAAAACACAAGTTTTTAGAAAATGTGATTTATTTCACAAATGGAATCAACAAAGTATGCACATTCTACGTAATAGCGACTTTCTATAGTTTGCGCATGCGTCCGGAAATAAGAAAAGCTTACTTCCACCATTTTTTAAAATCACAGCTTCTAGAAGGTTTACATGATTTCTTAAAAAACACAAGTTTTTAGAAAAGGTGATTTACTTCATAAATGGAATCAACAAAGTATGAACATTCTACATCATAACGACTTTCTATAGTTTGCGCATGCGTCCGGAAATAAGACAAGCTTACTTCCCCCGTTTTTTAAAATCACAGCTTCTAGAAGGTTTACATGATTTGTTATAAAACACAAATTTTTAGAAAATGTGATTTATTTCATAAATGGAATCAACAAAGTATGCACATTCTCTGAAATAACGACTTTCTATAGTTTGCACATGCATCCGGAAGTAAGAAAAGCTTACTTTCCCCCGTTTTTTAAAATTACAGCTTCTAGAAGGTTTACATTATTTGTTAAAAAACACGAGTTTCTAAAAACTATGATTTATTTCATAAATGGAATCAAGAAAGCATGCACATTCTACGTCATAATGACTTTCTATAGTTTGCGCATGAGTCCGGAAATAAGAAAAGCTTACTTCCCCCGTGTTTTAAAATCACAGCTTCTAGAAGGTTTACATGATATCTTAAAAAACACGAGTTTTTAGAAAATGTCATTTGTTTAATAAATGGAATCAAAAAAGTATGCACATTCTACGTATTAGTGACCTTCTATAGTTTGCGCATGCGTCCGGAAATAAGAAAAGCTTACTTCCATCTTTTTTTAAAATCACAGCTTCTAAAAGGTTTACATGATTTCTTAAAAAACACGAGGTTTTTGAAAACGTGATTTATTTCATAAATGGAAACAACAAAGTATGAACATTCTACATCATAACAACTTTCTATAGTTTGCCCATGCGTCCGGAAATAAGAAAAGCTTACTTCCCCGCGTTTTTTAAAGTCACAGCTTCTAGAAGCTTTACATGATTTCTTAAAAAACACGAGTTTTTAGAAAATGTGATTTATTTAATAAATGGAACCAATAAAGTATGCACATTCTACGTCATAACGAATTTCTATAGTTTGCGCATGCGTCCGGAAATAAGAAAAGCTTACTTCCCCCGTTTTTTACAATCACAGCTTCTAGAAGGTTTACATGATTTCTTAAAAAACACGAGTTTTTAGTAAATGTGATTTATTTCATAAATGGAATCAACAAAGTATACACATTCTATGTCATAACGACTTTCTATAGTTTGCGCATGCGTCCGGAAATAAGAAAAGCTTACTTCCACCGTTTTTTAAAATCACAGCTTCTAGAAGGTTTACATGATTTCTTAAAAGACACGAGTTTTAAGAAAATGTGATTTATTTCATAAATGGAATCAACAAAGTATGCACATTCTACGTAATAGCAACTTTCTATAGTTTGCGCATGCGTCCGGAAATAAGAAAAGCTTACTTCCCCGCGTTTTTCAAAGTCACACCTTCTAGAAGGTTTACATGATTTCTTAAAAAACATGAGTTTTTAGAAAATGTGATTTATTTCATAAATGGAATCAACAAAGTATGCACATTCTACATCATAACAACTTTCTATAGTTTGCCCATGCGTCGGGAAATAAGAAAAGCTTACTTCCCCGCGTTTTTTAAAGTCACGGCTTCTAGAAGCTTTACATGATTTCTTAAAAAACACGAGTTTTTAGAAAATGTGATTCATTTAATGAATGGAACCAATAAAGTATGCACATTCTATGTCATAACGACTTTCTATAGTTTGCGCATGCGTCCGGAAATAAGAAAAGCTTACTTCCACCGTTTTTTAAAATCACAGCTTCTAGAAGGTTTACATGATTTCTTAAAAAACACGAGTTTTAAGAAAATGTGATTTATTTCATAAATGGAATCAACAAAGTATGCACATTCTACGTAATAGCAACTTTCTATAGTTTGCGCATGCGTCCAGAAATAAGAAAAGCTTACTTCCCCGCGTTTTTTAAAGTCACAGCTTCTAGAAGGTTTACATGATTTCTTAAAAAACATGAGTTTTTAGAAAATGTGATTTATTTCATAAATGGAATCAACAAAGTATGCAAATTCTACATCATAATGACTTTCTATAATTTGCGCATGCGTCAAGAAATAAGAAAAGCTTACTTCCACCGTTTTTTAAAATCACAGCTTCTAGAAGGTTTACATGATTTCTTAAAAAACACGAGTTTTTAGAAAATGTGATTTATTTCATAAATGGAATCAAGAAAGTATGCACATTCTACGTCATAACGACTTTCTATAGTTTGCGCATGCGACCGGAAATAAGAAAAGCAAAATTCCACCGTTTTTTAAAATCATAGCTTCTAGAAGGTTTACATGATTTCTTAAAAAACACGAGTTCTAAGAAAATGTCATTTATTTCATAAATGGAATCAACAAAGTATGCACATTCTACGTCATAACGACTTTCTATAGTTTGCGCATGCGTCCGGAAATAAGAAAAGCTCACTTTCCCCCGTTTTTTAAAATCATAGCTTCTAGAAGGTTTACATGATTTGTTAAAAAAAACGAGTTTTTAGAAAATGTGATTTATTTCATAAATGGAATCAACAAAGTATGCACATTCTACGTCATAACAACTTTTTATAGTTTACATATGTGTCCGTAAAGTCACAGCTTCTAGAAGGTTTACACGATTTCTTAAAAAACACGAGCTTTTAGAAAATGTGATTTATTTCATAAATGGAATAAACAAAGTATGCACATTCTAAGTAATAACGAATTTCTATAGTTTGCGCATGCGTCCGGAAATAAGAAAAGCTTACTTCCACCGTTTTTTAAAATCGCAGCTTCTAGAAGGTTTACATGATTTTTAAAAAAACATGAGCTTTTACAAAATGTGATTTATTTCATAAATGGAATCAACAAAGTATGCACATTCTACGTCATAACGACTTTCTATAGTTTGCGCATCCGTCCGGAAATAAGAAAAGCTTACTTCCCCCGTTTTTTAAAATCACAGCTTCTAGAAGGTTTACATGATTTGTTAAAAAACACGAGTTTTTAGAAAATGTGATTTATTTTATAAATGGAATCAACAAAGTATGCACATTCTACGTCATAACGAGTTTCTATAGTTTGCGCATGTGTCCGGAAAAAAGAAAAGCTTACTGCCCCCGTTTTTTAAAATCACATCTTCTAGAAGGTTTACATGATTTCTTAAAAAACACGAGTTTTTAGAAAATGCCATTTATTTAATAAATGTCATCAACAAAGTATGCACATTCTACGTAATAGCGACTTTCTATAGTTTGCGCATGCGTCCGAAAATAAGAGAAGCTTACTTCCCCCTGTTTTTTAAAGTCACAGCTTCTAAAAGGTTTACATGATTTGTTAAAAAACACGAGTTTTTAGAAAATGTGATTTATTTCATAAATGGAATCAACAAAGTATGCATATTCGACGTCATAAAGACTTTCTATAGTTTGCGCATGCATCCGGAAATAAGAAAAGCTTACTTCCCCTGTTTTTTAAAATCACAGCTTCTAGAACGTTTACATGATTTCATAAAAAAACACGAGTTTTTAGAAAATGTGATTTATTTCATAAATGTAATGAACAAAGTATGCACATTCTACGTCGTAACGACTTTCTATACTTTGCGCATGCGTCCAGAAATAAGAAAAGCTTACTTCCACCGTTTTTTAAAATCACAGCTTCTAGAAGGTTTACATGATTTCTTAAAAAACACGAGTTTTTAGAAAATGTGATTTATTTCATAAATGGAATCAACAAAGTATGCACATTCTACGTAATAGCGACTCTCTATAGTTTGCACATGCATACGGAAATAAGAAAAGCTTACTTCCCCGCGTTTTTCAAAGTCACAGCTTCTAGAAGGTTTACATGATTTCTTAAAAAACACGAGTTTTTAGAAAATGTGATTTATTTTATAAATGGAATCAACAAAGTATGCACATTCTACGTCATACCGACTTTCTATAGTTTGCGCATGCGTCAGGAAACAAGAAAAGCTTACTTCCCCCGTTTTTTAAAGTCACAGCTTCTAGAAGGTTTACATGATTTCTTAAAAAACACGAGTTTTTAGAAAATGTGATTTATTTCATCAATGGAATCAACAAAGTATGCACATTCTACGTCGTAATGACTTTCTATAGTGTGCGCATGCGTCCGGAAATAAGAAAAGCTTACTTCCCCCGTTTTTTAAAATCACAGCTTCTAGAAGGTTTACATGATTTGTAATAAAACACGAGTTTTTAGAAAATCTGATTTATTTTATAAATGGAATCAACAAAGTATGCACATTCTACGTCATAATGACTTTCTATAGTTTGCGCATGTGTCCGGAAATAAGAAAAGCTTACTTCCCCCGTTCTTTAAAATCACAGCTTCTAGAAGGTTTACATGATTTCTTAAAAAACACAAATTTTTAGAAAATGTCATTTATTTAATAAATGTCATCAACAAAGTACACACATTCTACGTAATAGCAACTTTCTATAGTTTGCGCATGTGTCCGGAAATAAGAAAAGCTTACTTCCCCCGTTTTTTAAAATCACAGCTTCTAGAAGGTTTACATGATTTCTTAAAAAAAACGAATTTTTAGAAAATGTCATTTATTTAATAAATGTCATCAACAAAGCATGCACATTCTACATCATAATGACTTTCTATAGTTTGCGCATGCGTCCGGAAATAAGAAAAGCTTACTTCCACCATTTTTTAAAATCACAGCTTCTAGAAGGTTTACATGATTTACTAAAAAACAAGAGTTTTTAGAAAATGTGATTTATTTCATAAATGGAATCAACAAAGCATGCACATTCTACGTCATAATGACTTTCTATAGTTTGCGCATGTGTCTGGAAATAAGAAAAGCTTACTTCAACGGTTTTTTAAAATCAGAGCTTCTAGAACGTTTACACGATTTCTTAACAAACACGAGTTTTTAGAAAATGTGTTTTATTTCATAAATGGAATCAACAAAGTATGCACATTATACATCATAACGACTTTCTATAGTTTGCGCATGCGTCCGGAAATAAGAAAAGCTTACTTCCCCGCGTTTTTTAAAATCACAGCTTCTAGAAGGTTTACATGATTTCTTAAAAAACAGTAAATTTTAGAAAATGTCATTTATTTAGTAAATGTCATCAACAAAGTACGCACATTCTATGTAATAACGACTTTCTATAGTTTGCACATGCGTCCGGAAATAAGAAAAGCTTACTTCCCCCCGTTTTTTAAAGTCACAACTTCTACAATGTTTACATGATTTGTTAAAAAACACAAGTTTTTAGAAAATGTGATTTATTTCATAAATGGAATCAACAAAGTATGCACATTCTACATAATAGCGACTTTCTATAGTTTTCGCATGCGTCCGGAAATAAGAAAAGTCAGAAAAGCTTACTTCCCCCCGTTTTTTAAAGTCACAACTTCTACAATGTTTACATGATTTCTTAAAAAACACGAGTTTTTAGAAAATTGTATTTATTTCATAAATGGAATCAACAAAGTATGCACATTCTACGTCATAACGACTTTCTATAGTTTGCAGATGCGTCCGGAAATAAGAAAACCTTACTTCCCCCATTTTTTAAAATCACAGCTTCTAGAAGGTTTACATGATTTGCTAAAAAACAATAGTTTTTAGAAAATGTGATTTATTTCATAAATGGAATCAACAAAGCATGCACATTCTACGTCATAATGACTTTCTATAGTTTGCGCATGTGTCCGGAAATAAGAAAAGTTTACTTCAACCGTTTTTTAAAATCACAGCTTCTAGAACGTTTAAACGATTTCTTAACAAACACGAGCTTTTAGAAAATGTGTTTTATTTCATAAATGGAATCAACAAAGTATGCACATTCTAGGTCATAACGACTTCCTATAGTTTGCGCATGCGTCCGGAAATAAGAAAAGCTTACTTCCACCGTTTTTTAAAATCACAGCTTCTAGAAGGTTTACATGATTTCTTAAAAAACACGAGTTTTTAGAAAATGTGATTTATTTCATAAATGGAATCAACAATGTATGCACATTCTACGTCATAACGACTTTCTATAGTTTGCGCATGCGTCCGGAAATAAGAAAAGCTCACTTCCCCCGTTTTTTAAAATCACAGCTTCTAGAAGGTTTACATGATTTGTTAAAAAACACGAGTTTTTAGAAAATGTGATTTATTTCATAAATGGAATCAACAAAGTATGCACATTCTACGTCATAACGACTTTCTATAGTTTGCACATGAGTCCGGAAATAAGAAAAGCTTACTTCCACCGTTTTTTAAAATCACAGCTTCTAGAAGGTTTACATGATTTCTTAAAAAACACGAGTTTTTAGAAAATGTTATTTATTTCATAAATGGAATCAACAATGTATGCACATTCTATGTCATAACGACTTTCTATAGTTTGCGCATGCGTCCGGAAATAAGAAAAGCTCACTTCCCCCGATTTTTAAAATCACAGCTTCTAGAAGGTTTACATGATTTGTTAAAAAACACGAGTTTTTAGAAAATGTGATTTATTTCATAAATGGAATCAACAAAGTATGCACATTCTACATCATAACAACTTTCTATAGTTTGCGCATCCGTCTGGAAATAAGAAAAGCTTACTTCCACCGTTTTTTAAAATCACAGCTTCTAAAAGGTTTACATGATTTCATAAAAAACACTAGTTTTTAGAAAATGTGATTTATTTCATAAATGGAATCAACAAAGTATGCACATTCCACGTCATAACGACTTTCTATAGTTTGCGCATGCATCCGGAAATAAGAAAAGCTTACTTCCACCGTTTTTTAAAATCACAACTTCTAGAAGGTTTATATGATTTCTTAAAAAACATGAGTTTTTAGAAAATGTGATTTATTTCATAAATGGAATCAACAAAGTATGAACATTCTACGTCATAACAACTTTCTATAGTTTGCGCATGTATCCGGAAATAAGAAAACCTTACTTCCACCGTTTTTTAAAATCACAGCTTCTACAAAGTTTACATTATTTGTTAAAAAAAATGAGTTTTTAGAAAATGTGATTTATTTCATAAATGGAATCAACAATGTATGCACATTCTACGTCATAACGACTTTCTATAGTTTGCGCATGCGTCCGGAAATAAGAAAAGCTTACTTCCCCATGTTTTTTAAAGTCACAGCTTCTAGAAGGTTTACATCATTTCTTAAAAAACACGAGTTTTTAGAAAATGTGATTTCTTTTATAAATGGAATCCACAAAGTATGCACATTCTACGTCATAACGACTTTCTGTAGTTTGCGCATGCGTCCGGAAATAAGAAAAGCTTACTTCCACCGTTGTTTAAAATCACAGCTTCTAGAAGGTTTACATGATTTCTTAAAAAACACGAGTTTTTAGAAAATGTAATTTATTTCATAAATAGAATCAACAAAGTATGCACATTCTACGTCATAACGACTTTCTATAGTTTGTGCATGCGTCCGGATATAAGAAAAGCTTACTTCCACCGTTTTTTAAAATCACAGCTTATAGAAGGTTTACATGATTTTTTGAAAAAAATGAGTTTTTAGAAAATGTGAGTTATTTCATAAATGGGATCAACAAAGTATGCACATTCTAAGTCATAACGACTTTCTATAGTTTGTGCATGCGTCCGGATATAAGAAAAGCTTACTTCCACCGTTTTTTAAAATCACAGCTTATAGAAGGTTTACATGATTTGTTAAAAAAAATGAGTTTTTAGAAAATGTGATTTATTTCATAAATGGAATTAACAAAGTATGCACATTCTACGTCATAACGACTTTCTATATTTTATGCATGCATCCGGAAATAAGAAAAGCTTACTTACCCCGTTTTTTAAAATCACAGCTTCTAGAAGGTTTAAATGATTTCTTAAAAAACACGAGTTTTTAGAAAATGTCATTTATTTAATAAATGGAATCAACAAAGTATGCACATTCTTGGTAATAGTGACTTTTTATAGTTTGCACATGCGTCCGGAAATAAGAAAAGCTTACTTCCCCCCATTTTTTAAAGTCACAGCTTCTAGAAGGTTTACATGGTTTGTTAAAAAAAATGAGTTTTTAGAAAATGTGATTTAGTTCATAAATGGGATCAACAAAGTATGCATATTCTACGTCATAACGAATTTCTATAGTTTGCGCATGCGTCCGGAAATAAGAAAAGCTTACTTCCCCCATTTTTTAAAGTCACAGCTTCTAGAAGGTTTACATGATTTCTTAAAAAATACGAGTTTTTAGAAAATGTGATTTATTTCATAAATGGAATCAACAAAGTATGCACATTCTACGTCATAACGACTTTCTATAGTTTGCGCATGCGTCTGGAAATAAGAAAAGCTTACTTCCCCCGTTTTTTAAAATCACAGCTTCTAAAAGGTTTACATGATTTGTTGAAAAACACGAGTTTTTACAAAATGTGATTTATTACATAAATGGAATGAACAAAGCATTCACATTCTACGTCATAACGACTTTCTATAGTTTGCGCACGGGTCCGGAAATAAGAAACGCTTACTTCCACCGTTTTTTAAAATCACAGCTTCTAGAAGGTTTACATGATTTCTTAAAAAACACGAGTTTTTAGAAAATGTGATTTATTTCATAAGTGGAATAAACAAAGTATGCACATTCTACATCATAACGACTTTCTATAGTTTGCGCATGCGTCCATCGTTTTTTAAAATCACAGCTTATAGAAGATTTACATGATTTGTTAAAAAAAATGAGTTTTTAGAAAATGTGATTTAGTTCATAAATGGGATCAACAAAGTATGCACATTCTACGTCATAACGACTTTCTATAGTTTGCACATGCGTCCGGAAATAAGAAAAGGTTACTTCCCCCGTTTTTTAAAGTGACAGCTTCTAGAAGGTTTACATCATTTCTTAAAAAATACGAGTTTTTAGAAAATGTGATTTATTTCATAAATGGAATCAACAAAGTATGCACATTCTACGTCATAATGACTTTCTATAGTTTGCGCATGCGTCTGGAAATAAGAAAAGCTTACTTCCCCCGTTTTTTAAAATCACAGCTTCTAGAAGGTTTACATGATTTGTTGAAAAACATGAGTTTTTAGAAAATGTGATTTATTTCATAAATGGAATCAACAAAGCATGCACATTCTATGTCATAACGACTTTCTATAGTTTGCGCACGGGTCCGGAAATAAGAAAAGCTTACTTCCCCCGTTTTTTAAAATCACAGCTTCTAGAAGGTTTACATGATTTGTTAAAAAACACGAGTTTTTAGAAAATGTGATTTATTTCATAATGGAATCAACAAAGCATGCACATTCTACGTCATAATGACTTTCTATAGCTTGCGCATGCGTCCGGAAATAAGAAAAGCTTACTTCAAACGTTTTTGAAAATCACAGTTTCTAGAACGTTTACATGATTTCTTAACAAACATCAGTTTTTAGAAAATGTGTTTTAGATCATAAATGGAATCAACAAAGTATGCACATTGTACGTAATAATGACTTTCTATAGTTTGCGCATGCGTCCGGAAATAAGAAAAGCTTACTTCCACCGTTTTTTAAAATCATAGCTTTTAGAAGGTTTACATGATTTCTTAAAAAACACGAGTTTTTAGAAAATGTGATTTATTTCATAAATGGAATCAACAAAGTATGCACATTCTACGTCATAACGACTTTCTATAGTTTGTGCACGGGTCCGGAAATAAGAAAAGCTTACTTCCACCGTTTTTTAAAATCACAGTTTCTAGAAGGTTTACATGATTTCTTAAAAAACACGAGTTTTTAGAAAATGTGATTTATTTCATAAGTGGAATCAACAATGTATGCACATTCTACGTCATAACGACTTTCTATAGTTTGCACATGCATCTGGAAATAAGAAAAGCTTACTTCCCCCGTTTTTTAAAATCACAGCTTCTAGAAGGTTTACATCATTTGTTAAATAACACGAGATTTTAGAAAATGTGATTTATTTCACATATGGAATCAACAAAGTATGCACATTCTACGTCATAACGACTTTCTGTAGTTTGCGCATGCCTCCAGAAATAAGAAAAGCTTAGTTCCCCCGTTTTTTAAAGTCACAGCTTCTAGAAGGTTTACATGATTTCTTAAAAAACAAGAGTTTTTGGAAAATGTGATTTATTTCATAAATGTCATCAACAAAGTATGCACATTCTACGTCATAACGACTTTCTATAGTTTGCTCATGCGTCTGGAAATAAGAAAAGCTTACTTCCCCCGTTTTTTAAAATCACAGCTTGTAGAAGGTTTACATGATTTGTTGAAAAACACGAGTTTTTAGAAAATGTGATTTATTTCATAAATGGAATCAACAAAGCATGCACATTCTACGTCATAACCACTTTCTATAGTTTGCGCCCGGGTCCGGAAATAAGAAAACCTTACTTCCACCGTTTTTTAAAATCACAGCTTCTAGAAGGTTTACATGATTTTTTAAAAAACACGAGCTTTTAGAAAATGTGATTTATTTCCTAAGTGGAATCAACAATGTATGCACATTCTACGTCATCACGACTTTCTATAGTTTGCACATGCGTCTGTAAATAAGAAAAGCTTACTTCCACCGTTTTTTAAAATCACAGCTTCTAGAATGTTTACATCATTTGTTAAATAACACGAGATTTTAGAAAATGTGATTTATTTCATAATTGGAATCAACAAAGTATGCACATTCTACATCATAACGACTTTCTGTAGTTTGCGCATGCCTCCAGAAATGAGAAAAGCTCACTTCCACCGTTTTTTAAAATCACAGCTTCTAGAATGTTTACATCATTTGTTAAATAACACGAGATTTTAGAAAATGTGATTTATTTCATAAATAGAATCAACAAAGTATGCACATTTTGCGTCATAACGAATTTCTATAGTTTGCGCATGCGTCCGGATATAAGAAAAGCTTACTTCCACCGATTTTTGAAATCACAGCTTATAGAAGGTTTACATGATTTGTTAAAAAAAATGAGTTTTTAGAAAATGTGAGTTATTTCATAAATGGGATCAACAAAGTATGCACATTCTACGTAATAACGACTTTCTATAGTTTGCGCATGCGTCCGGAAATAAGAAAAGCTTACTTCCCCCATTTTTTAAAATCACAGCTTCTAGAAGGTTTACATGTTTTGTTAAAAAACAAGAGTTTTTAGAAAATGTGATTTATTTCATAAATGGAATTAACAAAGTATGCACATTCTACGTCATAACGACTTTCTATATTTTATGCATGCGTCCAGAAATAAGAAAAGCTTACTTACCCCGTTTTTTAAAATCACAGCTTCTAGAAGGTTTACATGATTTCTTAAAAAACACGAGTTTTTAGAAAATGTCATTTATTTAATAAATGGAATCAACAAAGTATGCACATTCTAGGTAATAGCGACTTTCTATAGTTTGCACATGCGTCCGGAAATAAGAAAATCTTACTTCCCCCCGTTTTTTAAGTCACAGCTTCTAGAAGGTTTACATGATTTCTTAAAAAACACGAGTTTTTAGAAAATGTGATTTATTTCATAAATGGAATCAAGAAAGTATGCACTTTCTACATCATAACGACTTTCTATAGTTTGCGCATGCATCCGGAAATAAGAAATGCTTACTTCCACCGTCTTTTAAAATCACAGCTTATAGAAGGTTTACATGATTTGTTAAAAAAAACGAGTTTTTAGAAAATGTGATTTATTTCATAAATGGGATCAACAAAGTATGCACATTCTACGTCATAACGACTTTCTATAGTTTGGGCATGCGTCCGGAAATAAGAAAAGCTTACTTCCACCGTTTTTTAAAATTACAGCTTATAGAAGGTTTACATGATTTGTTAAAAAAAATGAGTTTTTAGAAAATGTGATTTACTTCCTAAATGGAATCAACAAAGCATGCACATTCTATGTCATAATGACTTTCTATAGTTTGCGCATGCGTTCGGAAATAAGAAAAGCTTACTTCAACCGTTTTTAAAAATCAAAGCTTCTAGAATGTTTACATGATTTCTTAACAAACACGAGTTCTTAGAAAATGTGTTTTATTTCATAAATGGAATCAACAAAGTATGCACATTGTACGTCATAACGACTTTCTATAGTTTGTGCATGCGTCCGGAAATAAGAAAAGATTATTTCCACCATTTTTTAAAATCACAGCTTCTATAAGGTTTACATGATTTGTTAAAAAACACGAGTTTTTAGAAAATGTGATTTATTTCATAAATGGAATCAACAAAGTATGCACATTCTACGTCATAACGACTTTCTATAGTTTGTGTATGCGTCCGGAAATAAGAAAAGCTTACTTCGACCGTTTTTTAAAATCACAGCTTCTAGAAGGTTTACATGATTTCTTAAAAAACACAAGTTTTTAGAAAATGTGATTTATTTCATAAGTGGAATCAACAATGTATGCACATTCTACGTTATAACGTCTTTCTATAGTTTGCGCATGCGTCCGGATATAAGAAAAGCTTACTTCCACCGTCTTTTAAAATCACAGCTTATAGAAGGTTTACATGATTTGTTAAAAAAAACGAGTTTTTAGAAAATGTGATTTATTTCATAAATGAGATCAACAAAGTATCCACATTCTACGTCATAACGACTTTCTATAGTTTGTGCATGCATCCAGAAACAAGAAAAACTTACTTCCCCCGTTTTTTAAAATCACAGCTTCTAGAAAGTTTACATGATTTGTTAAAAAAAACGAGTTTTTGCTAAATGTGATTTATTTCATAAATGGAATCAACAAGTATGCACATTCTATGTCATAACGACTTTCTATAGTTTGCGCATGCGTCCGGAAATAAGAAAAGCTTACTTCCCCCGTTTTTTAAAATCACAGCTTCTATAAGGTTTAGATGATTTGTTAAAAAACAAGAGTTTTTAGAAAATGTGATTTATTTCATAAATTGAATCAACAAAGTATGCACATTCTACGTCATAACGACTTTCTATATTTTTCGCATGCGTCCGGAAATAAGAAAAGCTTACTTACCCCGTTTTTTAAACTCACAGCTTCTAGAAGGTTTACATGATTTCTTAGAAAACACAAGTTTTTAGAAAATGTCATTTATTTAATAAATGGAATCAACAAAGTATGCACATTCTACATAATAGTGACTTTCTATAGTTTGCGCATGCGTCCGGAAATAAGAAAAGCTTACTTCCCCCTGTTTTTTAAAGTCACAGCTTCTAGAAGGTTTACATGATTTCTTAAAAAGCACGAGTTTTTAGAAAATGTGAATTATTTCATAAATGGAATCAACAAAGTATGCACATTCTACATCATAACGAATTTCTATAGTTTGCGCATGTGTCTGGAAATAAGAAAAGCTTACTTCCCCCGTTTTTTAAAATCACAGCTTCTAGAAGGTTTACATGATTTGTTAAAAAACACGAGTTTTTAGAAGATGTGATTTATTTCGTAAATGGAATCAACAACGTATGCACATTCTACGTCATAACGACTTTCTATAGTTTAAGCATTCGTCCGGAAATAAGAAAAGCTTCCTTCCCCCGTTTTTTAAAATCACAGCTTTTAGAAGGTTTACATGATTTGTTAAAAAACATGAGTTTTTAGAAAATGTGATTTATTTCATAAATGGAATCAACAAAGTATGCACATTCTACGTCATAACTACTTTCTATAGTTTGCGCATGCGTCCGGAAATAAGAAAAGCTTACTTTCTCCGTTTTTTAAAATCACAGCTTCTAGAAGGTTTACATGATTTCTTACAAAACATGAATTTTTAGAAAATTTCATTTTTTTAATAAAAGTCATCAAGAAAGTCTGCACATTCTACGTAATAACGACTTTCTATAGTTTGCGCATGCGTCCGGAAATAAGAAAAGCTTACTTCCCCCCATTTTTTAAAGTCACAGCTTCTAGAAGCTTTACATGATTTCTTAAAAAACACGAATTTTTAGAAAATGTGATTTATTTCATAAATGGAATCAACAAAGTATGCACATTCTACGTCATAACGACTTTCTATAGTTTGCGCATGCGTCCAGAAATAAGAAAAGCTTACTTCCCCCGTTTTTTAAAATCACAGCTTCTAGAAGGTTTACACGATTTGTTAAAAAACACAAATTTATAGAAAATGTGATTTATTTCATAAATGGAATCAACAAAGTATGAACATTCTACGTCATAACGACTTTCTATAGGTTGCGCATGCATCCGGAAATAAGAAAAGCTTACTTCCACCATTTTTTAAAATGACAGCTTCTAGAAGGTTTACATGATTTGTTAAAAACAATGAGTTTTTAGAAAATGTGATATATTTCATAAATGGGATCAACAAAGTATGCACATTCTACGTCATAACGACTTTCTATAGTTTGCGCATGCGTCCGGAAATAAGAAAAGCTTACTTCCCCCCGTTTTTTAAAGTCACAGCTTCTAGAAGGTTTACATGATTTCTTAAAAAATACGAGTTTTTAGAAAATGTGATTTATTTCATAAATGGAATCAACAAAGTATGCACATTCTATGTCATAACGACTTTCTATTGTTTGCGAATGTGTCCTGTAATGCCCCTGTATCCAGAAGGGTACCGAAGTTCTAGATTCTGAAATCAAGTTTTGTAACCAGCTCCTACGGAGTTGTTTTTTCCTTCTTTTTATTTCAATAATAAATATGTATCATTATGCTTTCGTTATGCTAATTTTCTGCATAATTTTAGTGATTAGAAAATGCCTAGCAGCATACAGTACAACTACATATAGTAATTTTAACAACATACATATAATTGTAATTTCTTGCATAACACTCAGTATATTGAAATATAATTCATTTTTCTAACTACCAGTAGAATGCCTGGACCTATGTAGGCTGTAGATTTCCCGTATCGACTTCGTAGCTCGTTTGGTCCAAGCCTTAGTAACCAAAAATAGATGATCCACCCTACCGACCAGCTCTTATCATGCTGGCCCTAGGAAACCGACGGGTTTCCTAGCCCCCGAGCCCACAAACCAATAATCCCGACTGCACCTTTCCTTAGTGCCTTTCCATAGCTCAATAGAAATTTTTCCTTGAGTTAACCCCACCTCATTCTTTTGAGTTTCCCACCTCCTCAAAGCTTCGAGTTATCCCCCTCCTCGGCATTCCTCCTTTTCATCAAAATACTAAGTGTACTTCTCCCAAAAACCAACCCCCGACTACTTCGTTCAATCTTCCCTTTATAGAAATTTTTGTCCTTCATAAATTCATAACTTCCTTGTCACTCCATCGCCCTAGCTGTCATGTTTTTTGGAAGTATAAATCATTAATGCAACACCCTTTTCAAGGTAAAATGATTATTATATATTATTTTAAATCATCCAAGTTTTTTTCTCGAGCAGTGGAATTATTAAATTTTCTAGTTTTAGATTTGAATTCCTTTTGTTTAATCGAAACAAGATAACTATGACTTATATTTAAATTCCCAAGACAATTTTAAATAATATTAAAATCATTCCACCGCTTACTTAAGTGTTTTGAAAAATAATATATATATATTGTGTGGCCTTTCAAGATGGGAAATGGCATAAGTCTTAAATGTTTGTACCCACATCTCGACTCAAAACTAAATGTTCTAACTTGTAATAAATTCTAGTAATCATATCGTATAGTTTATTGTTAAATTGACTTTATTCATTAGTTTATTGTTAATTATATCGTATAGTAATCATATCCCTCGTATCTCCTTTATTTTATTCATTAATTTATTGTTCTATTCTTTTTCAATTAACATGAAAACAAATCCAATTACTCAATAATTTATTTAAACAAATCTTTTAATTTACTTGGAATGATTCTGTCAATTACTTAAATGAATAATCTATTTAATAAATTATTCAATCCACTATGCTTTATAAAAAGGATTATTATCCCCTTTTTTATTATTATTATTAATTAAATAATAATAATAATAATAACAATAATAATTAATAATAACAGTAATTAAATTAATTGTGAATTGTAATTAAAATATTTATTTGTTTAATCGATAAGTGTCAACATGGTACCTTTGTGTATTAATAATGAAATATACTTAATGGTTTAATTAATCATGATCAACAATTATATAGTACACTCTTCTAGTATTAATGTTTAACTATTATACTTCATATTGACGACACCTTCACTTGAGGATACTTACAATTAACGACACTTATTTTAATTGTTCATTACAATGTTTACATACAAAGACTAATTAACTTATTTTACACATTAGAACTTGATAATCTTTTACTAATTAAGTCATTCACTAAACACTTAATTGAGTTATCTATGAAAACTTATAACATTGTTAAATCTTGATAAGTATGTTGTAAACCCATATTATCGTGCATGTACAAAATGTGCATGCGTGGCCAGCGTATGCACAAGACGGACATGTACTATAAACATATGTCATATTTCCTATTCATAACAGCTAACTAATACTAATAATACTTTATGCAAACTAAACAAGTATACATTTATCATAACATTACTAAAACATCATCGATTATTTTATCATTTAACCTTTAAGATTTCATTTCATTATTTTTATGATTACATCAGTCCAATCAATCAAGTACAAGGGAGGGTACCTACTACCACTAAATCAAGATCAAGGAATACCCAACCCTCAATAGTACTAACTAACATATCCTCCCATCCTAACCTACGTCCACATCCTCCCTATCCTTCCTCTGCTAGTATAAAAAGTGGATGCCAACTATAATGACCTGACCACATAGAACCTGAGAGCGGTAGCATCGGCTAACTAGCGGACCTAGCCTCTCCTAGCAGGCATCCGACCATCTCCATCACAACAACTTGGGGAGCGTGTCTCAGCACGGCCCTCCCACGACCTCGGGTATCATAAAAACATAGGGTGGGCAATACATCCATCCCTCTTAACATACTGGGTCTACGCCCTTATCAACTCATACTTTGTTTCTCTCGAGATTATTGGTTTGTGTCATCGTATCATCAACTTTTGTAAATAAGGCTCTCTGCAAAATAGGTACTATACCATACTTCATATCAAGTATCCCCGCTATTACATAGCCCCGGTGTCCTGCGGATTAGTACTTTGCAGCCATACATTTATAACAATATTTCCATTCTATCATCGTCTGATCCATATTGTCAATATAATTTATTTCATCACATAAAATCATTAAATCGATCACAGCATAAATACCACATCATATATATCACATTTCATCCAGGACGATTATTAAACATATACTGTCTTTATGAAATAAAAGAATCTCGTGATAACTACAACATAGTAACCATATAAACCAAATAACATCATGAGGATGGGAACATCATAACATCATAACCGTAGTATCAACATGGGCACAGTAACATCCTAAACATAGTAGCAACATATCATCATGTCTAACATGTCGAAAATATAGTTCACTCTGTCTAGTTGAGTCTAACAGATAATAAGCAAATAAAGTGAAAGGTGTCTAACTCATAAACACGCCTAGTCAAAATATGGGGCGTTACATACACCCACCCTTCAGGAAACTTCGTCCCAAAGTTATGGTCATAATAATACAGGGAAAATCTTGATGCCTAACCTCTTCATTCTTGCAAGTAGCAGGTGTTGGCCATACTTGTTCTACTTAGCTTTGACTTGACCAACTATGCTGATATTATCTTATGGTTCTATATCTTTAATACCCTAATATGTATTCTAATAATTAATGAGACACTTAGATTAATCCTTCTTGGAGAATCTCAATATTATATTTATAATTATTAAAGTTTATAATGAGGTGCTACTCACCTTAGCATCATACTATGAACCTATAACCATGTCCTTAAGTTACCTCATCTAGATCAGTTTATTCGTCACACAACCAAGTCCTTATCATAGGTGTTTCTTGATCTAACTTAGCATAGAATAATCGATGTTTTTAAAATGGAGAGCTGAGAGTTCATAATCTTTAATTATTCAACAAGCAACTACAAGGATCTCTAAGATTTGCATACCTCCCCTAGGAGATGAAGATCCCTGTTATTTCATCCTAAGGTCAAACATTATTATTACCTTAGTGTTAATAAGCAATCTGCATCCTTGATAACTATAAGTTTTGTAACAAATATTAAATTAGGAGAACTATCATTTATTAGAATGTTTTTAGTAACTATATCTTATCAAAATGCTTAAGTTCATTGATAGCATCTATTAGGGGTTTAAACGACGTAACTTTATTCATTGAGGTGCACATCGGTTCCTATTTTGCCTCCATTATTATCCCATTTACTTGTATTATCATTTCACTTAACCTTGTTGAGGGTTCAATGCACGTTCATTCATGGTAACTCCATTAGTCCCTCAATAATTTACCTACTTTTATATTTTATTGCTTGTTCATTTTGTAATTATTAAATCCTAGTTGTTTCTCAATAATATTTTCCCCCATCATGACAATTTAACCTAAGCAAGACTAGTGGCATATAACCCCTACCCTTTTCTCGCACATACCTATTTCCTTCAATCTCTTTCCACTTACTATAATGAAACATGATTAATTGCACATTACACATAGAAAATTTACGGTGTTGATTTTAATACATAGATATCTCCCATATTTTAATACTAATTAAATTTTCAATAGAGGAATCCATTCACACATACCTTACATATTGACCTACCACCTCCATCTAGGTGCCTCATACAACTAGACATGAGATACACATATAATCTTACTCCCTTTACTTGCCAGTTTTTGTAAAGATACCCATTCTCATCAATAAATAATTTCATCATTTCTCATAATTGGAAATGCACTATTTCTCCTAAAACATAGTCTTATTACAAATTCCAAAGTACTTGATTTATAATGGTTGTTAGACTATTGGTCAAGTGCTATTGACTTTCAATTATCTCCCATATTTATTACCTTCCTACCATGTCCTCACTCCATTTACTACCTTATTAGATTTAGTTAATACATCTCTTGTTTCTATCGATGATCCTCCCCTTATATATATATATATATATCCTGTAGATCCTGTACATAATGGGAAGCAACACAATTATCCTAGTCACTAATAGTGGTAACCATCATCCCTTAATATTTGAACACCAATGTAGCATAGTAACATTATCACCATAATATCAACACATAATCAAGTCTAATGTACCAAAATATAGTTTACTTAGTCTAGCTGATTCCAACATCAACTAAGCGAATAAAGTACAGTAGGTCTAACTAAAAAGCATGACTAGTCAAAATATAGGGTGTTACATACACCTAACCTTCGGGAAACTTCTTCATTGCATCAAATATATCTAATATGGTTATGATTTCTATAGAATTACTTATCATGCTTATACGGTATTTTGTTAATTATTTTTACATTTCTCTCATTTGCACCCAAGGTCATTACGATATAAAACAGGAGTCACTACCAAATTGGAGACATCCTCCCCTATCCATATGTATTTTATTAGTTATAGTTAATACATTTTCTATTAATATTTACTCTTCCTAAGTGTTATGATGAATTTACCATTTAATACAAGGTTCTCATCTAACCATTTGCCAAATTCTTATATTCTTGATTAGCACCTATATTGATTTAAGTTATTTCTTCAATTTGATTATCACTCTAGCTCCTTCAAGATCTCCCTCTTAACTAAGCCCTCATGGAAGTCCAACACCAAAGTGAACTGCCACATGTTGACCATGTGGATTTTGCAACTATTTTAATTTGCGACCATTAATTGTTTCTGGTTTAACATATAGAAAATATCCCCTTGGGTGAGCATAAAAATGATATATGACTATATTCTCGAGGTTAATATTTAACCTAACCACAAGTTTATATGCTCGTAAGGTTGTGGACACTATTATTTAATTTATGCACTATCCACAATCATATATCAACAAATTAAACAAATTAAAGTTCACGTATTTCTTAGCAATTAAAATTAAATAGCATTGAGAAACTAAGATGTTTACTATCCCGAAATCCTCACTTCTATTTTATTAAGCATAGTTCACTATTATACAATAGATCAATAACTACACTCATTGGACCAATTCTATGTGTTAGTCACTTTGATAGTTCGATCATTATTTCATAATACTATAACCATCCATTGCGTTCTTAGGTCTAATAACATACAAATCCCTTTCACAATGGTTTGTCATGTAAAAGTTTAGTATGCAATACAATAGAGATCACGCCTTTTAAAAGTTATGTGCAAAACTATTTAATTTACTTACCATTTGCAACCTCAATATTTAATTATAACTTAATCATCATTGGGTAGAATCCTCTCAAGTAATTTTAAAGTATAGTACAAAATATTCATGTATATAGTGATCAATTATATAGTTTATCCTCTATTTACCGTGAAATAATCGAGCTTAAGAAGCAAGGTTACTCCAGGTTACCGGGAACTAGTCTCGCTAGAGCCATACTTCATTCTATAAATTAAAATTTCCATTTAATAATAGGATATTTACTTTTAACGATAAAGGGTCTTGACGGGTTTTAATTACATCTTTATAACTCGAGTGGATTCCAAAATAGAGTAACCTAGTCCTTACTAAGGTGAAGGTAATTTTAATTTTAACATATCAATCCCCAATCATAGGATTGTATCTTTTCAAAACCGAGATCTTCTTTCTACTATGAACTAATATTCACCTACACCATATTAAAGCTACATTTTTAAATTTTTCCAATATTATTATTTGAAATATATTTATTTAAAATTTTAAAATTAGGGTTTAAAATTAATGTTTTTATTTAAAAATTACATGATATTGACCTAACCTACTCTAACCCTAGTCAATGCACCTTCCTTCAGCCACGCGCCATCCTTTCCTTAACCTCTCCTCCTTCTCGCCACTCCCTCCTAGCTCCACCTCCACCCAGCACCAACCCTAGCCTGCTGCTCCACCAGGCTGCAGGCCTCGAGGCCACCCACTCGACCTTCTCTCTCCACGCGACACGCAGCCTTTATTTCCCACGCGTCCCTGACTTGCCCTCGGATCCCCATCCTTTCACCTCCATGGAAGCCTATGGTTCAAGGGCACCCACGTGAGGGTCTCGTGCATGCTTGCCATGTGCCGGTTTGCATGCTACCAGGTGGATTCTGGCGAGGAGTCCCAGCTGAAGGCGATCTTCTTTATATCAAGTCTCCACCTACCTCGCGCGCGCGTGAACTCTCATTTCTTCTCCTGCTTTACTGGGTTTTGTTCTGCGTTACAAGCATGGTCATGAGGATCGACACATGAAGAGCAATTCGAAAAGCTCAAGCGCTGGGATTAAGATATCAGTTAAGCATTTGGTAGGTTGTGAGGAATGAAGAATTTGAATTGAAGAATTTCCAATCGCGACAAGGGAATGGCGTATTCATCGGACTCATGGGTGAAGGAATTCAACGAGGCATCAAAACTCGCAGATGACATAAACGCGAGATTAGGGGAGCGCAGTTCATTGCCTCCAACCGGGCCTGAAACGCAGCGTCATCTGTCAGCAATCAGGCGTAAGATCACCATCCTTGGTACCAGGCTTGACACCAAAATATTCTTCTCAAGCTTCCTTCCAGACAACCCATGTAAGTAATTCTTGGGAATTTCTCCGTTTTTTAATATATTTCTTCACGATTTTGTGCCCTGTGAGCTGGAAAATTCAGGATCTGTAGTGATCCCATATGGCAGAATCATCCTGCCATGTGTCCACAAGTTTTGTTTTGGAGGGGGTAACAGTTGATTCAGTCATAATGACCTTGAACTGTCGTCTGGAGTTATTTTGGGAACAGGGATTCAACTTTCTTGTAGGCGCATAACGTTGGTTTTTTTTTTGTATCACCAATAGGTCTTTTGGATTATGATTCATGGGTTTTCAAGTGAAATTACCAGGGTATCAAGATGATCCATAATCGCTGAACCCTAATGCTCATGTGTGGCATCCTCAGTAGTTGTTAGATGACATGTACGCTGATCTATTCATGATATCCTATCTTAATTGGATTTCATATGAGAGTGATTAGCCTCTCCACAAGATGATAAGCTAAGCTGGTTATTCGATTTTTGAATCAAAGACGAGATTGCTCAATTGCGCTTTAGGCCATGTCCTCGTGCTTCTTACCCCACTCGCTCCATATGCTTAAAATTAAAATTTGGTTTAGTCTTTAACGATGGTTTCCCACGTTGTTACCCTGTCATCTCTGATTTGCAATGCCTGTTAATTGCCTTGGATTTGTTAGGTAAGAATTCAGAGTTGATATTAACCCCATCACAGGATTTCCAGCTAGTGACACCCTTGCATTATACCAACGTCCTGTTAAGATTTCATGGGGATTCAACAGAGGATCCCTGGCGCATTTTATGTAGGTCATTTTGGTCAGATGCTATATTACATTAATTTTTGTGGCTTGAAGAGAATTGGGTTTTTAATTCAATTATTTCACATCAGCTATTCATTTTCTTTTTATCAGTCATTACTGCTTATCTTGTGTCCAATTGGACAGTCAAGTACATATGACTATCTTCCTCTCCAGTGCAATGCATGTTTGATTGCCTCTTTGGAATAGTCACAAGTTCCAGTTGAATGTCAAAAAAAAACATTTACATTTGTCCACATTTTTTTTTATTTTTTTTAAATCCTGGCTTTCTTTTTGTTCCCAAATTTTGGTTTAGTTTGATGAATCATTAGTTCTAAATTCTAATGATTGATATACTCATTGATTCCATCATTAATAAAATATCTATTTCTACATCTTTGGTCACTCTAATGAATGTTTGACACCAAAATTTAACATGGTATCAAAGCAGATGGTCCTGAGACAATTTCAGAGTGTGAGTCGGTGGTAATTTGAATTCGTCTGTGGTTGTGAATTAAGGGTTAGAGGAGAAATAGTAGTTTTACAAGTTAAGGCCTTGAAAGTTATTTCTAAATTTACTGGAAGTGAATTTAATATTCTGGGTAATGTTATGAGGAAAGGCGTTTTCATGAAGTCATTGGCTATGCTTTGAAGAAGCCATCAACCAAGGTTTCTGTTAGAATTAGTCCTAAATTCTAATGACTCATATTAGTTTTAAATTGGCTATATGAGTTATGGTTCAATAACGTAGTACATGGTGTATAAAAGAATACCATGATGATGTACTCATTTATTAACCTATTTTTCTATTATATTGCAGGAAGAATATGCCCGTCCGCCATAGATTTGGAGCATGGGAGTCCGTTTACTTTACAGGCAACCTCCTAGCTTTTCTCAAAATCTTTATGTTCAATATATATATATATATACACATTGTTCAAGTTATGTTTCTGTTATGCTTTATAAATAAAATAGATAAAAGGCTCTTCAAGTTATCTCCCCTCTTTTTTTTTTGCCATTTCGAGTTCATATATACATTTATATTCATGTAGCTGTTTTAAATGAATTCATCTTTATATATATTAAAAAAAATCTAAATAAATCAGAGAGTAAGTCTATGTATACTTCTTGCTTTAAATTGAAAGTTCAGTTCTTCAATATTAAACATAAGTTTTGTAACAAAGATACAGCATTTACAGAAAGATGGGTCGGAATGATAAGCTAAAGTTCAATCCCGGAAAGCAAGATTAAGACCAAAAGCATATTCTAACTACAGGTTACTTCATAAAGCTCTTTTTTTTTTTGTTACTTCTATCTTAAGAATATTATAATAATATTACTGACAAAGTAATCAGTACTATTCACATTCTTGAATACTACTATAAACCAATGTAAACATTTATCAATTCAAGGATTTTGAAACTACCCATCATTATATATACAAGCACTTTTCATTTTTTTGTTGCAGGTTTTATATATATATAGATGGTCTATTTTCTTCAATACTTATTCAAAATTTCTAACAAACAGTTTGTTTATTTCTTCCAGGTAATATGGATGTTATAGAGACATAGGTGCAAAGGTTTGGTGGTGTTGTTCAATTTAACAAGAGTAGTGGCATAACCCTTTATTTTTATATATAATTATGTAGGCTTAAACATAATGAAATTTCAGGGTAGTTTAGGTGTAAAAAGACCCATCGAGGTCTGAGTTTTTGAGCCTCACGCTCTGATACCATCTGTAATGCCCCTCTATCGAGAAGGGCACCGAAGTTCTAGATTCTGAAATCAAGTTTTGTAACCAGCTCCTACTGAGTTGTTTTTTCCTTCTTTTTATTTCAATAATAAATAAGTATCATTATGCTTTCGTTATGCTAATTTTCTGCATAATTTTAGTGATTAGAAAATGCCTAGCAGCATAAAGTACACCTACATATAGTAATTTTAACAACATACATAAAATTGTAATTTCTTGCATAACACTCAGTATATTGAAATATAATTCATTTTTCTAACTACCAGTAGAATACCTGGACCTATGTAGGTTGTAGATTGCCCGTATCGACTTCGTAGCTCCTTTGGTCCAAGCCTTAGTAACCAAAAATAGATGATCCACCCTGCCGACCAGCTCTTATCATGCTGGCCCTAGGAAACCGACGGGTTTCCTAGCCCCCGAGCCCACAAACCAATAATCCCGACAGCACCTTTCCTTAGTGCCTTTCCATAGCTCAATAGAAATTTTTCCTTGAGTTAACCCCACCTCATTCTTTTGAGTTTCCCACCTCCTCAAAGCTTCGAGTTATCCCCCTCCTCGGCATTCCTCCTTTTCATCAAAATACTAAGTGTACTTCTCCCAAAAACCAACCCCCGACTACTTCGTTCAATCTTCCCTTTATAGAAATTTTTGTCCTTCATAAATTCATAACTTCCTTGTCACTCCATCGCCCTAGCTGTCATGTTTTTTGGAAGTATAAATCATTAATGCAACACCCTTTTCAAGGTAAAATGATTATTATATATTATTTTAAATCATCCAAGTTTTTTTCTCGAGCAGTGGAATTATTAAATTTTCTAGTTTTAGATTTGAATTCCTTTTGTTTAATCGAAACAAGATAACTATGACTTATATTTAAATTCCCAAGACAATTTTAAATAATATTAAAATCATTCCACCGCTTACTTAAGTGTTTTGAAAAATAATATATATATATTGCGTGGCCTTTCAAGATGGGAAATGGCATAAGTCTTAAATGTTTGTACCCAAATCTCGACTCAAAACTAAATGTTCTAACTTGTAATAAATTCTAGTAATCATATCGTATAGTTTATTGTTAAATCAATTTTTTTCATTACTTTATTGTTAATTATATCGTATAGTAATCATATCCCTCGTATCTCCTTTATTTTATTCATTAATTTATTGTTCTATTCTTTTTCAATTAACATGAAAACAAATCCAATTACTCAATAATTTATTTAAACAAATCTTTTAATTTACTTGGAATGATTCTGTCAATTACTTAAATGAATAATCTATTTAATAAATTATTCAATCCACTATGCTTTATAAAAAGGATTATTATCCCCTTTATTATTATTATTATTAATTAAATAATAATAATAATAACAATAATAATTAATAATAACAGTAATTAAATTAATTGTGAATAGTAATTAAAATATTTATTTGTTTAATCGATAAGTGTCAACATGGTACCTTTGTGTATTAATAATGAAATATACTTAATGGTTTAATTAATCATGATCAACAATTATATAGTACACTCTTCTAGTATTAATGTTTAACTATTATACTTCATATCGACGACACCTTCACTTGAGGATACTTACAATTAACGACACTTATTTTAATTGTTCATTACAATGTTTACATACAAAGACTAATTAACTTATTTTACACATTAGAACTTGATAATCTTTTACTAATTAAGTCATTCACTAAACACTTAATTGATTTATCTATGAAAACTTATAACATTGTCAAATCTTGATAAGTATGTTGTAAACCCATATTATCGTGCATGTACAAAATGTGCATGCGTGGCCAGCGTATGCACAAGACAGACATGTACTATAAACATATGTCATATTTCCTATGCATAACAGCTAACTAATACTAATAATACTTTATGCAAACTAAACAAGTATACATTTATCATAACATTACTAAAACATCATCGGTTATTTTATCAGTTAACCTTTAAGATTTCATTTCATTATTTTTATGATTACATCAGTCCAATCAATCAAGTACAAGGGAGGGTACCTACTACCACTAAATCAAGATCAAGGAATACCAAACCCTCAATAGTACTAACTAACATATCCTCCCATCCTAACCTACGTCCACATCCTCCCTATCCTTCCTCTGCTAGTATAAAAAGTGGATGCCAACTATACTGACCTGACCACATAGAACCTGAGAGCGGTAGCATCGGCTAACTAGCGTACCTAGCCTCTCCTAGCAGGCATCCGACCATCGTCATCACAACAACTTGGGGAGCGTGTCTCAGCACGACCCTCCCACGACCTCGGGTATCATAGAAACATAGGGTGGGCAATACATCCATCCCTCTCAACATACTGGGTCTACGCCCTTATCAACTCATACTTTGTTGCTCTCGAGATTATTGGTTTGTGTCATCGTATCATCAACTTTGGTAAATAAGGCTCTCTGCAAAATAGGTACTATACCATACTTCATATCAAGTATCCCCGCTATTACATAGCCCCGGTGTCCTGCGGATTAGTACTTTGCAGCCATACATTTATAACAATATTTCCATTCTATCATCGTCTGATCCATATTGTCAATATAATTTATTTCATCACATAAAATCATTAAATCTATCACAGCATAAATACCACATCATATATATCACATTTCATCCAGGACGATTATTAAACATATACTGTCTTTATGAAATAAAAGAATCTCGTGATAACTACAACATAGTAACCATATAAACCAAATAACATCATGAGGATGGGAACATCATAACATCATAACCGTAGTATCAACATGGGCACAGTAACATCCTAAACATAGTAGCAACATATCATCATGTCTAACATGTCGAAAATATAATTCACTCTGTCTAGTTGAGTCTAACAGATAATAAGCAAATAAAGTGAAAGGTGTCTAACTCATAAACACGCCTAGTCAAAATATGGGGCGTTACACGTCCGGAAATAAGAAAAGCTTACTTCCCCCATTTTTTAAAATCACAGCTTCTAGAAGGTTTACATGATTTTTTAAAAAACACGAGTTTTTAGAAAATGTGATTTATTTCATAAATGTAATAAACAAAGCATGCACATTCTACGTCATAATGACTTTCTATAGTTTGCGCATGCGTCCGGAAATAAGAAAAGCTTACTTCAACCGTTTTTTAAAATCACAGCTTCTAGAACATTTACATGATTTCTTAACAAACACGAGTTTTTAGAAAATGTGTTTTATTTCATAAATGGAATCAACAAAGTATGCACATTGTACGTCATAACGACTTTCTATAGTTTGCGCATGCGTCCGGAAATAAGAAAAGCTTACTTCCACCATTTTTTAAAATCACAGCTTCTAGAAGGTTTACATGATTTCTTAAAAAACACAAGTTTTTAGAAAATGTGATTTATTTCATAAATGGAATCAACAAAGTATGTGCATTCGACGTCATAATGACTTTATATAGTTTGCGCATGCGTCCGGAAATAAGAAAAGCTTACTTCCACCGTTTTTTAAAATCACAGCTTCTAGAAGGTTTACATGATTTCTTAAAAAACACGAGTTTTTAGAAAATGTGATTTATTTCATAAGTGGAATCAACAATGTATGCACATTCTACGTCATAACGACTTTCTATAGTTTGCACATGCGTCTGGAAATAAGAAAAGCTTACTTCCCCCATTTTTTAAAATCACAACTTCTAGAAGGTTTACATCATTTGTTAAATAACACGAGATTTTAGAAAATGTGATTTATTTCACAAATGGAATCAACAAAGTATGCACATTCTACATCATAACGACTTTCTGTAGCTTGCGCATGCCTCCGGAAATAAGAAAAGCTCACTTCCACCTTTTTTTAAAATCACAGCTTCTAGAAGGTTTACATGATTTCTTAAAAAACACGAGTTTTTGGAAAATGTGATTTATTTCATAAATAGAATCAACAAAGTATGCACATTCTACGTCATAATGACTTTCTATAGTTTGCGCATGCGTCCATCGTTTTTTAAAATCACAGCTTATAGAAGGTTTACATGATTGGTTAAAAAAAATGAGTGTTTAGAAAATGTGATTTAGTTCATAAATGGGATTGACAAAGTATGCACATTCTATGTCATAACGAATTTCTATAGTTTGCACATGCGTCCGGAAATAAGAAAAGCTTACTTCCCCCGTTTTTTAAAGTCACAGCTTCTAGAAGGTTTACATGATTTCTTAAAAAATACGAGTTTTTAGAAAATGTGATTTATTTCATAAATGGAATCAACAAAGTATGCACATTCTATGTCATAACGACTCTCTATAGTTTGCGCACGCGTCTAGAAATAAGAAAAGCTTACTTCCCGCATTTTTTAAAATCACAACTTCTAGAAGGTTTACATGATTTGTTGAAAAACACGAGTTTTTAGAAAATGCGATTTATTTGATGAATGGAATCAACAAAGCATGCACATTCTACGTCATAACGACTTTCTATAGTTTGCGCACGGGTCCGGAAATAAGAAAAGCTTACTTCCACCGTTTTTTAAAATCACAACTTCTAGAAGGTTTACATGATTTCTTAAAAAACACGAGTTTTTAGAAAATGTGATTTATTTCATAAGTGGAATCAACAATGTATGCACATTCTACGTCATAACGACTTTCTATAGTTTGCACATGCGTCTGGAAATAAGAAAAGCTTACTTCCACCGTTTTTTAAAATCACAGCTTCTAGAATGTTTACATCATTTGTTAAATAACACGGGATGTTAGAAAATGTGATTTATTTCATAAATGGTATCAACAAAGTAGCACATTCTACGTCATAACGACTTTCTGTAGTTTGCGCATGCCTCAGGAAATAAGAAAAGCTCACTTCCACCTTTTTTTAAAATCACAGCTTCTAAAAGGTTTACATGATTTCTTAAAAAACACGAATTTTTGGAAAATGTGATTTATTTCATAAATAGAATCAACAAAGTATGCACATTCTACGTCATAACGACTTTCTATAGTTTGCGCATGTGTCCGGGTATAAGAAAAGCTTACTTCTACCGTTTTTTAAAATCACAGCTTATAGAAGGTTTACATGATTTGTTAAAAAAAATGAGTTTTTAGAAAATGTGAGTTATTTCGTAAATGGGATCAACAAAGTATGCACATTCTACGTCATAACGACTTTCTATAGTTTGCGCATGCGTCCGGAAATAAGAAAAGCTTACTTCCCCCATTTTTTAAAATCACAGTTTCTAGAAGGTTTACATAATTTGTTAAAAAACAAGAGTTTTTAGAAAATGTGATTTATTTCATCAATGGAATCAACAAAGTATGCACATTCTACGTCATAGCGACTTTCTATAGTTTGCGCATGCGTCCGGAAATAAGAAAAGCTTACTTCCCCCTGTTTTCTAAAGTCATAGCTTCTAGAAGGTTTACATTCTACGTCATAATGACTTTCTATAGTTTGCGCATGCGTCCAGAAATAAGAAAAGCTTATTTCTTTAAAAACACGAGTTTTTAGAAAATGTGATTTGTTTCATAAATGGAATTAACAAAGTATGCACATTCTACGTCATAACGACTTTCTATAGTTTGCGCATGTGTCCGGAAATAAGAAAAGCTTACTTCCCCCGTTTTTTAAAATCACAGCTTCTAGAAGGTTTACATGATTTGTTAAAAAACATGAGTTTTTAGAAAATGTGATTTATTTCATAAATGGAATCAACAAAGTATGCACATTCTACGTCATAACGACTTTCTATAGTTTGCGCATGCGTCCGGAAATAAGAAAAGCTTACTTCCCCCATTTTCTAAAATCACAGCTTTTAGAAGGTTTACATGATTTGTTAAAAAACACGAGTTTTTAGAAAATGTGATTTATTTCATAAATGGAATCAACATAGCAGGCACATTCTACGTCATAATGACTTTATATAGTTTGCGCTTGCATCCAGAAATAAGAAAAGCTTACTTCCCCCCGTTTTTTAAAGTCACAGCTTCTAGAAGGTTTACATGATTTCTTAAAAAATACGAGTTTTTAGAAAATGTGATTTATTTCATAAATGGAATCGAAAAAGTATGCACATTCTATGTCATAATGACTTTCTATTGTTTGCGCATGCGTCCGGAAATAAGAAAAGCTTACTTCCCCCGTTTTTTAAAATCACAGCTTCTAGAAAGTTTACATGATTTCTTAACAAACATGAGTTTTTAGAAAATGTGTTTTATTTCATAAATGGAATCAACAAAGTATGCACAATGTACGTCATAACGACTTTCTATAGTTTGCACATGCGTCCGAAAATAAGAAAAGCTTACTTCCACCGTTTTTTAAAATCACAGCTTCTATAAGGTTTACATGATTTCTTAAAAAAGACAAGTTTTTAGAAAATGTGACTTATTTCATAAGTGGAATCACCAATGTATGCACATTCTACGTCATAACGACTTTCTATAGTTTGTGCATGTGTCTGGAAATAAGAAAAGCTTACTTCCCCTGTTTTTTAAAATCACAGCTTCTAGAAGGTTTACATCATTTGTTAAATAACACGAGTTTTTAGAAAATGTGATTTATTTCATAAATGGAATCAACAAAGTATGCACATTCTACGTCACTACGACTTTCTATAGTTTGCGCATGCGTCCGGAAATAAGAAAAGCTTACTTCCACCGTTTTTTAAAATCATAGCTTCTAGAAGATTTACATGATTTCTTAAAAAACATGAGTTTTTAGAAAATGTGATTTATTTCATAAATGGGATCAACAAAGTATGCACATTCTACGTCATAACGACTTTCTATAGTTTGCGCATGCGTCCAGAAAGAAGAAAAGCTTACTTCCCCCGTTTTTTAAAATCACAGCCTCTAGAAAGTTTACATGATTTGTTAAAAAAAACGAGTTTTTAGAAAATGTGATTTATTTCATAAATGGAATCAACAAAGTATGCACATTCTACGTCATAACGACTTTCTATAGTTTGCGCATGCGTCCGGAAATAAGAAAAGCTTTCTTCCCCCCGTTTTTTAAAGTCACAGCTTCTAGAAGGTTTACATGATTTCTTAAAAAATACGAGTTTTTAGAAAATGTGATTTATTTCATAAATGGAATAAACAAAGTATGCACATTCTATGTCATAACGACTTTCTATTGTTTGCGCATGCGTCCTGTAATGCCCCTGTATCCAGAAGGGTACCGAAGTTCTAGATTCTGAAATCAAGTTTTGTAACCAGCTCCTACGGAGTTGTTTTTTCCTTCTTTTTATTTCAATAATAAATATGTATCATTATGCTTTCGTTATGCTAATTTTCTGCATAATTTTAGTGATTAGAAAATGCCTAGCAGCATACAGTACACCTACATATAGTAATTTTAACAACATACATATAATTGTAATTTGTTGCATAACACTCAGTATATTGAAATATAATTCATTTTTCTAACTACCAGTAGAATGCCTGGACCTATGTAGGCTGTAGATTTCCCGTATCGACTTCGTAGCTCGTTTTGTCCAAGCCTTAGTAACCAAAAATAGATGATCCACCCTGCCGACCAGCTCTTATCATGCTGGCCCTAGGAAACCGACGGGTTTCCTAGCCCCCGAGCCCACAAACCAATAATCCCGACAGCACCTTTCCTTAGTGCCTTTCCATATCTCAATAGAAATTTTTCCTTGAGTTAACCCCACCTCATTCTTTTGAGTTTCCCACCTCCTCAAAGCTTCGAGTTATCCCCCTCCTCGGCATTCCTCCTTTTCATCAAAATACTAAGTGTACTTCTCCCAAAAACCAACCCCCGACTACTTCGTTCAATCTTCCCTTTATAGAAATTTTTGTCCTTCATAAATTCATAAATTCCTTGTCACTCCATCGCCCTAGCTGTCATGTTTTTTGGAAGTATAAATCATTAATGCAACACCCTTTTCAAGGTAAAATGATTATTATATATTATTTTAAATCATCCAAGTTTTTTTCTCGAGCAGTGGAATTATTAAATTTTCTAGTTTTAGATTTGAATTCCTTTTGTTTAATCGAAACAAGATAACTATGACTTATATTTAAATTCCCAAGACAATTTTAAATAATATTAAAATCATTCCACCGCTTACTTAAGTGTTTTGAAAAATAATATATATATATTGCGTGGCCTTTCAAGATGGGAAATGGCATAAGTCTTAAATGTTTGTACCCACATCTCGACTCAAAACTAAATGTTCTAACTTGTAGTAAATTCTAGTAATCATATCGTATAGTTTATTGTTAAATCGAATTTTTTCATTACTTTATTGTTAATTATATCGTATAGTAATCATATCCCTCGTATCTCCTTTATTTTATTCATTAATTTATTGTTCTATTCTTTTTCAATTAACATGAAAACAAATCCAATTACTCAATAATTTATTTAAACAAATCTTTTAATTTACTTGGAATGATTCTGTCAATTACTTAAATGAATAATCTATTTAATAAATTATTCAATCCACTATGCTTTATAAAAAGGATTATTATCCCCTTTATTATTATTATTATTAATTAAATAATAATAATAATAACAATAATAATTAATAATAACAGTAATTAAATTAATTGTGAATAGTAATTAAAATATTTATTTGTTTAATCGATAAGTGTCAACACGGTACCTTTGTGTATTAATAATGAAATATACTTAATGGTTTAATTAATCATGATCAACAATTATATAGTACACTCTTCTAGTATTAATGTTTAACTATTATACTTCATATCGACGACACCTTCACTTGAGGATACTTACAATTAACGACACTTATTTTAATTGTTCATTACAATGTTTACATACAAAGACTAATTAACTTATTTTACACATTAGAACTTGATAATCTTTTACTAATTAAGTCATTCACTAAACACTTAATTGATTTATCTATGAAAACTTATAACATTGTTAAATCTTGATAAGTATGTTGTAAACCCATATTATCGTGCATGTACAAAATGTGCATGCGTGGCCAGCGTATGCACAAGACGGACATGTACTATAAACATATGTCATATTTCCTATGCATAACAGCTAACTAATACTAATAATACTTTATGCAAACTAAACAAGTATACATTTATCATAACATTACTAAAACATCATCGGTTATTTTATCAGTTAACCTTTAAGATTTCATTTCATTATTTTTATGATTACATCAGTCCAATCAATCAAGTACAAGGGAGGGTACCTACTACCACTAAATCAAGATCAAGGAATACCCAACCCTCAATAGTACTAACTAACATATCCTCCCATCCTAACCTACATCCACATCCTCCCTATCCTTCCTCTGCTAGTATAAAAAGTGGATGCCAACTATACTGACCTGACCACATAGAACCTGAGAGCGGTAGCATAGGCTAACTAGCGGACCTAGCCTCTCCTAGCAGGCATCCGACCATCGTCATCACAACAACTTGGGGAGCGTGTCTCAGCACGGCCCTCCCACGACCTCGGGTATCATAGAAACATAGGGTGGGCAATACATCCATCCCTCTCAACATACTGGGTCTACGCCCTTATCAACTCATACTTTGTTGCTCTCGAGATTATTGGTTTGTGTCATCGTATCATCAACTTTGGTAAATAAGGCTCTCTGCAAAATAGGTACTATACCATACTTCATATCAAGTATCCCCGCTATTACATAGCCCCGGTGTCCTGCGGATTAGTACTTTGCAGCCATACATTTATAACAATATTTCCATTCTATCATCGTCTGATCCATATTGTCAATATAATTTATTTCATCACATAAAATCATTAAATCTATCACAGCATAAATACCACATCATATATATCACATTTCATCCAGGACGATTATTAAACATATACTGTCTTTATGAAATAAAAGAATCTCGTGCTAACTACAACATAGTAACCATATAAACCAAATAACATCATGAGGATGGGAACATCATAACATCATAACCGTAGTATCAACATGGGCACAGTAACATCCTAAACATAGTAGCAACATATCATCATGTCTAACATGTCGAAAATATAATTCACTCTGTCTAGTTGAGTCTAACAGATAATAAGCAAATAAAGTGAAAGGTGTCTAACTCATAAACACGCCTAGTCAAAATATGGGGCGTTACACGTCCGGAAATAAGAAAAGCTTACTTCCCCCATTTTTTAAAATCACAGCTTCTAGAAGGTTTACATGATTTTTTAAAAAACACGAGTTTTTAGAAAATGTGATTTATTTCATAAATGTAATCAACAAAGCATGCACATTCTACGTCATAATGACTTTCTATAGTTTGCGCATGCGTCCGGAAATAAGAAAAGCTTACTTCAACCATTTTTTAAAATCACAGCTTCTAGAACATTTACATGATTTCTTAACAAACACGAGTTTTTAGAAAATGTGTTTTATTTCATAAATGGAATCAACAAAGTATGCACATTGTACGTCATAACGACTTTCTATAGTTTGCGCATGCGTCCGGAAATAAGAAAAGCTTACTTCCACCATTTTTTAAAATCACAGCTTCTAGAAGGTTTACATGATTTCTTAAAAAACACAAGTTTTTAGAAAATGTGATTTATTTCATAAATGGAATCAACTGTAGGACCTCTCCTTTAGGGTCCCCTTGAACTGAACCTGAAACTTTAAAAACTTCATACAAACAAATTAGCCATTATAGTTATTGGAAAAATAAAATAAAAGAGTGAATAACTTAACAAAAATAAGCAAACCTTAACCTGTCAACCCGATCCAGCTGGTCCATTGTTGTCTGCGTCTTCAGTAGGACCCCTCCAGCAAAGCTCGTTTAACCATAGGCGAAGCAACCGTTAGCTTCGCCACCCAACCATAGGCTCATGCTTTCAGTCGCATGGCCTCCCCCGAGCTTTGGGTTGTAGAGATCACACAAGTATTTCAGAAATTCAGCTTGGGCTTCCCTTCCCACCAGGATTTCTAAGCCAAACCCTTAGATAGCAGCAAGTCTTTGAGGTATTCGAAAATTACGACAATCGTCCAAATTATGGGCCCTTTACCCATTCCCTGAGCCTTCCTTATAAAGGAAAATCTCGTGCGACACGTGTCGCTTCATGCATAATTAAATATTTTTAATTAACTATTTAATCAAAACACTCACCCATCCAAGTGTCAGTTTCTCTGGGAAGTGCACCTACACCCCTAAGTTTGCTCTAGTTTGTCCCCCAGATATTTTAATCAACTCCTAGCTTTTAGTTGACTAGGTGTCTAATCTATTTTGCTCCTAAATAATAATTTCTATTATTTTAAATGCTCAACAAAATAACTATTCATGTGCAAATGTCTAAGCTGTTGTTATGCATTTGCTAAGTAATAATCTAGAGTTATTCTCCTAAGTTTTTATGCAGTTTAATTTGACAATCAAACTCACTAGGATCACGGTGCCGCGCCGTTGGGCTCCTGGTTCCTTGACTTTAATTCTCTGACATGGCACCACTCCGTCGGGTCCAGTCATCCATGGTTTCCATTCCTTGGCATGGTACCGCATCGTTGGGTCCTTGCATCCATTCTTTCATTTCTCGACAGGGTACCGCATCGTCGGGCCCTTCTGCCACCATCTTTCCGTTTTGACTTGCGGGAACTCTTGTAGGGATTTTAGGAATCGTTACCATCCATCCTCCGTCTACATGCTATCTAGGGACTAATGGCGCTGAGGAGTGAGTCCGTTCTCACTGCGCGCCCCTCAACTCGTACGTGACCAGCTCCGTCGTGGCCCACCTTGTACGCCCTCACGCATTCCTCTTGAGCAAGCGGATCAATGCTTATCTGCTCATGCGTGGTATTCTTGTCGAAAGTCGACATCGTTGTCGCTTCCCTTGTGTGTGATTTACCTGTACTCTACGACCCTCCATGTTCCTTTGTGTGTATGTTGGTGAACCGTCTCACTTGTTTCTACACACACTTCTCACAACAAATTATTAGTAGCACTGTTCTCAACAATCATCATCTGGTTTCTAACTCTAGCATTGTTAAACATTTATGATTTATTGAAACTGCTCATTCATCTTATTAAGTATACATTTAGTCGCCAATTACATAATCACCATACAGCTAGTCGTTAAGCATTATCCATCAACATAATTTTCCATAGTCATAGCTAATCGTTTAACATATGCAATTATTCATTTACCTCAACAGTTCAAATACACATACTCAAAAATAAGGTCAAAAGGTTATTTAATTAATGTTTCAATCAGCCTGGTCACTCAGCAGGCGCCCTCAATGTCTACACAAGTCTAGGGGCACTACATACACCCCTACTTATTTAGAACTTCGTCCCGAAGTTCAGAATAAAATGGAAAGCTATGACGCATCTCAGTTGCGTCCTCCCAAGTCGCATAGCTAGGACTGTAACTGTCCTACTGCACTTTGACTTGATCAATCAAGGCTAAGCATTTAAGCAAGAACTGATTAATCAATTAACCCAGTCCACACATATAATTCAATTCATTAATTTATTTATCAACTATAGTCATGCACATCATCAGGTGATTCTCCCTTATTAAGACACATCCTAACTCGAAGGGCCACTTTATTGAAGTCTGTTACGCCGGGTCACTCGACAGGTGCTCTTAAAGTCCATAGTCATTTTAGGGGCATTACATACACCCCCTCTTGTATAGAACTTCGTCCCGAAGTTAAATTTTGTTCTCGTACTTCTGACACTAGGATTAGCTTTTAATTTCCTATTCTCATCTTCTTGTCGTTCTCTTCTATTTTCCTCCAACAATCAAGGCCATAAACACTAGTGGTTCTAATCATTAGTTTCTAACTCATCAACATGGTCCTAATACCTCCTTAGGAACTCAATCCTAATTTCGCGAAATGCAAATCCATTGATACATTTAATGATTGTTAGTTCTAACTTAGTTTTTTTTTTTTATACCTTCTAGTCACCTACGAAGGTTTACAATGTCCAATTTATCTACAAGCTGCATTGCGTCAATAGTCACCCAAAATTTTATCAAAGCCTAACAAATCCAAGCAAGGATTTAAGTCTATTTGGTTATCCTCCCTCAAAGACAAGAAGGTAAACATCATAAAATATGCGGTAAGATATAATCACGGTTTTAACATAGGAGAGACCCTCAAATTGTCCCAAATCCAAATACCACAAGACTACTTCCAAAACCCAAAATGTTTTAATAATGTTGATTCTCAATTAGATAGGATTCCAGGCATCAGAATTTAGTGACTTAGTCTAGCATATTAAAACTTGTCTCTAAGTCCTTTCATCCCTAATATCATGTTCTTTTCTTCTTTCATCGTTCATGTTGTCATAGGGCTACTTCGATAGATTCATCAAGTCGCACTCTGTGTTTTTTCTTAATCTCATCATGTTCCATCTTGAGGGATAGTCGTATTTTCATCAAGGGTTGACTATGTCCTTGGGTTAGCTGCTTTACGTTCAGTTTGTTCTGTTGATCATATCCAAATAACCTACAATTCATATATTCAACTACTAGTTAAACAATGCTTCCTTTCTCTATTAAATTACCATTTCCATGATGTGGTCCTAGGAATAATCTAGCTCCCATTCCCTTTATTAGGGATCCCATTATACACTTACACATTCGTAATTTTTTTTTTTAATTTTTTTATTCTCTTTTATTTTATCACAACCATACAAGACACAAGTCGACTTTCGCTTCTCGACTAATCTTAGAGGTGTCATATGCTAACCTTTAATTTTGTGCCTAACTCAAATGTTATCATATGCATAACTTATTTTTCTTGACTTCAATATAATGAAACATATACATGATTTGATAATTTATAATTATGCACAATTCCTTAATACATTTCTCCCTTTTCACATTTGACATACATATATGTATAGTTCCTTTACATTCCTAATAACATATTCATAGTAAACATATGTATATTTTCATGTACCATTTCAATACATAACCAAGAATTCTTCTTACTATTATCTTATCCTAGATATAGTGATTTATTCATCTCCACCTAACTAGGATAACCACCTATGTATATGTTTCTTTAAATTTCTCACGCAAATTAGATTCATAAATTGATACATATAAAGACCAAAATATTAATTCATTATTTTCAAGCTTATAATGATGACAACAAATCTTATGTAGCTTCCAATTAAAACACAATTATATCATAATAAAAGATTTCCTATTTCAACACTAAGATCACACGAAACTTGGGGCACTCCTTAATTTCATAACTTGGTACATTCACACATGTATATCTACTCACATACATACGTACATCTTGTCCTAAATATTTTCTACCTCAACCATCTATCTTATTCGAAGGCTTGTTGATGCTTCTTTGGCATATTCCTCCTTTGCACATACCAAAAGTAACACCCATATCCTAAATGTCACTAAAATATATATTGCAACATGATTTCTTCATACCTTATCAATTCAATCAAAAGTTTATGAACTTAAAAAAAAAAAAAAAAAATACATAAATATATATTACCAATATTAATTATATCAATGTAGTAAATAACCATACAATACATATTATATTTATAATATTTACCCTTACAATAAGCCATATTATAAGTAATATAATAGATTTATAGAATACAACCCACCTCAAGTCCCTTATCTTACCTATAGAATACAAACCATAACAAGTCCCTTACCTTAACCAGAATATTATTGCCACTATGCTCCAGTAACAAATTGAATATGCAACTCATCCTTTATAATATAAAGGATCATCATAAATAAAATATTTATCACATGTAACAATACGGATTAAGACATAATTCATATTATTTTCTTTTCATAAAAGTAACTCAGTAAAGGATCATCATAAATAAAATATTTATCACATGCAAATACGGATTAAGACATAATTCATATTATTTTCTTTTCAGAAAAGTACCAATTTGCAACACATCTCATTTGTATGTTAAAATATTTAAAAGCCAATATACATATAACATAATTGCGTTTTATAAAATTGTTGATTTACCATTCACTTTACGTTTATTAATTTCCATCAAATTATTAATTTACCACACACTTTATATGTATATGAAACATATACCAATGTATATGTAGTTGGAATACTCGCAGCGTATTGCCATCCATCACATCGTTTTTAATTATAATGTATATTGAGTTAATACAACCATTGTCAATGCTCTTAACATTAATTAGAATGTAATAGCACCACCAATCAGAATACTCCTTATTATACCTAATCTCAAATACTTCATTTTGTAAGCTATAATGCCACTTATTAATATAATAATTTAAAATGCAATAACAAACCATTGTAATTGGAATTCAAACACCACAGATTCTATCGTCTGGTAAGAGAATTGTTAAATTGATTCGCTATTACTTCTTAGGGAGAATCCTAATCCTAAGCGATCATCAATTTATCGGTGGAACTCTCGGCTGTCAATGTTTAAGTCGTTGTTACTAAGACATATGCCGCCTGTAGTAGAGGATTAGCGATTAGATTTCAGATGAAAAGAATTCGGTAATGCATTATCTGTCATAGCGTATTTCCCCGGTCGCAATTTGGTCACAAATAAATAAGAGTGATTACATGGATGCCCAAATGGTGGTAGTCGGCGTAGTCGACTGTCAGTCTTTTAATACAGGGTATAATTCGAATTTAGTTAAAACATAAAAGAAACACGGTCAACCACTACGGCGATAATGTACCAGTCCTTTAACTTAGTATAAAAACACATGTCGCCGTGATGGAAGGCTTGCCAGATTCGCTCGGCTCTAATCATGAAAGGAAAATCTTCAGTTAAGGAGTACACAGAGATCGGTAATGAATGTTTTGAGACTGTGCAAGACTAGGTTCGTTTTGCTTTAGTTAAAACTTAACACGGTAGAAAAAAAACCTTAATAAGAACTTACAGATTTGTTGGCGCCATCGGATAGTGGAATCCTAGACTCAGGTACAACTGCCATTTTTACATTCAATCAATTCAACTGGAAGAGATCTGGCAGATTTGGGCTTGAATTAATCATTCACAGATCGGATCCCGTTTGGATGGATGGAGGGACAACCCGTAGATCGAAATTGGTTAATAATTTAACTACAGGTATAATTCAACAGATCAGGAGCTGATAAAGAACTTTTACACCTCCCCTCACCTAACCACGACTAGTTGAGCAAGCAGTACGATCTCTTAAGCGAGAATACAGATGGATTGTCAAGCGTTAAAATCATGACAGAAGATTTCATGGGCATTTACTGAGATTTGATGCGAAATCAAGATTGTTTTGTCACAGGTTCTCATTAACGTTTTTTTTTCTCGCAGATATTGAAACAATACAAGGCTCCTTAAATCCGGAGTTGTTAATAAAAAGAAAATCACAGTGCGATTTTAACGTCGGGTCCGAGAATAACAAAATTTAAACATCATTTGCACAATATACCAAACAACAAAACAAAATCGGTGTATGACACCCGTAAAAGACTCATGTTTTAACTGAAAGTCATACAGGTGATATAACCAAGGAGGATATAGTCAATAATAGAGAAAATTTACAGAGCAAATAAGAGAACGTGATCAAAAAAATAATGACGCAGTAATACACAAGTAATCATTAAAAGAACGAGGGTTGAACTAATAGTTCGAGACTCCCTAAAGGAAGTTACACTCAGGTTTAAATATACAGGCTCCATCTCCATCAGAGTCCGATTTCGGAATCAATGCTATACTGACAGAGATGAATACAAACTCAGACTCGTTCTGAAATCAATACTACACAGCCAGAGATGGCTACGACCTCGGACTCGATCTGGGAACGAATGCGACACAAACAGAGATCTGATCTTTAAAACAGACTCTGTCATTTCACTCATAGACCTGGAAGTTTCGCTCATAAACCAGGGAGTATTTTGTTTTTGACCATACAGGGATCACTCACAGGAATTCTTCTTTTTTCTTAAGGTTATACATACAGAGTTTGCATAATGAACAAGATCCGGTCCTACTCAACAATCCGGGGATGAATTTCGATTGGCATAATCAGAGATCTTAATATCACGAACAGTCAGGGTGTAGAATTTCCTGATCAATACCCGAATTAAAATCCAAACAGGCAGAGCTTATGAATGATGGAACTAGACTCGGCCTTAATTAAATAAAGCTGGAGATGAATTCGATTGTAAAACATGGATTTAAAAAGGACGCACACAAGCAAGATATCGGCTTTCCTTGACTATGCTTAATTTAAACAATTGTTTTATAGGGAGAGCTCATCAAGTGATTGTATAACAGATTATTGATGTTCGAAAACGTCAGGGTCATGTTCAGATTTCACCCAAATACATACAAGCAGAGTATTGATCTATTTGACAATGCTTAAATTAAACAACATTTTATACAGGGATATTTATCAAATGCAGTATCACGGATCGAAAGGGACAGAGACAGAGACAGGTGGATCGCAATTCTTCATGTTCCTAAAATATAAATTTTATTCACAATTTGAACCATAAAAACATCACACAGTCCATATATTCACAATCGACAGAGGGCAGATTGAAATCTCTTCTTTTAAGCGCATGTAAACTTCTTAAAAATGTAAACAAAAATTATATATTTACAATCAATAAATAACGAAATGTAACCTGTTCAGACGGTTGATCCTGCTGTTGCCAAATATTCATTGATCTAGCCGTAGATGTAATCCCAAGGAATTCATCGTCAATCCAGCGTCTGAATGTTCACCATATAAGTTCTGCAACGGATATGGAGAAAGGTGTGTCTACAGAAAATTATGAGTCCGGTGCCCTCAAGGCTCAACCGGCTCTGATACCAAATGTAGGACCCCTCCTTTAGGGTCCCCTTGAACTGAACCTGAAACTTTAAAAACTTCATACAAACAAATTAGCCATTATAGTTATTGGAAAAATAAAATAAAAGAGTGAATAACTTAACAAAAATAAGCAAACCTTAACCTGTCAACCCGATCCAGCTGGTCCATTGTTGTCTGCATCTTCCGTAGGACCCCTCCAGCAAAGCTCGTTTAACCATAGGCGAAGCAACCATTAGCTTCACCACCCAACCATAGGCTCATGCTTTCAGTCGCATGGCCTCCCCCGAGCTTTGGGTCGTAGAGCTCACACAAGTATTTCAGAAATTCAGCTTGGGCTTCCCTTCCCACCAGGATTTCTAAGCCAAACCCTTAGATAGCAGCAAGTCTTTGAGGTATTCGAAAATTACGACAATCGTCCAAATTATGGGCCCTTTACCCATTCCCTAAGCCTTCCTTATAAAGGAAAATCTCGTGCGACACGTGTCGCTTCATGCATAATTAAATATTTTTAATTAACTATTTAATCAAAACACTCACCCATCCAAGTGTCAGTTTCTCTGGGAAGTGCACCTACACCCCTAAGTTTGCTCTAGTTTGTCCCCCAGATATTTTAATCAACTCCTAGCTTTTAGTTGACTAGGTGTCTAATCTATTTTGCTCCTAAATAATAATTTCTATTATTTTAAATGCTCAACAAAATAACTATTCATGTGCAAATGTCTAAGCTATTGTTATGCATTTGCTAAGTAATAATCTAGAGTTATTCTCCTAAGTTTTTATGCAGTTTAATTTGACAATCAAACTCACTAGGATCACGGTGCCGCGCCGTTGGGCTCCTGGTTCCTTAACTTTAATTATCTGACATGGCACCACTCCGTCGGGTCCAGTCATCCATGGTTTCCATTCCTTGGCATGGTACCGCATCGTTGGGTCCTTGCGTCCATTCTTTCATTTCTCGACAGGGTACCGCATCGTCGGGCCCTTCTGCCACCATCTTTCCGTTTTGACTTGCGGGAACTCTTGTAGGTATTTTAGGAATCGTTACCATCCATCCTCCGTCTACATGCTATCTAGGGACTAATGGCGCTGAGGAGTGAGTCCGTTCTCACTGTGCGCCCCTCAACTCGTACGTGACCAGCTCCGTCGTGGCCCACCTCGTACGCCCTCACGCATTCCTCTTGAGCAAGCGGATCAATGCTTATCTGCTCATGCGTGGTATTCTTGTCGAAAGTCGACATCGTCGTCCCTTCCCTTGTGTGTGATTTACCCGTACTCTACGACCCTCCATGTTCCTTTGTGTGTCTGTTGGTGAACCGTCTCACTTGTTTCTACACACACTTCTCACAACAAATTATTAGTAGCACTGTTCTCAACAATCATCATCTGGTTTCTAACTCTAGCATTGTTAAACATTTATGATTTATTGAAACTGCTCATTCATCTTATTAAGTATACATTTAGTCGCCAATTACATAATCACCATACAGCTAGTCGTTAAGCATTATCCATCAACATAATTTTCCATAGTCATAGCTAATCGTTTAACATATGCAATTATTCATTTACCTCAACAGTTCAAATACACATACTCAAAAATAAGGTCAAAAGGTTATTTAATTAATGTTTCAATCAGCCTGGTCACTCAGCAGGCACCCTCAATGTCTACACAAGTCTAGGGGCACTACATACACCCCTACTTATTTAGAACTTCGTCCCGAAGTTCAGAATAAAATGGAAAGCTACGACGCATCTCAGTTGCGTCCTCCCAAGTCGCATAGCTAGGACTGTAACTGTCCTACTGCACTTTGACTTGATCAATCAAGGCTAAGCATTTAAGCAAGAACTGATTAATCAATTAACCCAATCCACACATATAATTCAATTCATTAATTTATTTATCAACTATAGTCATGCACATCATCAGGTGATTCTCCCTTATTAAGACACATCCTAACTCGAAGGGCCACTTTATTGAAGTCTGTTACGCCGGGTCACTCGACAGGTGCTCTTAAAGTCCATAGTCATTTTAGGGGCATTACATCAACAAAGTATGTGCATTCGATGTCATAACGACTTTATATAGTTTGCGCATGCGTCCGGAAATAAGAAAAGCTTACTTCCACCGTTTTTTAAAATCACAGCTTCTAGAAGGTTTACATGATTTCTTAAAAAACACGAGTCTTTAGAAAATGTGATTTATTTCATAAGTGGAATCAACAATGTATGCACATTCTACGTCATAACGACTTTCTATAGTTTGCCCATGCGTCTGGAAATAAGAAAAGCTTACTTCCCTTATTTTTTAAAATCACAGCTTCTAGAAGGTTTACATCATTTGTTAAATAACACCAGATTTTAGAAAATGTGATTTATTTCACAAATGGAATCAACAAAGTATGCACATTCTACATCATAACGACTTTCTGTAGCTTGCGCATGCCTCCGGAAATAAGAAAAGCTCACTTCCACCTTTTTTTAAAATCACAGCTTCTAGAAGGTTTACATGATTTCTTAAAAAACACGAGTTTTTGGAAAATGTGATTTATTTCATAAATAGAATCAACAAAGTATGCACATTCTACGTCATAATGACTTTCTATAGTTTGCGCATGCGTCCATCGTTTTTTAAAATCACAGCTTATAGAAGGTTTACATGATTGGTTAAAAAAAATGAGTGTTTAGAAAATGTGATTTAGTTCATAAATGGGATCGACAAAGTATGCACATTCTATGTCATAACGACTTTCTATAGTTTGCGCATGCGTCCGGAAATAAGAAAAGCTTACTTCCCCCGTTTTTTAAAGTCACAGCTTCTAGAAGGTTTACATGATTTCTTAAAAAATACGAGTTTTTAGAAAATGTGATTTATTTCATAAATGGAATCAACAAAGTATGCACATTCTATGTCATAACGACTCTCTATAGTTTGCGCACGCGTCTAGAAATAAGAAAAGCTTACTTTCCCCATTTTTTAAAATCACAGCTTCTAGAAGGTTTACATGATATGTTGAAAAACACGAGTTTTTAGAAAATGTGATTTATTTCATGAATGGAATCAACAAAGCATGCACATTCTACGTCATAACGAATTTCTATAGTTTGCGCACGGGTCCGGAAATAAGAAAAGCTTACTTCCACCGGTTTTTAAAATCACAACTTCTAGAAGGTTTACATGATTTCTTAAAAAACACGAGTTTTTAGAAAATGTGATTTATTTCATAAGTGGAATCAACAATGTATGCACATTCTACGTCATAACGACTTTCTATAGTTTGCACATGCGTCTGGAAATAAGAAAAGCTTACTTCCATCGTTTTTGAAAATCACAGCTTCTAGAATGTTTACATCATTTGTTAAATAACACGAGATGTTAGAAAATGTGATTTATTTCATAAATGGTATCAACAAAGTAGCACATTCTACGTCATAACGACTTTCTGTAGTTCGCGCATGCCTCAGGAAATAAGAAAAGCTCACTTCCACCTTTTTTTAAAATCACAACTTCTAAAAGGTTTACATGATTTCTTAAAAAACACGAGTTTTTGGAAAATGTGATTTATTTCATAAATAGAATCAACAAAGTATGCACATTCTACGTCATAACGACTTTCTATAGTTTGCGCATGTGTCCGGGTATAAGAAAAGCTTACTTCCACCGTTTTTTAAAATCACAGCTTATAGAAGGTTTACATGATTTGTTAAAAAAAATGAGTTTTTAGAAAATGTGAGTTATTTCGTAAATGGGATCAACAAAGTATGCATATTCTACGTCATAACGACTTTCTATAGTTTGCGCATGCGTCCGGAAATAATAAAAGCTTACTTCCCCCATTTTTTAAAATCACAGTTTCTAGAAGGTTTACATAATTTGTTAAAAAACAAGAGTTTTTAGAAAATGTGATTTATTTCATAAATGGAATCAGCAAAGTATGCACATTCTATGTCATAACGACTTTCTATAGTTTGCGCATGCGTCCGGAAATAAGAAAAGCTTACTTCCCCCATTTTTTAAAATCACAGCTTTTAGAAGGTTTACATGATTTGTTAAAAAACACGAGTTTTTAGAAAATGTGATTTATTTCATAAATGGAATCAACAAAGCAGGCACATTCTACGTCATAATGACTTTCTATAGTTTGCGCTTGCGTCCAGAAATAAGAAAAGCTTACTTCCCCCCGTTTTTTAAAGTCACAGCTTCTAGAAGGTTTACATGATTTCTTAAAAAATACGAGTTTTTAGAAAATGTGATTTATTTCATAAATGGATTCAAAAAAGTATGCACAATGTACGTCATAACGACTTTCTATAGTTTGCACATGCGTCCGGAAATAAGAAAAGCTTACTTCCACCGTTTTTTAAAATCACAGCTTCTATAAGGTTTACATGATTTCTTAAAAAAGACAAGTTTTTAGAAAATGTGATTTATTTCATAAGTGGAATCACCAATGTATGCACATTCTATGTCATAACGACTTTCTATAGTTTGTGCATGTGTCTTGAAATAAGAAAAGCTTACTTCCCCTGTTTGTTAAAATCACAGCTTCTAGAAGGTTTACATCATTTGTTAAATAACACGAGTTTTTAGAAAATGTGATTTATTTCATAAATGGAATCAACAAAGTATGCACATTCTACGTCACTACGACTTTCTATAGTTTGCGCATGCGTCCGGAAATAAGAAAAGCTTACTTCCACCATTTTTTAAAATCATAGCTTCTAGAAGATTTACATGATTTCTTAAAAAATGTGAGTTTTTAGAAAATGTGATTTATTTCATAAATGGGATCAACAAAGTATGCACATTCTACGTCATAACGACTTTCTATAGTTTGCGCATGCGTCCAGAAAGAAGAAAAGCTTACTTCCCCCGTTTTTTAAAATCACAGCCTCTAGAAAGTTTACATGATTTGTTTAAAAAAACGAGTTTTTAGAAAATGTGATTTATTTCATAAATGGAATCAACAAAGTATGCACATTCTATGTCATAACAACTTTCTATAGTTTGCGCATGCGTCCGGAAATAAGAAAAGCTTACTTCCCCCGTTTTTTAAAATCACAGCTTCTAGAAGGTTTACATGATTTGTTAAAAAACAAGAGTTTTTAGAAAATGTGATTTATTTCATAAATGGAATCAACAAAGTATGCACATTCTACGTCATAACGACTTTCTATATTTTTCGCATGCGTCCGGAAATAAGAAAATCTTACTTACCCCGTTTTTTAAAATCACAGCTTCTAGAAGGTTTACATGATCTCTTAAAAAACACGAGTTTTGAGGAAATTTCATTTATTTAATAAATGGAATCAACAAAGTATGCAAATTCTATGTAATAGCGACTTTCTATAGTTTGCACATGCGTCCAGAAATAAGAAAAGCTTACTTCCCCCCGTTTTTTAAAGTCACAGCTTCTAAAAGGTTTACATGATTTCTTAAAAAACACAAGTTTTTGGATAATGCGATTTATTTCATAAATGGAATCAACAAAGTATGCACATTCTACGTCATAACGACTTTCTATAGTTTGCGCATGTGTCCAGAAATAATAAAAGATTACTTCCCCCGTTTTTTAAAATCACACCTTCTAGAAGGTTTACATGATTTCTTAAAAAACATGTGTTTTTAGAAATTTTCATTTTCTTAATAAATGTCATCAACAAAGTATGCACATTCTACGTAATAGCGACTTTCTATAGTTTGCGCATGCGTCCAGAAATAAGAAAAGCTTACTTCCCCAGGTTTTTTAAAGCCACAGCTTCTAGAAGGTTTACATGATTTCTTAAAAAAGACGAGTTTTTAGAAAATGTGATTTATTTCATAAATGGAATCAACAAAGTATGCACAGTCTATGTCATAACGACTTTCTATAGTTTGCGCATGCGTTCGGAAATAAGAAAAGCTTACTTGCCCCGTTTTTAAAAATCACAGCTTCTAGAAGGTTTACATGATTTGTTAAAAAACAAGAGTTTTTAGAAAATGTGATTTATTTCATAAATGGAATAAACAAAGTATGCACATTCTACGTCATAACGACTTTCTATATTTTTCGCATGCGTCCGGAAATAAGAAAATCTTACTTACCCCCTTTTTTAAAATCACAGCTTCTAGAAGGTTTACATGATCTCTTAAAATACACGAGTTTTGAGGAAATTTCATTTATTTAATAAATGGAATCAACAAAGTATGCAAATTCTATGTAATAGCGACTTTCTATAGTTTGCACATGCGTCCAGAAATAAGAAAAGCTTACTTCCCCCCGTTTTTTAAAGTCACAGCTTCTAAAAGGTTTACATGATTTCTTAAAAAACACGAGTTTTTAGAAAATGTGATTTATTTAATAAATGGAATCAACAAAGTATGCACATTCTACGTCATAACGACTTTCTATATTTTGCACATGCGTCCGGAAATAAGAAAAGCTTACTCACCCCGTTTTTTAAAATCACAGCTTCTAGTAGGCTTACATGATTTCTTAAAAAACACAAGTTTTAGAAAATGTCATTTATTTAATAAATGTCATCAAAAAAGTATGCACATTCTACGTAATAACGACTTTCTATAGTTTGCGCATGCGTCTGGAAATAAGAAAAACTTACTTCCCCCCGTTTTTTAAAGTTAACGCTTCTAGAAGGTTTACATGATTTCTTAAAAAACACGAGTTTTTAGAAAATGTGATTTATTTCACAAATGGTATCAACAAAGTACGAACATTCTACATCATAATGACTTTCTATAGTTTCCGCATGCGTCCGGAAATAAGAAAAGCTTACTTCGACCATCTTTTAAAATCACAGCTTATAGAAGGTTTACATGATTTGTTAAAAAAATTGAGTTTTTAGAAAATGTAATTTATTTCATAAATGAAATGAACAAAGTATGCACATTCAACATAATAAGAGATTTCTATAGTTTGCGCATGCGTCCATAAACAAGAAAAGCTTACTTCCCCTGTTTTTTAAAATCACAGCTTCTAGAAAGTTTACAGGATTTGTTAAAAAAAATGAGTTTTTAGAAAATGTGATTTATTTCATAAATGGAATCAACAAAGTATGCACATTCTACGTCATAACGACTTTCTATAGTTTGCGCATGCGTCCGGAAATAAAAAAATCTTACTTTTAGAAAATTTCATTTATTTAATAAATGTCATCAAAAAAGTATGCACATTCTACATAATAGTGACTTTCTATAGTGGTTGCATGCGTCCGGAAATAAGAAAAGCTCACTTCCCCCATTTTTTAAAATCACAGCTTCTAGAAGGTTTACATGATTTGTTAAAAAAAAAGAGCTTTAGAAAATGTTATTTATTTCATAAATGGAATCAACAAAGCATGCACATTCTACGTCATAATGACTTTCTATAGTTTGCGCATGCGTCCAAAAATAAGAAAAGCTTATTTCTTTAAAAACACGAGTTTTTAGAAAATGTGATTTATTTCTTAAATGGAATCAACAAAGTATGCACATTCTACGTCATAACGACTTTCTATAGTTTTCGCATGTGTCCGAAAATAAGAAAAGCTTACTTCCCCCGTTTTTTAAAATCACAGTTTCTAGAAGGTTTACATGATTTCTTAAAAAACACGAGTTTTTAGAAAATGTGATTTATTTCATAAATGGAATCAACAAAGTATGCACATTCTACGTCATAACGACTTTCTATAGTTTGCGCATGCGTCCGGAAATAAGAAAAGCTTACTTCCCCCGTTTTTTAAAGTCACAGCTTCTAGAAGGTTTACATGATTTCTTAAAAAACATGAGTTTTTAGAAAATGTGATTTATTTCATAAATGGAAACAAGAAAGTATGCACATTCTATGTCATAACGACTCTCTATAGTTTGTGCATGCGTCTGGAAATAAGAAAATCTTACTTCCCCCATTTTTTAAAATCACAGCTTCTAGAAGCTTTACATGATTTGTTGAAAAACACGAGATTTTAGAAAATGTGATTTATTTCATAAATGGAATCAACAAAGCATGCACATTCTACGTCATAACGACTTTCTATAGTTTGCGCACGGGTCCGGAAATAAGAAAAGCTTACTTCCACCGTTTTTTAAAATCACAGCTTCTAGAAGGTTTACATGATTTCTTAAAAAACACGAGTTTCTAGAAAATGTGATTTATTTCATAAGTGGAATCAACAATGTATGCACATTCTACGTCATAACAACTTTCTATAGTTTGCACATGCGTCTGGAAATAAGAAAAGCTTACTTCCACCGTTTTTTAAAATCACAGCTTCTAGAATGTTTACATCATTTGTTAAATAACACAAGATGTTAGAAAATGTGATTTATTTCATAAATGGTATCAAAAAAGTAGCACATTCTATGTCATAACGACTTTCTGTAGTTTGCGCATGCCTCAGGAAATAAGAAAAGCTCACTTCCACCTTTTTTTAAAATCACAGCTTCTAAAAGGTTTACATGATTTCTTAAAAAACACGAGTTTTTAGAAAATGTGATTTATTTCATAAATAGAATCAACAAAGTATGCACATTCTACGTCATAACGACTTTCTATAGTTTGCGCATGCGTCCGGGTATAAGAAAAGCTTACTTCCACCGTTTTTTAAAATCACAGCTTATAGAAGGTTTACATGATTTGTTAAAAAAAATGAGTGTTTAGAAAAAGTGAGTTATTTCATAAATGGGATCAACAAAGTATGCACATTCTACGTCATAACGACTTTCTATAGTTTGCGCATGCGTCCGGAAATAAGAAAAGCTTACTTCCCCCATTTTTTAAAATCACAACTTCTAGAAGGTTTACATAATTTGTTAAAAAACAAGAGTTTTTAGAAAATGTGATTTATTTCATAAATGGAATCAACAAAGTATGCACATTCTACGTCAGAGCGACTCTATAGTTTGCGCATGCGTCCAGAAATAAGAAAAGCTTACTTCCCCCTATTTTCTAATGTCATAGCTTCTAGAAGGTTTACATTCTACGTCATAATGACTTTCTATAGTTTGCGCATGCGTCCAGAAATAAGAAAAGCTTATTTCTTTAAAAACACGAGTTTTTAGAAAATGTGATTTATTTCATAAATGGAATCAACAAAGTATGCACATTCTACGTCATAACGACTTTCTATAGTTTGCACATGCGTCTGGAAATAAGAAAAGCTTACTTCCACCATTTTTTAAAATCACAGCTTCTAGAATGTTTACATCATTTGTTAAATAACACGAGATGTTAGAAAATGTGATTTATTTCATAAATGGTATCAAAAAAGTAGCACATTCTATGTCATAACGACTTTCTGTAGTTTGCGCATGCCTCAGGAAATAAGAAAACCTCACTTCCACCTTTTTTTAAAATCACAGCTTCTAAAAGGTTTACATGATTTGTTAAAAAAAATGAGTGTTTAGAAAATGTGATTTATTTCATAAATAGAATCAACAAAGTATGCACATTCTATGTCATAACGAATTTCTATAGTTTGCGCATGCGTACGGGTATAAGAAAAGCTTACTTCCACCGTTTTTTAAAATCACAGCTTATAGAAGGTTTACATGATTTGTTAAAAAAAATGAGTTTTTAGAAAATGTGAGTTATTTCATAAATGGGATCAACAAAGTATGCACATTCTACGTCATAACGACTTTCTATAGTTTGCGCATGCGTCCGGAAATAAGAAAAGCTTACTTCCCCCATTTTTTAAAATCACAGCTTCTAGAAGGTTTACATGATTTGTTAAAAAACATGAGTTTTTAGAAAATGTGATTTATTTCATAAATGGAATCAACAAAGTATGTACATTCTACGTCATAACGACTTTCTATAGTTTGCGCATGCGTCCGGAAATAAGAAAAGCTTACTTCCCCCATTTTTTAAAATCACAACTTTTAGAAGGTTTACATGATTTGTTAAAAAACACGAGTTTTTAGAAAATGTGATTTATTTCAAAAATGGAATCAACAAAGCAGGCACATTCTACGTCATAATGACTTTCTATAGTTTGCGCATGCATCTAGAAATAAGAAAAGCTTACTTCCACCCGTTTTTTAAAGTCACAGCTTCTTGAAGGTTTACATGATTTCTTAAAAAATACGAGTTTTTAGAAAATGTGATTTATTTCATAAATGAAATCAACAAAGTATGCACATTCTATGTCATAATAACTTTCTATTGTTTGCGCATGCGTCCGGAAATAAGAAAAGCTTACTTCACCCGTTTTTTAAAATCACATCTTCTGGAAGGTTTATATCATTTGTTAAATAACACGAGTTTTTAGAAAATGTGATTTATTTCATAAATGGAATCAACAAAGTATGCACATTCTACTTCATAACGACTTTCTGTAGTTTGCGCATGCCTCCGGAAATAAGAAAAGCTCACTTCAACCTTTTTTTAAAATCACAGCTTCTAGAAGGTTTACATGATTTCTTAAAAAACACGAGTTTTTAGAAAATGTGATTTATTTCATAAATAGAATCAACGAAGTATGCACATTCTACGTCATAACGACTTTCTATAGTTTGCGCATGCGTCCGGAAATAAGAAAAGCTTACTTCCACCGTTTTTTAAAATCATAGCTTATAGAAGGTTTACATGATTTGTTAAAAAAAATGAGTATTTAGAAAATGTGATTTATTTCATAAATCGGGGACCAACAAAGTATGCACATTCTACGTCATAACGAATTTCTATAGTTTGTGCATGCATCCGGAAATAAGAAAAGCTTACTTCCACCGTTTTTTAAAATCACAGCTTCTAGAAGGTTTACATGATTTCTTAAAAAACACAAGTTTTTAGAAAATGTGATTTATTTCATAAGTGGAATCAACAATGTATGCACATTCCACGTCATAACGACTTTCTATAGTTTGCGCATGCGTCCAGAAATAAGAAAAGCTTACTTCCACCGTCTTTTAAAATCACAGCTTATAGAAGGTTTACATGATTTGTTAAAAAAAATGATTTTTTAGAAAATGTGATTTATTTCATAAATGGAATCAACAAAGTATGCACATTCTACGTCATAACGACTTCCTATAGTTTGCGCATCCTTCCAGAAACAAGAAAAGCTTACTTCCCCTGTTTTTTAAAGTCACAGCTTCTAGAAAGTTTACATGATTTGTTAAAAAAAACGAGTTTTTAGAAAATGTGATTTATTTCATAAATGGAATCAACAAAGTATGCACATTCTATGTCATAACGACTTTCTATAGTTTGCGCATGCGTCCGGAAATAGGGAAAGCTTACTTCCCCCGTTTTTTAAAATCACAGCTTCTAGAAGGTTTACATGATTTGTTAAAAAACGAGTTTTTAGAAAATGTGATTTATTTCATAAATGGAATCAACAAAGTATGCACAATCTACGTCATAACGACTTTCTATATTTTGCGCATGCGTCCGGAAATAAGAAAAGCTTACTTCCCCCCGTTTTTTAAAGTCACGGCTTCTAGAAGGTTTAGATGATTTCTTAAAAAACACGAGTTTTTAGAAAATGTGATTTATTTCATAAATGGAATCAACAAAGTATGCACATTCTACATCATAATGACTTTCTATAGTTTGCGCATGCGTCCGGAAATAAGAAAAGCTTATTTACCCCCGTTTTTGGAAATCACATCTTCTAGAAGGTTTACATGATTTCATAAAAAACACGAGTTTTTAGAAAATTTGTGCATGCGTCCGGAAATAAGAAAAGCTTACTTCCCCCCGTTTTTTAAAGTCACGGCTTTTAGAAGGTTTATATGATTTCTTTAAAAACACGAGTTTTTAGAAAATGTGATTTATTTCATAAATGGTATCAACAAAGTATGCACATTCTACGTCATAACGACTTTCTATAGTTTGCGGATGCGTCCGGAAATAAGAAAAGCTTACTTCCACCGGTTTTTAAAATCACAGCTTCTAGAAGGTTTACATGATTTCTTAACAAACATGAGTTTTTAGAAAATGTGATTTATTTTGTAAATGGAATCAACAAAGTATGCACATTCTACATCATAACGACCTTCTATAGTTTGCGCATGCGTCCAGAAATAAAAAATCTTACTTCCACCGTTTTTTAAAATCACAGCTTCTAGAAGGTTTACATGATTTCGTAAAAAACATGAGTTTTCAGAAATTGTGGGTTATTTCATAAATGGAATCAACAAAGTATGGACATTCTACATCGTAACGACTTTCTATAGTTTGTGCATGCGTCCGGAAATAAGAAATGCTTACTTCCACCGTTTTTTAAATCACAGCTATCTAGAATATTTACATGATTTCTTAAAAAACACGAGTTTTTAGAAAATGTGATTTATTTCGTAAATGGAATCAACAAAGTATGCACATTCTACATCATAACGACTTTCTATAGTTTGCGCATGTGTCCTGAAATAAGAAAAGCTTACTTCAACCGTTTTTTAAAATGACAGCTTCTAGAACATTTACATGATTTCTTAACAAACACGAGTTTTTAGAAAATGTGTTTCATTTCATAAATGGAATTAAGAAAGTATGCACATTGCATGTCATAACGACTTTCTATAGTTTGCGCATGCATCTGGAAATAAGAAAAGCTTACTGCCACCGTTTTTTAAAATCACAGCTTCTAGAAGGTTTACATGATTTCTTAAAAAACACGAGTTTTAAGAAAATGTGATTTATTTCATAAATGGAATCAACAAAGTATGCACATTCTACGTCATAACGACTTTCTATGGTTTGCGCATGCGTCCAGAAATAATAAAGGCTTACTTCCCCCGTTTTTTAAAATAACAACTTCTAGAAGGTTTACATGATTTCTTAAAAAACACGAGTTTTTAGAAAATGTGATTTATTTCATCAGTGGAATCAACAATGTATGCACATTCTACGTCATAACGACTTTCTATAGTTTGCACATGCGTCTGGAAATAAGAAAAGCTTACTTCCCCCGTTTTTTAAAATCACAGCTTCTATAATGTTTACATCATTTGTTAAATAACACGAGTTTTTACAAAATGTGATTTATTTCATAAATTGAATCAACAAAGTATGCACATTCTACATCATAACGAATTTCTATAGTTTGCGCATGCGTCCGGAAAAAAGAAAAGCTTACTTCCACCGTTTTTTAAAATCACGGCTTCTAGAAGGTTTACATGATTTCTTAAAAAACACGAGTTTTTAGAAAATTTGATTTATTTCATAAATGGAATCAACAAAGTATGCACATTCTACGTCATAACGACTTTCTATAGTTTCCGCATGCATCCGGAAATAAGAAAAGCTTACTTCCACCGTCTTTTAAAATCACAGCTTATAGAAGGTTTACATGATTTGTTAAAAAAAATGATTTTTTAGAAAATGTGATTTATTTCATAAATGGGATAAACAAAGTATGCACATTCTACGTCATAATGACTTTCTATAGTTTGCTCATGCGTCCAGAAACAAGAAAAGCTTACTTCCCCTGTTTTTTAAAACCACAGCTTCTAGAAAGTTTACATGATTTGTTAAAAAAAATGAGTTTTTAGAAAATGTGATTTATTTCATAAATGGAATCAACAAAGTATGCACATTCTATGTCATAACGACTTTCTATAGTTTGCGCATGCGTCCAGAATTAAGAAATCTTACTTCCACCATTTTTTAAAATCACAGCTTCTAGAAGGTTTACATGATTTCGTAAAAAACATGAGTTTTTATAAAATGTGGTTTATTTCATAAATGGAATCAACAATGTATGCACATTCTACGTCGTAACAACTTTCTATAGTTTGCGCATGCGTCCGGAAATAAGAAATGCTTACTTCCACCGCTTTTTAAAATCACATCTTCTAGAAGTTTTACATGATTTCTTAAAAAACATGAGTTTTTAGAAAATGTGGTTTATTTCATAAATGGAATCAACAAAGTATGCACATTCTACGTCGTAACGACTTTCCATAGTTTGCGCATGCGTCCGGAAATAAGAAAAGCTTACTTCCACCGTTTTTTAAAATCACAGCTTCTAGAAGGTTTACATGATTTGTTAACAAACACGAGTTTTTAGAAAATGTGTTTTATTTCATAAATGGAATCAATAAAGTATGCACATTATACGTCATAACGACTTTCTATAGCTTACGCATGCGTCCGGAAATAAGAAAAGCTTACTTCCACCATTTTTTAAAATCATAGCTTCTAGAAGGTTTACATGATTTGTTAAAAAACACGAGTTTTTAGAAAATGTGATTTATTTCATAAATGGAATCACCAAAGTATGCACATTCTACGTCATAACGACTTTCTATAGTTTGCGCATGCATCCGGAAATAAGAAAAGCTTTGTTCCCCCGTTTTTTAAAATCACGGCTTTTAGAAGGTTCACATGATTTGTTAAAAAACACGAGTTTTTAGAAAATGTGATTTATTTCGTAAATGGAATCAACAAAGCATGCACATTCTACATCATAATAACTTTCTATAGTTTGCGAATGCGTCCGGAAATAAGAAAATCTTATTTCTTAAAAAACACCAGTTTTTAGAAAATGTGATTTATTTCATAAATGGAATCAACAAAGTATGCACATTCTATGTCATAATGACTTTCTATAGGTTGGGCATGCGTCTGGAAATAATAAAAGCTTACTTCCCCCGTTTTTTAAAATCACAGCTTCTAGAAGGTTTACATGACTTCTTAAAAAACACGAGTTTTTAGAAAATGTAATTTATTTAATAAATGGAATCAACAAAGTATGCACATTCTACGTAATAGCGACTTTCTATAGTTTGCGCATGCGTCCGGAAATAAGAAAAGCTTACTTCCCCCGTTTTTTAAAGTCACAGTTTCTAGAAGGTTTACATGATTTCTTCAAAAACACGAGTTTTTACAAAATGTGATTTATTTGATAAATGGAATCAACAAAGTATGCACATTCTACATCATAATGACTTTCTATAGTTTCCGCATGCGTCCGGAAATAAGAAAAGCTTACTTCCCCCGTTTTTTAAAATCACAGCTTCTAGAAGGTTTACATGATTTCTTAAAAAACATGAATTTTAAGAAAATGTGATTTATTTCATAAATGGAATCAACAAAGTATGCACATTCTACATCATAACGACTTTCTATAGTTTGCGCATGCATCCATAAATAAGAAATCCTACTTCCACCGTTTTTTAAAATCACAGCTTCTGGAATGTTTACATGATTTCTTAAAAAATACGAGTTTTTAGAAAATGTCATTTATTTCATAAATGGAATCAACAAAGTATGAACCTTCTAAATCATAACGACTTTCTATAGTTTGCGGATGAATCCGAAAATAAGAAAAGCTTACTTCCACCATTTTTTAAAATCACAGCTTCTGGAAGGTTTACATGATTTCTTAAAAAACATGAGTGTTTAGAAAATGTGATTTATTTCATAAATGGAATCAACAAAGCATGCACATTCTACGTCATAATGACTTTCTATAGTTTGCGCATGCGTCCGGAAATAAGAAAATCTTACTTCAACCATTTTTTAAAATCACAGCTTCTAGAACATTTACACGATTTCTTAACAAACACGAGTTTTTAGAAAATGTGTTTTATTTCATAAATGGAATCAACAAAGTATGCACATTATATGTCATAACGACTTTCTATAGTTTGCGCATGCGTCCGGAAATAAGAAAAGCTTACTTCCACCGTTTTTTAAAATCACAGCTTCTAGGAGGTTTACATGATTTCTTAAAAGACACAAGTTTTTAGAAAATGTGATTTATTTCATAAATGGAATCGACAAAGTATGCACATTCTACGTCATAACGACTTTCTATGGTTTGCGCATGCGTCCAGAAATAAGAAAGGCTTACTTCCCCCGTTTTTTAAAATAACAGCTTCTAGAAGGTTTACATGATTTCTTAAAAAACACGAGTTTTTAGAAAATGTCATTTATTAAATAAATGTCATCAACAAAGTATGCACATTCTACGTAATAGTGACTTTCGATAGTTTGCGCATGCGTCCGGAAATAAGAAAAGCTTACTTCGACCGTTTTTTAAAATCACAGCTTCTAGAAGGTTTACATGATTTCTTAGCAAACACGAGTTTTTAGAAAATGTGTTTTATTTCATAAATGGATTCAACAAGGTATGCAAATTCTGCATTATAACGACTTTTTATAGTTTGCGCATGCGTCTGGAAATAAGAAAAGCTTATTTCTACCGTTTTTTAAAATCCCAACTTCTAGAAGGTTTACATGATTTCTTAAAAAACATGAGTTTTTAGAAAATGTGATTTATTTCATAAATGGAATCCACAAATTATGCACATTCTACGTCATAACGACTTTCTATAGTTTGCGCATGCGTCCGGAAATAAGAAAAGCTTACTTCCCCCCGTTTTTTAAAGTCACAGCTTCTAGAAGGTTTACATGATTTCTTAAAAAACACGAGTTTTTACAAAATGTGATTTATTTGATAAATGGAATCAACAAAGTATGCACATTCTACATCATAATGACTTTCTATAGTTTGCGCATGCGTCCGGAAATAAGAAAAGCTTACTTCCACCGTTTTTTAAAATCACAGCTTCTAGAAGGTTTACATGATTTCTTAAAAAACATGAATTTTTAAAAAATGTGATTTATTTCATAAATGGAATCAACAAAGTATGCACATTCTACATCATAACGACTTTCTATACTTTGCGCATGCGTCCATAAATAAGAAATCATACTTCCACCGTTTTTTAAAATCACAGCTTCTGGAAGGTTTACATGATTTCTTAAAAAACACGAGTTTTTAGAAAATGTCATTTATTTCATAAATGGAATCAACAAAGTATGCACCTTCTAAATGATAACGAATTTCTATAGTTTGCGGATGCGTCCGGAAAAAGAAAAGCTTACATCCACCATTTTTTAAAATCACGGCTTCTAGAAGGTTTACATGATTTCTTAAAAAACATGAGTGTTTAGAAAATGTGATTTATTTCATAAATGGAATCAACAAAGTATGCACATTCTACGTCATAACGACTTTCTCTAGTTTGCGCATGCGTCCGGAAATAAGAAAAGCTTACTTCCAGCATTTTTTAAAATCACAGCTTCCAGAAGGTTTACATGATTTCTTAAAAAGCACGAGTTTTTAGAAAATGTGATTTATTTCATAAATGGAATCAACAAAGTATGCACATTCTACGTCTTAACGACTTTCTATAGTTTGCGCATGCATACGGAAATAAGAAAAGCTTACCTCCCCCGTTTTTTAAAATCACAGCTTCTAGAAGGTTTACATGATTTGTTAAAAAACACGAGTTTTTAGAAAATATGATTTATTTCATAAATGGAATCAACAAAGTATGCACATTCTACGTCATAACGACTTTCTATAGTTTGTGCATGCGTCCAGAAATAAAAAAAGCTTAATTCCCCCGTTTTTTAAAATCACAGCTTCTAGAAGGTTTACATGAATTCTTAAAAAACACGGGTTTTTAGAAAATGTAATTTATTTCATAAATGCAATCAACAAAGTATGCACATTCCACGTCATAACGACTCTCTATAGTTTGTGCATGTGTCCGGAAATAAGAAAAGCTTACTTCCCCCGTTTTTTAAAATCACAGCTTCTAGAAGGTTTACATGATTTCTTAAAAAACACGAGTTTTTAGAAAATGTCATTTATTTAATAAATGTCATCAACAAAGTATGCACATTCTACGTAATAGCGAATTTCTATAGTATGCGGATGCGTCCGGAAATAAGAAAAGCTTACTTCCCCCCATTTTTTAAAGTCACAGCTTCTAGAAGGTTTACATGATTTCTTAAAAAACACGAGTTTTTAGAAAATGTGATTTATTTAAAAAATGGAATCATCAAAGTATGCACATTCTACGTCATAATGACTTTCCATAGTTTCTGCATGCGTACGGAAATAAGAAAAGCTTACTTCCCCCGTTTTTTAAAATCACAGCTTCTAGAAGGTTTACATGATTTGTTAAAAAACACGAGTTTTTAGAAAATGTGATTTATTTCATAAATGGAATCAACAAAGAATGCACATTCTACGTCATAATGACTTTCTATAGTTTGCGCATGCGTCCGGAAATAAGAAAAGCTTACTTCCCCCGTATTTTAAAATCACAGCTTATAGAAGGTTTACATGATTTGTTAAAAAACACGAGTTTTTAGAAAATGTGATTTATTTCATAAATGGAATCAACAAAGCATGCACATTCTACATCATAATAACTTTCTATAATTTGCGCATGCGTCCGGAAATAAGAAAATCTTATTTCTTAAAAAACACGAGTTTTTAGAAAATGTGATTTATTTCATAAATGAAATCAACAAATTATGCACAAATTATGCTCATACATCCGGAAATAAGAAAAGCTGACTTCCCCCGTTTTTTAAAATCACAGCTTCTAGAAGGTTTACATGATTTGTTAAAAAACACAAGTTTTTGGAAAATGGGATTTATTTCATAAATGGAATCAACAAAGTATGCACATTCTACGTCATAACGACTTTCTATAGTTTGCGCATGCATCCAGAAATAAGAAAAGCTTACTTCACCCGTTTTTTAAAATCACAGCTTCTAGAAGGTTTACATGATTTCTTAAAAAAAATGAGTTTTTAGAAATTTTCATTTTTTTAAAAAATGTCATCAAGAAAGTATGCACATTCTACGTAATAGCGACTTTCTATAGTTTGCGCATGCGTCCAGAAATAAGAAAAGCTTACTTCTCCCCGTTTTTTAAAGCCACAGCTTCTAGAAGGTTTACATGATTTCTTAAAAAACACGAAATTATAGAAAATGTGATTTATGTCATAAATAGAATCAACAAATACTACACATTCTAAGTCATAATGAGTTTCTATAGTTTGCGCATGCGTCCGGAAATAAGAAAAGCTTACTTCAACCGTTTTTTAAAATCACAGCTTCTAGAACGTTTACATGATTTCTTAACAAACACGAGTTTTTAGAAAATGTGATTTATTTCATAAATGGAATCAACAATGTATGCACATTCTACGTCATAACGACTTTCTATAGTTTGCGCATTCGTCTGGAAATAAGAAAAGCTTACTTCCACTGTTTTTTTAAATCACAGCTTCTAGAAGGTTTACATGATTTGTTAAAAAAAATGAGTTTTTAGAAAATGCGATTTATTTCTTAAATGGAATCAACAAAGTATGCACATTCTATGTCATAGTGACTTTCTATAGTTTACTCATGCGTCCGGAAACAAGAAAAGCTTACTTCAACCGTTTCTTAAAATCACAGCTTCTAGAACATTTACATGATTTGTTAAAAAAAACGAGTTTTTAGAAAATGTGATTTATTTCATAAATGGAATCAACAAAGTATTCGCATTCTACGTCATAACGACTTTCTATAGTTTGCGCATGCGTCCGGATATAAGAAAAGCTTACTTCCACCGTTTTTTTAAATCACAGCTTCTAGAAGGTTTACATGATTTGTTAACAAACACGAGTTTTTAGAAAATGTGATTTATTTCATAAATGGAATCAACAAAGTATGAACATTCGACGTCATAACGACTTTCTATAGTTTGCGCATGCGTCCGGAAATAAGAAAAGTTTACTTCCACCGTTTTTTAAAATCACAGCTTCTAGAAGGTTTACATGATTTGTTAAAAAAATTGAGTTGTTAGAAAATGTGATTTATTTCATAAATGGGATCAACAAAGTATGCACATTCTAAGTCATAACGACTTTCTATAGTTTGCGCATGCGTCCGGAAATAAGAAAAGCTTACTTCCCCCTGTTTTTGAAAGACACAGCTTCTAGAAGGTTTACATGATTTCTTAAAAAATACGAGGTTTTAGAAAATGTGATTTATTTCATAATTGGAATCAACAAAGCATGCACATTCTACATCATAATAACTTTCTATAATTTGCGCATGCGTCCGGAAATAAGAAAAGCTTACATCCCCGGTTTTTTAAAATCACAGCTTCTAGAAGGTTTACATGATTTGTTAAAAAACACGAGTTTTTAGAAAATGTTATTTATTTCATAAATGGTATCAACAAAGTATGCACATTCTACGTCATAACGACTTTCTATTGTTTGCGCATGCGTCCGGAAATAAGAAAAGCTTACTTCCCCGGTTTTTTAAAATCACGGCTTCTAGAAGGTTTACATGATTTGTTAAAAAACACGAGTTTTTAGAAAATGTGATTTATTTCATAAATGGTATCAACAAAGTATGGACATTCTACGTCATAACGACTTTGTATAGTTTGCGCATGCGTCCAGAAATAAGAAAAGCTTACTTCCCCCGTTTTTTAAATTCACAGCATCTGGAAGGTTTACATGATTTGTTAAAAAACACGAGTTTTTAGAAAATGTGATTTAATTCATAAATGGAATCAACAAATCAGGCACATTCTACGTCATAATGACTTTCTATTGTTTGCGCATGCGTCCGGAAATAAGAAAATATTACTTCCCCCGTTTTTTAACATCACAGCTTCTAGAAGGTTTACATGATTTGTTAAAAAACACGAGTTTTTAGAAAATGTGATTTATTTCATAAATGGAATCAACAAAGTATGCACATTCTACGTCATAACGACTTTCTATAGTTTGCGCATGCATCCGGAAATAAGAAAAGCTTTGTTCCCCCGTTTTTTAAAATCACGGCTTTTAGAAGGTTCACATGATTTGTTAAAAAACACGAGTTTTTAGAAAATGTGATTTATTTCGTAAATGGAATCAACAAAGCATGCACATTCTACATCATAATAACTTTCTATAGTTTGCGAATGCGTCCGGAAATAAGAAAATCTTATTTCTTAAAAAACACCAGTTTTTAGAAAATGTGATTTATTTCATAAATGGAATCAACAAAGTATGCACATTCTATGTCATAATGACTTTCTATAGGTTGGGCATGCGTCTGGAAATAATAAAAGCTTACTTCCCCCGTTTTTTAAAATCACAGCTTCTAGAAGGTTTACGTGATTTGTTAAAAAAACACAAGTTTTTAGAAAATGTGATTTATTTCATAAATGGAATCAACAAAGTATGCACATTCTACGTCATAATGACTTTCTATAGTTTGCGCATGCGTCCATAAATAAGAAAAGCTTACTTCGACCATTTTTTAAAATCACAGCTTCTAGAACGTTTACATGATTTCTTAACAAACACGAGTTTTTAGAAAATATCATTTATTTCATAAATGGAATCAACAAAGTATGCACATTCTATGTTATAACGACTTTCTATAGTTTGTGCATGCGTCCGGAAATAAAAAAAAGCTTACTTCCACCGTTTTTTAAAATCACAACTTCTAGAAGGTTTACATGATTTCTTAACAAACACGAGTTTTTAGAAAATGTGATTTATTTCATAAATGGAATCAACAAAGTATGCACATTCTACATCATAATGAATTTCTATAGTTTGCGCATGCGTCCGAAAATAAGAAAAGCTTACTTCAACCGTTTTTTAAAATCACAGCTTGTAGAACGTTTACATGATTTCTTAACAAAAACGAGTTTTTAGAAAATGTGTTTTATTACATCAAAGTATGAACATTCTATGTCATAACGACTTTCTATAGTTTGCGCATGCATCCGGAAATAAGAAAAGCTTACTTCCACCGTTTTTTAAAATCACAGCTTCTAGAAGCTATACATGATTTGTTAAAAAAAATGAGTTTTTAGAAAATGTGATTTATTTCATAAATGGGATCAACAAAGTATGCACATTCTACGTCATAACGACTTTCTATAGTTTGCGCATGCGTACGGAAATAAGAAAAGTTTACTTCCCCCGTTTTTTAAAATCACAGCTTCTAGAAGGTTTACATAATTTCTTAAAAAACACGAATTTTTAGAAAATGTCATTTATTTAATAAATGTCATCAACAAAGTATGCACATTCTACGTAATAGCGACTTTTTATAGTTTGTGCATGCGTCCGGAAATAAGAAAAGCTTACTTCCAAAGTGTTTTAAAATCATAGCTTCTAGAACGTTTACATGATTTGTTAAAAAACACGAGTTTTTAGAAAATGTGATTTATTTCATAAATGGAATCAACAAAGTATGCGCATTCTACGTCATAACGACTTTCTATAGTTTGCGCATGCGTCCGGATATAAGAAAAGCTTACTTCCACCATTTTTTAAAATCACAGCTTCTAGAAGGTTTACATGATTTCTTAAAAAACATGAGTTTTTAGAAAATGTAATTTTATTCATAAGTGGAATCAACAATGTATGCACATTCTACGTCATAACGACTTTCTATAGTTTGCGCATGCGTCAGGAAATAAGAAAAGCTTACTTCCCCCGTTTTTTAAAGTCATAGCTTCTAGAAGGTTTACATGATTTCTTAAAAAACACGAGTTTTTAGAAAATGTGATTTATTTCATAAATGGAATCAGCAAAGTATGCACATTCTACGTCATAACGACTTTCTATAGTTTGCGCAAGCGTCCGGAAATAATAAAAGCTTACTTCCCCCCGTTTTTTAAAATCACGCCTTCTAGAAGCTTTACACGATTTGTTAAGAAACACGAGTTTCTAGAAAATGTGATTTCTTTCATAAATGGAATCAACAAAGTATGCACATCTACGTCATAACGACTTTATATAGTTTGCGCATGCGTCCGGAAATAAGAAAAGCTTACTTCCCCCGTTTTTTAAAATCACACCTTCTAGAAGGTTTACATGATTTGTTAAAAAACACGAGTTTTTAGAAAATATGATTTATTTCATAAATGGAATCAACAAAGTATGCATATTATAAGTCATAATGACTTTCTATAGTTGGCGCATGCGTCCGGAAATAAGAAAAGCTTACTTCCACCGTTTTTTAAAATCACAGCTTCTAGAAGGTTTACATGATTTCTTAAAAAACACGAGTTTTTAGAAAATGTGATTTATTTCGTAAATGGAATCAACAAAGTATGCACATTCTACGTAATAGCGACTTTCTATAGTTTGCGCATGCGTCCGGAAATAAGAAAAGCTTACTTCCACCGTTTTTTAAAATCACAGATTCTAGAAGGTTTACATGATTTCTTAAAAAACACAACTTTTTAGAAAATGTGATTTATTTCATAAATGGAATCAACAAAGTATGCACATTCTACGTCATAACGGCTTTCTATAGTTTTCCCATACATCCGGAAATAAGAAAAGCTTACTTCCATCGTTTTTGATAATCAGAGCTTCTAGAAGGTTAACATGATTTGTTAAAAAACACGAGTTTTTAGAAAAGGTGATTTATTTCATAAATGTAATCAACAAAATATGCACATTCTATGTAATAGCGACTTTCTATAGTTTGTGCAAGCGTCCGGAAATAATAAAAGCTTACTTCCCTCCGTTTTTTAAAATCAGAGCTTCTAGAAGGTTTGCATGATTTCTTAAAAAACACGAGTTTTTAGAAAATGTGATTTATTTCATCAATGGAATCAAAAAAGTATGCACATTCTACGTCATAATGACTTTCTAGAGTTTGCGCATGCGTCCGGAAATAAGAAAAGCTTACTTCCCCCGTTTTTTAAAATCACAGCTTCTAGAAGGTTTAGATGATTTCTTAAAAACACGAGTTTTTAGAAAATGTGATTTATTTCATAAATGGAATCAACAAACTATGCACATTCTACGTAATAACGACTTTCTATAATTTGCACATTCGTCCGGAAATAAGAAAAGCTTACTTCCACCCTTTTTTTAAAATGACAGCTTCTAGAACGTTTACATGATTTCTTAAAAAACACGAGTTTTTAGAAAATGTGATTTATTTCATAAATGGAATCAACAAGGTTTACACATTCTAAATCATAACGACTTTCTATAGTTTGTGCATGCGTCCGGAAATAAGAAAAGCTTTTTTCCCCTTTTTTTTAAAATCACAGCTTCTAGAAGGTTTACATGATTTCTTAAAAAACACGAATTTTTAGAAAATGTGATTTATTAAATAAATGGAAACAACAAAGTATGTACATTCTTTGTAATAACGACTTTTTATAGTTTGCGCATTCATCGAGAAATAAGAAAAGCTTACTTCCGCACTTTTTTTAAAATCACAGCTTCTAGAACGTTTACATGATTACTTAAAAAACATGATTTTTTAGAAAATGTGATTTATTTCATAAATGGAATCAACAAAGTATGCACATTCTATGTCATAACGACTTTCTATAGTTTACGCATGCGTCCGGAAATAAGAAAAGCTTACTACCCCCCGTTTTTTAAAATCACAGCTTACTAGAAGGTTTACACGATTTCTTAAAAAACACGAATTTTTAGAAAATGTGATTTATTTCATAAATGGAATCAACAAAGTATGCACATTCTATAGTTTGCGCATGCGTCCGGAAATAAGAAATATTACTTCCACCGTTTTTTAAAATCACAGCTTCTAGAAGGTTTACATGATTTGTTAAAAAACACGAGTTTTTAGAAAATGTGATTTATTTCATAAACGGAATCAACAAAGTATGCACATTATACATCATAACGACTTTCTATAGTTTGTGCATGCATCTGGAAATAAGAAAAGCTTGCTTCCACCGTTTTTTAAAATCACAGCTTCTAGAAGGTTTACATGATTTGTTAAAAAACACGAGTTTTTAGAAAATGTGATTTATTTCATAAATGGAATCAACAAAGCATGCACATTCTACGTCATAGTGACTTTCTATAGTTTGCGCATGCGTCCGGAAACAAGAAAAGCTTACTTCAACCGTTTCTTAAAATCATAGCTTCTAGAACGTTTACATGATTTGTTAAAAAAAACGAGTTTTTAGAAAATGTGATTTATTTCATAAATGGAATCAACAAAGTATGCACATTCTATGTCATAACAACTTTCTATAGTTAGCGCATGCGTCCGGAAATAAGAAAAGCTTACTTTCCACGTTTTTTAAAATCACAGCTTCTAGAAGGTTTACATGACTTCTTAAAAAACACGAGTTTTCAGAAAATGTGATTTATTTCATAAATGGAATCAACAAAGTATGCACATTCTACATCATAACGACTTTCTATAGTTTGTGCATGCGTCCGGAAAGAAGAAAAGCTTACTTCCACCGTTTTTTAAAATCACAGCTTCTAGCAGGTTTACATGATTTCTTAAAAAACACGAGTTTTTAGAAAATGTGATTTATTTCATAAATGGAATCAACAAAGTATGCACATTCTACGTCATAACGTCTTTCTATAGTTTCCGCATGCGTCCAGAAATAAGAAAAGCTTACTTCCCCCCGTTTTTTAAAATCACAGCTTCTAGAAGGTTTACATGATTTATTAAAAAAATGAGTTTTTAGAAAATGTGATTTATTTCATAAATGGAATCAACAAAGCATGCACATTGTACGTCATAGTGACTTTCTATAGTTTGCGCATTCGTCCGGAAACAAGAAAACCTTACTTCAACCGTTTCTTAAAATCACAGCTTCTAGAACGTTTACATGATTTGTTAAAAAAAACGAGTTTTTAGAAAATGTGATTTATTTCATAAATGGAATCAACAAAGTATGCACATTCTATGTCATAACGACTTTCTATAGTTTGCGCATGCGTCCGGAAATAAGAAAAGCTTACTTACCATGTTTTTTAAAATCACAGCTTCTAGAAGGTTTACATGATTTCTTAAAAAACACGAGTTTTTAGAAAATTTCATTTATTTAATAAATCGAATCAACATAGTATGCACATTCTATGTAATAGCGACTTTCTATAATTTGCACATGCGTCTGGAAATAAGAAAAGCTTACTTCCCCCCGTTTTTTAAAGTCACAGATTCTAGAAGGTTTACATGATTTCTTAAAAAACACGAGTTTTTAGAAAATGTGAATTATTTCATAAATGGAATCAACAAAGTATGCACATTCTAAGTCATAACGACTTTCTATAGTTTGCGCATGCGTCCGGAAATAAGAAAAGCTCAATTCCCCCGTTTCTTAAAATCACAGCTTCTAGAAGGTTTACATGATTTGTTAAAAAACACGAGTTTTTAGAAAATGTGATTTATTTCATAAATGGAATCAGCAAAGTATGCACATTATACATTATAACGACTTTCTATAGTTTGCGCATGCATCTGGAAACAAGAAAAGCTTACTTCCATTGTTTTTTAAAATCACAGCTTCTAGAAGGTCTACATTATTTCTTAACAAACACGAGTTTTTAGAAAATGTGATTTATTTCATAAATGGAATCCACAAAGTATGCACATTCTACGTCATAACGACTTTCTATAGTTTGCGCATGCGTCCGGAAATAAGAAAAGCTTACTTCCACCGTTTTTTAAAATCACAGCTTCTAGAAGGTTTACATGATTTCTTAACAAACATGAGTTTTTAGAAAATGTGATTTATTTCATAAATGGAATCCACAAAGTATGCACATTCTACGTCATAATGACTTTCTATAGTTTGCGCATGCATCCGGAAATAAGAAATCTTACTTCCACCATTTTTTAAAATCACAGCTTCTAGAAGGTTTACATGATTTCGTAAAAAACATGAGTTTTTAGAAAATGTGGTTTATTTCATAAATGGAATCAACAAAGTATGCACATTCTACATCGTAACGACTTTCTATAGTTTGCGCATGCGGCCGGAAATAAGAAAAGCTTACTTCCACTGTTTTTTAAAATCACAGCTATCTAGAAGATTTACATGATTTCTTAAAAAACATGAGTTTTTAGAAAATGTGATTTATTTCATAAATGCAATCAACAAACTATGCACATTCTACGTCATAACGACTTTCTATAGTTTACGCATGCATCCGGAAATAAGAAAAGCTTACTTCCACCGTTTTTTAAAATCACAGCTTCTAGAATGTTTACATGATTTCTTAACAAACCCGAGTTTTTAGAAAATGTTATTTATTTCATAAATGGAATCAACAAACTATGCACATTCTACGTCATAACGACTTTCTATAGTTTGCGCATGCGTCCGGAAATAAGAAAAGCTTACTTCCCCCCGTTTTTTAAAGTCACAGCTTCTAGAAGGTTTATATGATTTCTTAAAAAACACGAGTTTTTAGAAAATTGTAGTGCCCCTAGACTTGTGTAGACATTGAGGGGACCTGCTGGGTGACCCGGCTGATTGAAACATTAATTAAATAACCTTTTGACCTTATTTTTTTGAGTATTATTATCTGAACTGTTGAGGTAAATGAATAATTGCATATGTTAAACGATTAGCTATGACTATGGAAAATTATGTTGATGGATAATGCTTAACGACTAGCTGTATGTTGATTATGTATTTGGCGACGAAATGTATATTTGATAAAGATGAATGAGCAGTTTGAATAAATCATAAATGTTTAACAATGCTAGAGTTAGAAAGCAGATGATGATTGTTGAGAACAGTGCTACTAATAATTTGTTGCGAGAAGTGTGTGTAGAAACAAGTGAGACGGTTCACCAACGGACACACAAAGGAACATGGAGGGTCGTAGAGTACGGGTAAATCACACACAGGGGAAGCGACGACGATGTCAACTTCCGACAAGAATACCACGCATGAGCAGATAAGCATTGATCCGCTTTCTCAAGATGAATGTGTGAGGACGTACGAGGTGGGCCACGACGGAGCTGGTCACGTACGAGTTGAGGGGCGCGCAGTGAGAACGGACTCACTCCTCAGCGCCATTAGTCCCTAGATAGCATGTAGACGAAAAGATGGTGGCAGAAGGGCCCGACGATGCGGTACCCTGTCGAGAACAGAAAGAATTGATGCAAGGACCCAACGATGCGGTACCATGCCAAGGAATGGAAACCATGGATGACTGGACCCGACGGAGTGGTGCCATGTCAAGGAATTAAAATTAAGGAACTAGGAGCCCAACGGCGCGGCACCGTGATCCTAGTGAGTTTGATTGTTAAATTTAACTGCATAAAAACTTATGAGAATAACTCTAGATCATTACTTAGCAAATGCATAAAAATAATTTAGGCATTTGCACACGAATAGTTATTTTTGTTGAGCATTTAAAATAATAGAAATCATTATTTAGGAGCAAAATAGAATCCTAAGATTAGACACCTAGTCAACTAAAAGCTAGGAGTTAATTAAAATATCTGGGGGACAAACTGGAGCAAACTTAGGGGTGTTGGTGCACTTCCTAGAGAAAATGACACTTGGATGGGTGAGTGTTTTAATTAAATAATTAATTAAAAATATTTAATTATGCATGAAGCGACATGTGTCGCATGAGATTTTCCTTTATAAGGAAGACTTGGGGAATGGGTAAAGGGCCCATAATTTGGACGATTGTCGTAATTTTCGAATACCTCAAAGACTTGCTGCTATCTAAGGGTTTGGCTTAGAAATCCTGGTGGGAAGGGAAGCCCAAGATGAATTTCTGAACTACTTGTGTGAGCTCTATGACCCAAAGCTCGGGGGAGGCCATGCGACTGAAAGCATGAGCCTATGGTTGGGTGGCGAAGCTAACGGTTGCTTCGCCAATGGTTAAACGAGTTTTGCTGGAGGGATCCTACGGAAGACGAAGGCGACAATGGACCAACCGGATCGGGTTGACAGGTTAAATTTTTGCTTATTTTTGTTAAGTTATTCACGCTTTTCATTTTATTTTTCCAATAACTATGATGGCTAATTTGTTCGTATGAAGTTTTTAAAGTTTCAGGTTCAGTTCAAGGGGACCCTAAAGGAGGGGTTCTACAAAAATGTGATTTATTTCATAAATGGTATCAACAAAGTATGCACATTCTACCTCATAACGACTTTCTATAGTTTGCGCATGCGTCCGGAAATAAGAAAAGCTTACTTCCCCCGTTTTTTAAAATCACAGCTTCTGGAAGGTTTACATGATTTGTTAAAAAACACGAGTTTTTAGAAAATGTGATTTAATTCATAAATGGAATCAACAAAGCAGGTACATTCTACGTCATAATGAATTTCTATAGTTTGTGCATGCGTCCGGAAGTAAGAAAAGTTTACTTCCCCCATTTTTTAAAATCACAGCTTCTAGAAGGTTTACATGATTTGTTAAAAAACACGAGTTTTTAGAAAATGTGATTTATTTCATAAATGGAATCAACAAAGTATGCACACTCTATGTCATAACGACTTTCTATAGTATGCGCATGCGTCCGGAAATAAGAAAAGCTTACTTCCCCCGTATTTTAAAATCACAGCTTCTAGAAGGTTTACATGATTTGTTAAAAAACACGAGTTTTTAGAAAATGTGATTTATTTCATAAATGGAATCAACAAAGCTTGCACATTCTACATCATAATAACTTTCTATAATTTGCGCACACGTCCGGAAATAAGAAAAGCTTATTTCTTAAAAAAAACGAGTTTTTAGAAAATGTGATTTATTTCATAAATGGAATCAACAAATTATGCACATTCTACGTCATAACGACTTTCTATAGTTTGCGCATACGTCCGGAAATAAGAAAAGCTGACTTCCCCCGTTTTTTAAAATCACAGCTTCTAGAAGGTTTACATGATTTGTTAAAAAACACAAGTTTTTGGATAATGCGATTTATTTCATAAATGGAATCAACAAAGTATGCACATTCTACGTCATAACGACTTTCTATAGTTTGCGCATGCGTCCAGAAATAATAAAAGCTTACTTCCCCCGTTTTTTAAAATCAAAGCTTCTAGAAGGTTTACATGATTTCTTAAAAAACATGTGTTTTTAGAAATTTTCATTTTCTTAATAAATGTCATCAACAAAGTATGCACATTCTACGTAATAGCGACTTTCTATAGTTTGTGCATGCGTCCAGAAATAAGAAAAGCTTACTTCCCCCGGTTTTTTAAAGCCACAGCTTCTAGAAGGTTTACATGATTTCTTAAAAATCACGAGTTTTTAGAAAATGTGATTTATTTCATAAATGGAATCAACAAAGTATGCACAGTCTATGTCATAACGACTTTCTATAGTTTGCGCATGCGTCCGGAAATAAGAAAAGCTTACTTCCCCCGTATTTTAAAATCACAGCTTCTAGAAGGTTTACATGATTTGTTAAAAAACACGAGTTTTTAGAAAATGTGATTTATTTCATAAATGGAATAAACAAAGCTTGCACATTCTACATCATAATAACTTTCTATAATTTGCGCATGCGTCCGGAAATAAGAAAAGCTTATTTCTTAAAAAACTCGAGTTTTTAGAAATGTGATTTATTTCATAAATGGAATCAACAAAGTATGCACATTCTACGTCATAACGACTTTCTATAGTTTGCGCATGCGTCCAGAAATAAGAAAAGCTTACTTCCCCTGTTTTTTAAAATCACAGCTTCTAGAAGGTTTACATGATTTCTTAAAAAACATGTGTTTTTAGAAATTTTCATTTTCTTAATAAATGTCATCAACAAAGTATGCACATTCTACGTAATAGTGACTTTCTATAGTTTGCGCATGCATCTAGAAATAAGAAAAGCTTACTTCCCCCCGTTTTTTAAAGCCGCAGCTTCTAGAAGGTTTACATGATTTCTTAAAAAACACGAGTTTTTAGAAAATGTGATTTATTTCATAAATGGAATCAACAAAGTATGCACATTCTACGTCATAACGACTTTCTATAGTTTGCCCATGCGTCCGGAAATAAGAAAAGCTTACTTCCCCCGTTTTTTAAAATCACAGCTTCTAGAAGGTTTACATGATTTGTTAAAAAACACGAATTTATAGAAAATGTGATTTATTTCATAAATGGAATCAACAAATACTACACATTCTACGTCATAATGACTTTCTATAGTTTGCACATGCGTTCGGAAATAAGAAAAGCTTACTTCAACCGTTTTTTTAAAATCACAGCTTCCAGAACGTTTTCATGATTTCTTAACAAACACGAGTTTTTAGAAAATGTGATTTATTTCATAAATGGAATCAACAAAATATGCACATTCTACGTCATAACGACTTTCTATAGTTTGCGCATGCGTCCGGAAATAAGAAAAGCTCACTTCCCCCGTTTTTTTAAATCACAACTTCTAGAAGGTTTACATGATTTGTTAACAAACACGAGTTTTTAGAAAATGTGATTTATTTCATAAATGGAATCAACAAAGTATGAACATTCTACGTCATAACGACTTTCTATAGTTTGCGCATGCATCCGGAAATAAGAAAAGCTTACTTCCATCGTTTTTTAAAATCACAGCTTCTAGAAGGTTTACATGATTTGTTAAAAAAATAAGTTTTTAGAAAATGTGATTTATTTCATAAATGGGATCAACAAAGTATGCACATTCTAAGTCATAACGACTTTCTATAGTTTGCGCATGCGTCCGGAAATAAGAAAAGCTTACTTCCCCCTGTATTTTAAAGTCACAGCTTCTAGAAGGTTTACATGATTTCTTAAAAAATACGAGTTTTATAAAATGTGACTTATTTCATATATGGAATCAACAAAGTATGCACATTCTACGTCATAACGACTTTCTATAGTTTGTGCATGCGTCCGGAAATAAAAAAAGCTTACTTCCCCCGTTTTTTAAAATCACAGCTTCTAGAAGGTTTACATGATATGTTAAAAAACACAAGTTTTTAGAAAATGTGATTTATTTCATAAATGGAATCAACAAAGTATGCACATTCTACATCATAACGACTTTCTATAGTTTGCGCATGCGTCCGGAAATAAGAAAAGCTTACTTCTCCCCGTTTTTTAAAGTCACAGCTTCTAGAAGGTTTACATGATTTCTTAAAAAACACGAGTTTTTAGAAAATGTGATTTATTTCTTAAATGGTATAAACAAAGTATGCACATTCTACGTCATAACGAATTTCTATAGTTTGCGCAAGCATCCGGAAATAATAAAAGCTTACTTCCCCCCCGTTTTTTAAAATCACGGCTTCTAGAAGGTTTACATGATTTGTTAAAAAACACGAGTTTTTAGAAAATGTGATTTCTTTCATAAATGGAATCAACAAAGTATGCAAATTGTACGTCAGAACGACTTTATATGGTTTGCGCATGCATCCGGAAATAAGAAAAGCTTACTTCCCCCATTTTTTAAAATCACAGCTTCTAGAAGGTTTACATGATTTGTTAAAAAACACGAGTTTTTAGAAAATGTGATTTATTTCATAAATGGAATCAACAAAGATTGCATATGATAAGTCATAACGACTTTCTATAGTTTGCGCATGCGTCCGGAAATAAGAAAAGCTTACTTCCACCGTTTTTTAAAATCACAGCTTCTAGAAGGTTTACATTATTTCTTAAAAAACACGAGTTTTTAGAAAATGTGATTTATTTCATGAATGGAATCAACAAAGTATGCACATTCTACATAATAGCGACTTTCTATAGTTTGCGCATGCGTCCGGAAATAAGAAAAGCTTACTTCCACCATTTTTTAAAATCACAGCTTCTAGAAGGTTTACATGATTTCTTAAAAAACACGAGTTTTTAGAAAAATGTGATTTATTTCATAAATGGAATCAACAAAGTATGCACATTCTACGTAATAGCAACTTTCTATAGTTTGCGCATGCGTCCGGAAATATGAAAAGCTTCCTTCCACCGTTTTTTAAAATCACAGCTTCTAGAAGGTTTACATGATTTCTTAAAAAACACGACTTTTTAGAAAAATGTGATTTATTTGATAAATGGAATCAACAAAGTATGCACATTCTACGTAATAGCGACTTTCTATAGTTTGCGCATGCGTCCGGAAATAAGAAAAGCTTACTTCCACCGTTTTTTAAAATCACTGCTTCTAGAAGGCTTACATGATTTCTTAAAAAAACACGACTTTTTAGAAAATATGATTTATTTCATACATGGAATCAACAAAGTATGCACATAATACGTCATAACGACTTTCTATAGTTTGCGCATGCGTCCAGTAATAAGAAAAGCTTACTTCCACCGTTTTTTAAAATCACACCTTCTAGAAGGTTTACATGATTTCTTAAAAAACACGAGTTTTTAGAAAATGTAATTTATTTCATAAATGGAATCAACAAAGTATGCACATTCTACGTAATAGCGACTTTCTATAGTTTGCGCATGCGTCTGGAAATTAGAAAAGCTTACTTCCACCGTTTTTTAAAATCACAGCTTCTAGAAGGTTTACATGATTTCTTAAAAAACACGAGTTTTTAGAAAATGTGATTTATTTCATAAATGGAATCAACAAAGTTTGCACATTCTACGTAATAGCGACTTTCTATAGTTTGCGCATGCGTCCGGAAATAAGAAAAGCTTACTTCCACCCTTTTTTAAAATCACAGCTTCTAGATGGTTTACATGATTTCTTAAAAAGCACGACTTTTTAGAAAATGTGATTTATTTCATAAATGGAATCAACAAAGTATGCACATTCTATGTCATAACGACTTTCTATAGTTTGCGCATACGTCCGGAAATAAGAAAAGCTTACTTCAACCGTTTTTGATAATCACAGCTTCTAGAAGGTTAACGTGTTTTGTTAAAAAACACGAGTTTTTAGAAAAGGTGATTTATTTCATAAATGTAATCAACAAAGTATGCACATTCTACGTAATAGCGACTTTCTATAGTTTGCGCAAGCGTCCGGAAATGATAAAAGCTTACTTCCCTCCGTTCTTTAAAATCACAGCTTCTAGAAGGTTTACATGATTTCTTAAAAAACACGAGTTTTTAGAAAATGTGATTTATTTCATAAATGGAATTAAAAAAGTATGCACATTCTACGTCATAATGACTTTCTAGAGTTTGCGCATGCGTCCGGAAATAAGAAAAGTTTACTTCCCCCGTTTTTTAAAATCACAGCTTCTAGAAGGTTTAGATGATTTCTTAAAAACACGAGTTTTTAGAAAATGTGATTTATTTCATAAATGGAATCAGCAAAGTATGTACATTCTTTGTAATAACGACTTTTTATAGTTTGCGCATTCATCCAGAAATAAGAAAAGCTTACTTCCGCACTTTTTTTAAAATCACAGCTTCTAGAACGTTTACATGATTTCTTAAAAAACACGATTTTTTAGAAAATGTGATTTATTTCACAAAATTGAATCAACAAAGTATGCACATTCTACGTCATAACGACTTTCTATAGTTTGCGCATGCGTCCGGAAATAAGAAAAGCTTACTTCCACCATTTTTTAAAATCACAGCTTCTAGAAGGTTTACATGATTTCTTAAGAAACACGAGTTTTTAGAAAATGTGATTTATTTCATAAATGGAATCAAAAAATTATGCACATTATACGTCATAACGATTTTCTATAGTTTGCGCATGCGTCCGGAAATAAGAAATCTTACTTCCACCATTTTTTAAAATCACAGCTTCTGGAAGGTTTACATGATTTCTTAAAAAACACGAGTCTTTAGAAAATGTGATTTATTTCATAAATGGAATAAAAAACGTCTGCACATTCTATGTCATAACGACTTTGTATAGTTTGCGTTTGCGTCCGGAAATAACAAAAGCTTAGTTCCCACCGTTTTTTAAAATCACACCTTCTAGAAGGTTTACATGATTTCTTATAAAACACGAGTTTTTAGAAAATGTGATTTATTTCATAAATGGAATCAACAAGGTATGCACATTCTACATCATAACGACTTTCTATAGTTTGCGCATGCATCCGGAAATAAGAAAAGCTTACTTCCCTCGTTTTTTAAAATCACAGCTTCTAGAAGCTTTAGATGATTTCTTAAAAACACGAGTTTTTAGAAAATGTGATTTATTTCATAAATGGAATCATCAAAGTATGTACATTCTTTGTAATAACGACTTTTTATAGTTTGCGCATTCATCCAGAAATAAGAAAAGCTTACTTCCGCACTTTTTTTAAAATCACAGCTTCTAGAACGTTTACATGATTTCTTAAAAAACACGATTTTTTAGAAAATGTGATTTATTTCACAAAATGGAATCAACAAAGTATGCACATTCTACGTCATAACGACTTTCTATAGTTTGCGCATGCGTCCAGAAATAAGAAAAGCTTACTTCCACCATTTTTTAAAATCACAGCTTCTAGAAGGTTTACATGATTTCTTAACAAACACGAGTTTTTAGAAAATGTGATTTATTTCATAAATGGAATCAACAAAGTATGCACATTCTACGTAATAGCGACTTTCTATAGTATGCGCATGCGTCCGGAAATAAGAAAGCTTACTTCCTCCATTTTTTAAAATCACAGCTTCTAGAAGGTTTACATGATTTCTTAAAAAACACGAGTTTTTAGAAAATGTGATTTATTTCATAAATGGAATCAACAAAGTATGCACATTCTACGTAATAGCGACTTTCTATAGTTTGCGCATGCGTCCGGAAATAAGAAAAGCTTACTTCCACCGTTTTTTAAAATCACAGCTTCCAGAAGGTTTACATGATTTCTTAAAAAGCACGACTTTTTAGAAAATGTGATTTATTTCATAAATGGAATCAACAAAGTATGCACATTCTACGTCGTAATGACTTTCTAGAGTTTGCGCATGCGTCCGGAAAGAAGAAAAGCTTACTTCCCTCGTTTTTTAAAATCACAGCTTCTAGAAGCTTTAGATGATTTCTTAAAAACACGAGTTTTTAGAAAATGTGATTTATTTCATAAATGGAATCAACAAAGTATGTACATTCTTTGTAATAACGACTTTTTATAGTTTGCGCATTCATCCAGAAATAAGAAAAGCTTACTTCCGCACTTTTTTTAAAATCACAACTTCTAGAACGTTTACATGATTTCTTAAAAAACACGATTTTTTAGAAAATGTGATTTATTTCACAGAATGGAATCAACAAAGTATGCACATTCTACGTCATAACGACTTTCTATAGTTTGCGCATGCGTCCGGAAATAAGAAAAGCTTACTTCCACCATTTTTTAAAATCACAGCTTCTAGAAGGTTTACATGATTTCTTAACAAACACAAGTTTTTAGAAAATGTGATTTATTTCATAAATGGAATCAACAAATTATGCACATTATTCGTCATAACGATTTTCTATAGTTTGCGCATGCGTACAGAAATAAGAAATCTTACTTCCACCGTTTTTTAAAATCATAGCTTCTAGAAGGTTTACATGATTTGTTAAAAAACACGAGTCTTTAGAAAATGTGATTTATTTCATCAATGGAATCAAGAAAGTATGCACATTCTACATCATAATAACTTTCTATAGTTTGCGCATGGGTCCGCAAATAAGAAAATCTTACTTCCACCGTTTTTTAAAATCACAGCTTCTAGAAGGTTTACACGATTTCTTAAAAAACACAAGTTTTTAGAAAATGTGATTTATTTCATAAATGGAATTAACAAAGTATGCACATTCTATGCAATAACGACTTTCTATAGTTTTTGCATTCGTCCGTAAGTAAGAAAAGCTTACTGCTGCCCTTTTTTTAAAATCACAGCTTCTAGATGGTTTACATGATATGTTAAAAAACACGAGTTTATAGAAAATGTTATTTATTTTATAAATGGAATCAACAAAGTATGCACATTCTACATCATAACGACTTTCTATAGTTTGCGCATGCGTCCGGAAATAAGAAAAGCTTACTTCTCCCCGTTTTTTAAAGTCACAGCTTCTAGAAGGTTTACATGATTTCTTAAAAAACACGAGTTTTTAGAAAATGTGATTTATTTCATAAATGGAATCAACAAGGTATGCACATTCTACATCATAACGACTTTCTATAGTTTGCGCATGCATCCGGAAATAAGAAAAGCTTACTTCCCCCGTTTTTTAAAATCACAGCTTCTAGAAGGTTTACATGATTTCTTAAAAAACACGAGTTTTCAGAAAATGTGATTTATTTCATAAATGGAATCAACAAAATATGCACATTCTATGTAATAACGACTTTCTATAGTTTGCGCATTTGTCCAGAAATAAGAAAAGCTTACTTCCGCCCTTTTTTTAAAATCACAGCTTCTAGAACGTTTACATGATTTCTTAAAAAACACGAGTTTTTAGAAAATGTGATTTATTTCATAAATGGAATCAAAAAGGTATGCACATTCTACGTCATAGGGACTTTCTATAATATGCGCATGCGTCCGGAAATAAGAAAATCTTACTTCCTCCGTTTTTTAAAATCACAGTTTCTAGAAGGTTTACATGATTTCTTAAAAAACACGAGTTTTTAGAAAATGTGATTTATTTCATAAATGGAATCAACAAAGTATGCACATTCTATGTAATAACGACTTTCTATAGTTTGCGTGTTCGTCCAGAAATAAGAAAAGCTTACTTCCGCCCTTTTTTTAAAATCACAGCTTCTAGAACGTTTACATAATTTCTTAAAAAACACGAGTTTTTAGAAAATGTGATTTCTTTCATAAATGGAATCAACAATGTATGCAAATTCTACGTCATAACGACTTTCTATAGTTTGCGCTTTCGTCCGGAATTAAGAAAATCTTACTTCCCCCCATTATTTAAAATCACAGCTTCTAGAACGTTTACATGATTTCTTATAAAACACGAGTTTTTAGAAAACGTGATTTATTTCATAAATGGAATAAAAAAAGTATGCACATTCTACGTCATAATGACTTTCTATAGTATGCGCATGCGTCCGGAAATAAAAAAGCTTACTTCCCTCGTTTTTTAAAATCACAGCTTCTAGAAGGTTTACATGATTTTTTAAAAAGCACGAGTTTTTAGAAAATGTGATTTATTTCATAAATGGAATCAACAAAGTATGCACATTATACGTCACAACGACTTTCTATAGTTTGCGCATGCGTCTGGAAATAAGAAAAGCTTACTTCCCCCGTTTTTTTAAACCACAGCTTCTAGAAGGTTTACATGATTTGTTAACAAACACGAGTTTTTAGAAAATGTGATTTATTTCATAAATGGAATCAACAAAGTATGAACATTCTACGTCATAACGACTTTCTATAGTTTGCGCATGCATCCGGAAATAACAAAAGCTTACTTCCACCATTTTTTAAAATCACAGCTTCTAGAAGCTTTACACGATTTGTTAAAAAATTGAGTTTTTAGAAAATGTGATTTATTTCATAAATGGGATCAACAAAGTATGCACATTCTAAGTCATAACAACTTTCTATAGTTTGCGCATGCGTCCGGAAATAAGAAAAGCTTACTTCCCCCCGTTTTTTAAAGTCACAGCTTCTAGAAGGTTTACATGATTTCTTAAAAAATACGAGTTTTATAAAATGTGATTTATTTCATAAATGGAATCAACAAAGTATGCACATTCTACGTCATAACAACTTTCTATAGTTTGCGCATGCGTCCGGAAATAAGAAAAGCTTACTTCCCCCGTTTTTTAAAATCACAGCTTCTAGAAGGTTTACATGATATGTTAAAAAACACAAGTTTTTAGAAAATGTGATTTATTTCATAAATGGAATCAACAAAGTATGCACATTCTACGTCATAACGACTTTCTATAGTTTGCGCATGCGTCCGGAAATAAGAAAAGCTTACTTCCCCCGTTTTTTAAAATCACAGCTTCTAGAAGGTTTACATGATTTCTTAAAAAACATGAGTTTTTATAAAATTTCATTTTTCTAATAAATGTCATCAAGAAAGTATGCACATTCTACGTAATAGCGACTTTCTATAGTTTGAGCATGCGTCCGGAAATAAGAAAAGCTTACTTCTCCCCGTTTTTTAAAGTCACAGCTTCTAGAAGGTTTACATGATTTCTTAAAAAACACGAGTTTTTAGAAAATGTTATTTATTTCTTAAATGGAATCAACAAAGAATGCACATTCTAAGTCATAACGACTTTCTATAGTTTGCGCAAGCGTCCGGAAATAATAAAAGCTTACTTCCCCCCGTTTTTTAAAATCACGGCTTCTAGAAGCTTTACATGATTTGTTAAAAAACACGAGTTTTTAGAAAATGTGATTTCTTTCATAAATGGAATCAACAAAGTATGCACATTCTACATCATAACGGCTTTATATAGTTTGCGCATGCGTCCGGAAATAAGAAAAGCTTACTTCCCCCATTTTTTAAAATCACAGCTTCTAGAAGGTTTACATGATTTGTTAAAAAACACGAGTTTTTAGAAAATGTGATTTATTTCATAAATGGAATCAACAAACCATGCATATTATAAGTCATAACGACTTTCTATAGTTTGCGCATGTGTCCGGAAATAAGAAAAGCTTAATTCCATCGTTTTTTAAAATCACAGCTTCTAGAAGGATTAAATGATTTCTTAAAAAACACGACTTTTTAGAAAATGTGATTTATTTCATAAATGGAATCAACAAAGTATGCACATTCTATGTCATAACGAATTTCTATAGTTTGCGCATGCGTCTGGAAATAAGAAAAGCTTACTTCCCCCGTTTTTAAAATCACAGCTTCTATAAGGTTTACATGATTTTTTAACAAACACGATCTTTTAGAAAATGTGATTTATTTCATAAATGGAATCAACAAAGTATGAAAATTCTACATCATAACGACTTTCTATAGTTTCCGCATGCATCCGGAAATAAGAAAAGCTTACTTCCACCGTCTTTTAAAATCACAGCTTATAGAAGGTTTACATGATTTGTTAAAAAAAAAAAGAGTTTTTAGAAAATGTGATTTATTTCATAAATGGGATCAACAAAGTATGCACATTCTACGTCATAACGACTTTCTATAGTTTGCGCATACGTCTGGAAATAAGAAAAGCTTACTTCCCCCGTTTTTAAAATCACAGCTTCTAGAAGGTTTACATGATTTCTTAAAAAACAAGAGTTTTTAGAAAATGTGATTTATTTCATAAATGGAATCAACAAAGTATGCACATTCTATGTCATAACGAGTTCCTATATTTTGCGCATGCGTCCGGAAATAAGAAAAGCTTAGTTACCCTGTTTTTTAAAATCACAGCTTCTAGAAGGTTTACATGATTTCATAAAAAACATGAATTTTTAGAAAATTTCATTTATTTAATAAATGGAATCAACAAAGTATGCACATTCTACATAATGGCGACTTTGTATAGTTTGGACATGCGTCCGGAAATAAGAAAAGCTTACTTCCCCCCGTTTTTAAAATTCACAGCTTCTAGAAGGTTTACATGATTTCTTCAAAAACATGACTTTTTAGAAAATGTGATTTATTTCATCAATGGAATCAAGAAAGAATGCACATTCTACGTCATAATGACTTTCTATAGTTTGCACATGCGTCCGGAAATAAGAAAAGCTTACATCCCCCGTTTTTTAATATCACAGCTTCTAGAAGGTTTAGATGATTTGTTAAAAAACACGAGTTTTTAGAAAATGTGATTTATTTCATAAATGGAATCAACAAAGTATGCACATTCTACATCATAACGAGTTTCTATATTTTGCGCATGCGTCCGGAAATAAGAAAAGCTTAGTTACCCCGTTTTTTAAAATCACAGCTTCTAGAAGGTTTACATGATTTCATAAAAAACACGAATTTTTAGAAAATTTCATTTATTTAATAAATGGAATAAACAAAGTATGCACACTCTACGTAATGGCGACTTTCTATAGTTTGCACATGCGTCCGGAAATAAGAAAAGCTTACTTCCCCCCGTTTTTAAAAGTCACAGCTTCTAGAAGGTTTACATGATTTCTTGAAAAACACGACTTTTTGGAAAATGTGATTTATTTCATAAATGGAATCAAGAAAGAATGCACATTCTACGTCATAATGACTTTCTATAGTTTGCGCATGCGTCCGGAAATAAGAAAAGCTTACATCCCCCGTTTTTTAATATCACAGCTTCTAGAAGGTTTAGATGATTTGTTAAAAATCACGAGTTTTTAGAAAATGTGATTTATTTCATAAATGGAATCAACAAAGTATGCACATTCTACGTCATAACGACTTTCTATAGTTTGCACAGGCATCCGGAAATAAGAAAAGCCTACTTCCGCCTGTTTTTTAAAATCACGGCTTCTAGTAGGTTTACATGATTTCTTAAAAAACACGAGTTTTTAGAAAATGTCATTTATTTAATAAATGTCATCAAAAATGTATGCATATTCTACATAATAGCGACTTTCTATAGTTTGCCCATGCATCCGGAAATAAGAAATCTTACTTCCACCATTTTTTAAAATCACAGCTTCTAGAAGGTTTACATGATTTCGTAAAAAACACGAGTTTTTAGAAAATGTGGTTTATTTCATAAATGGAATCAACAAAGTATGCACATTCTACATCGTAACGACTTTCTATAGTTTGCGCATGTGGCCGGAAATAAGAAAAGCTTACTTCCACTGTTTTTTAAAATCACAGCTATCTAGAAGATTTACATGATTTCTTAAAAAACATGAGTTTTTAGAAAATGTGATTTATTTCATAAATGGAATCAACAAACTATGCACATTCTACGTCATAACGACTTTCTATAGTTTACGCATGCGTCCGGAAATAAGAAAAGCTTACTTCCACCGTTTTTTAAAATCACAGCTTCTAGAATGTTTACATGATTTCTTAACAAACCCGAGTTTTTAGAAAATGTGATTTATTTCATAAATGGAATCAACAAACTATGCACATTCAACGTCATAATGACTTTCTATAGTTTGCGCATGCGTCCGGAAATAAGAAAAGCTTACTTCCCCCCGTTTTTTAAAGTCACAGCTTCTAGAAGGTTTATATGATTTCTTAAAAAACACGAGTTTTTAGAAAATTGTAGTGCCCCTAGACTTGTGTAGACATTGAGGGGACCTGCTGGGTGACCCGGCTGATTGAAAAATTAATTAAATAACCTTTTGACCTTATTTTTTTGAGTATGTGTATCTGAACTGTTGAGGTAAATGAATAATTGCATATGTTAAACGATTAGCTATGACTATGCTAAATTATGTTGATGGATAATGCTTAACGACTAGCTGTATGTTGATTATGTATTTGGCGACGAAATGTATATTTGATAAAGATGAATGAGCAGTTTGAATAAATCATAAATGTTTAACAATGCTAGAGTTAGAAACCAGATGATGATTGTTGAGAACAGTGCTACTAATAATTTGTTGCGAGAAGTGTGTGTAGAAACAAGTGAGACGGTTCACCAACGGACACACAAAGGAACATGGAGGGTCGTAGAGTACGGGTAAATCACACACAGGGGAAGCGACGATGATGTCAACTTCCGACAAGAATACCACGCATGAGCAGATAAGCATTGATCCGCTTGCTCAAGAGGAATGTGTGAGGACGTACGAGGTGGGCCACGACGGAGCTGGTCACGTACGAGTTGAGGGGTGCGCAGTGAGAACGGACTCACTCCTCAGCGCCATTAGTCCCTAGATAGCATGTAGACGGAGGATGGATGGTAACGATTCCTAAAATCCCTACAATATTTCCCACAAGTCAAAACGGAAAGATGGTGGCAGAAGGGCCCGACGATGCGGTACCCTGTCGAGAACAGAAAGAATGGATGCAAGGACCCAACGATGCGGTACCATGCCAAGGAATGGAAACCATGGAAGACTGGACCCGACGGAGTGGTGCCATGTCAAGGAATTAAAATTAAGGAACTAGGAGCCCAACGGCGCGGCACCGTGATCCTAGTGAGTTTGATTGTTAAATTTAACTGCATAAAAACTTATGAGAATAACTCTAGATCATTACTTAGCAAATGCATAAAAATAATTTAGGCATTTGCACACGAATAGTTATTTTTGTTGAGCATTTAAAATAATAGAAATCATTATTTAGGAGCAAAATAGAATCCTAAGATTAGACACCTAGTCAACTAAAAGCTAGGAGTTAATTAAAATATCTGGGGGACAAACTGGAGCAAACTTAGGGGTGTTGGTGCACTTCCTAGAGAAAATGACACTTGGATGGGTGAGTGTTTTAATTAAATAATTAATTAAAAATATTTAATTATGCATGAAGCGACATGTGTCGCATGAGATTTTCCTTTATAAGGAAGACTTGGGGAATGGGTAAAGGGCCCATAATTTGGACGATTGTTGTAATTTTCGAATACCTCAAAGACTTGCTGCTATCTAAGGGTTTGGCTTAGAAATCCTGGTGGGAAGGGAAGCCCAAGCTGAATTTATGAACTACTTGTGTGAGCTCTATGACCCAAAGCTCGGGGGAGGCCATGCGACTGAAAGCATGAGCCTATGGTTGGGTGGCGAAGCTAACGGTTGCTTCGCCAATGGTTAAACGAGTTTTGCTGGAGGGATCCTACGGAAGACGAAGGCGACAATGGACCAACCGGATCGGGTTGACAGGTTAAATTTTTGCTTATTTTTGTTAAGTTATTCACGCTTTTCATTTTATTTTTCCAATAACTATGATGGCTAATTTGTTCGTATGAAGTTTTTAAAGTTTCAGGTTCAGTTCAAGGGGACCCTAAAGGAGGGGTTCTACAAAAATGTGATTTATTTCATAAATGGTATCAACAAAGTATGCACATTCTACCTCATAACGACTTTCTATAGTTTGCGCATGCGTCCGGAAATAAGAAAAGCTTACTTCCCCCGTTTTTTTAAATCACAGCTTCTAGAAGGTTTACATGATTTGTTAAAAAACATGAGTTTTTAGAAAATGTGATTTATTTCATAAATGGAATCAACAAAGCTTGCACATTCTACATCATAATAACTTTCTATAATTTGCGCACACGTCCGGAAATAAGAAAAGCTTATTTCTTAAAAAACACGAGTTTTTAGAAAATGTGATTTATTTCATCAATGGAATCAACAAATTATGCACATTCTACGTCATAACGACTTTCTATAGTTTGCGCATACGTCCGGACATAAGAAAAGCTGACTTCCCCTGTTTTTTAAAATCACAGCTTCTAGAAGGTTTACATGATTTGTTAAAAAACACAAGTTTTTGGATAATGCGATTTATTTCATAAATGGAATCAACAAAGTATGCACATTCTACATCATAACGACTTTCTATAGTTTCCGCATGCGTCAAGAAATAATAAAAGCTTACTTCCCCCGTTTTTTAAAATCACAGCTTCTAGAAGGTTTACATGATTTCTTAAAAAACATGTGTTTTTAGAAATTTTCATTTTCTTAATAAATGTCATCAACAAAGTATGCACATTCTACGTAATAGCGACTTTCTATAGTTTGCGCATGCGTCCAGAAATAAGAAAAGCTTACTTCCCCCGGTTTTTTAAAGCCACAGCTTCTAGAAGGTTTACATGATTTCTTAAAAATCACGAGTTTTTAGAAAATGTGATTTATTTCATAAATGGAATCAACAAAGTATGCACAGTCTATGTCATAACGACTTTCTATAGTTTGCGCATGCGTCCGGAAATAAGAAAAGCTTACTTCCCCCGTATTTTAAAATCACAGCTTCTAGAAGGTTTACATGATTTGTTAAAAAACACGAGTTTTTAGAAAATGTGATTTATTTCATAAATGGAATAAACAAAGCTTGCACATTCTACATCATAATAACTTTCTATAATTTGCGCATGCGTCCGGAAATAAGAAAAGCTTATTTCTTAAAAAACTCGAGTTTTTAGAAATGTGATTTATTTCATAAATGCAATCAACAAAGTATGCACATTCTACGTCATAACGACTTTCTATAGTTTGCGCATGCGTCCAGAAATAAGAAAAGCTTACTTCCCCTGTTTTTTAAAATCACAGCTTCTAGAAGGTTTACATGATTTCTTAAAAAACATGTGTTTTTAGAAATTTTCATTTTCTTAATAAATGTCATCAACAAAGTATGCACATTCTACGTAATAGTGACTTTCTATACTTTGCGCATGCATCCAGAAATAAGAAAAGCTTACTTCCCCCCGTTTTTTAAAGCCACAGCTTCTAGAAGGTTTACATGATTTCTTAAAAAACACGAGTTTTTAGAAAATGTGATTTATTTCATAAATGGAATCAACAAAGTATGCACATTCTACGTCATAACGACTTTCTATAGTTTGCCCATGCGTCCGGAAATAAGAAAAGCTTACTTCCCCCGTTTTTTAAAATCACAGCTTCTAGAAGGTTTACATGATTTGTTAAAAAACACGAATTTATAGAAAATGTGATTTATTTCATAAATGGAATCAACAAATACTGCACATTCTACGTCATAATGACTTTCTATAGTTTGCACATGCGTTCGGAAATAAGAAAAGCTTACTTCAACCGTTTTTTAAAATCACAGCTTCCAGAACGTTTTCATGATTTCTTAACAAACACGAGTTTTTAGAAAATGTGATTTATTTCATAAATGGAATCAACAAAATATGCACATTCTACGTCATAACGACTTTCTATAGTTTGCGCATGCGTCCGGAAATAAGAAAAGATCACTTCCCCCGTTTTTTTAAATCACAACTTCTAGAAGGTTTACATGATTTGTTAACAAACACGAGTTTTTAGAAAATGTGATTTATTTCATAAATGGAATCAACAAAGTATGAACATTCTACGTCATAACGACTTTCTATAGTTTGCGCATGCATCCGGAAATAAGAAAAGCTTACTTCCATCGTTTTTTAAAATCACAGCTTCTAGAAGGTTTACATGATTTGTTAAAAAAATAAGTTTTTAGAAAATGTGATTTATTTCATAAATGGGATCAACAAAGTATGCACATTCTAAGTCATAACGACTTTCTATAGTTTGCGCATGCGTCCGGAAATAAGAAAAGCTTACTTCCCCCCGTTTTTTAAAGTCACAGCTTCTAGAAGGTTTACATGATTTCTTAAAAAATACGAGTTTTATAAAATGTGACTTATTTCATAAATGGAATCAACAAAGTATGCACATTCTACGTCATAACGACTTTCTATACTTTGTGCATGCGTCCGGAAATAAAAAAAGCTTACTTCCCCCGTTTTTTAAAATCACAGCTTCTAGAAGGTTTACATGATATGTTAAAAAACACAAGTTTTTAGAAAATGTGATTTATTTCATAAATGGAATCAACAAAGTATGCACATTCTACATCATAACGACTTTCTATAGTTTGCGCATGCGTCCGGAAATAAGAAAAGCTTACTTCTCCCCGTTTTTTAAAGTCACAGCTTCTAGAAGGTTTACATGATTTCTTAAAAAACACGAGTTTTTAGAAAATGTGATTTATTTCTTAAATGGTATAAACAAAGTATGCACATTCTACGTCATAACGAATTTCTATAGTTTGCGCAAGCATCCGGAAATAATAAAAGCTTACTTCCCCCCATTTTTTAAAATCACGGCTTCTAGAAGGTTTACATGATTTGTTAAAAAACACGAGTTTTTAGAAAATGTGATTTCTTTCATAAATGGAATCAACAAAGTATGCACATAATACGTCATAACGACTTTATATGGTTTGCGCATGCGTCCGGAAATAAGAAAAGCTTACTTCCCCCATTTTTTAAAATCACAGCTTCTAGAAGGTTTACATGATTTGTTAAAAAACACGAGTTTTTAGAAAATGTGATTTATTTCATAAATGGAATCAACAAAGATTGCATATTATAAGTCATAACGACTTTCTATAGTTTGCGCATGCGTCCGGAAAAAAGAAAAGCTTACTTCCACCGTTTTTTAAAATCACAGCTTCTAGAAGGTTTACATTATTTCTTAAAAAACACGAGTTTTTAGAAAATGTGATTTATTTCATGAATGGAATCAACAAAGTATGCACATTCTACATAATAGCGACTTTCTATAGTTTGCGCATGCGTCCGGAAATAAGAAAAGCTTACTTCCACCATTTTTTAAAATCACAGCTTCTAGAAGGTTTACATGATTTCTTAAAAAACACGAGTTTTTAGAAAAATCTGATTTATTTCATAAATGGAATCACCAAAGTATGCACATTCTACGTAATAGCAACTTTCTATAGTTTGCGCATGCGTCTGGAAATATGAAAAGCTTACTTCCACCGTTTTTTAAAATCACAGCTTCTAGAAGGTTTACATTATTTCTTAAAAAACACGACTTTTTAGAAAAATGTGATTTATTTGATAAATGGAATCAACAAAGTATGCACATTCTACGTAATAGCGACTTTCTATAGTTTGCGCATGCATCCGGAAATAAGAAAAGCTTACTTCCACCGTTTTTTAAAATCACAGCTTCTAGAAGGTTTACATGATTTGTTAAAAAACACGAGTTTTTAGAAAATTTGATTTATTTCATAAATGGTACCAACAAAGTATGCACATTCTAAGTCATAACGACTTTCTATAGTTTGCGCATGCATCCGGAAATAAGAAAAGCTTACTTCCCCAGTTTTTTAAAATCACAGCTTCTAGAAGGTTTACATGATTTGTTAAAAAACATGAGTTTTTAGAAAATGTAATTTATTTCATAAATGGTATCCATAAAGTATACACATTCTACGTCATAACAACTTTCTATAGTTTGCGCATGCGTCCGGAAATAAGAAAAGCTTACTTCCCCCATTTTTTAAAGTCACAGCTTCTAGAAGGTTTGCATGATTTCTTAAAAAACACGAGTTTTTAGAAAATGTGATTTATTTCATAAATGGAATCAGCAAAGTATGCACATTCTACGTCATAATGACTTTCTATAGTTTGCGCAAGCGTCCGGAAATAATAAAAGCTTACTTCCCCCCGTTTTTTAAAATCACGCCTTCTAGAAGCTTTACATGATTTGTTAAAAAACACGAGTTTTTAGAAAATGTGATTTATTTCATAAATGGAATCAACAAAGTATGCATATTATAAGTCATAACGACTCTCTATAGTTTGCGCATGCATCCAGAAATAAGAAAAGCTTACTTCCACCGTTTTTTAAAATCACACCTTCTAGAAGGTTTACATGATTTCTTAAAAAACACGAGTTTTTAGAAAATGTGATTTATTTCATAAATGGAATCAACAAAGTATGCACATTCTACGTAATAGCGACTTTCTATAGTTTGCGCATGCGTCCAGAAATTAGAAAAGCTTACTTCCACCGTTTTTTAAAATCACAGCTTCTAGAAGGTTTACATGATTTCTTAAAAAACACGAGTTTTTAGAAAATGTGATTTATTTCATAAATGGAATCAACAAAGTTTGCACATTCTACGTAATAGCGACTTTCTATAGTTTGCGCATGCGTCCGAAAATAAGAAAAGCTTACTTCCACCATTTTTTAAAATCACAGCTTCTAGATGGTTTACATGATTTCTTAAAAAGCACGACTTTTTAGAAAATGTGATTTATTTCATAAATGGAATCAACAAAGTATGCACATTCTACATCATAGCGACTTTCTATAGTTTGCGCATACGTCCGGAAATAAGAAAAGCTTACTTCAACCGTTTTTGATAATCACAGCTTCTAGAAGGTTAACATGTTTTGTTAAAAAACACAAGTTTTTAGAAAAGGTGATTTATTTCATAAATGTAATCAACAAAGTATGCACATTCTACGTAATAGCAACTTTCTATAGTTTGCGCAAGCGTCCGGAAATGATAAAAGCTTACTTCCCTCCGTTCTTTAAAATCACAGCTTCTAGAAGGTTTACATGATTTCTTAAAAAACACGAGTTTTTAGAAAATGTGATTTATTTCATAAATGGAATCAAAAAAGTATGCACATTCTACGTCATAATGACTTTCTAGAGTTTGCGCATGCGTCCGGAAATAAGAAAAGCTTACTTCCCCCGTTTTTTAAAATCACAGCTTCTAGAAGGTTTAGATGATTTCTTAAAAACACGAATTTTTAGAAAATGTGATTTATTTCATAAATGGAATCAGCAAAGTATGTACATTCTTTGTAATAACGACTTTTTATATTTTGCGCATTCATCCAGAAATAAGAAAAGCTTACTTCCGCACTTTTTTTAAAATCATAGCTTCTAGAACGTTTACATGATTTCTTAAAAAACACGATTTTTTAGAAAATGTGATTTATTTCACAAAATTGAATCAACAAAGTATGCACATTCTACGTCATAACGACTTTCTATAGTTTGCGCATGCGTCCGGAAATAAGAAAAGCTTACTTCCACCATTTTTTAAAATCACAGCTTCTAGAAGGTTTACATGATTTCTTAAGAAACACGAGTTTTTAGAAAATGTGATTTATTTCATAAATGGAATCAAAAAATTATGCACATTATACGTCATAACGATTTTCTATAGTTTGCGCATGCGTCCGGAAATAAGAAATCTTACTTCCACCATTTTTTAAAATCACAGCTTCTGGAAGGTTTACATGATTTGTTAAAAAACACGAGTCTTTAGAAAATTTGATTTATTTCATAAATGGAATAAAAAACGTCTGCACATTCTATGTCATAACTACTTTCTATAGTTTGCGCTTGCGTCCGGAAATAACAAAAGCTTAGTTCCCACCGTTTTTTAAAATCACACCTTCTAGAAGGTTTACATGATTTCTTATAAAACACGAGTTTTTAGAAAATGTGATTTATTTCATAAATGGAATCAACAAGGTATGCACATTCTACATCATAACGACTTTCTATAGTTTGCGCATGCATCCGGAAATAAGAAAAGCTTACTTCCCTCGTTTTTTAAAATCACAGCTTCTAGAAGCTTTAGATGATTTCTTAAAAACATGAGTTTTTAGAAAATGTGATTTATTTCATAAATGGAATCAACAAAGTATGTACATTCTTTGTAATAACGACTTTTTATAGTTTGCGCATTCATCCAGAAATAAGAAAAGCTTACTTCCGCACTTTTTTTAAAATCACAGCTTCTAGAACGTTTACATGATTTCTTAAAAAACACGATTTTTTAGAAAATGTGATTTATTTCACAAAATGGAATCAACAAAGTATGCACATTCTACGTCATAACGACTTTCTATAGTTTGCGCATGCGTCCGGAAATAAGAAAAGCTTACTTCCACCATTTTTTAAAATCACAGCTTCTAGAAGGTTTACATGATTTCTTAACAAACACGAGTTTTTAGAAAATGTGATTTATTTCATAAATGGAATCAACAAAGTATGCACATTCTACGTAATAGCGACTTTCTATAGTATGCGCATGCGTCCGGAAATAAGAAAGCTTACTTCCTCCATTTTTTAAAATCACAGCTTCTAGAAGGTTTACATGATTTCTTAAAAAACACGAGTTTTTAGAAAATGTGATTTATTTCATAAATGGAATCAACAAAGTATGCACATTCTACGTAATAGCGACTTTCTATAGTTTGCGCATGCGTCCGGAAATAAGAAAAGCTTACTTCCACCATTTTTTAAAATCACAGCTTCTAGAAGGTTTACATGATTTCTTAAAAAGCACGACTTTTTAGAAAATGTTATTTATTTCATAAATGGAATCAACAAAGTATGCACATTCTACGTCGTAATGACTTTCTAGAGTTTGCGCATGCGTCCGGAAAGAAGAAAAGCTTACTTCCCCCGTTTTTTAAAATCACAGCTTCTAGAAGCTTTAGATGATTTCTTAAAAACACGAGTTTTTAGAAAATGTGATTTATTTCATAAATGGAATCGACAAAGTATGTACATTCTTTGTAATAACGACTTTTTATAGTTTGCGCATTCATCCAGAAATAAGAAAAGCTTACTTCCGCACTTTTTTTAAAATCACAGCTTCTAGAACGTTTACATGATTTCTTAAAAAACACGATTTTTAGAAAATGTGATTTATTTCACAAAATGGAATCAACAAAGTATACACATTCTACGTCATAACGACTTTCTATAGTTTGCGCATGCGTCCGGAAATAAGAAAAGCTTACTTCCACCATTTTTTAAAATCACAGCTTCTAGAAGGTTTACATGATTTCTTAACAAACACGAGTTTTTAGAAAATGTGATTTATTTCATAAATGGAATCAACAAATTATGCACATTATTCGTCATAACGATTTTCTATAGTTTGCGCATGCGTTCAGAAATAAGAAATCTTACTTCCACCATTTTTTAAAATCATAGCTTCTAGAAGGTTTACATGATTTGTTAAAAAACACGAGTCTTTAGAAAATGTGATTTATTTCATCAATGGAATCAAGAAAGTATGCACATTCTACATCATAATAACTTTCTATAGTTTGCGCATGGGTCCGCAAATAAGAAAATCTTACTTCCACCGTTTTTTAAAATCACAGCTTCTAGAAGGTTTACACGATTTCTTAAAAAACACGAGTTTTTAGAAAATGTGATTTATTTCATAAATGGAATTAAGAAAGTATGCACATTCTATGCAATAACGACTTTCTATAGTTTTTGCGTTCGTCCGTAAGTAAGAAAAGCTTACTGCTGCCCTTTTTTTAAAATCACAGCTTCTAGATGGTTTACATGATATGTTAAAAAACACGATTTTATAGAAAATGTGATTTATTTTATAAATGGAATCAACAAAGTATGCACATTCTACATCATAACGACTTTCTATAGTTTGCGCATGCGTCCGGAAATAAGAAAAGCTTACTTCTCCCCGTTTTTTAAAGTCACAGCTTCTAGAAGGTTTACATGATTTCTTAAAAAACACGAGTTTTTAGAAAATGTGATTTATTTCATAAATGGAATCAACAAGGTATGCACATTCTACATCATAACGACTTTCTATAGTTTGCGCATGCATCCGGAAATAAGAAAAGCTTACTTCCCCCGTTTTTTAAAATCACAGCTTCTAGAAGGTTTACATGATTTCTTAAAAAACACGAGTTTTCAGAAAATGTGATTTATTTCATAAATGGAATCAACAAAGTATGCACATTCTATGTAATAACGACTTTCTATAGTTTGCGCATTTGTCCAGAAATAAGAAAAGCTTACTTCCGCCCTTTTTTTAAAATCACAGCTTCTAGAACGTTTACATGATTTCGTAAAAAACACGAGTTTTTAGAAAATGTGATTTATTTCATAAATGGAATCAAAAAGGTATGCACATTCTACGTCATAGCGACTTTCTATAGTATGCGCATGCGTCCGGAAATAAGAAAAGCTTACTTCCTCCGTTTTTTAAAATCACAGTTTCTAGAAGGTTTACATGATTTCTTAAAAAACACGAGTTTTTAGAAAATGTGATTTATTTCATAAATGGAATCAACAAAGTATGCACATTCTATGTAAGAACGACTTTCTATAGTTTGCGCGTTCGTCCAAAAATAAGAAAAGCTTACTTCCGCCCTTTTTTTAAAATCACAGCTTCTAGAACGTTTACATAATTTCTTAAAAAACACGAGTTTTTAGAAAATGTGATTTCTTTCATAAATGGAATCAACAATGTATGCAAATTCTACGTCATAAAGACTTTCTATAGTTTGCGCATTCGTCCGGAATTAAGAAAATCTTACTTCCCCCCATTATTTAAAATCACAGCTTCTAGAACGTTTACATGATTTCTTATAAAACACGAGTTTTTAGAAAACGTGATTTATTTCATAAATGGAATAAAAAAAGTATGCACATTCTACGTCATAATGACTTTCTATAGTATGCGCATGCGTCCGGAAATAAAAAAGCTTACTTCCCCCATTTTTTAAAATCATGGCTTCTAGAAGGTTTACATGATTTTTTAAAAAGCACGAGTTTTTAGAAAATGTGATTTATTTCATAAATGGAATCAACAAAGTATGCACATTATACGTCATAATGACTTTCTATAGTTTGCGCATGCGTCTGGAAATAAGAAAAGCTTACTTCCCCCGTTTTTTTAAACCACAGCTTCTAGAAGGTTTACATGATTTGTTAACAAACACGAGTTTTTAGAAAATGTGATTTATTTCATAAATGGAATCAACAAAGTATGAACATTCTACGTCATAACGACTTTCTATAGTTTGCGCATGCATCCGGAAATAAGAAAAGCTTACTTCCACCATTTTTTAAAATCACAGCTTCTAGAAGGTTTACACGATTTGTTAAAAAAATGAGTTTTTAGAAAATGTGATTTATTTCATAAATGGAATCAACAAAGTATGCACATTCTAAGTCATAACGACTTTCTATAGTTTGCGCATGCGTCCGGAAATAAGAAAAGCTTACTTCCCCCCATTTTTTAAAGTCACAGCTTCTAGAAGGTTTACATGATTTCTTAAAAAATACGAGTTTTATAAAATGTGATTTATTTCATAAATGGAATCAACAAAGTATGCACATTCTACGTCATAACGACTTTCTATAGTTTGCGCATGCGTCCGGAAATAAGAAAAGCTTACTTCCCCCCGTTTTTTAAAGTCACAGCTTCTAGAAGGTTTACATGATTTCTTAAAAAATACGAGTTTTATAAAATGTGACTTATTTCATAAATGGAATCAACAAAGTATGCACATTCTACGTCATAACGACTTTCTATAGTTTGTGCATGCGTCCGGAAATAAAAAAAGCTTACTTCCCCCCGTTTTTTAAAATCACAGCTTCTAGAAGGTTTACATGATATGTTAAAAAACACAAGTTTTTAGAAAATGTGATTTATTTCATAAATGGAATCAACAAAGTATGCACATTCTACATCATAACGACTTTCTATAGTTTGCGCATGCGTCCGGAAATAAGAAAAGCTTACTTCTCCCCGTTTTTTAAAGTCACAGCTTCTAGAAGGTTTACATGATTTCTTAAAAAACACGAGTTTTTAGAAAATGTGATTTATTTCTTAAATGGTATAAACAAAGTATGCACATTCTACGTCATAACGAATTTCTATAGTTTGCGCAAGCATCCGGAAATAATAAAAGCTTACTTCCCCCCATTTTTTAAAATCACGGCTTCTAGAAGGTTTACATGATTTGTTAAAAAACACGAGTTTTTAGAAAATGTGATTTCTTTCATAAATGGAATCAACAAAGTATGCACATAATACGTCATAACGACTTTATATGGTTTGCGCATGCGTCCGGAAATAAGAAAAGCTTACTTCCCCCATTTTTTAAAATCACAGCTTCTAGAAGGTTTACATGATTTGTTAAAAAACACGAGTTTTTAAAAAATGTGATTTATTTCATAAATGGAATCAACAAAGATTGCATATTATAAGTCATAACGACTTTCTATAGTTTGCGCATGCGTCCGGAAAAAAGAAAAGCTTACTTCCACCGTTTTTTAAAATCACAGCTTCTAGAAGGTTTACATTATTTCTTAAAAAACACGAGTTTTTAGAAAATGTGATTTATTTCATGAATGGAATCAACAAAGTATGCACATTCTACATAATAGCGACTTTCTATAGTTTGCGCATGCGTCCGGAAATAAGAAAAGCTTACTTCCACCATTTTTTAAAATCACAGCTTCTAGAAGGTTTACATGATTTCTTAAAAAACACGAGTTTTTAGAAAAATCTGATTTATTTCATAAATGGAATCAACAAAGTATGCACATTCTACGTAATAGCAACTTTCTATAGTTTGCGCATGCGTCTGGAAATATGAAAAGCTTACTTCCACCGTTTTTTAAAATCACAGCTTCTAGAAGGTTTACATTATTTCTTAAAAAACACGACTTTTTAGAAAAATGTGATTTATTTGATAAATGGAATCAACAAAGTATGCACATTCTACGTAATAGCGACTTTCTATAGTTTGCGCATGCATCCGGAAATAAGAAAAGCTTACTTCCACCGTTTTTTAAAATCACAGCTTCTAGAAGGTTTACATGATTTGTTAAAAAACACGAGTTTTTAGAAAATTTGATTTATTTCATAAATGGTACCAACAAAGTATGCACATTCTAAGTCATAACGACTTTCTATAGTTTGCGCATGCATCCGGAAATAAGAAAAGCTTACTTCCCCAGTTTTTTAAAATCACAGCTTCTAGAAGGTTTACATGATTTGTTAAAAAACATGAGTTTTTAGAAAATGTAATTTATTTCATAAATGGTATCCATAAAGTATACACATTCTACGTCATAACAACTTTCTATAGTTTGCGCATGCGTCCGGAAATAAGAAAAGCTTACTTCCCCCATTTTTTGAAGTCACAGCTTCTAGAAGGTTTGCATGATTTCTTAAAAAACACGAGTTTTTAGAAAATGTGATTTATTTCATAAATGGAATCAGCAAAGTATGCACATTCTACGTCATAATGACTTTCTATAGTTTGCGCAAGCGTCCGGAAATAATAAAAGCTTACTTCCCCCCGTTTTTTAAAATCACGCCTTCTAGAAGCTTTACATGATTTGTTAAAAAACACGAGTTTTTAGAAAATGTGATTTATTTCATAAATGGAATCAACAAAGTATGCATATTATAAGTCATAACGACTCTCTATAGTTTGCGCATGCATCCAGAAATAAGAAAAGCTTACTTCCACCGTTTTTTAAAATCACACCTTCTAGAAGGTTTACATGATTTCTTAAAAAACACGAGTTTTTAGAAAATGTGATTTATTTCATAAATGGAATCAACAAAGTATGCACATTCTACGTAATAGCGACTTTCTATAGTTTGCGCATGCGTCCGGAAATTAGAAAAGCTTACTTCCACCGTTTTTTAAAATCACAGCTTCTAGAAGGTTTACATGATTTCTTAAAAAACACGAGTTTTTAGAAAATGTGATTTATTTCATAAATGGAATCAACAAAGTTTGCACATTCTACGTAATAGCGACTTTCTATAGTTTGCGCATGCGTCCGGAAATAAGAAAAGCTTACTTCCACCATTTTTTAAAATCACAGCTTCTAGATGGTTTACATGATTTCTTAAAAAGCACGACTTTTTAGAAAATGTGATTTATTTCATAAATGGAATCAACAAAGTATGCACATTCTACATCATAGCGACTTTCTATAGTTTGCGCATACGTCCGGAAATAAGAAAAGCTTACTTCAACCGTTTTTGATAATCACAGCTTCTAGAAGGTTAACATGTTTTGTTAAAAAACACAAGTTTTTAGAAAAGGTGATTTATTTCATAAATGTAATCAACAAAGTATGCACATTCTACGTAATAGCAACTTTCTATAGTTTGCGCAAGCGTCCGGAAATGATAAAAGCTTACTTCCCTCCGTTCTTTAAAATCACAGCTTCTAGAAGGTTTACATGATTTCTTAAAAAACACGAGTTTTTAGAAAATGTGATTTATTTCATAAATGGAATCAAAAAAGTATGCACATTCTACGTCATAATGACTTTCTAGAGTTTGCGCATGCGTCCGGAAATAAGAAAAGCTTACTTCCCCCGTTTTTTAAAATCACAGCTTCTAGAAGGTTTAGATGATTTCTTAAAAACACGAATTTTTAGAAAATGTGATTTATTTCATAAATGGAATCAGCAAAGTATGTACATTCTTTGTAATAACGACTTTTTATATTTTGCGCATTCATCCAGAAATAAGAAAAGCTTACTTCCGCACTTTTTTTAAAATCATAGCTTCTAGAACGTTTACATGATTTCTTAAAAAACACGATTTTTTAGAAAATGTGATTTATTTCACAAAATTGAATCAACAAAGTATGCACATTCTACGTCATAACGACTTTCTATAGTTTGCGCATGCGTCCGGAAATAAGAAAAGCTTACTTCCACCATTTTTTAAAATCACAGCTTCTAGAAGGTTTACATGATTTCTTAAGAAACACGAGTTTTTAGAAAATGTGATTTATTTCATAAATGGAATCAAAAAATTATGCACATTATACGTCATAACGATTTTCTATAGTTTGCGCATGCGTCCGGAAATAAGAAATCTTACTTCCACCATTTTTTAAAATCACAGCTTCTGGAAGGTTTACATGATTTGTTAAAAAACACGAGTCTTTAGAAAATTTGATTTATTTCATAAATGGAATAAAAAACGTCTGCACATTCTATGTCATAACTACTTTCTATAGTTTGCGCTTGCGTCCGGAAATAACAAAAGCTTAGTTCCCACCGTTTTTTAAAATCACACCTTCTAGAAGGTTTACATGATTTCTTATAAAACACGAGTTTTTAGAAAATGTGATTTATTTCATAAATGGAATCAACAAGGTATGCACATTCTACATCATAACGACTTTCTATAGTTTGCGCATGCATCCGGAAATAAGAAAAGCTTACTTCCCTCGTTTTTTAAAATCACAGCTTCTAGAAGCTTTAGATGATTTCTTAAAAACATGAGTTTTTAGAAAATGTGATTTATTTCATAAATGGAATCAACAAAGTATGTACATTCTTTGTAATAACGACTTTTTATAGTTTGCGCATTCATCCAGAAATAAGAAAAGCTTACTTCCGCACTTTTTTTAAAATCACAGCTTCTAGAACGTTTACATGATTTCTTAAAAAACACGATTTTTTAGAAAATGTGATTTATTTCACAAAATGGAATCAACAAAGTATGCACATTCTACGTCATAACGACTTTCTATAGTTTGCGCATGCGTCCGGAAATAAGAAAAGCTTACTTCCACCATTTTTTAAAATCACAGCTTCTAGAAGGTTTACATGATTTCTTAACAAACACGAGTTTTTAGAAAATGTGATTTATTTCATAAATGGAATCAACAAAGTATGCACATTCTACGTAATAGCAACTTTCTATAGTATGCGCATGCGTCCGGAAATAAGAAAGCTTACTTCCTCCATTTTTTAAAATCACAGCTTCTAGAAGGTTTACATGATTTCTTAAAAAACACGAGTTTTTAGAAAATGTGATTTATTTCATAAATGGAATCAACAAAGTATGCACATTCTACGTAATAGCAACTTTCTATAGTTTGCGCATGCGTCCGGAAATAAGAAAAGCTTACTTCCACCATTTTTTAAAATCACAGCTTCTAGAAGGTTTACATGATTTCTTAAAAAGCACGACTTTTTAGAAAATGTTATTTATTTCATAAATGGAATCAACAAAGTATGCACATTCTACGTCGTAATGACTTTCTAGAGTTTGCGCATGCGTCCGGAAAGAAGAAAAGCTTACTTCCCCCGTTTTTTAAAATCACAGCTTCTAGAAGCTTTAGATGATTTCTTAAAAACACGAGTTTTTAGAAAATGTGATTTATTTCATAAATGGAATCGACAAAGTATGTACATTCTTTGTAATAACGACTTTTTATAGTTTGCGCATTCATCTAGAAATAAGAAAAGCTTACTTCCGCACTTTTTTTAAAATCACAGCTTCTAGAACGTTTACATGATTTCTTAAAAAACACGATTTTTAGAAAATGTGATTTATTTCACAAAATGGAATCAACAAAGTATACACATTCTACGTCATAACGACTTTCTATAGTTTGCGCATGCGTCCGGAAATAAGAAAAGCTTACTTCCACCATTTTTTAAAATCACAGCTTCTAGAAGGTTTACATGATTTCTTAACAAACACGAGTTTTTAGAAAATGTGATTTATTTCATAAATGGAATCAACAAATTATGCACATTATTCGTCATAACGATTTTCTATAGTTTGCGCATGCGTCCAGAAATAAGAAATCTTACTTCCACCATTTTTTAAAATCATAGCTTCTAGAAGGTTTACATGATTTGTTAAAAAACACGAGTCTTTAGAAAATGTGATTTATTTCATCAATGGAATCAAGAAAGTATGCACATTCTACATCATAATAACTTTCTATAGTTTGCGCATGGGTCCGCAAATAAGAAAATCTTACTTCCACCGTTTTTTAAAATCACAGCTTCTAGAAGGTTTACACGATTTCTTAAAAAACACGAGTTTTTAGAAAATGTGATTTATTTCATAAATGGAATTAAGAAAGTATGCACATTCTATGCAATAACGACTTTCTATAGTTTTTGCGTTCGTCCGTAAGTAAGAAAAGCTTACTGCTGCCCTTTTTTTAAAATCACAGCTTCTAGATGGTTTACATGATATGTTAAAAAACACGATTTTATAGAAAATGTGATTTATTTTATAAATGGAATCAACAAAGTATGCACATTCTACATCATAACGACTTACTATAGTTTGCGCATGCGTCCGGAAATAAGAAAAGCTTACTTCTCCCCGTTTTTTAAAGTCACAGCTTCTAGAAGGTTTACATGATTTCTTAAAAAACACGAGTTTTTAGAAAATGTGATTTATTTCATAAATGGAATCAACAAGGTATGCACATTCTACATCATAACGACTTTCTATAGTTTGCGCATGCATCCGGAAATAAGAAAAGCTTACTTCCCCCGTTTTTTAAAATCACAGCTTCTAGAAGGTTTACATGATTTCTTAAAAAACACGAGTTTTCAGAAAATGTGATTTATTTCATAAATGGAATCAACAAAGTATGCACATTCTATGTAATAACGACTTTCTATAGTTTGCGCATTTGTCCAGAAATAAGAAAAGCTTACTTCCGCCCTTTTTTTAAAATCACAGCTTCTAGAACGTTTACATGATTTCGTAAAAAACACGAGTTTTTAGAAAATGTGATTTATTTCATAAATGGAATCAAAAAGGTATGCACATTCTACGTCATAGCGACTTTCTATAGTATGCGCATGCGTCCGGAAATAAGAAAAGCTTACTTCCTCCGTTTTTTAAAATCACAGTTTCTAGAAGGTTTACATGATTTCTTAAAAAACACGAGTTTTTAGAAAATGTGATTTATTTCATAAATGGAATCAACAAAGTATGCACATTCTATGTAAGAACGACTTTCTATAGTTTGCGCGTTCGTCCAAAAATAAGAAAAGCTTACTTCCGCCCTTTTTTTAAAATCACAGCTTCTAGAACGTTTACATAATTTCTTAAAAAACACGAGTTTTTAGAAAATGTGATTTCTTTCATAAATGGAATCAACAATGTATGCAAATTCTACGTCATAAAGACTTTCTATAGTTTGCGCATTCGTCCGGAATTAAGAAAATCTTACTTCCCCCCATTATTTAAAATCACAGCTTCTAGAACGTTTACATGATTTCTTATAAAACACGAGTTTTTAGAAAACGTGATTTATTTCATAAATGGAATAAAAAAAGTATGCACATTCTACGTCATAATGACTTTCTATAGTATGCGCATGCGTCCGGAAATAAAAAAGCTTACTTCCCCCGTTTTTTAAAATCATGGCTTCTAGAAGGTTTACATGATTTTTTAAAAAGCACGAGTTTTTAGAAAATGTGATTTATTTCATAAATGGAATCAACAAAGTATGCACATTATACGTCATAACGACTTTCTATAGTTTGTGCATGCGTCTGGAAATAAGAAAAGCTTACTTCCCCCGTTTTTTTAAACCACAGCTTCTAGAAGGTTTACATGATTTGTTAACAAACACGAGTTTTTAGAAAATGTGATTTATTTCATAAATGGAATCAACAAAGTATGAACATTCTACGTCATAACGACTTTCTATAGTTTGCGCATGCATCCGGAAATAAGAAAAGCTTACTTCCACCATTTTTTAAAATCACAGCTTCTAGAAGGTTTACACGATTTGTTAAAAAATTGAGTTTTTAGAAAATGTGATTTATTTCATAAATGGAATCAACAAAGTATGCACATTCTAAGTCATAACGACTTTCTATAGTTTGCGCATGCGTCCGGAAATAAGAAAAGCTTACTTCCCCCCGTTTTTTAAAGTCACAGCTTCTAGAAGGTTTACATGATTTCTTAAAAAATACGAGTTTTATAAAATGTGATTTATTTCATAAATGGAATCAACAAAGTATGCACATTCTACGTCATAACGACTTTCTATAGTTTGCGCATGCGTCCGGAAATAAGAAAAGCTTACTTCCCCCGTTTTTTAAAATCACAGCTTCTAGAAGGTTTACATGATATGTTAAAAAACACAAGTTTTTAGAAAATGTGATTTATTTCATAAATGTCATCAAGAAAGTATGCACATTCTACGTAATAGCGACTTTCTATAGTTTGAGCATGCGTCCGGAAATAAGAAAAGCTTACTTCTCCCCGTTTTTTAAAGTCACAGCTTCTAGAAGGTTTACATGATTTCTTAAAAAACATGAGTTTTTATAAAATTTCATTTTTTTAATAAATGTCATCAAGAAAGTATGCACATTCTACGTAATAGTGACTTTCTATAGTTTGAGCATGCGTCCGGAAATAAGAAAAGCTTACTTCTCCCCGTTTTTTAAAGTCACAGCTTCTAGAAGGTTTACATGATTTCTTAAAAAACACGAGTTTTTAGAAAATGTTATTTATTTCTTAAATGGAATCAACAAAGAATGCACATTCTACGTCATAACGACTTTCTATAGTTTGCGCAAGCGTCCGGAAATAATAAAAGCTTACTTCCCCCCGTTTTTTAAAATCACGGCTTCTAGAAGCTTTACATGATTTGTTAAAAAACACGAGTTTTTAGAAAATGTGATTTCTTTCATAAATGGAATCAACAAAGTATGCACATTCTACATCATAACGACTTTATATAGTTTGCGCATGCGTCCGGAAATAAGAAAAGCTTACTTCCCCCATTTTTTAAAATCACAGCTTCTAGAAGGTTTACATGATTTGTTAAAAAACACGAGTTTTTAGAAAATGTGATTTATTTCATAAATGGAATCAACAAACCATGCATATTATAAGTCATAACGACTTTCTATAGTTTGCGCATGTGTCCGGAAATAAGAAAAGCTTAATTCCACCGTTTTTTAAAATCACAGCTTCTAGAAGGATTAAATGATTTCTTAAAAAACACGACTTTTTAGAAAATGTGATTTATTTCATAAATGGAATCAACAAAGTATGCACATTCTATGTCATAACGAATTTCTATAGTTTGCGCATGCGTCTGGAAATAAGAAAAGCTTACTTCCCCTGTTTTTAAAATCACAGCTTCTATAAGGTTTACATGATTTGTTAACAAACACGATCTTTTAGAAAATGTGATTTATTTCATAAATGGAATCAACAAAGTATGAACATTCTACATCATAACGACTTTCTATAGTTTCCGCATGCATCCGGAAATAAGAAAAGCTTACTTCCACCGTCTTTTAAAATCACAGCTTATAGAAGGTTTACATGATTTGTTAAAAAAAACAGAGTTTTTAGAAAATGTGATTTACTTCATAAATGGGATCAACAAAGTATGCACATTCTACGTCATAACGACTTTCTATAGTTTGCGCATACGTCTGGAAATAAGAAAATCTTACTTCCCCCGTTTTTAAAATCACAGCTTCTAGAAGGTTTACATGATTTCTTAAAAAACAAGAGTTTTTAGAAAATGTGATTTATTTCATAAATGGAATCAACAAAGTATGCACATTCTATGTCATAACGAGTACCTATATTTTGCGCATGCGTCCGGAAATAAGAAAAGCTTAGTTACCCCATTTTTTAAAATCACAGCTTCTAGAAGGTTTACATGATTTCATAAAAAACACGAATTTTTAGAAAATTTCATTTATTTAATAAATGGAATCAACAAAGTATGCACATTCTACATAATGGCGACTTTGTATAGTTTGGACATGCGTCCGGAAATAAGAAAAGCTTACTTCCCCCCGTTTTTAAAATTCACAGCTTCTAGAAGGTTTACATGATTTCTTCAAAAACACGACTTTTTAGAAAATGTGATTTATTTCATCAATGGAATCAAGAAAGAATGCACATTCTACATCATAATGACTTTCTATAGTTTGCACATGCGTCCGGAAATAAGAAAAGCTTACATCCCTCGTTTTTTAATATCACATCTTCTAGAAGGTTTAGATGATTTGTTAAAAAACACGAGTTTTTAGAAAATGTGATTTATTTAATAAATGGAATGAACAAAGTATGCACATTCTACATCATAACGAGTTTCTATATTTTGCGCATGCGTCCGGAAATAAGAAAAGCTTAGTTACCCCGTTTTTTAAAATCACAGCTTCTAGAAGGTTTACATGATTTCATAAAAAACACGAATTTTTAGAAAATTTCATTTATTTAATAAATGGAATAAACAAAGTATGCACACTCTACGTAATGGCGACTTTCTATAGTTTGCACATGCGTCCGGAAATAAGAAAAGCTTACTTCCCCCCGTTTTTAAAAGTCACAGCTTCTAGAAGGTTTACATGATTTCTTGAAAAACACGACTTTTTAGAAAATGTGATTTATTTCATAAATGGAATCAAGAAAGAATGCACATTCTACGTCATAATGACTTTCTATAGTTTGCGCATGCGTCCGGAAATAAGAAAAGCTTACATCCCCCGTTTTTTAATATCACAGCTTCTAGAAGGTTTAGATGATTTGTTAAAAAACACGAGTTTTTAGAAAATGTGATTTATTTCATAAATGGAATCAACAAAGTATGCACATTCTACGTCATAACGACTTTCTATAGTTTGCACAGGCATCCGGAAATAAGAAAAGCCTACTTCCGCTCGTTTTTTAAAATCACAGCTTCTAGTAGGTTTACATGATTTCTTAAAAAACACGAGTTTTTAGAAAATGTCATTTATTTAATAAATGTCATAAAAAATGTATGCATATTCTACATAATAGCGACTTTCTATAGTTTGCGCATGCATCCGGAAATAAGAAAAGCTTACTTCCCCCCGTTTTTTAAAGTCACGGCTTCTACAAGGTTTATATGATTTCTTAAAAAACATGAGTTTTTAGAAAATGTGATTTATTTCATAAATGGTATCAACAAAGTATGCACATATTACGTCATAACAACTTTCTATAGTTTGCGCATGCGTCCAGAAATAAGAAAAGCTTACTTCCCCGGTTTTTTAAAATCACAGCTTCTAGAAGGTTTACATGATTTGTTAAAAAACACGAGTTTTTAGAAAATGTGATTTATTTCATAAATGGTATCAACAAAGTATGCACATTCTAAGTCATAACGACTTTCTATAGTTTGCGCATGCATCCGGAAATAAGAAAAGCTTACTTGCCGGGTTTTTTAAAATCACAGCTTCTAGAACGTTTACATGATTTGTTAAAAAACACGAGTTTTTAGAAAATGTAATTTATTTCATAAATGGTATCAAGAAAGTATACACATTCTACGTCATAACGAATTTCTATAGTTTGCGCATGCGTACTGAAATAAGAAAAGCTTACTTCCCCGGTTTTTTAAAATCACAGCTTCTAAAAGGTTTACATGATTTGTTAAAAAACACGAGTTTTTAGAAAATGTGATTTATTTCATAAATGGTATCAACAAAGTATGGACATTCTACGTCATAACGACTTTCTATAGTTTGCTCATGCATCCAGAAATAAGAAAAGCTTACTTCCCCCGTTTTTTAAATTCACAGCTTCTGGAAGGTTTACATGATTTGTTAAAAAACAAGAGTTTTTAGAAAATGTGATTTAATTCATAAATGGAATCAACAAAGCAGGCTACATTCTACGTCATAATGACTTTCTATAGTTTGTGCATGCGTCCGGAAATAAGAAAATCTTACTTCCCCGTTTTTTAAAATCACAGCTTCTAGAAGGTTTACATGATTTCTTAACAAACACGAGTTTTTAGAAAATGTGATTTATTTCATAAATGGAATCAACAAAGTATGCACATTCTACGTCATAATGACTTTCTATAGTTTGCGCAGGCATCCGGAAATAAGAAAAGCTTACTTCAACCGTTTTTTAAAATCATAGCTTCTAGAACGTTTACATGATTTCTTAACAAAAACGAATTTTTAGAAAATGTGTTTTATTTCATCAAAGTATGAACATTCTATGTCATAACGACTTTCTATAGTTTGCGCATGCATCCGGAAATAAGAAAAGCTTACTTTCACCGTTTTTTAAAATCATAGCTTCTAGAAGGTTTACATGATTTTTTAAAAAAAGTGAATTTTTAGAAAATGTGATTTATTTCATAAATGGAATCAACAAAGTATGCACATTCTACGTCATAACGACTTTCTATAGTTTGCACAGGCATCCGGAAATAAGAAAAGCCTACTTCCGCCCGTTATTTAAAATCACAGCTTCTAGAAGGTTTACATGATTTCTTAAAAAACACGAGTTTTTAGAAAATGTCATTTATTTAATAAATGTCATCAACAAAGTATGCACATTCTACGTAATAGCGACTTTCTATATTTTGTGCATGCGTCCGGAAATAAGAAAAGCTTACTTCCACAGTTTTTTAAAACCATAGCTTCTAGAACGTTTACATGATTTGTTAAAAAACACGAGTTTTTAGAAAATGTGATTTATTTCATAAATGGAATCAACAAAGTATGCACATTCTACGTCATAACGACTTTCTATAGTTTGCGCATGCGTCCGGATATAAGAAAAGCTTACTTCCACCGTTATTTAAAATCACAGCTTCTAGAAGGTTTACATGATTTCTTAAAAAAACCGAGTTTTTAGAAAATGTGATTTATTTCATAAGTGGAATCAACAATCTATGCACATTCTACGTCATAACGACTTTCTATAGTTTGCGCATGCGTCTGGAAATAAGAGAAGCTTACTTCCCCCGTTTTTTAAAGTCACAGCTTCTAGAAGGTTTACATGATTTCTTTAAAAACATGAGTTTTTAGAAAATGTGATTTATTTCATAAATGGAATCGGCAAAGTATGCACATTCTACGTCATAACGACTTTCTATAGTTTGCTCATGCATCCAGAAATAAGAAAAGCTTACTTCCCCCGTTTTTTAAATTCACAGCTTCTGGAAGGTTTACATGATTTGTTAAAAAACAAGAGTTTTTAGAAAATGTGATTTAATTCATAAATGGAATCAACAAAGCAGGCTACATTCTACGTCATAATGACTTTCTATAGTTTGTGCATGCGTCCGGAAATAAGAAAATCTTACTTCCCCGTTTTTTAAAATCACAGCTTCTAGAAGGTTTACATGATTTCTTAACAAACACGAGTTTTTAGAAAATGTGATTTATTTCATAAATGGAATCAACAAAGTATGCACATTCTACGTCATAATGACTTTCTATAGTTTGCGCAGGCATCCGGAAATAAGAAAAGCTTACTTCAACCGTTTTTTAAAATCATAGCTTCTAGAACGTTTACATGATTTCTTAACAAAAACGAATTTTTAGAAAATGTGTTTTATTTCATCAAAGTATGAACATTCTATGTCATAACGACTTTCTATAGTTTGCGCATGCATCCGGAAATAAGAAAAGCTTACTTTCACCGTTTTTTAAAATCATAGCTTCTAGAAGGTTTACATGATTTTTTAAAAAAAGTGAATTTTTAGAAAATGTGATTTATTTCATAAATGGGATGAACAAAGTATGCACATTCTACGTCATAACGACTTTCTATAGTTTGCGCATGCGTACGGAAATAAGAAAAGTTTACATCCCCCGTTATTTAAAATCACAGCTTCTAGAAGGTTTACATGATTTCTTAAAAAACATGAGTTTTTAGAAAATGTCATTTATTTAATAAATGTCATCAAGAAAGTATGCACATTCTACGTAATAGCGACTTTCTATATTTTGTGCATGCGTCCGGAAATAAGAAAAGCTTACTTCCACAGTTTTTTAAAACCATAGCTTCTAGAACGTTTACATGATTTGTTAAAAAACACGAGTTTTTAGAAAATGTGATTTATTTCATAAATGGAATCAACAAAGTATGCACATTCTACGTCATAACGACTTTCTATAGTTTGCGCATGCGTCCGGATATAAGAAAAGCTTACTTCCACCGTTATTTAAAATCACAGCTTCTAGAAGGTTTACATGATTTCTTAAAAAAACCGAGTTTTTAGAAAATGTGATTTATTTCATAAGTGGAATCAACAATCTATGCACATTCTACGTCATAACGACTTTCTATAGTTTGCGCATGCGTCTGGAAATAAGAGAAGCTTACTTCCCCCGTTTTTTAAAGTCACAGCTTCTAGAAGGTTTACATGATTTCTTTAAAAACATGAGTTTTTAGAAAATGTGATTTATTTCATAAATGGAATCGGCAAAGTATGCACATTCTACGTCATAACGACTTTCTATAGTCTGCGCAAGCGTCCGCAAATAATAAAAGCTTACTTCCCCCCGTTTTTTAAATTCACGGCTTCTAGAAGCTTTACATGATTTGTTAAAAAACACGAGTTTTTAGAAAATGTGATTTCTTTCATAAATGGAATCAACAAGTATGCACATTCTACGTCATAAGGACTTTATATAGTTTGCGCATGCGTCCGGAAATAAGAAAAGTTTACTTCCCCCGTTTTTTAAAATCACAGCTTCTAGAAGGTTTACATGATTTGTTAAAAAACACGAGTTTTTAGAAAATGTGATTTATTTCATAAATGGAATCAACAAAGTATGCATATTATAAGTCATAACGACTCTCTATAGTTTGCGCATGCGTCCGGAAATAAGAAAAGCTTACTTCCACCGTTTTTTAAAATCAAACATTCTAGAAGGTTTACATGATTTCTTAAAAAACACGAGTTTTTAGAAAATGTGATTTATTTCATAAATGGAATCAACAAAGTATGCACATTCTACGTAATAGCGACTTTCTATAGTTTGCGCATGCGTCCGGAAATAAGAAAAGCTTACTTCCACCATTTTTTAAAATCGCTGCTTCTAGAAGGTTTACATGATTTCTTAAAAAACACGACTTTTTAGAAAATGTGATTTATTTCATAAATTGAATCAACAAAGTATACACATTCTACGTAATAGCGACTTTCTATAGTTTGTGCATGCGTCCGGAAATAAGAAAAGCTTACTTCCACCGTTTTTTAAAATCACAGCTTCTAGAAGGTTTACATGATTTCTTAAAAAACATGACTTTTTAGAAAATGTGATTTATTTCATAAATGGAATCAACAAAGTATGCACATTCTACGTCATAACGACTTTCTATAGTTTGTGCATACGTCCGGAAATAAGAAAAGCTTACTTCAACTGTTTTTTATAATCACAGCTTCTAGAAGGTTAACATAATTTGTTAAAAAACACGAGCTTTTAGAAAAGGTGATTTATTTAATAAATGTAATCAACAAAGTATGCACATTCTACGTAATAGCGACTTTCTATAGTTTGCGCAAGCATCCGGAAATAATAAAAGCTTACTTCCCTCCGTTTTTTAAAATCACAGCTTCTAGAAGGTTTACATGATTTCCTAAAAAACACGAGTTTTTAGAAAATGTGATTTAATTCATAAATGGAATCAACAAAGCAGGCACATTCTACGTCATAATGACTTTCTATAGTTTGCGCATGCATCCGGAAATAAGAAAATCTTACTTCCCCATTTTTTAAAATCACAGCTTCTAGAAGGTTTACATGATTTCTTAACAAACACGAGTTTTTAGAAAATGTGATTTATTTCATCAAAGTATGAACATTCTATGTCATAACGACTATCTATAGTTTGCGCATGCATCCGGAAATAAGAAAAGCTTACTTCCACCGTTTTTTAAAATCATAGCTTCTAGAAGGTTTACATGATTTGTTAAAAAAAATGAATTTTTAGAAAATGTGATTTATTTCATAAATGGGATAAACAAAGTATGCACATTCTACGTCATAACGACTTTCTATAGTTTGCGCATGCGTACGGAAATAAGAAAAGTTTACATCCCCCGTTTTTTAAAATCACAGCTTCTAGAAGGTTTACATGATTTCTTAAAAAACATGAGTTTTTAGAAAATGTCATTTATTTAATAAATGTCATCAACAAAGTATGCACATTCTACGTAATAGCGACTTTCTATAGTTTGCGCATGCGTCCGGAAAAAAGAAAAGCTTACTTCCACCGTTTTTTAAAATCAAACATTCTAGAAGGTTTACATGATTTCTTAAAAAACACGAGTTTTTAGAAAATGTGATTTATTTCATAAATGGAATCAACAAAGTATGCACATTCTACGTAATAGCGACTTTCTATAGTTTGCGCATGCGTCCGGAAATAAGAAAAGCTTACTTCCACCGTTTTTTAAAATCGCTGCTTCTAGAAGGTTTACATGATTTCTTAAAAAACACGACTTTTTAGAAAATGTGATTTATTTCATAAATGGAATCAACAAAGTATGCACATTCTACGTAATAGCGACTTTCTATAGTTTGCGTATGCGTCCGGAAATAAGAAAAGCTTACTTCCACCGTTTTTTAAAATCACAGCTTCTAGAAGGTTTACATGATTTCTTAAAAAACATGACTTTTTAGAAAATGTGATTTATTTCATAAATGGAATCAACAAAGTATGCACATTCTACGTCATAACGACTTTCTATAGTTTGTGCATACGTCCGGAAATAAGAAAATCTTACTTCCCCGTTTTTTAAAATCACAGCTTCTAGAAGGTTTACATGATTTCTTAACAAACACGAGTTTTTAGAAAATGTGATTTATTTCATCAAAGTATGAAGATTCTATGTCATAACGACTTTCTATAGTTTGCGCATGCATCTGGAAATAAGAAAAGCTTACTTCCACCGTTTTTTAAAATCATAGCTTCTAGAAGGTTTACATGATTTGTTAAAAAAAATGAATTTTTAGAAAATGTGATTTATTTCATAAATGGGATGAACAAAGTATGCACATTCTACGTCATAACGACTTTCTATAGTTTGCGCATGCGTACGGAAATAAGAAAAGTTTACATCCCCCGTTTTTAAAAATCACAGCTTCTAGAAGGTTTACATGATTTCTTAAAAAACATGAGTTTTTATAAAATGTCATTTATTTAATAAATGTCATCAACAAAGTATGCACATTCTACGTAATAGCGACTTTCTATATTTTGTGCATGCGTCCGGAAATAAGAAAAGCTTACTTCCACAGTTTTTTAAAATCATAGCTTCTAGAACGTTTAAATGATTCGTTAAAAAACACGAGTTTTTAGAAAATGTGATTTATTTCATAAATGGAATCAACAAAGTATGCACATTCTACGTCATAACGACTTTCTATAGTTTGCGCATGCATCTGGAAATAAGAGAAGCTTACTTCCCCCGTTTTTTAAAGTCACAGCTTCTAGAAGGTTTACATGATTTCTTAAAAAACATGAGTTTTTAGAAAATGTGATTTATTTCATAAATGGAATCGGAAAAGTATGCACATTCTACGTCATAACGACTTTCTATAGTTTGCGCAAGCGTCCGCAAATAATAAAAGCTTACTTCCCCCCGTTTTTTCAAATCACGGCTTCTAGAAGCTTTACATGATTTGTTAAAAAACATGAGTTTTTAGAAAATGTGATTTCTTTCATAAATGGAATCAACAAAGTATGCACATTCTACGTCATAAGGACTTTATATAGTTTGCGCATGCGTCCGGAAATAAGAAAAGCTTACTTCCCCCGTTTTTTAAAATCGCAGCTTCTAGATGGTTTACATGATTTGTTAAAAAACACGAGTTTTTAGAAAATGTGATTTATTTCATAAATGGAATCAACGAAGTATGCATATTATAAGTCATAACGACTCTCTATAGTTTGCACATGCGTCCGGAAATAAGAAAATCTTACTTCCACCGTTTTTTAAAATCACACCTTCTAGAAGATTTACATGATTTCTTAAAAAACACGAGTTTTTAGAAAATGTGATTTATTTCAGAAATGGAATCAACAAAGTATGCACATTCTACGTAATAGCGACTTTCTATAGTTTGCGCATGCGTCCGGAAATAAGAAAAGCTTACTTCCACCGTTTTTTAAAATCGCTGCTTCTAGAAGGTTTACATGATTTCTTAAAAAACACGAGTTTTTAGAAAATGTGATTTATTTCATAAATGGAATCAACAAAGTATGCACATTCTACGTAATAGCGACTTTCTATAGTTTGCGCATGCGTCCGGAAATAAGAAAAGTTCCACCTTTTTTTAAAATCACAGCTTCTAGAAGTTTTTACATGATTTCTTAAAAAACACGACTTTTTAGAAAATGTGATTTATTTCATAAATGGAATCAACAAAGTATGCACATTCTACATTATAACGACTTTCTATAGTTTGCGCATACGTCCGGAAATAAGAAAAGCTTACTTCAACCGTTTTTGATAATCACAGCTTCTAGAAGGTTAACATGATTTGTTAAAAAACACGATTTTTTAGAAAAGGTGATTTATTTCATAAATGTAATCTACAAAGTATGCACATTCTACGTAATAGCGACTTTCTATAGTTTCCGCAAGCATCCAGAAATAATAAAAGCTTACTTCCCTCCGTTTTTTAAAATCACAGCTTCTAGAAGGTTTACATGATTTCTTAAAAAACACGAGTTTTTAGAAAATGTGATTTAATTCATAAATGGAATCAACAAAGCAGGCACATTCTACGTCATAATGACTTTCTATAGTTTGCGCATGCATCCGGAAAAAAGAAAATCTTACTTCCCCGTTTTTTTAAAATCACAGCTTCTAGAAGGTTTACATGATTTCTTAACAAACACGAGTTTTTAGAAAATGTGATTTATTTCATAAATGGAATCAACAAAGTATGCACATTCTACGTCATAATGACTTTCTATAGTTTGCGCATGCATCCGGAAATAAGAAAAGCTTACTTCAACCGTTTTTTTAAAATCACAGGTTCTAGAAGGTTTACATGATTTCCTAAAAAACACGAGTTTTTAGAAAATGTGATTTATTTCATAAATGGAATCAACAAAGTATGCACATTCTACGTCATAGCGACTTTCTATAGTTTGCGCATGCGTCCGGAAATAAGAAAAGCTTACTTCCCCCATTTTTTAAAATCACAGCTTCTAGAAGGTTTACATGATTTCCTAAAAAACATGAGTTTTTAGAAAATATGATTTATTTCATAAATGGAATAAAAAAAGTATGCACGTTCTACGTCATAACGAGTTTCTATAGTTTGCGCTTGCGTCCGGAAATAACAAAAGCTTAGTTCCCACCGTTTTTTAAAATCACACCTTCTAGAAGGTTTACATGATTTCTTAAAAAACACGAGTTTTTAGAAAATGTGATTTATTTCATACATGGAATCAACAAGGTATGCAGATTCTACATCATAACGACTTTCTATAGTTTGCGCATGCGTCCGGGAAATAAGAAAAGCTTACTTCCCCCATTTTTTAAAATCACAGCTTCTAGAAGGTTTACGTGATTTCTTAAAAAAACACGAGTTTTTAGAAAATGTGATTTATTTCATAAGTGGAATCAACAATCTATGTACATTCTACGTCATAATGAGTTTCTATAGTTTGCGCATGCGTCTGGAAATAAGAGAAGCTTACTTCCCCCGTTTTTTAATGTCACAGCTTCTAGAAGGTTTACATGATTTCTTAAAAAACATGAGTTTTTAGAAAATGTGATTTATTTCATAAATGGAATCGGCAAAGTATGCACATTCTACCTTATAACGACTTTCTACAGTTTGCGCAAGCGTCCGCAAATAATAAAAGCTTACTTCCCCCCGTTTTTTCAAATCACGGCTTCTAGAAGCTTTACATGATTTGTTAAAAAACACGAGTTTTTAGAAAATGTGATTTCTTTCATAAATGGAATCAACAAAGTATGCACATTCTACGTCATAAGGACTTTATATAGTTTGCGCATGCGTCCGGAAATAAGAAAAGTTTACTTCCCCCGTTTTTTAAAATCACAGCTTCTAGAAGGTTTACATGATTTGTTAAAAAACACGACTTTTTAGAAAATGTGATTTATTCATAAATGGAATCAACAAAGTATGCATATTATAAGTCATAACGACTCTCTATAGTTTGCGCATGCGTCCGGAAATAAGAAAAGCTTACTTCCACCGTTTTTTAAAATCACACCTTCTAGAAGGTTCACATGATTTCTTAAAAAACACGAGTTTTTAGAAAATGTGATTTATTTCATAAATGGAATCAACAAAGTATGCACATTCTACGTAATAGCGACTTTCTATAGTTTGCGCATGCGTCCGGAAATAAGAAAAGCTTACTTCCACCGTTTTTTTAAAATCGCTGCTTCTAGAAGGTTTACATGATTTCTTAAAAAACACGAGTTTTTAGAAAATGTGATTTATTTCATAAATGGAATCAACAAAGTATGCACATTCTACGTAATAGCGACTTTCTATAGTTTGCGCATGCGTCCGGAAATAAGAAAAGCTTACTTCCACCGTTTTTTAAAATCACAGCTTCTAGAAGGTTTACATGATTTCTTAAAAAACACGACTTTTTAGAAAATGTGATTTATTTCATAAATGGAATCAACAAAGTATGCACATTCTACGTCATAACGACTTTCTATAGTTTGCGCATACGTCCGGAAATAAGAAAAGCTTACTTCAACCGTTTTTGATAATCACAGCTTCTAGAAGGTTAACATGATTTGTTAAAAAACACGAGTTTTTAGAAAAGGTGATTTATTTCATAAATGTAATCAACAAAGTATGCACATTCTACGTAATAGCGACTTTCTATAGTTTGCGCAAGCATCCCGAAATAATAAAAGCTTACTTCCCTCTGTTTTTTAAAATCACAGCTTCTAGAAGGTTTACATGATTTCTTAAAAAACACGAGTTTTTAGAAAATGTGATTTAATTCATAAATGGAATCAACAAAGCAGGCACATTCTACGTCATAATGACTTTCTATAGTTTGCGCATGCATCCGGAAATAAGAAAATCTTACTTCCCCGTTTTTTAAAATCACAGCTTCTAGAAGGTTTACATGATTTCTTAACAAACACGAGTTTTTAGAAAATGTGATTTATTTCATAAATGGAATCAACAAAGTATGCACATTCTACGTCATAATGACTTTCTATAGTTTGCGCATGCATCCGGAAATAAGAAAAGCTTACTTCAACCGTTTTTTAAAATCACAGCTTCTAGAAGGTTTACATGATTTCCTAAAAAACACGAGTTTTTAGAAAATGTGATTTATTTCATAAATGGAATCGACAAAGTATGCACATTCTACGTCATAGCGACTTTCTATAGTTTGCGCATGCGTCCGGAAATAAGAAAAGCTTACTTCCCCCATTTTTTAAAATCACAGCTTCTAGAAGGTTTACATGATTTCCTAAAAAACACGAGTTTTTAGAAAATATGATTTATTTCATAAATGGAATAAAAAAAGTATGCACGTTCTACGTCATAACGAATTTCTATAGTTTGCGCTTGCGTCCGGAAATAACAAAAGCTTAGTTCCCACCGTTTTTTAAAATCACACCTTCTAGAAGGTTTACATGATTTCTTAAAAAACACGAGTTTTTAGAAAATGTGATTTATTTCATAAAGGGAATCAACAAGGTATGCACATTCTACATCATAACGACTTTCTATAGTTTGCGCATGCGTCCGGAAATAAGAAAAGCTTACTTCCCCCATTTTTTAAAATCACAGCTTCTAGAAGGTTTACATGATTTCTGAAAAAACACGAGCTTTTAGAAAATGTGGTTTATTTCATAAATGGAATCAACAAAGTATGCACATTCTACGTCATAACGACTTTCTATAGTTTGCACATGCGTCCGGAAATAAGAAAAGCTTACTTCCCCCGTTTTTAAAAATCACAGCTTCTAGAAGGTTTACATGATTTCTTAAAAAGCACAAATTTTTAGAAAATGTGATTTATTAAATAAATAGACTCATGAAAGTATGCACATTCTATGTAATAACGACTTTCTATAGTTTGCGCATGCGTCCGGAAATAAGAAAAGCTTACTTCCCTCCGTTTTTTAAAATCACAGCTTCTAGAAGGTTTACATGATTTCTTATAAAACACGAGTTTTTAGAAAACGTGATTTATTTCAGAAATGTAATAAAAAAAGTATGCACATTCTACGTCATAATGACTTTCTATAGTATGCGCATGCGTCCGGAAATAAAAAAGCTTACTTTCCCCGTTTTTTAAAATCACAGCTTCTAGAAGGTTACATGATTTTTTAAAAAACACGAGTTTTTAGAACATGTGATTTATTTCATAAATAGAATCAACAAAGTATGCACATTATACGTCATAACGACTTTCTATAGTTTGCGCCTTCGTCCGGAAATAAGAAAAGCTTACTTCAACAGTTTTATAATATCACAGCTTCTAGAAGGTTTACATGATTTCTTAAAAAACACGAGTTTTTAGAAAACGTGTTTTATTTCATAAATGGAATCAACAAAGTATGCACATTCTACGTCATAACGACTTTCTATAGTTTGGGCATGCGTCCGGAAATAAGAAAAGCTTACTTCCGCCCGTTTTTTAAAATCACAGCTTCTTGAAGGTTTACATGATTTCTTAAAATACACGAGTTTTTAGAAAATGCGATTTCTTTCATAAATGGAATCAAGAAAGTATGCACATTCTACGTCATAACGACTTTCTATAGTTTGCGCATGCATCCGGAAATAAGAAAAGCCTACTTCCGCCCGTTTTTTAAAATCACAGCTTCTAGAAGGTTTACATGATTTCTTAAAAAACACGAGTTTTTAGAAAATATGATTTCTTTCATAAATGGAATCAACAAAGTATGCACATTCTACGTCATAACGACTTTCTAAAGTTTGCGCATGCGTCGGGAAATAAGAAAAGCCTACTTCCGCCCGTTTTTTAAAATCACAGCTTCTTGAAGGTTTACATGATTTCTTAAAATACACGAGTTTTTAGAAAATGCGATTTCTTTCATAAATGGAATCAAGAAAGTATGCACATTCTACGTCATAACGACTTTCTATAGTTTGCGCATGCATCCGGAAATAAGAAAAGCCTACTTCCGCCCGTTTTTTAAAATCACAGCTTCTAGAAGGTTTACATGATTTCTTAAAAAACACGAGTTTTTAGAAAATATGATTTCTTTCATAAATGGAATCAACAAAGTATGCACATTCTACGTCATAACGACTTTCTAAAGTTTGCGCATGCGTCGGGAAATAAGAAAAGCTTACTTCCCCCCGTTTTTTAAAATCACAGCTTCTTGAAGGTTTACATGATTTCTTAAAATACACGAGTTTTTAGAAAATGCGATTTCTTTCATAAATGGAATCAAGAAAGTATGCACATTCTACGTCATAACGACTTTCTATAGTTTGCGCATGCATCCGGAAATAAGAAAAGCCTACTTCCGCCCGTTTTTTAAAATCACAGCTTCTAGAAGGTTTACATGATTTCTTAAAAAACACGAGTTTTTAGAAAATATGATTTCTTTCATAAATGGAATCAACAAAGTATGCACATTCTACGTCATAACGACTTTCTAAAGTTTGCGCATGCGTCGGGAAATAAGAAAAGCTTACTTCCCCCCGTTTTTTAAAATCACAGCTTCTAGAAGGTTTACATGGTTTCTTAAAAAACACGAATTTTTAGAAAATGTGGTTTCTTTCATAAATGGAATCAACAAAGTATGCACATTCTAAATCATAACGACTTTCTAAAGTTTGCGCATGCGTCCGAACATAAGAAAAGCTTACTTCCCCCGTTTTTTAAAATCACAGTTTCTAGAAGATTTACATGATTTCTTAAAAAACATGAATTTTTAGAAAATGTGATTTATTAAATAAATGGAATCAAAAAAGTATGCACATTCTATGTAATAACGAATTTCTATAGTTTGCGCATTCGTCCAGAAATAAGAAAACCTTACTTCCGCGCTTTTTTTAAAATCATAGCTTGTAGAACGTTTACATGATTTCTTAAAAGACACAAGTTTTTAGAAAATGTGATTTAGTTCATAAATGGAATCAACAAAGTATGCACATTCTACCTCATAACGACTTTCAATAGTTTGCGCATGCGTCCGGAAATAAGAAAAGCTTACTTCCCCCGTTTTTTAAAATCACAGCTTCTAGAAGGTTTACATGATTTCTTAAAATACACGAGTTTTTAGAAAATGTGATTTCTTTCGTAAATGGAATCAAAAAAGTATGCACAGTCTACGTCATAATGACTTTCTATAGTTTGCGCATGCGTCCGGACATAAGAAAAGCTTACTTCCCCCGTTTTTTAAAATCACAGCTTCTAGAAGGTTTACATGATTTCTTCAAAAACACAATTTTTAGAAAATGTGATTTATTAAATAAATGGAATGATCAAAGTATGCACATTCTATGTAATAACGACTTTCTATAGTTTCCGCATTCGTCCAGAAATAAGAAAAGCTTACTTCCGTGCTTTTTTTTAAATCATAGCTTCTAGAACGTTTACATGATTTCTTAAAAAACACGAGTTTTTAGAAAATGTGATTTATTTCATAAATGGAATCAACAAAGTATGCACATTCTACCTCATAACGACTTTCTATAGTTTGCGCATGCATCCAGAAATAAGAAAAGCTTACTTCCCCCGTTTTTTAAAATCACAGCTTCTAGAAGGTTTACATGATTTCTTAAAAAACACGAGTTTTTAGAAAATGTGATTTATTTCATAGATGGAATCAAAAAAATATGCACATTCTACGTCATAGCGAGTATCTATAGTATGCGCATGCGTCCGGAAATAAGAAAAGCTCACTTCCCCCGTTTTTTAAAATCACAGCTTCTAGAAGGTTTACATGATTTCTTAAAAAACACGAGTTTTTAGAATATGTGATTTATTTCATAAATGGAATCAACAAAGTATGCACATTCTGCGTCATAACGATTTTCTATAGTTTGCGCATGCGTCCGGAAATAAGAAAACCTTACTTCTACCATTTTTTAAAATCACAGCTTCTAGAAGGTTTACATGATTACTTAACAAACACGAGATCTAAGAAAATGTGATTTATTTCTTAAATGGAATCAACAAAGAATGCACAGTCTACGTCATAACGACTTTCTATAGTTTGCGCATGCGTCCGGAAATAAGAAAGCTTACTTCCATCGTTTTTTAAAATCACAGCTTCTAGAACGTTTACATGATTTCTTAAAAAACACGAGCTTTTAGGAAATGTGATTTATTTCATAAATGGAATCAACAAATTATGCACATTCTACGTCATAATGACTTTCTATAGTTGGCACATGCCTCCGGAAATAACAAAATCTTAGTTCCCCTCATTTTTTAAAATCACAGCTTCTAGAAGGTTTACATGATTTCTTAAAAAACATGAATTTTTAGAAAATGTGATTTATTAAATAAATGGAATCAACAAAGTATGCACATTCTACGTCATAACGACTTTCTATAGTTTGCGCATGCGTCCGGAAATTCGAAAAGCTTACTTCTGCCCTTTTTTTAAAATCACAGCTTCTAGAAGGTTTACATGATTTCGTAAAAAACACGAGTTTTTAGAAAATGTGATTTCTTTCATAAATGGAATCAACAAAGTATGCACATTCTATGTAATAACGACTTCCTATAGTTTACGCATTCGTCCGGAAATAAGAAAAGCTTACTTCGGCCCTTTTTTTAAAATCAGAGCTTCTAGAACGTTTACATGATTTCTTAAAAAACATGAGTTTTTAGAAAATGTGATTTCTTTCATAAATGGAATCAACAAAGTATGCACATTCTACGTCATAATGACTTTCTATAGTTTGCGCATGCGTCCGGAAATAAGAAAAGCTTACTTCCACCGTTTTTTAAAATCACAATTCTAGAAGGTTTACATGACTTCTTAAAAAACACGAGTTTTTAGAAAATGTGATTTATTTCATAAATGGAATCAGCAAAGTATGCACATTCTACGTCATACCGACTTTCTATAGTTTGCGCATGCGTCCGGAAATAAGAAAAGCTTACTTCCCCCTTTTTTTAAAATCACAGCTTCTAGAAGGTTTACATGATTTCTTAAAAAACACAATTTTTAGAAAATGTGATTTATTAAATAAATGGAATCAACAAAGTATGCACATTCTATGTAATAACGACTTTCTATAGTTTCCGCATTCGTCCAGAAATAAGAAAAGCTTACTTCCGTGCTTTTTTTAAAATCATAGCTTCTAAAACGTTTACATGATTTCTTAAAAAACACGAGTTTTTAGAAAATGTGATTTATTTCATAAATGGAATCAACAAAGTATGCACATTCTACCTCATAACGACTTTCTATAGTTTGCGCATGCATCCAGAAATAAGAAAAGCTTACTTCCCCCGTTTTTTAAAATCACAGCTTCTAGAAGGTTTACATGATTTCTTAAAAAACACGAGTTTTTAGAAAATGTGATTTATGTCATAAATGGAATCAAAAAAATATGCACATTCTACGTCATAGCGAGTTTCTATAGTATGCGCATGCGTCCGGAAATAAGAAAAGCTCACTTCCCCCGTTTTTTAAAATCACAGCTTCTAGAAGGTTTACATAATTTCTTAAAAAACACGAGTTTTTAGAAAATGTGATTTATTTCATAAATGCAATCAACAAAGTATGCACATTCTGCGTCATAACGATTTTCTATAGTTTGCGCATGCGTCCGGAAATAAGAAAACCTTACTTCTACCATTTTTAAAATCACAGCTTCTAGAAGGTTTACATGATTACTTAACAAACACGAGATCTTAGAAAATGTGATTTATTTCTTAAATGGAATCAACAAAGAATGCACAGTCTACGTCATAACGACTTTCTATAGTTTGCGCATGCGTCCGGAAATAAGAAAGCTTACTTCCATCGTTTTTTAAAATCACAGCTTCTAGAATGTTTACATGATTTCTTACAAAACACGAGCTTTTAGGAAATGTGATTTATTTCATAAATGGAATCAACAAATTATGCACATTCTACGTCATAATGACTTTCTATAGTTGGCACATGCGTCCGGAAATAACAAAATCTTAGTTCCCCTCGTTTTTTAAAATCACAGCTTCTAGAAGGTTTACATGATTTCTTAAAAAACATGAATTTTTAAAAAATGTGATTTATTAAATAAATGGAATCAACAAAGTATGCACATTCTACGTCATAACGACTTTCTATAGTTTGCACATTCGTCCGGAAATTCGAAAAGCTTACTTCTGCCCTTTTTTTAAAATCACAGCTTCTAGAAGGTTTACATGATTTCGTAAAAAACATGAGTTTTTAGAAAATGTGATTTCTTTCATAAATGGAATCAACAAAGTATGCACATTCTATGTAATAACGACTTCCTATAGTTTACGCATTCGTCCGGAAATAAGAAAAGCTTACTTCGGCCCTTTTCTTAAAATCAGAGCTTCTAGAACGTTTACATGATTTCTTAAAAAACATGAGTTTTTAGAAAATGTGATTTATTTCATAAATGGAATCAACAAAGTATGCACATTTTACGTCATAACGACTTTCTATAATTTGCGCATGCGTCCGGAAATAAGAAAAGCTAACTTCCACCGTTTTTTAAAATCACAATTCTAGAAGGTTTACATGACTTCTTACAAAACACGAGTTTTTAGAAAATGTGATTTATTTCATAAATGGAATCAACAAAGTATGCACATTCTATGTCATAACGACTTTCTATAGTTTGCGCATGCGTCCGGAAATAAGAAAACCTTACTTCCACCGTTTTTTAAAATCACAGGTTCTAGAAGGTTTACATGATTTCTTAACAAACACGAGTTTTTAGAAAATGTGATTTATTTCATAAATGGAATCAACAAAGTATGCACATTCTACGTCATAACGACTTTCTATAGTTTGCGCATGCGTCCGGAAATAAGAAATCTTACTTCCACTGTTTTTTAAAATCACATCTTCTAGAAGGTTTACATGATTTCTTAAAAAACACGAGTTTTTTTAAAATGTCATTTATTTAACAAATGAAATCAACAAAGTATGCACATTATATGTAATAATGACTTTCTATAGTTTGCGCATGCGTCCGGAAATAAGAAAACCTTACTTCCCCCCGTTTTTTAAAGTCATAGCTTCTAGAATGTTTACATGATTTCTTAAAAAACACGAGTTTTTAGAAAATGTGATTTATTTCATAAATGGAATCAACAAAGTATGCACATTCTATGTCATAACGACTTTCTATAGTTTGCACATGCGTCCGGAAATAAGAAAAGCTTACTTCCACCGTTTTTTAAAATCACAATTCTAGAAGGTTTAAATGATTTCTTAAAAAACACGACTTTTTAGAAAATGTGATTTATTTCATAAATGGAATCAACAAAGTATGCACATTCTATGTAATAACGACTTCCTATAGTTTGCGCATGCGTCCGGAAATAAGAAAATCTTACTTCGGCCCTTTTTTTTAAAATCAGAGCTTCTAGAACGTTTACATGATTTCTTAAAAAACATGAGTTTTTAGAAAATGTGATTTCTTTCATAAATGGAATCAACAAAGTATGCACATTCTACGTCATAACGACTTTCTATAGTTTGCGCATGCATCCGTAAATAAGAAAAGCTTACTTCCACCGTTTTTTAAAATCACAATTCTAGAAGGTTTAAATGATTTCTTAAAAAACACGAGTTTTTAGAAAATGTGATTTATTTCATAAATGGAATCAACAAAGTATGCACGCTCTACGTCATAATGACTTTCTATAGTATGCTCATGCGTCCGGAAATAAGAAAACCTTACTTCCCCCGTTTTTTAAAATCACATGTTCTAGAAGGTTTACATGATTTCTTAACAAACACGAGCTTTTAGAAAATGTGATTTATTTCATAAATGGAATCAACAAAGTATGCACATTCTATGTAATAATGACTTTCTATAGTTTGCGCATTCGTCCGGAAATAAGAAAAGCTTACTTCCGCCCCTTTTTTTAAATCACAGCTTCTAGAACGTTTACATGATTTCTTAAAAAACACGAGTTTTTAGAAAATGTGATTTCTTTCATAAATTAAATCAACAATATATGCACATTCTACGTCATAACGACTTTGTATAGTTTGCGCATTCGTCCGGAAATAAGAAAAGCTTACTTCCCACCGTTATTTAAAATCACAGCTTCTAGAAGGTTTACATGATTTCTTAAAAAACATGAGTTTTTAGAAAATGTGATTTCTTTCATAAATGGAATCAACAAAGTATGCACATTCTACGTCATAACGAATTTCTATAGTTTGCGCATGCGTCTGGAAATAAGAAAAGCTTACTTCCCCCCGTTTTTTGAAATCACAGCTTCTAGAAGGTTTACATGATTTCTTAAAAAACAAGAGCTTTTAGAAAATGTGATTTATTTCATAAATGGAATCAACAAAGTATGCACATTCTATGTAATAACAACTTTCTATAGTTTGCGCACTCGTCCAGAAATAACAAAGGCTTACTTCCGCCCTTTTTTTAAAATCATAGCTTCTAGAATGTTTACATGATTTCTTAAAAAACACGAGTTTTTAGAAAATGTGATTTCTTTCATAAATGGAATCAATAAAGTATGCACATTCTATCTAATAAGGACTTTCTATAGTTTGCACATTCGTCCGGAAATAAGAAAAGCTTACTTCCGCCCTTTTTTTAAAATCACAGCTTCTAGAACGTTTACATGATTTCTTAAAAAACGCGAGTTTTGAGAAAATGTGATTTCTTTCATAAATGGAATCAACAATGTATGCACATTCTACGTCATAACGACTTTCTATAGTTTGCGCATGCGTCCGTAAATAAAAAAAGTTTACTTCCGCCCGTTTTTTAAAATCACAGCTTCTATAAGTTTACATGATTTCTTAAAAAACACGAGTTTTTAGAAAATGTGATTTATTTCATAAATGGTATCAACAAAGTATGCACATTCTACGTTATAACGACTTTCTATAGTGTGCTTATCCGTCCAGAAATAAGAAAAGCTTACTCCCACCCGTATTTTAAAATCACAGGTTCTAGAAGGTTTACATGATTTCTTAAAAAGCACGAGTTTTTAGAAAATATTATTTATTTCATAAATTGAATAAAAAAAGTATGCACATTCTACGTCATAACGACTTTCTATAGTTTGCGCATGCATCCGGAAATAAGAAAAGCTTACTTCCCTCGTTTTTTAAAATCACAACTTCTAGAAGGTTTACATGATTTCTTAAAAAAGACGAGTTTTTACTAAATGCGATTTATTTCATCAATGGAATCAAGAAAGTATGCACATTCTACGTCATAACGACTTTCTATAGTTTGCGCGTGCGTCCAGAAATAAGAAAAGCTTACTTTCCCCCCGTTTTTTAAAATCACAGCTTCTAGAAGGTTTACATGATTTCTTAAAAAACAAGAGTTTTTAGAAAATTTGATTTATTTGATAAATGGAATTAACAAAGTATGCACATTCTACGTCATAATGACTTTCTATAGTTTGCGCATGCGTCCAGAAATAAGAAAATCTTACTTCCCCGTTTTTTAAAATCACAACTTCTAGAAGGTTTACATGATTTCTTAAAAAACACAAGTTTTTAGAAAATTTGATTTATTAAATAAATGGAATCAATAAAGTACGCACATTCTATGTAATAACGACTTTCTATAGTTTGCACATTCGTCCAGAAATAAGAAAAGCTTACTTCTGGCCTTTTTTTGAAATCACAGCTTCTAGAAGGTTTACATGATTTCTTAAAAAACACGACTTTTTAGAAAATGTGATTTCTTTCATAAATGGAATCAACAAAGTATGCACATTCTACATCATAACGACTTTCTGTAGTTTGCGCATGTGTCCAGAAATAAGAAAAGCTTACTCCCCCCCGTTTTTTAAAATCACAGCTTCTAGAAGGTTTACATGATTTCTTAAAAAGCACGAGTTTTTTGAAAATGTGATTTATTAAATAAATGGAATCAACAAAGTATGCACATTCTATGTAATAACGACTTTCTATAGTTTGCTCATGCATCCGGAAAATAAGAAAATCTTCCCTCCCTTCGTTTTTTAAAATCACAGCTTTTAGAAGGTTTACATGATTTCATACAAAACACGAGTTTTTAGAAAACGTGATTTATTTCATAAATGGAATAAAAAAAGTATGCACATTCTACGTCATAATGACTTTCTATAGTATGCGCATGCGTCCGGAAATAAAAAAAGCTTACTTCCCCCCGTTTTTTAAAATCACAGCTTCTAGAAGGTTTACATGATTTCTTAAAAAAAACGAGTTTTTAGAAAATGTGATTTATTTCATAAATGGAATCAACAAAGTATGCACATTATATGTAATAATGACTTTCTATAGTTTGCGCATTCGTCCGGAAATAAGAAAAGCTTACTTCCGCCCTTTTTTTAAAATCACAGCTTCTAGAACGTTTACATGATTTCTTAAAAAACACGAGTTTTTAGAAAATGTGATTTCTTTCATAAATGGAATCAACAAAGTATGCACATTCTACGTCATAACGACTTTCTGTAGTTTGCGCATGCGTCCGGAAATAAGAAAAGCTTACTCCCCCCCATTTTTTAAAATCACAGCTTCTAGAAGGTTTACATGATTTCTTAAAAAACAGGAGTTTTTAGAAAATGTGATTTATTTCATAAATAGAATCAACAAATTATGCACATTCTACGTCATAACGACTTTCTATAGTTTGTGCATGCGTCCGGAAATAAGGAAAGCTTACTTCCCCCATTTTTTAAAATCACAGCTTCTACAATGTAGTTCCCCTAGACTACTATAGACATTGAGGGCACCTGCTGAGTCACCTGACTGTTTGAAACATTAATAAAATAACCCTATGATTTTATTTTGAGTATATTTATGATTACGATTGATTGATATATGTGCATTTTGGTAGTTATTGTGAATGGACAATTTCATGTTGTTTAACGATTAACTTTGATATGAAAACTGTACATATGAATGATGCTTAACGACTAGCTGTGCAATTGATTATGTGATTAGACGAATGAGTAATGATTAAGTAAATTATAGATGCTTAATGAAGCAACAGATTTATAAACCAAATTGTGAATATTGAGGACAGTGCTACTAATTTACGTTTGTGAGAAATGTGTGTAGCGACAGGTGAAACGGTTCACCAACAGACACACAAAGGAATATGAAGGGTCGTAGAGTACGAGTAAATCACACACAGGGAGAGCGACGACGATGTCGACTTCCGACGGAATACCACGCTTGAGCAGATAAGCACTGATCCGCTTGCTCAAGAGGAAAGCGTGAGGGCGTACGAGGTGGGCCACGACGGAGCTGGTCACGTACGAGTTGGGGGGCGCGCAGTGAGAACGGACTCACTCCTCAACGCCATTAGTCCCTAATAGCGTGTAGACAGAGGATGGAAGGTAACGGCTCCTGAAATCCCTACATGAAGTTCCCGCAAGTCAAAACGGAAGGATGACGGCAGAAGGGCCCGATGGTGCAGTACCCTGCCAAGAACGGAAAGAGTGAATGCAAGGACCCAACGATGTGGTGCCTTGATGAGGAATGGAAACTATGGATGACTGGACTCGACGGAGTGGTGCCATGTCAGAGAAATTAAATTAAGGAACAAGGAGGCCCAACGGCGCGACACCGGGTCCCTAGTAAAAGTTGATTGCTAAACTTAACTGCATTGAAACGTATAATTTTGCACCTAGAACTTTACTTAGAAATGCATTTGAGTACTTTAGGCATTTGCACAAAAATTAATACTTTGGCATTTAAATAATATTAAGTGTTATTTAGGCATTGCACATGAAAGGATATTCTTGATTACTTAAAAATATTATAAATATTTATTTAGGAGCAAAATGGAATCCTAGGCATGGACACCTAGTCAACTCCACCTACACCACAAATCTAGGAGGTAAGTGAAATATCTAGGGGACAAACATGAGCAAACTTAGGGATGTTGGTGCATCTCCTAGAGAAACTGACACTTGGATGGGTGAGTTGTTTTTCATTAAAGAATTAATTAAATAATTATTTATGCATGAAGCGACATGTGTCACAGGGGATTTTCCTTTAAAAGGGAGACTTTGGGGATGGGTAAAGGACCCAGACCCTGGATGACTATCGTAATATTGAGTTACCTCATGACTTGCTACTATTAAGGGTTTGGCTGGAAATATTGGTGGGGGGGAATCCCAAACTGGGTTTCATGAATATTTTTTTTGTGTGTGAGCTCTACGACCCAAAGCTCGGGGGAGGCCATGCGACTGAAAGCATGAGCCTATGGTTGGGTGGCGAAGCTAACGGTTGCTTCGCCAATGGTTAAACGAGCTTTGTTGGAGGGATCCTACGGAAGACGAAGGCGACAATGGACCAGCCGGATCGGGTTGACAGGTTAAAGTTTTGCTTATTTTTGTTAAGTTATTCACGCTTTTTATTTTATTTTTCCAATAACTGTGATGGCTAATTTGTTTGTATGAAGTTGTTAAAGTTTCAGGTTCAGTTCAAGGGGACCCTAAAGGAGGGGTCCTACATTTGGTATCAGAGCCGGTCGAGCCTTGAGGGCACCGGACTCATATTATCGAGGGGTTGTCACTATTTTCGTCCAGCGTCGGATTGCTCCGGATCGCTGATTCAGCCACTACCACAGACGATCTACCTGCTCTGAATTCGACAACTAATCAGGTTCTAATATTTTTGAAATTACTTTTGGTATTGAAAGTAAATTTACAGTTCTATATCAAAGGAAATTACAAGTGCTAATCTAGTTGTTATGATAACTTATTTAATTGTTTATCATTAATCTTCTTAGGAATGTGGTTCCTATGAAATTAAGCAGAGAGGATCGAATCCAAGATTTTGGACAGATATGTTGTTACAATTGTTTTTGTTACTCGGTTCTATTATAAAATCTTATACTCTTTTCAGTGTTGTTCAGAATATTATATTGATGTGTATGGACCCTGTGTATGTTATTCTGTGTTTCGGCATTTGTATGTTCCCGAATTTATGAGAATACGCAAAGAGACTAGAGGAATATTGTTGAAATCAATCTGGATTATATGAAATTTCCTTTAACTCTGTTTTGGGTAAATCGTAAATCTAATGAATTGAATTGAGTTTTGGGTAAATCGTAGATCTAATCTTCTGTAAACGTTATAAACCCTGTAGTTTGGATTATAAACCCTCCGCGTCAGTACTCTTATTAGATTTCGATTCCTAGGTTATTATCCTTATTTAAAATTCAGATCTTGCCACCGGTGAAGTCTATCTGTGCATGACGCGATCTGCGAACACTGGTTATAAGTTCCATTGAAACTCGATTTCAGGATTTATCCCATTGAAATTCGATTTCAGGCTTATCGTGATTATTTTAACTCCTCAAATTTTTTCCCCATTGCACTCGATCTGTGCAATGACGTGATCAGCGAATACTCTGCATTTGCATTCCCTTGAACTCGATTCAGGTTTCATTATTGTTTAAACCTTAAATCCTATGTTTTCTTGATGCCGATCTGTGCAGTATTGGGTTCAGCGTTTGTGCCATATTTGCATTCCATTGAAACTTGACCTCGGAATTACTTTTAATATTGTTTTAAATTTTTAGACTTTCCACAATTTCCTTACATCTCAGCGTTTTCGATAGACCGGGTAGGGACACTCGGCCACATTCTTTTGTGGAATTTTTTTTTTTTTTTTTGCTAAATTCCTTGGCTCTTAATATGTGAATATGAGTTCGTCAGATTTATTTATAGAGATTTTACTCATTGTACCTTGCTAGAGTTAGTTGATTAAGATATATGCTTATTATGCCTCCAAAATGAGTTAAGTAATCATGACTTGAGCTCTGCTATAACTTGAAAGTGAGAGTATTTGATATTAGCTCTGGCCTATATGTTCAGTCATTTATTCGTTATCACTCTGTTGGACTTACCAGTCGGTAATTTCGTGAGGCGGTTATAGCCCTGATGTTTGCTGTATTAGTAGATTAAAATACACTACATTCATAAACTCATAACTGATAATCGGATTTCAGAAACCCTCATTGTAAACAGGGCTTACTCGATCGAAACTTCAATATAAAAAGAAAAAAAAACTGTAATGTATTAGATCGGAGTAGTGTGCACTGTGCATTAGTAGTTATGAAAATCTCAGTTTTCAATTACGTGATAATACACCCATTTAGAAAATCGATCTACATTCTGTGCATTTTTAATTATGAAGAAATCAATTCAAACCTCTGCCCATTTAGAGATCCGAAACCTTTTTATGATCAAGAACGATGTTGTTAGCCAATCTATACGCTATCCAGAAGATCCGATGCACATCTACCCATCGCCATCGATTTTAAATGATTTCTTATTTTTGTATCTGAAGGATCATGAATGATGTCAATTAAGTTTAAACCCCACAGATCTGAGTTTCTATTTGATTCCATCGTTGTCTTTGACTTTGAAGGCTTAGTGTTCAAGATTTAGGATCCTTAGTCTCTCTCACACCACCGACGGGACATCACGCCTTCACCGCCAATCCTGCATCATCCATAGCCATATTCGCGATTCTGTCTCTAAGGCTTGATGACAGCGGATCAGTGAACCCACAGGTTACCCTGTATTCTCTTTTGTTTTAATTCCTCTGTTCTGGATCAGAAGGTATGCTGTTAGAGTAGTATCTCTTGTGCTAAATTAAGGGTCGATTGAAGAATTCTTCTACCACCTGTTCAAGCGCTTAAATCGAACTCATGTTTGCCTCCGTGACTGTTGGGATGTATGGCTTATCTTTTTTCTCGGCTGGTCAAAGGCTTGTCGTTTGTCAATTGCAGACTAGTCTCTTTTATACCGATTTCAATACAGTCTTGTATGGAAAAGGTGCTCATTGTCTGTAGTTGTAGCTGCTATTCGCTTCCTCTAGGATTTCTTTGGGGAATGTTTATATTAGCATATTCGTGTTACTCCTAAACTGTATGCTTTTTCCTATTTTTGCTGTGGGCGGTAAGGCACGCCTTCTTGCTGTCTCTTGACACTATGAACAGTGCCATAATAATCTGTATTTCGTATGGTCAAGTTTGCTGTATGTTTTGATTCGCACTTGAATATCTAAGTATAGTAGTTCTGTTTCCAGTGAAAGAAAAATAAAATATTATTATTGTGCTATATTTTCTCCAATACGGAAACGCCTCATCCAAATAATGTTTTTCGGTTGGTTAAAAACATGATTAAAGCATGATTATGCTCAGTATAGTTTTCGGCCGGTCAAAATATGTTTAATATTTTTATTCCCCGTTGAAGTGGGATCGAGTCCATTATATCAACTATCTTTAATTAAATTATTACTATTTAAAATCAGATCTATTCATGATATCGATTTCCTCGGAATCATTCCTATTCAGATCCGATCGAATCGATTATGTATTAAGTGTCGTTCAATTTAATCATTTAACTGTCTGTGATTTGTAATCAAACTCGGTTCTGCATTGACTAGTTCTCCGTTGATATTGAAAACCCGTGATGTGTTTAACATGAGTCCAGTCAGAACGAACCTCTATCTCTAGTTATCATATAGTTTGCTTGAATTATACCACCGAATGATAGTATCTTCATGTTGATCTTGGCACTTGACTGTCACATGATCCATGGTGACTCTTATCATAAATTAATGTTGTAACTTAGACAGGTAATGACTTTGTTGCATGACAAGTGCAACATCGAGTAAGTAATACCTTGTTTTTTTTTTCCTCTGTGATTAGGAGAACACTTTCCAGTTCTTTTTAACTGTGTCCATGCTAACTACCTAGGATGACCCACCCTTACGCTCTGCTCATTAATGAGAGAACGATTCAGTCTGCTGAAGATACCAATGTTTCCATACTTGCCAATTGTCGTGCTTGTGCAACCCATGACACATGGAATGCAAACTCCTCGCCTTCACCAATATGCCGGTATAAGATACCCTCTGCGTGCATTAGTAGTCTAAAATCTCGGCCAAACCATCAATGAGTGTCAGTTAAACTCCAACACGGTAACTCTCATCTACGCAACAAGAATGAACTGTGGCAATGTGGCGAACCGTCGGCTTGTAGGAAGAGAATGGGTGTGAGTCGTGACAACGAATTACTAAACATAAACCTAATTTCCCTATATATATATATAGACGAGCAATGTGTGACGTGTTCAAGAAGACCATCCGAAATGGATTGTGTTGTTATATAAGGGTTGAACTCAAGTTAATTTATATCGTCTATATGTTTACATTAATGCTGTGTGGTTTATATAATGATTTAGTTCTCGTGAAATTAATATATTAAGAATGGATTTACATGAATTTATGATAGTTGTAGGTTAAATTATAAATATATAAATACACATGTTTACATTAGTGGATGTTGAAAAAGACAGAATATAAAATAAGTTATAATTACGTTTGACATACATATGGGAGCTACATGTAGTTAGTGTATAAAATATATGTGATATTCAATTATTTATATACTCAAAAGCTGTTTGCTTCACTTACAAAATAGTTTAAGTAGATATGGGTTGTTGATTTTGTATTGAAAGGATCTTGAAAGGTTATTACATGAACTTTAGGTATATGGAAACGTGACCTCTAATTAGAGTAATAAATATATACATCTATTTATAGATAAAGTATATATTGTTGGGAAGGTTGAAAGGTGTGGTAATTAATATATATATATATAATAATAAAAAAATTCCTCGATGTGTGATAGTAGCAAAATCTACATTTTACTTAGCACTGTCATCATCTTAATTAATGCAAGAAATTTGTCTAAAATATTACTAAGTGTAGACTATCAAGGATATTTCAAGAGGATGAGAAAGGATAGTATGTTTAAGAAGTGATGAGGTATTTAAGAAATCCTAGGGATCTCATACCAATAAATTGTTATTGTCATGCTTATGTGGGGGTAATGGTATTAATCTTAAAGCAAAATGAACATTATAATGTGCCCATATGAAGTTGCAATGACATGAACAACAACATACAACCTTATTGTGTGCTAGAAATGGTAACCCGAAACCTTAAAATAGAAGGGATATATGGGGAAAGGAACCATAGAGAAAATAGGTGAAAATCGGGTTTCAAACGGAATATGGATATGATTAGCACAATAAGATGAACACAATGAGGCTGACTATTTTACATGGTGATTCCCAAAAGGAAAGACGAATAGTCCTCAAGACATGACTAAATGAAACTATGATGGCACACATGACGTAAATTGGAAAGAGTGTCGAAGAGTCATATGATAACAAGAATGATGAACTGAGGCAAGGACACAATGATCTCCTTCACCTCAACATGATGGTACTAACGAAATTACTAGGAAATAAAATTTAATATGTTCATCTAAGTCGTAACGTCCAAACACTTTGGAATCATATCAAGTTGAGAATCAACCTTGCTAAAAATTATGGGCTACAAATAGTTTTATGGGAATGATTGAGTGATTTATGCAATAATTTTGACCATGTGACAATCACCCTTGATTCGGTAAATCGTGATTATAACTTACCATTATGTATTTGTAATGCCCCTAAAATGATTGTGGACTTTAAGGGCACCTGTCGAGTGACCCAGCGGAACAGACTTCAATAAAGTGGCCCTTCAAGTTAGGATGTGTCTTAATAAGGGAGAATCACCTGATGATGTTCATGACTATAGTTGATAAATGAATTAAAGAATTAAATTATATGTGTGGAGTGGTATAATTGATTGGTTAGTTCTTACTTAATGACTAGCCTGGATTGATCAAGTCAAAGTGCAGTAGGACAGTTACAGTCCTAGCTCTGCAACTTGGGACGACGCAACTGAGATGTGTCATAGCTTTCCATTTTTATTCTGAACTTCGGGACGAAGTTCTAAATAAGTAGGGGTGTATGTAGTGCCCCTAGACTACTATAGACATTGAGGGCACCTGCTGAGCCACCTGACTGTTTGAAACATTAATAAAATAACCCTATGATTTTATTTTGAGTATATTTATGATTACGATTGATTGATATATGTGCATTTGGGTAGTTATTGTGAATGGACAATTTCATGTTGTTTAACGATTAACTTTGATATGAAAACTGTACATATGAATGATGCTTAACGACTAGCTGTGCAATTGATTATGTGATTAGACGAATGAGTAATGATTAAGTAAATTATAGATGCTTAATGAAGCAACAGATTTATAAACCAAATTGTGAATATTGAGGACAGTGCTACTAATTTACGTTTGTGAGAAATGTGTGTAGCGACAGGTGAAACGGTTCACCAACAGACACACAAAGGAATATGAAGGGTCGTAGAGTACGAGTAAATCACACACAGGGAGAGCGACGACGATGTCGACTTCCGACGGAATACCACGCTTGAGCAGATAAGCACTGATCCGCTTGCTCAAGAGGAAAGCGTGAGGGCGTACGAGGTGGGCCACGACGGAGCTGGTCACGTACGAGTTGGGGGGCGCGCAGTGAGAACGGACTCACTCCTCAACGCCATTAGTCCCTAATAGCGTGTAGACGGAGGATGGAAGGTAACGGCTCCTGAAATCCCTACATGAAGTTCCCGCAAGTCAAAACGAAAGGATGACGGCATAAGGGCCCGACGGTGCGGTATCCTGCCAAGAACGGAAAGAGTGAATGCAAGGACCCAACGATGTGGTGCCTTGATGAGGAATGGAAACTATGGATGACTGGACTCGACGGAGTGGTGCCATGTCAGAGAAATTAAATTAAGGAACAAGGAGGCCCAACGGCGCAACACCGGGTCCCTAGTAAAAGTTGATTGCTAAACTTAACTGCATTGAAACGTATAATTTTGCACCTAGAACTTTACTTAGAAATGCATTTGAGTACTTTAGGCATTTGCACAAAAATTAATACTTTGGCATTTAAATAATATTAAGTGTTATTTAGGCATTGCACATGAAACGATATTCTTGATTACTTAAAAATATTATAAATATTTATTTAGGAGCAAAATGGAATCCTAGGCATGGACACCTAGTCAACTCCACCTACACCACAAATCTAGGAGTTAAGTGAAATATCTAGGGGACAAACATGAGCAAACTTAGGGATGTTGGTGCATCTCCTAGAGAAACTGACACTTGGATGGGTGAGTTGTTTTTCATTAAAGAATTAATTAAATAATTATTTATGCATGAAGCGACATGTGTCGCAGGGGATTTTCCTTTAAAAGGGAGACTTTGGGGATGGGTAAAGGACCCAGACCCTGGATGACTATCGTAATATTGAGTTACCTCATGACTTGCTACTATTAAGGGTTTGGCTGGAAATCGTGGTGGGGGGGAATCCCAAACTGGGTTTCATGAATATTTTTTTTGTGTGTGAGCTCTACGACCCAAAGCTCGGGGGAGGCCATGCGACTGAAAGCATGAGCCTATGGTTGGGTGGCGAAGCTAACGGTTGCTTCGCCAATGGTTAAACGAGCTTTGTTGGAGGGATCCTACGGAAGACGAAGGCGACAATGGACCAGCCGGATCGGGTTGACAGGTTAAAGTTTTGCTTATTTTTGTTAAGTTATTCACGCTTTTTATTTTATTTTTCCAATAACTGTGATGGCTAATTTGTTTGTATGAAGTTGTTAAAGTTTCAGGTTCAGTTCAAGGGGACCCTAAAGGAGGGGTCCTACATACAAGGTTTACATGATTTCTTAAAAAACACAAGTTTTTAGAAAATGTGATTTATTAAATAAATGGAATCAACAAAGTATGCACATTCTACATCATAACGACTTTCTATAGTATGCGCATGCGTCTGGAAATAAGAAAAGCTTACTTCCCCCGTTTTTTAAAATCACAGCTTCTGGAAGGTTTACATGATTTCTTAAAAAACACGAGTTTTTAGAAAATGTGATTTATTTCATAAATGGAATCAATAAAGTATGCACATTCTATGTAATAACGACTTTCTATAGTTTTCCCATTCGTCCAGAAATAAGAAAAGCTTACTTCCGGCCTTTTTTTGAAATCTAAGCTTCTAGAAGGTTTACATGATTTCTTAAAAAACACGACTTTTTAGAAAATGTGATTTCTTTCATAAATGGAATCAACAAAGTATGCACATTCTACATCATAATGACTTTCTAAAGTTTGCGCATGCGTCCGGAAATAAGAAAATCTTACTTCCCTCCATTTTTTAAAATCACAGCTTCTAGAAGGTTTACATGATTTCTTAAAAAACACGAGTTTTTTGAAAATGTGATTTATTTCATAAATGGAATCAAAAAAGTATGCACATTCTACGTCATAATGATTTTCTAGAGTTTGCGCATGTGTCCGGAAATAAGAAAAGCTTACTTCCCCCGTTTTTTAAAATCACAGCTTCTAGAAGGTTTACATGATTTCTTAAAAAACACGAGTTTTTAGAAAATGTGATTTATTTCATAAATGGAATCAAAAAAGTACGCACACTCTACGTCATAATGACTTTCTATAGTATGCTCATGCGTCCGGAAATAAGAAAAGCTTACTTCCCCCTTTTTTTAAAATCACAGCTTCTAGAAGGTTTACATGATTTCCTAACAAACACGAGCTTTTAGAAAATGTGATTTATTTCATAAATGGAATCAACAAAGTATGCACATTCTATGTAATAATGACTTTCTATAGTTTGCGCATTCGTCCGGAAATAAGAAAAGCTTACTTCCACCCTTTTTTTTAAATCACAGCTTCTAGAACGTTTACATGATTTCTTAAAAAACACGAGTTTTTAGAAAATGTGATTTCTTTCATAAATTGAATCAACAATATATGCACATTCTACGTCATAACGACTTTGTATAGTTTGCGCATTTGTCCGAAAATAAGAAAAGCTTACTTCCCACCGTTATTTAAAATCACAGCTTCTAGAAGGTTTACATGATTTCTTAAAAAACATGAGTTTTTAGAAAATGTGATTTCTTTCATAAATGGAATCAACAAAGTATGCACATTCTACATCATAACGAATTTCTATAGTTTGTGCATGCGTCCGGAAATAAGAAAAGCTTACTTCCCCCCGTTTTTTGAAATCACAGCTTCTAGAAGGTTTACATGATTTCTTAAAAAACAAGAGTTTTTAGAAAATGTGATTTATTTCATAAATGGAATCAACAAAGTATGCACATTCTATGTAATAACAACTTTCTATAGTTTGCGCACTCGTCCAGAAATAACAAAAGCTTACTTCCGCCCTTTTTTTAAAATCATAGCTTCTAGAACGTTTACATGATTTCTTAAAAAACACGAGTTTTTAGAAAATGTGATTTCTTTCATAAATGGAATCAATAAAGTATGCACATTCTATCTAATAATGACTTTCTATAGTTTGCACATTCGTCCGGAAATAAGAAAAGCTTACTTCCGCCCTTTTTTTAAAATCACAGCTTCTAGAACGTTTACATGATTTCTTAAAAAACGCGAGTTTTGAGAAAATGTGATTTCTTTCATAAATGGAATCAACAATGTATGCACATTCTACGTCATAACGACTTTCTATAGTTTGCGCATGCGTCCGTAAATAAAAAAAGTTTACTTCCGCCCGTTTTTTAAAATCACAGCTTCTAGAAGGTTTACATGATTTCTTAAAAAACACGAGTTTTTAGAAAATGTGATTTATTTCATAAATGGTATCAACAAAGTATGCACATTCTACGTTATAACGACTTTCTATAGTTTGCTTATCCGTCCAGAAATAAGAAAAGCTTACTCCCACCCGTATTTTAAAATCACAGGTTCTAGAAGGTTTACATGATTTCTTAAAAAGCACGAGTTTTTAGAAAATATTATTTATTTCATAAATTGAATAAAAAAAGTATGCACATTCTACGTCATAACGACTTTCTATAGTTTGCGCATGCATCCGGAAATAAGAAAAGCTTACTTCCCTCGTTTTTTAAAATCACAACTTCTAGAAGGTTTACATGATTTCTTAAAAAATAAGAGTTTTTACTAAATGCGATTTATTTCATCAATGGAATCAAGAAAGTATGCACATTCTACGTCATAACGACTTTCTATAGTTTGCGCGTGCGTCCAGAAATAAGAAAAGCTTACTTCCCCCCGTTTTTTAAAATCACAGCTTCTAGAAGGTTTACATGATTTCTTAAAAAAAAAGAGTTTTTAGAAAATGTGATTTATTTGATAAATGGAATTAACAAAGTATGCACATTCTACGTCATAATGACTTTCTATAGTTTGCGCATGCGTCCAGAAATAAGAAAAGCTTACTTCCCCATTTTTTAAAATCACTACTTCTACAAGGTTTACATGATTTCTTAAAAAACACAAGTTTTTAGAAAATTTGATTTATTAAATAAATGGAATCAATAAAGTATGCACATTCTATGTAATAACGACTTTCTATAGTTTGCACATTCGTCCAGAAATAAGAAAAGCTTACTTCCGGCCTTTTTTTGAAATCACAGCTTCTAGAAGGTTTACATGATTTCTTAAAAAACACGACTTTTTAGAAAATGTGATTTCTTTCATAAATGGAATCAACAAAGTATGCACATTCTACATCATAATGACTTTCTGTAGTTTGCGCATGTGTCCGGAAATAAGATAAGCTTACTCCCCCCCGTTTTTTAAAATCACAGCTTCTAGAAGGTTTACATGATTTCTTAAAAAACACGAGTTTTTTTAAAATGTGATTTATTAAATAAATGGAATCAACAAAGTATGCACATTCTATGTAATAACGACTTTCTATAGTTTGCGCATGCATCCGGAAAATAAGAAAATCTTCCCTCCCTTCGTTTTTTAAAATCACAGCTTTTAGAAGGTTTACATGATTTCATACAAAACACGAGTTTTTAGAAAACGTGATTTATTTCATAAATGGAATAAAAAAAGTATGCACATTCTACGTCATAATGAATTTCTATAGTATGCGCATGCGTCCGGAAATAAGAAAAGCTTACTTCCCCCCGTTTTTTAAAATCACAGCTTCTAGAAGGTTTACATGATTTCTTAAAAAAAACGAGTTTTTAGAAAATGTGATTTATTTCATAAATGGAATCAACAAAGTATGCACATTATATGTAATAATGACTTTCTATAGTTTGCGCATTCGTCCGGAAATAAGAAAAGCTTACTTCCGCCCTTTTTTTAAAATCACAGCTTCTAGAACGTTTACATGATTTCTTAAAAAACACGAGTTTTTAGAAAATGTGATTTCTTTCATAAATGGAATCAACAAAGTATGCACATTCTACTTCATAACGACTTTCTGTGGTTTGCGCATGCGTCCGGAAATAAGAAAAGCTTACTCCCCCCCATTTTTTAAAATCACAGCTTCTAGAAGGTTTACATGATTTCTTAAAAAACACGAGTTTTTAGAAAATGTGATTTATTTCATAAATAGAATCAACAAAGTATGCACATTCTACGTCATAACGACTTTCTATAGTTTGTGCATGCGTCCGGAAATAAGGAATGCTTACTTCTCCCGTTTTTTAAAATCACAGCTTCTACAAGGTTTACATGATTTCTTAAAAAACACAAGTATTTAGAAAATGTGATTTATTAAATAAATGGAATCAACAAAGTATGCACATTCTACGTCATAACGACTTTCTATAGTATGCGCATGCGTCTGGAAATAAGAAAAGCTTACTTCCCCCGTTTTTTAAAATCACAGCTTCTGGAAGGTTTACATGATTTCTTAAAAAACACGAGTTTTTAGAAAATGTGATTTATTTCATAAACGGAATCAATAAAGTATGCACATTCTATGTAATAACGACTTTCTATAGTTTTCCCATTCGTCCAGAAATAAGAAAAGCTTACTTCCGGCCTTTTTTTGAAATCTAAGCTTCTAGAAGGTTTACATGATTTCTTAAGAAACACGACTTTTTAGAAAATGTGATTTCTTTCATAAATGGAATCAACAAAGTATGCACATTCTACATCATAATGACTTTCTAAAGTTTGCGCATGCGTCCGGAAATAAGAAAATCTTACTTCCCTCCATTTTTTAAAATCACAGCTTCTAGAAGGTTTACATGATTTCTTAAAAAACACGAGTTTTTTTAAAATGTGATTTATTTCATAAATGGAATCAAAAAAGTACGCACACTCTACGTCATAATGACTTTCTATAGTATGCTCATGCATCCGGAAATAAGAAAAGCTTAATTCCCCCGTTTTTTAAAATCACAGCTTCTAGAAGGTTTACATGATTTCTTAACAAACACGAGCTTTCAGAAAATGTGATTTATTTCATAAATGGAATCAACAAAGTATGCACATTCTATGTAATAATGACTTTCTATAGTTTGCGCATTCGTCCGGAAATAAGAAAAGCTTACTTCCGCCCTTTTTTTAAAATCACAGCTTCTAGAACGTTTACATGATTTCTTAAAAAACACGAGTTTTTAGAAAATGTGATTTCTTTCATAAATTTAATCAACAATATATGCACGTTCTACGTCATAACGACTTTGTATAGTTTGCGCATTCGTCCGGAAATAAGAAAAGCTTACTTCCCACCGTTATTTAAAATCACAGCTTCTAGAAGGTTTACATGATTTCTTAAAAAACATGAGTTTTTAGAAAATGTGATTTCTTTCATAAATGGAATCAACAAAGTATGCACATTCTACGTCATAACGAATTTCTATAGTTTGCGCATGCGTCTGGAAATAAGAAAAGCTTACTTCCCCCCGTTTTTTGAAATCACAGCTTCTAGAAGGTTTACATGATTTCTTAAAAAACAAGAGTTTTTAGAAAATGTGATTTATTTCATAAATGGAATCAACAAAGTATGCACATTCTATGTAATAACAACTTTCTATAGTTTGCGTACTCGTCCAGAAATAACAAAAGCTTACTTCCGCCCTTTTTTTAAAATCATAGCTTCTAGAACGTTTACATGATTTCTTAAAAAACACGAGTTTTTAGAAAATGTGATTTCTTTCATAAATGGAATCAATAAAGTATGCACATTCTATCTAATAACGACTTTCTATAGTTTGCACATTCGTCCGGAAATAAGAAAAGCTTACTTCCGCCCTTTTTTTAAAATCACAGCTTCTAGAACGTTTACATGATTTCTTAAAAAACGCGAGTTTTGAGAAAATGTGATTTCTTTCATAAATGGAATCAACAATGTATGCACATTCTACGTCATAACGACTTTCTATAGTTTGCGCATGCGTCCGTAAATAAAAAAAGTTTACTTCCGCCCGTTTTTTAAAATCACAGCTTCTAGAAGGTTTACATGATTTCTTAAAAAACACGAGTTTTTAGAAAATGTGATTTATTTCATAAATGGTATCAACAAAGTATGCACATTCTACGTTATAACGACTTTCTATAGTTTGCTTATCCGTCCAGAAATAAGAAAAGCTTACTCCCACCCGTATTTTAAAATCACAGGTTCTAGAAGGTTTACATGATTTCTTAAAAAGCACGAGTTTTTAGAAAATATTATTTATTTCATAAATTGAATAAAAAAAGTATGCACATTCTACGTCATAACGACTTTCTATAGTTTGCGCATGCATCCGGAAATAAGAAAAGCTTACTTCCCTCGTTTTTTAAAATCACAACTTCTAGAAGGTTTACATGATTTCTTAAAAAAGACGAGTTTTTACTAAATGTGATTTATTTCATCAATGGAATCAAGAAAGTATGCACATTCTACGTCATAACGACTTTCTATAGTTTACGCGTGCGTCCAGAAATAAGAAAAGCTTACTTCCCCCCGTTTTTTAAAATCACAGCTTCTAGAAGGTTTACATGATTTCTTAAAAAACAAGAGTTTTTAGAAAATGCGATTTATTTGATAAATGGAATTAACAAAGTATGCACATTCTACGTCATAATGACTTTCTATAGTTTGCGCATGCGTCCAGAAATAAGAAAAGCTTAATTCCCCGTTTTTTAAAATCACAACTTCTAGAAGGTTTACATGATTTCTTAAAAAACACAAGTTTTTAGAAAATTTGATTTATTAAATAAATGGAATCAATAAAGTATGCACATTCTATGTAATAACGACTTTCTATAGTTTGCACATTCGTCCAGAAATAAGAAAAGCTTACTTCCGGCCTTTTTTTGAAATCACAGCTTCTAGAAGGTTTACATGATTTCTTAAAAAACACGACTTTTTAGAAAATGTGATTTCTTTCATAAATGGAATCAACAAAGTATGCACATTCTACATCATAACGACTTTCTGTAGTTTGCGCATGTGTCCGGAAATAAGAAAAGCTTACTCCCCCCCGTTTTTTAAAATCACAGCTTCTAGAAGGTTTACATGATTTCTTAAAAAACACGAGTTTTTTTAAAATGTGATTTATTTCATAAATGGAATCAAAAAAGTATGCACATTCTACGTCATAATGATTTTCTAGAGTTTGCGCATGCGTCCGGAAATAAGAAAAGCTTACTTCCCCCATTTTTTATAATCACAGTTTCTAGAAGGTTTAAATGATTTCTTAAAAAACACGAGTTTTTAGAAAATGTGATTTATTTCATAAATGGAATCAAAAAAGTAAGCACACTCTACGTCATAATGACTTTCTATAGTGTGCTCATGCGTCCGGAAATAAGAAAAGCTTACTTCCCCCGTTTTTTAAAATCACAGCTTCTAGAAGGTTTACATGATTTCTTAACAAGCACGAGCTTTTAGAAAATGTGATTTATTTCATAAATGGAATCAACAAAGTATGCACATTCTATGTAATAATGACTTTCTATAGTTTGCGCATTCGTCCGGAAATAAGAAAAGCTTACTTCCGCCCTTTTTTTTAAATCACAGCTTCTAGAACGTTTACATGATTTCTTAAAAAACACGAGTTTTTAGAAAATGTGATTTCTTTCATAAATTGAATCAACAATATATGCACATTCTACGTCATAACGACTTTGTATAGTTTGCGTATTCGTCCGGAAATAAGAAAAGCTTACTTCCCACCGTTATTTAAAATCACAGCTTCTAGAAGGTTTACATGATTTCTTAAAAAACATGAGTTTTTAGAAAATGTGATTTCTTTCATAAATGGAATCAACAAAGTATGCACATTCTACGTCATAACGAATTTCTATAGTTTGCGCATGCGTCTGGAAATAAGAAAAGCTTACTTCCCCCCGCTTTTTGAAATCACAGCTTCTAGAAGGTTTACATGATTTCTTAAAAAACAAGAGTTTTTAGAAAATGTGATTTATTTCATAAATGGAATCAACAAAGTATGCACATTCTATGTAATAACAACTTTCTATAGTTTGCGCACTCGTCCAGAAATAACAAAAGCTTACTTCCGCCCTTTTTTTAAAATCATAGCTTCTAGAACGTTTACATGATTTCTTAAAAAACACGAGTTTTTAGAAAATGTGATTTCTTACATAAATGGAATCAATAAAGTATGCACACTCTATCTAATAACGACTTTCTATAGTTTGCACATTCGTCCGGAAATAAGAAAAGCTTACTTCCGCCCTTTTTTTAAAATCACAGCTTCTAGAACGTTTACATGATTTCTTAAAAAACGCGACTTTTGAGAAAATGTGATTTCTTTCATAAATGGAATCAACAATGTATGCACATTCTACGTCATAACGACTTTCTATAGTTTGCGCATGCGTCCGTAAATAAAAAAAGTTTACTTCCGCCCGTTTTTTAAAATCACAGCTTCTAGAAGGTTTACATGATTTCTTAAAAAACACGAGTTTTTAGAAAATGTGATTTATTTCATAAATGGTATCAACAAAGTATGCACATTCTACGTTATAAGGACTTTCTATAGTTTGCTTATCCGTCCAGAAATAAGAAAAGCTTACTCCCACCCGTATTTTAAAATCACAGGTTCTAGAAGGTTTACATGATTTCTTAAAAAGCACGAGTTTTTAGAAAATATTATTTATTTCATAAATTGAATAAAAAAAGTATGCACATTCTACGTCATAACGACTTTCTATAGTTTGCGCATGCATCCGGAAATAAGAAAAGCTTACTTCCCTCGTTTTTTAAAATCACAACTTCTAGAAGGTTTACATGATTTCTTAAAAAAGACGAGTTTTTACTAAATGCGATGTATTTTATCAATGGAATCAAGAAAGTATGCACATTCTACGTCATAACGACTTTCTATAGTTTGCGCGTGCGTCCAGAAATAAGAAAAGCTTACTTCCCCCCGTTTTTTAAAATCACAGCTTCTAGAAGGTTTACATGATTTCTTAAAAAACAAGAGTTTTTAGAAAATGTGATTTATTTGATAAATGGAATTAACAAAGTATGCACATTCTACGTCATAATGACTTTCTATAGTTTGCGCATGCGTCCAGAAATAAGAAAAGCTTACTTCCCCGTTTTTTAAAATCACAACTTCTAGAAGGTTTACATGATTTCTTAAAAAACACAAGTTTTTAGAAAATTTGATTTATTAAATAAATGGAATCAATAAAGTATGCACATTCTATGTAATAACGACTTTCTATAGTTTGCACATTCGTCCAGAAATAAGAAAAGCTTACTTCCGGCCTTTTTTTGAAATCACAGCTTCTAGAAGGTTTACATGATTTCTTAAAAAACACGACTTTTTAGAAAATGTGATTTCTTTCATAAATGGAATCAACAAAGTATGCACATTCTACATCATAACGACTTTCTGTAGTTTGCGCATGTGTCCGGAAATAAGAAAAGCTTACTCCCCCCCGTTTTTTAAAATCACAGCTTCTAGAAGGTTTACATGATTTCTTAAAAAACACGAGTTTTTTGAAAATGTGATTTATTAAATAAATGGAATCAACAAAGTATGCACATTCTATGTAATAACGACTTTCTATAGTTTGCGCATGCATCCGGAAAATAAGAAAATCTTCCCTCCCTTCGTTTTTTAAAATCACAGCTTTTAAAAGGTTTACATGATTTCATACAAAACACGAGTTTTTAGAAAACGTGATTTATTTCATAAATGGAATAAAAAAAGTATGCACATTCTACGTCATAATGACTTTCTATAGTATGCGCATGCGTCCGGAAATAAGAAAAGCTTACTTCCCCCCGTTTTTTAAAATCACAGCTTCTAGAAGGTTTACATGATTTCTTAAAAAAAACGAGTTTTTAGAAAATGTGATTTATTTCATAAATGGAATCAACAAAGTATGCACATTATATGTAATAATGACTTTCTATAGTTTGCACATTCGTCCGGAAATAAGAAAAGCTTACTTCCGCCCTTTTTTTAAAATCACAGCTTCTAGAACGTTTACATGATTTCTTAAAAAACACGAGTTTTTAGAAAATGTGATTTCTTTCATAAATGGAATCAACAAAGTATGCACATTCTACGTCATAACGACTTTCTGTAGTTTGCGCATGCGTCCGGAAATAAGAAAAGCTTACTCCCCCCCATTTTTTAAAATCACACCTTCTAGAAGGTTTACATGATTTCTTAAAAAACAGGAGTTTTTAGAAAATGTGATTTATTTCATAAATAGAATCAACAAATTATGCACATTCTACATCATAACGACTTTCTATAGTTTGTGCATGCGTCCGGAAATAAGGAAAGCTTACTTCTCCCGTTTTTTAAAATCACAACTTCTAGAAGGTTTACATGATTTCTTAAAAAAGACTTGTTTTTAGAAAATGGGATTTATTTCATCAATGGAATCAAGAAAGTATGCACATTCTACGTCATAACGACTTTCTATAGTTTGCGCGTGCGTCCGGAAATAAGAAAAGCTTACTTCCCCCAATTTTAAAATCACAGCTTCTAGAAGGTTTACATGATTTCTTAAAAAACAAGAGTTTTTAGAAAATGTGATTTATTTGATAAATGGAATTAAGAAAGTATGCACATTCTACGTAATAATGACTTTCTATAGTTTGCGCATGCATCCAGAAATAAGAAAAGCTTACTTCCCCGTTTTTTAAAATCACAACTTCTAGAAGGTTTACATGATTTCTTAAAAAACACCAGTTTTTAGAAAATTTGATTTATTAAATAAATGGAATCAACAAAGTATGCACATTCTATGTATAACGACTTTCTATAGTTTGCACACTCGTCCAGAAATAAGAAAAGCTTACTTCCCCCCGTTTTCTAAAATCACAGCTTCTAGAAGGTTTACATGAGTTCTTAAAAAACACGAGTTTTTCGAAAATGTGATTTTTTTCATAAAAGGAATCAACAAAGTATGCACATTGTACGTCATAACGACTTTCTATAGTTTTTGCATACGTCCGGAAATAAGAAAAGCTTACTTCCCCCCTTTTTTAAAATCACAGTTTCTAGAAGGTTTACATGATTTCTTAAAAAACACGAGTGTTTAGAAAATGCGATTGATTAAATAAATGGAATCAAGAAATTATGCAAATTCTATGTAATAACTACCTTCTATAGTTTGCGCATTCATCCGGAAATAAGAAAAGCTTACTTCCGCCCGTTTTTCAAAATCACAGCATCTAGAAGGTTTAGATGATTTCTTGAAAAACACGAGTTTTTAGAAAATGTGATTTAGTTCATAAATGGAAACAAAAAATTATGCACACTCTATGTCATAATGACTTTCTAGAGTTTGCGCATGCGTCCGGAAATAAGAAAGGTTACTTCCCTCGTTTTTTAAAATCACAGCTTCTACAAGGTTTACATGATTTCTTAAAAAACACGAGTTTTTAGAAAATGTTATTTATTTCATAAATGGAATCAACAAAGTATGCACATTCTATGTAATAACGGGTTTCTATAGTTTACGCATTCATCCAGAAATAAGAAAATCTTACTTCCGCGCTTTTCTTAAAATCACAGCTTCTAGAACGTTTACATGATTTCTTAAAAAACACGAGTTTTTAGAAAATGTGATTTATTTCATAAATGGAATCAACAAAGTATGCACATTCTACGTCATAACGACTTTCTATAGTTTGCGCATGCGTCCGGAAGTAAGAAAATCTTACTTCCCCCATTTTTTAAAATCACAGCTTCTAGAAGGTTTACATGATTTCTTAAAAAACACAAGTTTAAGAAAATGTGATTTATTAAATAAAAGGAATCAACAAAGTATGCACATTCTATGTAATAACGACTTTCTATAGTTTGCGCATGCGTCCGGAAATAATAAAAGCTTACTCCCCCCCGTTTTTTAAAATCACAGCTTCTAGAAGGTTTACATGATTTCTTAAAAAACACAAGTTTTTAGAAAATGTGATTTATTAAATAAAAGGAATCAACAAACTATGCACATTCTATATAATAACGACTTTCTATAGTTTGCACATGCGGCCAGAAATAAGAAAAGCTTATTCCCCCCCATTTTTTAAAATCACAGCTTCTAGAAGGTTTACATGATTTCTTAAAAAATACGAGTTTTTAGAAAATGTAATTTATTTCATAAATGGAATAAACAAAGTATGCACATTCTACGTCATAACGACTTTCTATAGTTTGCGCATGCGTCCGGAAGTAAGAATAGCTTACTTCCCCCATTTTTTAAAATCACAGCTTCTAGAAGGTTTACATGATTTATTAAAAAACACAAGTTTTTAGAAAATGTGATTTATTAAATAAAATGAATCAACAAAGTATGCACATTCTATGTAATAACGACTTTCTATAGTTTGCGCATGCCTCCGGAAATAAGAAAAGCTTACTCCCCCACGTTTTTTAAAATCACAGCTTCTAGAAGGTTTACATGATTTCTTAAAAAACACAAGTTTTTAGAAAATGTGATTTATTAAATAAAAGGAATCAACAAAGTATGCACATTCTATGTAATAACGACTTTCTATAGTTTGCGCATGCATCCGGAAATAAGAAAAGCTTACTCCCCCCCGTTTTTTAAAATCACAGCTTCTAGAAGGTTTACATGATTTCTTAAAAAATACGAGTTTTTAGAAAATGTGATTTATTTCATAAATGGAATCAACAAAGTATGCACATTCTAGGTCATAAAGACTTTCTATAGTTTTCACATGCGTCCGGAAATAAGAAAAGCTTACTTCCCTCGTTTTTTAAAATCAGAGCTTTTAGAAGGTTTACATGATTTCTTAAAAAACACGAGTTTTTAGAAAATGTGATTTATTTCATAAATGGAGTCAACAAGGTATGCACATTCTACGTCGTAACGACTTTCAATAGTTTGCGCATGCGTCCGGAAATAAGAAAAGCTTACTTACGCCCATTTTTTAAAATCACAGATTCTAGAAGGTTTACATGATTTCTTAAAAAACACGAGTTTTGAGAAAATGTGATTTATTTCATAAATGGAATCAACAAAGTATGCACATTTTATGTAATAACAACTTTCTATAGTTTGCGCAATCGTCCAGAAATAAGAAAAGCTTACTTCCCTCGTTTTTTAAAATCACAACTTCTAGAAGGTTTACATGATTTCTTAAAAAACACGAGTTTTTAGAAAATGCGATTTTTTTCATCAATGGAGTCAACAAAGTATGCACATTCTATGTAATAACGAATTTCTATAGTTTGCGCAATCGTCCAGAAATAAGAAAAGCTTACTTCCCTCGTTTTTTAAAATCCTAACTTCTAGAAGGTTTACATGATTTCTTAAAAAACACGAGTTTTTAGAAAATGCGATTATTTTCATAAATGGAGTCAACAAAGTATGCACATTCTATGTAATAACGAATTTCTATAGTTTGCGCACTCGTCCAGAAATAAGAAAAGCTTACTTCCACCCTTTTTTTAAAATCATAGCTTTTAGAAGGTTTACATGATTTCTTAAAATACACGAATTTTTAGAAAATGTGATTTCTTTCATAAATGGAGTCAACAAAGTATGCACATTCTACGTCATAACGACTTTCAATAGTTTGCACATGCGTCCGGAAATAAGAAAAGCTTACTTCCGCCCGTTTTTTAAAATCACAGCTTCTAGAAGGTTTACATGATTTCTTAAAAAACACGAGTTTTTAGAAAATGTGATTTATTTGATAAATGGAATCAACAAAGTATGCACATTCTATGTAATAACGACTTTCTATAGTTTGCGTACTCGTCAAGAAACAAGAAAAGCTTACTTTCGCCCTTTTTTTAAAATCACAGCTTCTAGATAGTTTACATGATTTCTTAAAAAACACGAGTTTTTAGAAAATGTGATTTCTTTCAGAAATGGAATCAACAAAGTAAGAACATTCTACGTCATAATGACTTTCTATAGTTTGCGCATGCATCTGGAAATAAGAAAAGCTTACTTCCGTCCGTTTTTTAAAATCACAGCTTTTAGAAGGTTTAGATGATTTCATAAAATACACAAGTTTTTAGAAAATGTGATTTCTTTCATAAATGGAATCAACAAAGTATGCACATTCTATGTAATAACGACTTTCTATAGTTTGCGCATTCGTCCGGAAATAAGAAAAGCTTTCTTCCGCCTTTTTTTTAAAATCACAGCTTCTAGAACGTTTACATGATTTCTTAAAAAACACGAGTTTTTAGAAAATGTGATTTCTTTCATAAATGGAATCAACAAAGTATGCACATTCTACGTCATAATGACTTTCTATAGTTTGCGCATGCGTCCGGAAATAAGAAAAGTTTACTTCCGCCCGTTTTTTAAAATCACAGCTTCTAGAAGGTTTACATGATTTCTTAAAAAACATGAGTTTTTAGAAAATGTGATTTATTTCATCAATGGAATCAACAAAGTATGCACATTCTACGTCATAACGACTTGAAAAGCTTACTTCCCTTGTTTTTTAAAATCACAGCTTCTAGAAGGTTTACATGATTTCTTAAAAAACACGAGTTTTTAGAAAATGTGATTTATTTCATAAATGGAATCAACAAACTATGCACATTCCACATCATAACGACTTTCTATAGATTTTGCATGCGTCCGGAAATAAGAAAAGCTTACTTCCCCCGTTTTTTAAAATCATAGCTTCTAGAAGGTTTACATGATTTCTTAGAAAACACAAGTTTTTAGAAAATTTGATTTATTAAATAAATGGAACCAACAAAGTATGCACATTCTCTGTAATAAGGAATTTCTATAGTTTGTGCACTCGTCCGGAAATAAGAAAAGCTTACTTCCGCCCGTTTTTTAAAACCAAAGTTTCTAAAAGGTTTACATGATTTCTTAGAAATCACGAGTTTTTAGAAAATGCGATTTATTTCATCAATGGAATAGACAAAGTATGCACATTCTACATTATAATGAATTTCTATTGTTTGCGCACTCGTCCAGAAATAAGAAAAGCTTACTTCCGATTGTTTTTTAGAAAATGCGGCTTATTTCATCAATGGAAACAACAAAGTATGCACATTCTACATTATAATGACTTTTTGTTCATTAATGGAATGAACAAAATTTGCACATTCTACTTCATAACGACTTTCTATTGTTTGTGCATGCGTCCGAAAACAAGAAAAGCTTACTTCCTCCATTTTTTAAAATCACAGCTTCTAGAAGGTTTACATGATTTCTTAAAAAACATGAGTTTTTAGAAAATGTGATTTCTTTCATAAATGGAATCAAGAAGGTATGCACATTCTACGTCATAACGAATTTCTATAGTTTGCGCATGCATCCGGAAATAAGAAAAGCTTACTTTCCCCCGTTTTTTAAAATCACAGCTTCTAGAAGGTTTACATGATTTCTTAAAAAACACGAGTTTTTAGAAAATGTGATTTATTTCATAAATGGAATCAACAAAGTATGCACATTCTATGTAATAAAAACTTTCTATATTTTGCGCACTCGTCCAGAAATAACAAAAGCTTACTTCCGCCCTTTTTTTAAAATCAGAGCTTCTAGAACGTTTACATGATTTCTTAAAAAACACGAGTTTTTAGAAAATGTGATTTCCTTCATAAATGGGATCAAAAAAGTATGCACATTCTACGTCATAACGACTTTCTATAGTTTGCGCATGCGTCTGGAAATAAGAAAAGGTTACTTCCGTCCATTTTTTAAAATCACAGCTTCTAGAAGGTTTACATGATTTCTTAAAATACACGAGTTTTTAGAAAATGTGATTTATTAAATAAATGGAATCAACAAAGTATGCACATTCTATGTAATAATGACTTTCTATAGTTTGTGCACTCGTCTGGAAATAAGAAAAGCTTACTTCCGCCCTTTTTTTAAAATCACAGCTTCTAGAACGTTTACATGATTTCTTAAAAAACACGAGTTTTCAGAAAATGTGATTTCTTTCATAAATGGAATCAACAAAGTATGCACATTCTACGTCATAACAAATTTCTATAGTTTGCGCATGCGTCCATAAATAACAAAAGTTTACTTACGCCCGTTTTTTAAAATCACAACTTCTAGAAGGTTTACATGATTTCTTAGAAAACACGAGTTTTTAGAAAATGTGATTTATTTCATAAATGCAATCAACAAAGTATGCACATTCTATGTAATAACAACTTTCTATATTTTGCGCAATCGTGCAGAAATAACAAAAGCTTACTTCCGCCCTTTTTTTAAAATCACAGCTTCTAGAACGTTTACATGTTTTCTTAAAAAACACGAGTTTTTAGAAAATGTGATTTCCTTCATAAATGGAATCAAAAAAGTATGCACATTCTACGTCATAACGACTTTCTATAGTTTGCGCATGCGTCCAGAAATAAGAAAAGGTTACTTCTGTCCGTTTTTTAAAATCACAGCTTCTAGAAGGTTTACATGATTTCCTAAAATACACGAGTTTTTAGAAAATGTGATTTATTAAATAAATGGAATCAACAAAATATGCACATTCTATGTAATAATGACTTTCTATAGTTTGTGCACTCGTCCGGAAATAAGAAAAGCTTACTTCCGCCCTTTTTTTAAAATCACAGCTTCTAGAACGTTTACATGATTTCTTAAAAAACACGAGTTTTGAGAAAATGTGATTTCTTTCATAAATGGAATCAACAAAGTATGCACATTCTACGTCATAACGAATTTCTATAGTTTGCGCATGCGTCCATAAATAACAAAAGTTTACTTCCGCCCGTTTTTTAAAATCACAACTTCTAGAAGGTTTACATGATTTCTTAGAAAACACGAGTTTTTAGAAAATGTGATTTATTTCATAAATGCAATCAACAAAGTATGCACATTCTATGTAATAACAACTTTCTATATTTTGCGCACTCGTCCAGAAATAAGAAAAGCTTACTTCCCCCGTTTTTTAAAATCACAGCTTCTAGAAGGTTTACATGATTTCTTAAAAAACACGAGTTTTTAGAAAATGTGATTTATTTCATAAATGGAATCAAAAAAATATGCACATTCTACGTCATAGCGAGTTTCTATAGTATGCGCATGCGTCCGGAAATAAGAAAAGCTCACTTCCCCCGTTTTTTAAAATCACAGCTTCTAGAAGGTTTACATGATTTCTTAAAAAACACGAGTTTTTAGAAAATGTGATTTATTTCATAAATGGAATCAACAAAGTATGCACATTCTACGTCGTAACGACTTTCTATAGTTTGCGCATGCGTCCGGAAACAAGAAAAGGTTACTTCCGTCCATTTTTTAAAATCACAGCTTCTAGAAGGTTTACATGATTTCTTAAAATACACGATTTTTTAGAAAATGTGATTTATTTCATAAATGGAATCAACAAAGTATGCACATTCTATGTAATAACAA